>CAJGYO010000003.1:120030596-120630596 GCA_904845875.1 Miscanthus lutarioriparius | reverse complement strand
ATTCCTGTGTCTCCTATTCCTGTCTTCTGGACTCCATTGGGTTCTCTCCATCTTCTATCCTACGTGGTCTAGCATCGACATCCAAGAAAACATAAACAAGGAAATAACAAGCAAGGCATACAAAGCAAGCATAAGCAATTAAAGTGATGGAAACAATCCTAGATGGGTTGGTCCTATTAGGTGATGGGTGGTTATCTGCATCATCACTATTACATCAATCTGAAGTAAGGTTTGGATAGAGGTATTCCATCCAAAAGGTAGGGCTTCTATAGGTTAGGTTAAGGTGGGTGGTTGGTTTGATGGAAAACCAGACCACATTATTATTAGGCTTCACTATTATGTGAACCTAAAAGAGAAATCTGATCAAGTCATCATAGATAACTTATTTGCCTTCTATATGTCCACCGGGTTAGTGGCACATACGCACGTGCATATGTATGTGCCTTGGGTTAGTCAGGTTAGAGAAATGGCAAAAGATAAAGTTTAGCCACACATAGATTACCTGGGTATCGAGCGTAACCATGTATGTATATATATCCTATTTTAGTCGATTGGGTAAGGATATAGTCGGGTATGTGGCATGATACATGCATCGACATGAACATAGATGGTTAACTACTACTACAGTGATGGGTTATCACTATGGTTAGTATTTAATTTTAATATAGAAAAGAGGGAGCAATCAAACTAGAATTTAAATGGGCACCAAATAATAGGACAAGGAGTATGAATAGATGGAGCTTGAATTTAGAAGAATCTTGGTGGTGGAATCAAGTGATTTGGAACTAGGATGAAAAAGATATGATTTATTGGAGCTTTAATATGAAAAGGTATATGGAATATAGACTTGGGAATTAACTCTAGAAATTGGGGTAATGAAAATGGTATGAAATAGCTTGGGTAGGATTTGGGATGTACCTAGTTTATTTAGAAATTGTTTGGGATTTTTTTCTATGCAGGGAAATTAGTTTTGCACTCCTCGGTGTACATTGCTTGGGGTGCACCTAGCATTTTCTCCTTGGTTTCAGTGGCTGATGCGCGGGCCAGCACGAGTGGAGTCAGCTGCTGATGGCATTGTGCTATGGACCGGGTCTTCCACTGTGTCATAGACCGCTCGCTCCCTCTCATGGTCCATGTGAACCGAGTCCACGGAAATCGACGGAAGGAGAGGGCGGCTATATATCTGACTAACACGTGGGGTCTCGCGTGGTGGTGCCAAGGGTCGGTGACGCATGGGCCACCCATTGCCTCCTCTCTCAAATGGATGAGGACACTGCCATTCTAGGTCCGGGCCCGCTTCACAGAGAGAGAGAGAGATGGATGGACGGCGACGGCGACTGAGCGGCGACGGTCAGTGCGGCGGTGAGACAGAAGCGGAATGGCTCGGTGTTCACTGGAGTAAGATACGTCGGCGATGGTGCTCGGAGGTCACCCCAACTAGTTGTTGGTGTCCCGGAGGTCCACCCACGATAGTTGGAGGAATCCTCGGTGATCGTGGGTGCTTGCGCGGCGGCGATGGCGGCTCACTAGAGTAGCAGCGGTGGCACGGTGATGGATTATGGGGTGTTTTGGCATGTGAGGGTGGATGGTGTGCAATCATGGTGTGCGTGCAAGTGTTTAGAGGTGGTTGCTTTGCTTGGCTATGCAGTGCTAACGACGGGTAGTGGTGGTGGCGATGGATGGCTTGCGGTGGTAGAGCAACGTAGGGGCTGGGAGGAGCTAGCAATTAGTGGAGGAGGTAGTGGAGGAGCCTAGGAGCAAGCCGACCACTTCTATTAGGCTATGACGCTCCAAAGAGGGAGAGCTTGGAGCTTGCACCCATGGCGACAACAGAGTGAACCAGAGGTCTTATAGCAAAAAGGGGTAAGGTACATACCTCTGGTGTACCAATTATCATGCCTACAGTAAACACTGGGTTGGGGAAAAATGACCTAGAGCTCGAAAGGAGGAAGGAGGAGGGAAGAGAAGAGGGAGATGGTGTGTTCTGCGCCAAGGCAAAGCTCGATGTGGTGATGGTTGAAGCGGAAGGACACTGGAGAGGCCAATTTATAGGCGTCGAGGTCGATTCGCACTGGCGAGATATTTTCTCGTCGAGGTCGATTCGCACTGGCGAGATATTTTCTCGCCTTGCCTCGGTTACACAGGCTCCAAGTTACCTTCCGTGCATGTGTTCGAACCTAAGGCAGTGGCGCATAGTGTGCTCTCATCTGTCTCCTAGCTGGTGGTGAGCTAGAGAGGAGCGCGTCCATGGTGGTGGCTCCGCGGGTTGACGGCTTCGGTGACCTAAGCACAATGGTGGCGGTCCCCATGCATGGGTGCGTGTGCTCGGTGGATGATGACGACAGAGGTAGGCGGTGCCGCACAGCGGGTCCACGGTCATGGTAACTTGGCCATAGTGTTGCCGTTGACGTGCTGGAGAAGAAAGAGCTGACGGTCGGGGTCCATTCGCCAGCAAGAGGAGGGAGAGGGGAAAGGCTGTTGCGCATCTCGGCTGTGTTGCGCGAGTGGGCCGACCTGTTGCGGAAAGGGAGGAGAGGAGGGAGTTTTCGTGGCTCGTGCCATGTCAGCCCAATGCGGAGAAGTAGAGGTGGAGGGAGTGGGCCGCGGTGCGGGCCAGAGAGGGAGAAGGGGTGATTTGAGCCTGTGAGCCATTTCTCATTTATGTAGTGCATTTTCTTTTTCCCAAAAAATGAACTAAGTACATTTGGGTATATTTGGGTTTGAATTCTAGAGAATTTGAAAGGTGGGGAGCTTGGAAAATGAGGGGACGGTCAAGGAAAGGTATTCGGTGGAGGATGCTTAGAGGGAATTATTTGATGCCAAATAGATTCTAGGGCAAGAAATCAAACAATCAAGTAATCAAGCATACACACAAGCATTCAAACAAGCAAAGTGCAGACGATGAATTTAAATGCGAAGCTATTTTCTAACCCTAGGAAGATATCTCTAGCGCTACAACTAATTCCTACGTGGCATAAGAATGCATATGGTGGAGTTTCAATGCAAGGGTTGTTAGAAAAATATATTTTCAAATCGGTTGTGTAGAAATAGATAGTCAAGGTTTTAATTTGTTGTAGAGTTTAAAATGTTCAAATTTTTAGTGGTTTTTAACATGATGCAAAACATAGGGTGTTACATGACTTGAGGCATGCCAGTCAATTTGACCCTGCAATTGACAAGGGAAAAATTGATCAGTAATTTAAGGTGGAACATGTCGGTGTTGCTCCAGACAGCTCTAGGCAATTGATTGTATCCAAGAACTTAGCTTGACCATCGTAAGATTGCCACTTATATTTCCTAGTGCTCTGTTCAAACAAAAAATTAGATCATAAGTCATTATAGAAGAAAAATTCAATTTCATGTTTTCCACAACAATAACCAACTTCATCATAGTCAACCATATGGCCGCACAAATGGCCTATTCCAAGCTCAAAGGACTAGGCCATAGTTGGCTTTAACACCACATTCGCACAACATAGGAGGTGCTTTGATGATTATCCTATCTTTCTTATTTTCCTTTTCCTTTGGCTCCGGCCAATGAGACTTAGGACCATAGAGCCACTCTCAGAAATGACACTTCGCAAATCCATGGCGCTAAAAGAGGATAGATTAGTACATGCACACATAGAGCTAAACACTTCAACAGATGCACTTTCCACTTACTTCGTGCTTGTTGCCACACACAAACTCCAACGAATTCGAAGGGGATATCACCGCTCGATCTTCGCAATGGCATAGAGGAGGTTCCTCGAGTCATCTTGCTATGGCTACGTGCTTCTCCTCAGCTATCATTGGCGGGGGTTAGGAGGAGGTGGAACCCACTACTCGAAGTGTTCATGTGGATGTCTCTCTCTCCACCAATCATCGAAAAGGAGGTACCTTGGGTCAAACTTGAATGGACCGTCGATCCACTGAAAAAAAAAGCACCTCTCATGTGCCTACATAACAAGATTCCACCAAAATATTAGTAACCTACTAACACAAATGAAGAAACAATGATATGGAGACAATTACTTATATTAAAATGACTGCATGTGTAGTAGCAACGCGCAGTGTGTCTCGATGTCTCGATTGAAACATGTGGGCGGGGAAACCACAGTCAC
Source organism: Miscanthus lutarioriparius (assembly GCA_904845875.1). Taxonomy (NCBI): domain Eukaryota; kingdom Viridiplantae; phylum Streptophyta; class Magnoliopsida; order Poales; family Poaceae; genus Miscanthus; species Miscanthus lutarioriparius. Next base: position 120,626,493 of record CAJGYO010000003.1, on the reverse strand, counting down.
GCGCAGCTGTGAGGTCAGGATTGACGGGGACATCTTTGCTAGACACGCCGGGGTATAATTTCTAGGATGACCCCATTTTTGCCACATCTGCTCCCGCCACATGTCTTGCATCTAACAAAACCAATATTAAATAAATAAAAGTAAACCATAAACATTAAAACTAACCCTAATGCAATCAATAAACAACTAAACCTAATCCACCGATGAACAACTAACTCAGCAAAGCAAACAAAGTTAGTATACCACAATAAACATACATTTGAGGCCTAGAATCATTTCACACATACTTTTCGCAAATGACATCAACCAACCAATCAAAGCATACTATCCAAAAGATAAACAACAAATGCAACCAAATCTAACTGGATAAAATGAAAGAGGGGAAGGAAGAGCACCTTGGGGAAGCATCCAAAACCTCGATCTGGCCTCCCTAGAACTGCAGTTAGGGTTTAGGGTTCGTGGGAAGAGAGGGGTAGACAAAGAACGCACCAAGGTAAGGAGAGAATGGAGGAGGGAGGAAGAAGGGGGCCGCAGCGTGACCTTATGTGGCTAGACCTCGGCATCGAGTCGGGACACGCCGAGGTCTGTGGCTTGGCGTTAACTGAGTCCACGTTGAGCTATACGGGGCCCGCGGCCTCCATGGCATATGCGACCGAAGTCATCGCTGACATGGCAAGACCTCGGCGTCATCTGACACCGCGCCAAGAGCCTGACCACAGTGTCATACCCTTATGCGCCGAGATGGTGGTCTATTTTCATAAAATATTTTGCCAAGGGGCTATTTGTAAAAAATGTTTTAAAAAAGAACCAAAATACAAAAATTTCACAACCGTTCATGCCTAATCAGATGCTGAATATTAATGCTGCGTTGTGGGCCTAGTGAGGGCCCCAGAGTGTGGACAAGACTAGACCTGTACAATTTTTAGTTCATTCCCAAAAAAAAAATGTTATACATGCTAATACTACTACTATGCACATTTAGATGTTAAATGTGTCTATTTTAGTGGAGCTTGTTACTTTTTAAAGGCGGAATACTTATTTATTTGGTCCTTTAACTATTGTAAAAAAAGGCTCAGTTTGATCTCTAAATTTTTGAAATGACCATTTCAGTCCTCAAGTTTTTCTTTTTCTTTTAGCTTAGTTTTTCATCCCGAACTATTAAAATGACCGATTTAGTCCTTAAACTTCGTATTTAACAAACAATTTCATCAATAAATTATCAAAGCGCATTTTAGTCCATAAACTTTTCTTTTTGTTGGCTCAACTTCGCCCGTTGTCCAACATGGAGCATTGTCTTGTCATGCTCATCAGCTAGCACACTTTCAGCATGTATATCCATATTTTAAAACAACTATGGACAAAAATATTATTTTTTATCCTCGTTATTAGTTGAGCCTAAAGCTAGAAGTTGCTAAGGAAAAATTTTAGATATCGGGGGTGTTCGGCTGAAGGAATTTTAGAGGAATTTGGATGGTTTGGAGGAATGCTGGAGGAATTTGTGAGAAAAAAAATACTGTTCCAGATGAAAAAAGAAGCGGATTAAGCTGGGTTTAAGGGCACGCGAACGGGGCCATCGTTTTAATATAATGAAATTTAGTGCCCTCTAGATTCTCCTATGCACTCACGTGTGTAAGATCCGCCATACCGTTAAAATAAAGTTGTTTTGAGTTTTTCAACCGTAAAACTAATGATTCTAGTGGTATATTTTTTTTTAAAAAAATTTTTTCTCAATCTGGACAATTATATAGTAATATTTTTTCTTATTTGGAGTAGTACGTACCTTATTGATTTAGAGTACTGCCTACTTGTTTTGAATATTATCTTTGTTCGATTATTATACCAGTAATTGTGAGTTTCGTAAAGAGCTGTAAGTGTCCACTAGCAAGCTACGCATTGCAGCTAGCATGCGGCATGCCATTGATAGAGAGCGAGGAAAATAGGCAAATAGAACTAGCCTCTTGAAGCTCACTAAAATAGAGTAATTTTCCAAATGGCATATAATCCGACAATTGCTCACTAAAATATGAATCCCATTGGGTGCTAAAAATTGATGACGATTTTGTATAGTGCATCAGCAGGAGTCCGAACGACTTGGCCGAACTACAACAACTAGCGACTCGTTAACACCTTAGAGCTCCACACTCTAGTCTTGGGATTTGCAAAAAACATATGCCTCGTCTCCAACAATCATCATCGATCTAGAATTGTTATAATAGAAACCAGAAATACAAAAGAATAATAAGTTACCCAATTTTGATTTTATAGAATTCATAACACTAGATAAATACATAAGACATGATAGTAACATGGAAGTAACGAAAAAATGATTAAACACATACATCTTTAAAAAACACATACAAATTTGATATGTCAAATCCCTTGGCACGATGATTTGGGTATGCTACTACTAGGAGAACATCCAGTGGTTAATGTAGTAATATTGTATGACGATAAAACATAAAACTTCTCAATTAAACCTGTTAAAAATATCTATTGGTTTCATGATGCAACATATTCATGTATGAAACATAATTTCTGAAGCTAGAGACTAATATTATAACATCTACAGGTTCAGATAATAGTACACTGATATGATAGGGTAGAAACAAGAACAGTTAGCTGGTTAAACATATTACATACATATTAAATACCTTTCCTTTGAACCACACATCTTGTAAACTTATATCTATACCTAATATTAAAGAGATAAATTTCTCTCCCCATTTTTTGTCCAGCTCTCCCCTAACTAACTTGGTGAATGTGAAAATTGTCTCTATTCAACTGTCTATAGGCTACAACCCTCTTGTTATATACGGCACATGTCGGGCTTCTTGAGGTAAGCGAATCATAATCCAAATATATCCTGGGAGGCTGCGATCCCGATAATTTGAATAGGAATCTGGCCTAATAAATAGCTAGGAATAATAATCCAACTTTTATATTCTGAAGAAATAATAATTTAAAATAAGTATGCACGCCATATACGGAGACCGGAGTACTATATATATGAGGCCCTGAGCCCAGCCGTGTCCGTGTCTAATGTGGAGAGGACACGTGCTGCGGCCACGTGGTAATGTAGGTAAACATGAATCTACTACCCGGCCGTCTATCGTCTACAGCCTACACGCATGCATGCGTTTTTTACCTCAGCGCTGAGGCCAAAAGCGACGGTTTTCAAAAAACATAGAAGGTATAGGGATGTATTTTAAACATTTTCAAACAAGTATATTACCTAACAATGATGCATATAATCTCATAAAAAGCTAAAATTTATGCCATGTTTATTAGACTTGAGTATGGTCAGATTTTTCACCGATTGCAACGCACGGATATATTTGCTAGTCCAAGATAATTGACCTTTGATTTTTTAGTTAACTCCCCAGACACATTCCTCTAGTTCACAATTCTCAAATATGAAGACATTTGACCATCCTCACTCCAAGGTGAAATTTAAACTACTACAATATCATATCTCAGCAATTTTTGGCACTAAAAACAGTTTCTATTTGAATTCTTGAATTTTTTACTCTGAAATTTTGGCAATGACTTTTTTAATTTCCATTGAAAACAAGAGACTCTCTAATTGCATGTTTCTTTGTACTCCTGATCTGCAAGAAGAATTAGAATTTATTCCCTATATGGGTGAAGATTATGCATAACCATTACACCAAGTACTTAAAACTGACGACTAATGTCTCCGATGGTTGATCATATCTTCCCTGTGCAAGTCTTGGATGGAGGAGATGGTTGTTCTTGAGGATGGTTCTTGTCCACTATCAGCCTATTCGCTTTGGTACCTGTTTGAACATAAGCGATTGTCTCCTTAGCCAACGAACAATATTTTCTCACCAAATCAGGTTGATCATATCTTCCCTGTATGTCTTGGATCGAGGATAAGTCTAATGGTTCTTGTCCACTATGGTCTTTGGGATTTGCAAGAACCATGCGTCGTCTCCAACAATCATTATCAATCTAGAATCGTCCTGATTTATGATTTATGAGCAATTATGATTTTTACGGGGCAGATTTATGATTGTTACTAAGTCAAAATAGTACGTTAACAGTAATTTATACCACATACATGATTTGTAACCAAAAGTCTGGATAGGAAATCCGAAAAAAATACGATAAAATCGCCATATATGTAGTAAAAGTAGTCATAAACATAGTCATCCCCAACCGACTTAGTTTGACTTGATTTAATAATTAATTAATTAATCATAAATCGCTATATTTCCTCTCTAAATCCTCTCTCGTTATTCCTCTTCCCCGTCCAAAACCCCAACCCCAAGAAAGAAACCCCTCCCCCGCCGCCGCCATGGACGACGCGATCCCCGTCTCCACGCGCCTCCGCCGCACGACGCCCTACCACGACGCCTACACGGTCCGCGTCTACAACGAGCGGCTCGCCGCACTGGCGACGGCGCGGCTCGCCGACGCGCGGCGCTGGGTCGCCACCACGCGCTGGCTTCACGGGAGCCTCCTCTACCGGGGCCGCCTCATCGTCGGCCTCGGCGTGCAGTGGACCCCGACCCGCGCCCCGCTCCGCGGCGACACCCCCGTCCCCGCCACGCTCCAGCTCTGCGTCGGCCACCGCTGCCTCGTGTTCCACCTCGCCCGCGCCGGCCCCGTCCCGGAGGCGCTGCGCCGGTTCCTCGCCGACCCCAGGGTCACCTTCGTCGGCTCGGGCTCCGCGCACGACGGCCGCATGCTGTGGGAGCACTACGGCCTCGACGTGGCGCGCGGGCAGGATCTCCGCGCCGTCGCCGGCATGGGGAACGCCTCCGTCGAGCAGATGGCGGACCGGTTCCTCGGGTACCCCGGGATCTGCAAGCCCAGGGACGTCGCCATGAGCGCCTGGCACGCGCCGCGCCTCTCGCTCGACCAGGTCCAGTACGCCTCCGTCGACGCCTACCTAGCCTTCCGCCTCGGCTTCGTCCTCCTCTGCCCCGGCGGCGCCGCGCCTCCACCACCTCCCGCCCCCGCCCGGGCCCAGCAGCGCGCTCCCGTCCAACGCGTCCCCGCCGTCGTCAACCCTGCGACTCGTGCTCCCGTGGTCGTCCACGCTGCGCCTCCCGTCCAGCGCGCTCCCGCCGTCGTCCGCCAGGCACCTGCTGCCGTGGTCGTCCAGCCGGCGCCTCTGGTCGTCGTCCGTGCGGTGCCTGCAGAGTTCTTTGGAGTGCCAGTGCCAGCAATATTGGGTGGCGACGCGGCCATCACCGGCGGCAAGGTCATGGGCACCCACGCCGGCCTGACTGATGATTCTGACACGGAGAGCGAGGTGGACTCCTACGACGACGTGTACCGCGCTGCTACCCGTGGTCTGCCCGTCCGAGCTTATGCTTCAGATTCCGACTACAGCCTCGACTCCTCGGATGGGTTCGAGGACGTCAGGTTCGGAGCCTTCACCGATGAGGAAGATGAGGACGATGGCAGCTACGCCGGGACTGGATCTCTGGCTGCTGACAACATAGACGGCAATGGGGATGACGATGAGGAGGATGAGGAAGGCTGCGATGAAGACGATCAAGATGATGATGATGAGGAAGCCTGCAATGAAGGCGATCAAGCTGATGAGGAAGGCTGCAACGAGGACGATCTGGAGGATGAGAGGCTACGCTGATGAGGAAGGCTACAATGAGGATGATCAGGAGGGCTACAACCACACTTCTGGGCCTGGAATGGATGGATCAGCAGAGTTTGTCAGCAACGAGGTGGTGATCGATGGCTGCGAGGACGATGCACTCGCACAAGATGATTGGTATGATCAGGAGGTCGACTATGGGTTTGATCAGGACGACGAACAGGAGTTCGAAGAGTTCTACCTACTGTGACCGCCTCGCCTCGCCGATGCTGATGATCAAGAACCACTGGCGTCGGCCAAGTTCGATCAATCCATAGTTGCTACGTTTCTACAAATACGCTTTCTTTTCTGTTCTTTTTATGACACGCACGTGATTTGGATTTGAAGACTGTTTTAGGTGTTATTAGTTGCTGCTATGTTTCCACGCTTATATATATTATTATTAGTATATTTAGTATTACTGCTATCAGTCTGTTCTGAATTTCAGAGATAAACACACGTAGGATACCAGAAGGAATTGGGGCCTATTCTGTGAACTTGTGGTGAACTTTGTGATGATGAATCTGTTTGGGCCTATGCTGTGAACTTGTGATGAACTTTGCGCTGATGAAATCTGTTTGGCTGATGCTTCAGTTCATCAATGTCCAGAGTTCAGTACTTCAAGTTAGGATTGCTGTTCTACCCATATATATATCTGGATTCCATGTTTTAGATTCAGGATGACCGGTTTGTTTATTTCCTATGCATGGTTCTATATATGATCATCATAGATAAAGTCACACATACTTTGATCAATGCCATTGACGTTGATTTCATTCATCAACTATTCATCATTTCCACATGTGAGATCATCTTCAAGTTCTATTTATTTATTGACTCTTAAAAACAAACTAAAGTACATCTTAAGCAAACTATATACACACTCTTTTTATCTGGTTTCTATTATTTTTTTTAGATCATACCATAGTAATATATATATATATATATATATATATATATATATATATATATATATATATATATATATATATATATATATATATATATATATATATATATATATATGGCGACAAGGCATTGTCCTGCTTCTTGCCACTCGGATAAGAGTGTTTGGGATCTCTGCTGGTTCTCCTCGATGGTAAGCGAGAGCATAGTCATAACCAGTAGATGGTCTATAGAATAAGTTATTCCCTAGTATAGACCTCCTCCACTTACAATAATTTTATATACTAATTTACCATAAAGTGAATACATATTTACGATAGTTGTGTTACTATAACACATGAGGATATTTACCATAACGTTATAGTAAATCACTTAGTAAGAAGTTAGGTTGCAGTGAGATTGATTTGACATAAATTTGCTAGCATAGTAATTATCATAACTCAAAGTGGCCACAAAATAAGTTATTCTATGGCATAAATAAACATGATAATATATATTATCTTGTGATTCTATATATATATAATCTACAAAGATAAATTTTATTTTATTTTCTTGGTTTTACATTTTTTAACTAATACAAATTTGAAAATTAAATAAACTATATGAATTAATAAAATACTAGAAAGAAAACTTACCTTAGGTAAATGGGGGCTCCTCCCTAAGCTAGGTGTTAAAAAAGAAAAAAACTTTATGGTCCTTCAAAAAGGTACTTAGGGTGGTTAATGTGGAGATGGCCAAACAAGTAGTTCCAGTTGTCATTCTCCTGTTGTTCCATACACATGTTGTTTGATTGTATGGATGGCGATAATATATGTATTGCATTGTCCTTTCATGCATTTATCTTCTTGTCACCACATAATGTTGGTGAAGTGTTCGGATCTCATTCATTGGCTCTCTCCTCGATGGTGGTGAGCTTGGTGTCTAAAATAATTGAAACAGGAGACATACTCCATCTGGTGCTTGGTGATAACTAGTGAGATGGTCATGGTAGCCACCATGGCGAGAGAAATTGTGGACATAAATGTACAAAACTTCTCTAGTGGCCACTTTTTTTGTTTGAGACCTCCTTGTAATGTCATTTTGGATGCAAAATGCTTAAAAAAATTTATAAATTTATAGCGACTATTTTTTTTAAAAATGGAAGACACAAAGGTAGTAGTCAAAATTGTCGCTTGCCATTTGCCCGCACTTGGGCCCTCACTGTTGCCGATGAACTCTCTCATAGAATGATGCAGATAGAAGACAGCTCTCTTCGTTGTCAACAAGATGCTCGAGGTTGGTGCATACAGTAGGGAAGATCCCGGATGGTCCCGACGAAGCCTGCATGCTAAGGAAGGTGAAGCACCTAGGAAGGTCCTACTTGATCAAATTTGATCTGTGTTTTCTTCCAGCCAAACTGAACACACAGGTAGCAGTGTTGTAGGCCTTACGCTTCCATATCTTTATTCGGAATGGGGCCCCTCGATCTCCCTACAGTACCGTATCTGGCAAACAAGTTGCGAGTGAGATTGATTTGACATAAGAATTTGCTCTAAACTTGAAACTCGTGAGTAACATATGCTTGAAATAAGTTTAGGTAATTGACGGATATGATATGAGAAGGTCTGAGCTGCTATTTATCTTGTTCCAAGTGATACTAAATTCTAGAGATTTTTTTTTGAAAAGCATAAAAAAACATGACGAGATCCTGTATGACAAAGCTTGAATTCCTACCAGAGTCAAACATGTTTATCTAGGCTAGGAAAACTTCCACTTATATGCTACTTATTTTGCATTAAGTTTAGTCAAACTTTGTTGATGCCTTATGAGAGCTTTGTCATACTCTTAAAAATCAATATCACGTATATACCACCCACATATGCACTACTCCGACACTAGGGGTAGGCGCAAAAACATGTATTCCATCTAGATCCACTCAAAAATATTTTACTCCTACATTGGGAGAAAACACCAAAATTATGCTTAATAGGTTTCCACCAAATATATACTCCAAGTTTTTATTGCTATCTCTCAAAAGTTTGCTGCAGAAAAGAGCCATGGGCTATGCAAAAGTTATTCATAAAAAAGAAGAAGAAAAAAGCATTGAAAAAAATGGACAAGTGTCTGAAGTATTAAAGCAATGGTTACTTAGATGCCCGCCTGAAAAAATGAGATGAATAAGATAGCCCATGTTTTCTTGCAATTGTTTCCAAGTTGAAAATAAGAGATATGTTTTCAAGGAGTATATTAGAATCAAGCTAGCCACCATATATATCCACCATATTCTATACACATGCACATCTTGATTTGATTGTATGACTTAACTCTCTTTGAATTCGATGTTTGACTTTACAATATATGTATTGCAAGTATGCTCTCTTTCATGCATTTACCCTTCCTATGAGCTCCACATAAGCTTTAGTTATAAGAGAAGAAAAGACATAACATCATTCATTGCCTTGGTGAGGATCCACAAATACCAGATATATGAGAGACTTGAGAGTGTCATATAAAGGAATCTCCAAGTTTTTATTTTTGAAAACTTGCAAAAACTCTAAAATAATTGTTGAACAACGAACCTGAGACATAGTGCTTGACTTGAGAGTACGAAGACATGGTGTAGGTCATCATAGGTTGATCGTTGGAAATTGATCGATATGTTTCAGCTCTCTATGTTTCCATGATACACGTCGTAGAGTACCGAAATTGTGGTCCATCACCCTAAATGTACAAAACTTATCCGTTTGGAGCTCAAATCGAAAGCGTGGTTTTTTTGCTTGACACAAATGCCATCTGTTATCCAATGTAGAGCGAATTTAAAAATTTATAGCGACTATTATTTTTAAAAATAAAATAAAGACACAAAAGTCGACAGGAAGTAACCCTTGGGCGCCGAAGTAGCGCTGCCCGCGAACGGCTCTTGCCCGCACTAGCATGGATCGATCACTGCTCAGACACTAGTGCCAGAGCATGAAGACATGGTGTAGGTCATCATAGGTTGATCATTGGGAATTCATCGATAGGTTTCAGCTCTCTTCGTTGTCAAGACAACGACTAGGTGGATTCGGAGTTGCCATGAGTGGGAAAACTCATCGCGCAAGCACCGGTGGAGTAGAGGTCATGAAAGCAAGGAGAGCCCACGAGTGATGGGAGAGGCGATGCACCGACGAAGGAGCGGTGTACACATTAGAGTGTCGGAAGAAGTGAAGAATTGAGTGTGAGAGGGTCTGCATCTGTACTGTATATCTTAGACTTTGATCTGTTTTTTCTTCCAACCAAGCTGAACACACATGGTAGCAGTGTTGTAGCACACAGTTGTGCGCGCACTTCCATATCTTTATCAGGCTATCAGCTGCCCCCTACACTGATGCCTCTCGTCCTACAGACTTTGTATCTGGCAAACAACTATATGTTGTGGTTTAGGCCCTTGGATCCATATAGCTAATTATTAGTTGAATACTCAACTAACAACTATTCCACTAGTTGAATATCCTAACTAGCTACTAGCAGCTAATATTAGCTATGAACTATTAGCCAGCTAGGTATTATTGGCTAATGGATCCAAACAGGGCCTTAACCTGGATCGTGATGAGGCTTGTACTCGATGGTGAACTATTAGCTGCTGCTTACAGAGGTTCCCAGAGAACCTTTCGATCGTTCACAATGCATGTGGTAGGTTTTTGTTCATATTACTTCACTTCTTTTATTGTTGTGGTTGACAATGTATCATTACCAGATTTCTTATTGTTGCTAGAATCATATTGTTTGCTTATTCTAAAATATATTTCATTGTGGGTTTTGAAAGTAACACTGGTAGGATAGTATCCTAACTCAATGCTAATTCCTTTTTAATTTGACCCAATTATTTTTTTGGGTATCCTAAGTCCATGCTAATTCCTTTTAGTTTGAACCAATTATTTTTTTGGCAAAACTTTCCTCTTAATTTTTGTGTGTTGTCCTATCTATGGACTATATATTCATCTTGTAGATGTACTCAGTTATGGATACTTTTTTTTTTCAAATGTGCCTTATGAACATTATCCAGGAGATGGATGTGAGCAACATGGTGAAAATATGTTTAGATAAATCTGAGGATGAATTAATCTTGTTTGGGGCCGGGCATATGATAGGGACCCCATTAGTGTTTAGGGCCCAATTAAAAAGGCTGCGGGCTTGTTTGAGAATGTTTAGGACTCATTTGTAATTCATAGAGACTCTTTTGTAAATACAAGCCCCATCAGGAGAAAAAATGAAAAACTCTTATCCCAACCCACTATAGAAGAGGGGGAGGGGGAGAAGACCTTTGGCCTATCACCCATTTGCTCTCTCACTTTCTCTGCTCCCACATCTCTCATGTTCGGTCACAGATCAACAAATCTAAATAGGACTCTCTAAAGAGTGTTCAAGCGGCAAGCAAAGCAATTCACAGATGGTGCTTAAAGTATGGCTAGTGCTTTGATAATTCATATACTACACAAGGCTGACTACACATTTTATCTAACAATTGAATACAATGGCCGATCTCTGACACTAATGCTTGCAGGCAGAAATCTTTATATAAGAGGGTGGAGGGGTGGACAACATGACTCTTTTCAAATTAGAAAAGAAATATGTGTTCTTACATGCTAGGATACATCATAGTGATACGAAATTCTAAGAACTACATGTTTCTGTGTCCAAATGAAATGTCCTGGGATCTTGTCCTGGTTCCGTTGGACCAGGGAAGAGACCACAGTGGGTTTCAGTCACTCACTAGGTAGTGGGAGTAGCACGGAGGAACGATGGGATCTTCGAAAGAAGAGTCTCACTCTCTCACCATGTGCTAGTGGACCAACAAGGGGATGTGGCAGCAGTGGCGAGTAGTAGTGAGTAAGAGAGGGAGGTGAGCTGTCAAATGAGGGAGGCCAAGATTTGAAGGGTGTACAAGATTGAATGTAGATCATTCTTAACATTCTAACTCTGGATTATTAACCAGAACCAAATTGCATGGAGCTATCGACTTCCACTATAAGGAGAGCATGGAAGATGTTGAAACAACTCGTAGCACTGGAGAAGTTTCACGAACAATACACAATTCAATTGAGATCTTTTGAGATCAAAATAATCAATCATGACGCGTGCTTGGATAGAACAGAAGAGGAAAAACCACCACAAAAATGAAGAACCCAACAATAACATCAACAAATTTCTAACTTCCAAGTGTAAAGCTGGTAGGAAAAGGACGAGAAAGGATTGGGGCCGTGATTTAATAGGAGATGTAGAATGTGGGAGTAGATGATGAAGAATCTCCTTCAACATTCTTGTTGCAAGGCTATTCAAAGATTCTTATGAAGAAAAAGGAGAGACATGAGTTGAAACTTTTGATGGTAAATCCCAATGTGATCATTCGACTATTCATCCCTTTATATTTGCTCTGATTGGCAGTATTACATTATTGAGAAGAGGAGGAGGGTGAGCACATGAGACCATTGATAAGTGGATCCCAAACTATTTGAAGAATCTCAATTGGTCACCCAATGATTACTGCTATTATCCTAGAAGAAGGAACCTCCCCAAATTAAAGGGTACACAACAATTTGCATTTTCCCAAAGGTTACCGAAGATTTTGCATCTTAATGCAGCGAAGGCATAACTGTTCATTAGTAGGGTAGGCAGACTTTTGTGTTTGTTCTAATGATATAAAGGTAAAACATGAAGTTAAAAGTTGTAACTTTGATTTTGCATGCCTCCCTGTTGCTATTCCACACTAGAATATTTGTTTGGTTCAGTGTTATATCACTTTCAGTTCTGCTACAGCTCGTGCAACGTGATAGGGTTTTATACACTGTAGTTAGAATGTTGTCACCTTGTTTTAGTGGAAATATAGTACAAAATTAGTTGTGATGCTTTTTTAGTTCATTTTACTGGAAATCTAGGTCTTAATTCTGAATATATATCTTGATGGAATAGTTTTACATAGGCCATGGTGGATCACGTACATTGTCTCAAATTCAAAGCTCACCAGCACACAGTGGAGGATGTAAGCAATGGCCATGGTGTGAATTGTGGCGAAGGACGTGGAGTTTGACTTTCAGTAGAAGGGACAATTAATGGGGAGATGATGGAGGGAGACGAGGTTCTCCGAGTCGTTAGGGGAAGACGGTGGTACGACTGTTCTAGGATGAGAAGGAGGGAGACAAGGCAAGTTTCACAGCTTTAAAGAGTAGTTAGGGTGTGTTTAGGGGGGCTCCTCCGAAGGAGCCGGAGCCGTTTTGGACTCCTCAATGGCTCCATCTCCTCTTTTTTCACTAAAAAATAGCTCCAAATGGTTCTTCCTACTAAACCATTTGGTAGGGCTTTTTCCGAAAGAGCTAGAGCCAGAGCCGAAGATGAACCCTACCAAATGGGGCCTTAGTGTCACTCAGTAATGCAACTGTGTGGAGCCTTTGTCGGGTGGAAATGTGGGAAAACGCTCATAAACGATGGTACATAGCACAGTTGTCCATGATGTGGCCATGCGTCAAGGCGACAGGGGCATGTTTTAGGGACATGCGCGCTTGAGTGTGGTTGGCCTATCATCGGCTCTTGGCAACCCGGAAGAGAGGGTGAGCCATCCATACCTGAGTACGCTGATGTGGCTAACTGATGGGTCAGGGCCCGACCTACCAATCTAAGAGAACAATGAGACCAAGTGATGAGGACATCACTCCGTCATGTACAAGCAAAGGAGATGAGGACCAGCGTGAGCATCCAACTCATCTACACCATGGCGGTGTCTAGTCCAACTCGAGTTGGAGTCCATCTCGAATCTGGGTGCATACAAACTCTGTTTTTTATGATCCACATAATTTATCATGAGTCAAAATTTGGTAATATAATCAATCGCTTTGGTTTCACGTTAAAATTTCTCATGAGTTAATGGAAATCGTCGAAACAAGTCAGTGCCCAGAATCTACCAGGGTGCTTGTGACACCGTCTTTTGGTCCACTGGGCCGTGTAGCGTGTTAGAGTCCATTAGGGGATGCGTCCAAGGGTGACACACCAGACTCTTTAATTAGCTATTGTCACTCTTGTTAGGGTTTGTGTTTTGTTGCGTTCTTGTTTTTCTTGTGAAACAGACATTGTTCGCTGCACTTGGATCGCCAAGATTGTCTGCTCTGAACCAGGGCCCTGTTCTTCATCTTGTTTGCCTGTGCCGTTTCTGAAATTTTGCTCCTTTTTCTGGAGCTCAGTACTCTTTGCGTTTGCACTGATGACCATCTATGACTATGAAATTGTTCAGTTATGACTCTGAACTTTGGTTTAGTTCAGTTCAGTGCTGAAAGCTGCAGCGGCCTTTCTGCTACCCATATGCTATATATAACCTACTTGACTAATCATCTACTTATCTTTGATGTTAGGATACGCAGTTTGGTTTGTAACACGATTTGCAGAGCTTGCACGGCATGCATCATGGGGCCGGTTCATTCCAATGACGACACAAGACAATCCTAGATTCCTAGTGCAGTGAGTTACACTAGATTTTTGAATTATTAGCACTCTGTTTACAATAATGCTCTCCTCAGGACGTTCCGACACTTTGGACGCACCCTTTGTGGGCCTTCGGAGTCCAATACGAAGCTTGCTCCCGGCTTCTCCAAAAAAAAGAAAACGATTCCGCCACCTCCTTCTCCAACTCAACCACCCGCCGCTAGTTGGTCCTGGCGGCGTCGAGCTCAGCGTGGAGGCGCGCGCTCGTGGCCTGGAGCCACGACGTCGGCGGTCTCAAGGAACGGCACGATGGCGACGGTCTCCATGAGGATCTTGTGCTCCAGCAGCTCGGTGCGGAGGCGGGACTCTCCTACTCCCGGAGTTTCTCGATGAGGCGGATGAGGTCCGCGGCGGTGGGCCTCGGTGGCGGCTTGGGCAGCCTCGTTGCACGCACCGACTACACCTGCGCGGACAACCTCGGGAAGTAGCGCGAGAATGGCCTGCCGGGGCCGCGCAGCCGCTCTCCCGCTGGTATCTCCCCCCACTCCGTGGCATCGAGCTCCACGTCGATGAGCCTCCATTCATAAGCAGGGAGCAAATGCTACGCTGGAAAGCGCATATTGCAAGAGTATGTTTTGTTTACACCAAAATTTAGGAAAAAGAATGCGGGAACTCGAAGCTTCCAGGATTGTGTCATCAAGGAATCAATTAGATGTGAATCGGTATCAGCTGATTTAGATGTGATGTCGAAATCAGACTATTTTATGGATGATGTCAACAGACAAGGCGTCAATGGGCTATACTTGAGTGGCGCCAGGAAGGTGTGTCGGACTCTATAAGTAAGAAAAATTGGGGTCCAAGTTATTATTAAGTTAGGAAGTTTTCTTTTGTTCCAAAAATTGTAGCGAGTCGTATTTGAGTAGTATTCATGTTTAGGTTCCGGGTATAAATATTAACCCTGATTATTGTAAAAAGGGATGAACACTCAATCAATACAATTTTTCTGGCTTTCGCCATCGCATTAGGAGTAGGAGTACTGTAGATCCTGGTGAGTTTTTCAGCAAATAGGGCTGCATCGACTGATCGACCTCTAGCTTGCTTGTGAGTACCGTCATGACTTGTATTGTGCTTGTAAAGCTGCATCAGCTGAATGATCTTTAATGAGCCATAATATAAGTTAGTTATCGATCTGTATCATAGTTTGTAATGCTGCATCAGCTGATTGATCTCTTACGAATCATAATATAAATCAAAGTTATCGATCTTGTGTTAAATAACCCATTATTTAATACAATATCACCAGTTATCGAATATGTTAAGATTAGTAAGATTTTCCTTGCTGTTTTTGGTTGATTCACCTGTTATCGATCTTACGATAATTAATGTTTTATTAATTATAACAAAATCACCCGATTGAGATAGAGATATATCGGCATCATATCATCTTAATTGATCGTCCTTTGATCTGGTCACACTTTAAATTTTATAATTGATGGCTTAATTCCGCTAGATCGGCTGTTTTATCTCTATTGCAGTCAAACATAGTATGCATCCAAAGACATGTTTCAATCTTGAATAAACTCACTAGTTAATGAGATCTAATCCAATGACACTACCATAGCTGCATCGATCTGGTCGAACCTCACTGGTAAGACTTTAGATTAGAAGTTATCAATTAGTGGTCTTGTTCATGATCAAGATATGTACTCTGTTTATTTGCTATGACTGTATCGGCTATTTTAGCCGATTTGCCTATACTCTCTCGCATATAGCATGTTTTCATGAATCTGTCAACATATAGATGGTTTTATAAATTTTTTGGCTTTAGTTTATTATCATTATCATAGCTGCATCCATCTAATCAAATCTCACTGATGATGATAATAGATTAGACTCAAAACTGTTTGTGGAATTCATTTATATTAAACAGTCGATTTATTCGCATGTTATACTCTTTTCATCAGACTTATCGGCTCGACGCTTTATATCGATCATGTTCCATTTAGCCAATGATGCTTTCTGATGTTCCATGAGCATTGGTTATTTTGATTCGTATCATTATCGTTTAATATTAGCCAATAATCCTTGATTTAAAGATCTTTATTTTATGGATATGCGGGATATCGACTATTTAGTCGATAGCCTCTTTGAATCGGCTATCTAGCCGTATATTTGGAACTGTTTGGTGCAACACCGACATGTTCCACCTTAAATTACTGATAAGATTTTCTCTCCTTGTCAATTGCAAGTCAAATTGATTGGCACGTCGTTGGGTTTTTAGTATCGGATGGTTCTGTGTTGAAGCCAAGCAGATATTTGGTTTTGTTCCACTCAGATCTTTCAACTTGTAGTGTGTTGATCACATCGTCACATTTTTGTGTCAACATGTTTCAAGTGTTTTAGATGTTTAGAGGTATGTTGCAAGTGTTGTACATTGATGTTGCAAAAGTAGATCGGGATGTTGCACATGCTGTAATGGCTATACATGTATATTTTAAGTGTATGTTCCAAATATTTCAGCTGTCCAAACGTATGTTGCAAGTCTTTTATCTGGATGATGCAAAAGTAGATCTGGATACTGCATATATATGCTTGTTGCAAGCATATGTTTAGTGTTCCAGGAGTTTTCATATGAATGTTTGCAAGTGTATTAACTGGATGTTGCATATGTTTGCAATGGGTTTCAATTGTTTTTCAGGCGTTTTCCACAAGTGTTTTAGACGCTTATTTCAAGTGTTTTACCTGTCTTCAGACGTATGTTGCAATTGTTGTATCTAAATGTTTTAAAAGTATATC
Organism: Miscanthus lutarioriparius; assembly: GCA_904845875.1. NCBI lineage: Eukaryota > Viridiplantae > Streptophyta > Magnoliopsida > Poales > Poaceae > Miscanthus > Miscanthus lutarioriparius. The sequence continues at coordinate 120,609,740 of CAJGYO010000003.1, read as the reverse complement.
GGATGTTATATCTCCTTTCTCGCTTTCTGCTACCTGGCCTTGATGTTTCCTCCTCCTCCCGGCGTCGGCTGGGCATCCGCCGCCCTCTCCCTCTTTCTTGATGCTGGTGACGTTGGGGGCGGTGTGGGCCCGTGTGGTTGCACGAAATGGCTACAGGCCCGGGCGTCCGGACGTCTGGGTGCTTAGCAAGCCCGCTCTGTTTTATGGCATAAACTAAGTAAATTGATCACTCTGCTTAATACTCTTATTCAGAACAATCTCAGTTGCTTTTTTCAGAGCGCATCCGTACACTGTAAAAAGCTGATCAAGTAAAATCAAACCAAACTACAGAAAAGGGATGAAACATTTATACACTGGTCATAGCAAAACCTTGTGCATTCTCATATATACAATCTCATGAAGGGATACATCATTCTCATTCTCAGAAGAATCTCATACACTGTACATTGCTTGATCTACATTGTTGTACAACCACATGGGGAAAAGGCAAGCAACCCTGATGCATCGTCATCAGCTCTTCAGTTCTGAACATCTGACAACTCTGCATTGTTTGTTTCTTTAGTTGCGAACGTCGATCGTCGATCCTTAGATTGGAACTGAAAATCTTTAACATCTGAAGGCCACGGAGAACGTACTCCCCCATGGGGACTGCTGCTTCTATGGTTTTATGTATATTCCTTTCTTCAGTTCTAAACACCTTGCAGCTTTCAGAGATACTAGTAGCAACTAAGGCCAAGCATGACCTTCAAAAAAAAAAAAAAGCCTAAGGCCAAGCATCAAGTTTAATTATTCTGAGACACAATTCTGAACTGTTTTCAGCAGTTTGGCACAAGGCACAAAGATCTTATACTAGTTTTTTTATTTTTTTTCTGAAGGTCAGATCTTGTACTACGTAGTTGGTAAAGAATTTACAGCAAATCATATTAAAAGTATTCATAACGAGTAAGCTTATACAGTTTGGTGCCGGTGACTCTCAGTTGGCTGTGGCTGAGGCCTCCCGACGGGACGGGCCAAGAACAACCATGGCAGCAAAGCATGCAGGTTGCAGGCAAGTTTTATTAGCAATCATGAGATCTCCGTGGGGCGTGGGAAGATTTGGCAGGACGGGACAGCCAAGCTAGCGTGCAGTCCTATCCTAAAACCTACTTGGTCCTAAACTAGAGGTCATCCTATAATTTTCTAGGCATAATAAGGGTGTGTTTAGTTCGCGAAATGAAAATTTTTGGATGTCACATCGGATGTTTTGGGGATGTCGGAAGGAGTTTTCGGATACTAATAAAAAAAACTAATTACATAGCTCGTCTGGAAACTGCGAGACGAATTTATTAAGCCTAATTAATCAATCATTAGCGCATGTTAGTTACTGTAGCACTTATGGCTAATCATGGACTAATTAGTCTTAAAACATTCGTCTCGCGATTTCCAACCAAACTGTGCAATTAGTTTTTTTCGTCTATATTTAATACTCCATGTATATGCCACAAGATTCGATGTGATAGTTTGGGGTGAAAATTTTTTAGAACTAAATCAAGCCTAAGTATCTAAATATAGCCACTATTTATACTAGTCCATTAACTCGTGCTCTCGCACAGGCTAGAATTTTCAAAGGTGTACTATTAGTATATTTTATTTGATTAATAAAAAATTACTTATATTAAATTGTATGTTTTGCTTTGTTTATTTTCTACAAAATTGACATAATATATATACTTTGTAGTCTAATCTAATGATCATAAACTTAATAATTATTTTTTTTGCAAGGGACTGACTTGCATATTTTTCATGCATATTCATACTTTTACTTTGCATGGTACCTTCTATATTTTAATATGCAATTAGTTTGTTTCCTTGCCATTAAGTATGGTGACCCTTGTTGCATCACATATATTAAGTCATGAATCTGATTTTTTAACTTATATTTTATTGACTGCTATAGATTTTTCCTCAAGTTAAAACTCTTGTGCTTATTGTATCTTTTACTAACTCTCATTTTGGATTGTTTTAAAATAAGCATTTTAGGTCATATAGTACATCCCTAGATACTACAATAGCATATGCAATCATGTGAAACATGCACCATGTCACCTAAGATAAGTGATAGAACTTGAAATGAGATCTCTGATGGGCGTAGCAATGCTAACCTTAAGAGAATTTTAATCTTATTAAGCCTTATAATGATCAAATTACTCTAGAGTAATGATAAAGTACCAAAAAATAGCCATCAGTAGCCTCCCACAATTCTTAAGTTGATTGAATTTTCCTATCAAGGAATTATATGTGCAATTATGGTTATACTATCAATATATACGTGTCAAACATTTATTTAAAATATATAAATATAGACAAAGTGACAACCCATATAAATTATGTCATGGTTACTAATATGGTCTTAGAAAAAAATTGTTAGCATCATTAGTATATGAGTTGTGAAGGAAATATGTTGTTGATGAAACATAACATATATATTTATCACTCATGCATGCTGACACAATGTGTATGCTTACATTAATCAAATCTTAATATAATAATATTGATAGAAGTGGGCAATGTACAAACATTTACATGTTCTATGGTTATTTAAACAATTTTTCATAGAAGATATTGATTATCTTTTAGATGTAGATTTGAGAGCATATTTAATTTCCTTAGTAATGAGATGAGAATTGGGATACATAAATTATTTATTGCAATAGGAGTACGTGGGTAATTAGATGCAAATTTAGGTCTACTTTAGATATGTTTCTTAATGGCATATGCAGGTAGTTTAAATATAGTCATGAGTTATTTTTTGTTGTTTTATGTAATAGCAAAGGTGGGTAATTATTTAGAAAAGAGAATAGATCCAATAGCTATTATTATCAATGGTAATTAGGTTATACCAAATTGATAGTTAAATGTTTTATATTTTTGTGAGAAATTTCTATGATCTATTTTTTATTTTCCTATTGTGTATTGTGAGGATTAAAGTGGAGGCTCCATTAAAGACCTCTAGTTATCATTTCTAGTATTTATCTTTTTTTGCAGCATGACATGCATTTAGTTTAAACCTAACCATAAGATATATAAACTCTTATTGCTTCCATTTCATGAATTATAGTTTAGCTTTCGACTTTTAACCAAGTTGTACAATTTTTCCCGTGTAAGTAGAAACTCTAGCGTTTTTTATTTTTTATTCAAAATTTATTTTTCTTAAAAAGAGTTTATGTCTTAGTAATATTGTTTTCCGCATGTTAATTAAGTTGAAACTCATATTGCACCCTAGCACCGAACTTGTTGAATTGCTATATCATAGAATTATATGTGTGTAGTATTATTTTATATATCATAGAGTAGTAAAAATTAAATTACCAATACTGATATGACATAATAATGTTTTAAATAAAATATGTAAAGTTATTTAAAAACAACTTATAAAATTCATGATCTAGGAGTATTAATATAATTCAAAGGGAATTGTCGGTGTTATGTTATTGCTATATGGTCTATGAATTAAACATTTTCCATGATTATAAGCTATTAAAATAAATATTCATAGTAATGTATATATGTCTACATGGTATACATGGTCAGACATAGCACTATGGTTATTTAATTTCATAGCTGTAGAAGTTTGTAAGTTAGGAATATATATGTCATGTATTTACATGGTCAAACATAGCATTGTGATTACTTAATTTCATATTTCTAAAAGTTTGTAATTTAGAAATTTATATGTCTCATACTTTATGAATATAGATTTTTTGTAATAGCATATATTAGTATTTACATATAGATTTGAGGGAGGTGGGTAATTTATATGCAATGTGAGGGGTTATAATGAATTATGTTTCATAATGAAAAAATGGGCAATTTAGATATAAATTTAGGGGGTTATTTTGAATTATTTTTCATAATAATAAGTGTGGGTAATTTATATACAAATTTAGGGGGTTATTTTAAATTATCTTTGGTAATGGCAGAAGTGGGTAATTTATATGCACAATTAAGGGGTTACTTTAAGTATTTTTCATAATGGCAAAGGTGGGTAATTTTTTTATAAATTATAATAGATCCATTGGCTACTATCGGAGATGATGATTAGAGTATACCGAATTAAAGGCAAGATGTTTCTAATTATTGTGAGAATTTTAGGATTTATCTTTTTTCTTAGCGCGTCTGATGAGAGTTAACGTGGTGTCTCCGTTGGGGCCTCTAATTAGTAATAATAAGATAAGTAGCAAAAACTATATATACTCTTCTCTTTGTCTCTCAAAATAACCTCATTTCTCTTTTTAAGGAGTCAAAGGTTTGACTAGATTTATAGGAAATATTATCAATACTGGTATATCCTATTATGTTTATTATAAAAATATATTACACCACTATTAATCTATCGATACTATTAGGCACCATAAATCTTACTTAGTTTGACTTAGTTTTGACTTCTAAAAAAACGAAATGCGGAGTTACCTCAAGATGGAGAGAGTATATATTTAGAAAAAGCAAAACCACTTACACTTTAAAACGAAGGGAGCACTACATATTACAGGTCTCGCTTCTCCATGAGTAATTGTTTTAAAGATTAACTTAGTTTATTATAGTAAATAGTATCAACCTCAATATCTTGCGTGTGTACTATATATTTTGTTTGGTCGTCACATTCCGATTTATCTAATATTCTATAAGCATTTTATTTTAGTCTTCCATTAGCTTACCTATTTTTGGCGGCATATTTCATACGCACGCAATGATGTAACAATTTTGTTTTTAAGAAAGTCCTGTGACAATGTGTAGGGTATTCTTCTAGTTAGAAAACACTGAGAGCATCTTCAAAAGTTCTCTTAAATTCACTCTCTAAATCATCATCTGAAAAGCTATTTGAATAAATATTATTTTTTATAATTTTTTCACCCTGCAATACTTTTGTATATCTTGTACGTACTCTAGAGAAGCAACTCCGCTCTCCATCTTTAGCTAGTGAGAAATCTAAAAAAAAAAAATAATATTTAGAGATCTAACTAAAGTAAATATATTGTTGAAGGGTATATTTTTTTTACCAAAATCTCTATTCAATTGATTTTTATGAATAAAGGAAGGAAAGGATATAGAGAGCCTCCTGGCCTCTCTTTTGGACCCTCGACATATTCCCAAAGTATGGTATGATATATAAAAGAAGATTTTTGCTATTTTTCTGAATCCTATATCTATACAGAAACCAAAACAACCGGGTATCGTCTTGTCTATCTATAAATATACGACTATCCGATCGATCCTTCCATGTATCTGTTGCCCAAGACCCAAACTCCGGCAAGTGACCATGGTTGCCCGCCGCCGCCGCGGCAACCCCGTCGTGCCGAGGAGCACCGTGCGCGTTTACCGCAACCCCGTGGTGACCACAGTGACAGCGCGCCCGGGCGTCGCGCGCCGGTGGGTGCACACCGCCCTGTGGCGGCACCGACGGCCGCGTCTCTACTCCGCCGACGGCGACGGCCTCACGGTGGGTCTAGGCGTGCAGTGGACGCCGCCGTTCCGGAAGCTATCCCCGGGCGCCGAGCCGCGGCCGGGCACGCTGCAGCTGTCTGCGGGCAACAGCTGCCTGGTCTTCAAGATCGCGCGGACCGGCGGCGCGGTTCCCCGGATCCTGCGCCGGTTCCTGGCCGACGCCCGCGTCACGTTCGCCGCCTACAACGTGGCCTCCGACTGCCGGAAGCTGCGCGCGCACCACGGGATCGAGGTGGCGTCCACGCTGGAGCTCCGCAGCGCCGGGGATGGTCTGGGCAACGCGCCCATGGCGGAGATGGCGAACCGGCTGCTGGGCATCCCCCGCGGCCGGGTCGAGAAGCCCCGGTGGATCGCCACGAGCGAGTGGGACGGGAGGAGGCTGTCGTGGGGCCAGGTGCGCTACGCCGCCGCCGACGCCTACCTCTCGTGCCGCCTCGGCGAGCGCATCCGCCGCCGCTCCCGCCGTGGCATGCATGTCGTGGAGATTGAAGACGAGTACGAGTCCAGCGACGGCGACGAGTCCGTGGAGAGTCGGGAGCTGGAGCCTGCAGACGACGACGACGGTGACGACGGCCGGTGGACGGATCGGTTCGTAGGGTTCATTGGAGGATGGGTGCAAGACGAAGAGGATAGGTACGGTTTGGATGAATACGAGAATAATACATGCCTTCCTTATCAAACCCCAGCTTTTGTCATATACTAGCATAAGTATTAGAGTGGTGTTGGTAATAACTAGCATTGCATCTCTTCTGATGAGATGAATATATATGTATGCCGTATGCGTGAGAAGACAAGTTTTTGTAAGCCTAAGGTTTATTGTTCACTGCAATTCAGATGAGATGAATATGGGAATATATGCGTGAAAGCTTTTTTTTTGTTAAGATAGGACGGCAAAGGCTTTGCCGCGATTTCTATTAGATGAAGAAAGGAAAAAAAACAAGTGTCCATCCAATTTTTTGAATTGAAACTAGGCCAAAACACCATACAACTGAGGAGAGTGCATCACTCATCCTACACAACTTTGGTACAACTCCCGAGCAACTAACAAAACTCACACCACTACTTGCTCCAACCTGCTCGAATCGACCCCACTAACAACTAATAAGGGCTGAAGAAAAACGACGACCTGCTGGGTGATTTGGGACACCACCATGCATGAGCAACTGCGAAACTAGAAAGCCTAACAATGCCTCCAAGAAGGAAACGACGATAACAAGCGCCTCCAAGGAGGAAACAATGGTAACAAGTGCCGACAAGATAGCCCGTAAAGCGAAGGTTTTCACCTGCAACATCCAGTACGGCAGGAGTAGAGGTAGGAAGGATGCCTCCAAGAAGGGAACGACGTCGGCAGACATCGTCGTCCAAAGCATTCGCCCCTGCCTCAAGCAAACTCCACACTGTTGTTGTCGTAGACCCCACCCTACCAGGGAGGCAGGGAATGGCAATGGTTCAACAGCACCCCCGCCCGACCGCCGCCCCTAGGGACGCCGTCCATGAGAAGTGCCAGGAGAAACCCGTCGGGGAGTCTGCCCCTGCAGGAACCAACAAAACTGGCCAGCAGCATGCAGATCCGGCCAGCTCCGCCATGGGATCTAGCCCGAGGAAGGGGAAAGATAGATGAACTGGCCAGCAGCATGAAGATCCGGCCAGCTCCGCCAAGGGATCTAGCCCGAGGAAGGGGAAAGGTAGATGACGGGGAGAAGAGGGCCAGGATCAAAAGAAGCCCCAGTCGCCCAGCCCACCATAGTCCCAACCCCTGCCGAGCCAGCCCCGCTTCAACCACGCTGCGCAAGGCCTCCATCAACCTCCGCGCCGAGCTGTCGTTCTACACCGGCCCCACATCAACCATCGCCAGCGAGCACCACCGGAGCAGCTCCGGCCCAGGGACCGCCACAACCAGCATCAGCGGTGGCGGATCTACAACCTCACCATGGCCTGGCACCGCCAGCCGCGCCACCAAGACACCACAGACGCGCTAACGCCAGGCCGCCGCCAGCCAGTGCCACCATGGCGCCGCTAGAGCACACCCGGCCAAAGCCACGACCGACCACTCCACCACGGCGTCGCCGAAGAAGCCGCACCATCACCACCTCCGCGCCCACAGCACCGACGATCAGGACCAGCACGACCGCCGCACCACTACGCCGCCGCAGTCGCGACTCCGTCTCCGGCCGGCGGGCCCGCCGATGGTCAGGTTGGGGTTAGGGTTTGGTGGAGATCGGCCGGAGACAGGGAGGAGGCGGAGCACATGCCTCCACCGGCGATCTGCGCCCCAAGCCCGACCTACCACAGGCGCATAGGGAGGGAGGGAAGATGGAGGAGGAAGGGAGGGGAGAAAGTCCCAGCCGCCGCCGTCCTGGCCTTCGGCCGAACCGCCAGCGTCGGGCTCTGGCGGCGGCCAGGGATGGAGAGATGAGGGAGGAGCTCAGGGGTTGGGAGGGGGTGGCGCCGCCCGTGTCGTCCTCCGAGAGAGCGACGTGGGGGCTGGGGGTAAGCCTCCAACACCAAGACAAGCTTTTTTTAAGCGTAGGTCGTTTATGGTTCACTTCAATGAAAATACTAGATCTCTTGTTTTGGTGTTTTGTACATACATTGGGTTGGAGAAGAATGGACGTGAAGTCAAGTTTGCATATGTTGTCAGCATGCGTTGAATGTCAAGAATTCGTTTCGTTGCATGCATCCGCATGGCATTGTTCGTTAGTTGCCTTTTTTTTTTGTGGGGAAAGCCAGAGCTTCATATATTAGCCATGAACTGGATTACAATCAGTGTCTACAATATCCTGTAGCCCAGGTGGGGTTATACGCCACTCCACCACCTGGTTATCCCTAGACACTAGGCGAGCACATTCATGTGCTAAACTATTACAATTTCTGCTAACGAAATTTAAATGAAAAACTTCGAAGCTCCGGCAAAGATCTTCCATCTGCTGCAACAACGGATCGATCTCTGACCTCTGGCTGCTATGGTTCATCCACAGATTAACTAGGACCTGGCAGTCCGTCTCCATCTGCAGCTTCTGCACTCCACGGTCTCTCGTATATAGCATCCCATCGCGACAAGCCAAGGCTTCAACAGATAGTGCCGTCAGGCAATGAGCATGCCAACGTGCTGTCCCTCCTCATGTTCTCCCATCATGATCGCGAAGGACGACCCCCGAAGCTGCAGTCCTGATGCCTTCCATGAAAGAAGCATCAACATTGCACTTTGTCCACCCAACCTCTGGCTTGTTCCAGGACTGCTGTTTTCGCACTACGTGATCAGCACCTTTGGCCGGGTGAATTGACTGCCAGAGATCAAATGCAGTATCAGTTACCCACTGAACTGCTACCCTTATCGGCACCACATCTTCTCCATGCCGTCTCTTATTCCTTGACATCCAAAGAGACCACATGCCACAAATAATAACAGCTGCATCCTTCTCTGAAATCACACTCGGATCGACAAGGTCCCTTGCCCACGTGAGGGGGTGCAGCAGCGGCACCTTAACACCAGTGAGCAGCCTGACTTGATCCCAAAACAGTTTGGCAACCGTACAATCTAGCAAAGCATGTTTGATTGATTCTACATCCTCCCCACAGACTTCACAATTCGCCATTGGTTCGATATGTCTTCGATGCAGGACTCCTTCAGTTGGAAGGAAGCCGTTTACCACCCTCCACCAAAAGACCCGAACCTTTGGGGGAACACATAGTTTCCAAATCCTCGCCCAGGTCGTGTCACCTGAAGACGATGCTTGGTTCTCTTCCCGCTGTCGACATTGGTCATCATAGAGTACTCTGTACGCCGAGCGGACTGTATAAATGCAATGTCTTTCCGTTCCCCAGGCCCAGACATATCAGGTCCTGTGCCCCTTGCCGGTGTACTCAAAATCGCATGAGCATCAACAGCTAGAAAGGTTTGTTTGATGAGGTCTTCATTCCATCCTCCACTCGGCGTCATGAGCTCTGCCACCCAGGTGGCTGGCATGTTCAAATCAGAGGTGATCGGTCTCCCTTCAAAGTGGTTAGGAATCCACCGATCAGTCGAAATTCTCGTTGAACTCCCATCACCGATTCTCCTGACCAGCCCTTTCTGTAAAACATCTCTTCCGGCCAAGATCGCTCGCCACGTGTGGCTTGCGTGTTTCTTTCTGGTAGCTGACAGAAAGTCGCATTCATGATAATACCGGCCCTTAAGCACTTTAGCACACAACGACTCCAGGTTCTCAATCAACCTCCAGCCTTGTTTACCAAGCATAGCACGATTGAATAATCCAAGGTCCCTGAAGCCCATGCCGCCAAGTGGTTTCGGCTTGGTCAGTTGTTCCCATCGTTGCCAATGGATGTGTCGACTATCCGCTGAGCTACCCCACCAATAGATGGAGATCACTGTCTTCATTTTACGGCAAGTGTCTTTGGGGATCAGAAAACAGCTCATCGGGTAGGTAGGCACTGCTTGCGCTACAGACTTCAACAGCACCTCCCTACCTGCACAGCTCGCTTCACGACAACTCCAGGCTCCCACTAACCCTCTGATCCTGTTCGGCATATATTTGAAAGCTTCCTTTGTTGCGCGCCCTAAAGCGGTTGGCAGCCCCAAATATTTTTCTGCAAGAGCTTCTGAATTTATCTGCAGCACCGATCTCACTTCTTCTTTAATCTCTGCCTCACAATTCTTGCTGAAAAAAAAACTGCCGATTTGTCTTTGTTCACAAACTGACCGGACCCTCTATTGTATATGTTCAAGATTTCTTGTAGGTGAGCAGTGTTAGCCCACAGGATCACCGGCTCAGGTGAGTCGATCACTTACCAATCTTGTCGACCACGGCTGAGCACGACAGACGTTGTCCGACCACACAATATGGTCAGAAGTAGAAGAAGAGATGGAGAACAGGGCATACACACAGCACAAGTACCAGCGTTGGCCGGAGCTCTGTATGAGAGATGGCAAATCTGAACTATCTTTGTTGAGTTGCAGTGGCAAACTATATATACAACTCTACTCATCTAGTCCTAATACAGCTGCCCTGCTGCAACAGTGACTAGATAACACAACAGGACTGACCTCTGCGTCTGTCCTGCCGTGGCCACAATGAGGCAGGTGAGCCGTTCGACGCCTGCCCCTGCAGCGGTTACAGTACCACAGCAGGGAGCCTTTTCGGCGTCGCCTTCCCTTGCTGTGTGTTCACACAAGAAAATAGTAGATTATCTAACATTTCTTTCCTTAATCCTATTGCTATCCCTTGTACCCCCTCCATGCCGATCATCTCCTTCAGCTCCTTGAGTCGAAGACGTCCGAGTGACTTGGTGAGGACGTCCGCGAGTTGCCGACCAGTTTCGACGAACTCGATGACGATCTGCCCTTCATCGACACAGTCCCTGAGAAAGTGGAACTTCACGTCGATGTGTTTGCTCCGGTCGTGGAGAACCGAATTCTTCGCAAGGGCGATGTCAGGCTGGTTGTCCACCATCAGTGCTGGTGGGTAAGCTTCCGCACCGGTCAGCTCACCCAGCAACCGACGCAGCCACACAACTTGGCACGCCACTGTGGCCGCCGCTACATACTCTGCCTCGCACGTAGACAGCACCACCACCTTCTGTTTCAGTGACAGCCATAAAATTGGAGCCGACCCGAGGAAGACGAGCACGCCAGAGGTGCTCTGTCGTCCGTCGATGTCCCCCGCCATGTCTGCATCGCTGAACACAGTGAGCTACAGCCTACTCTCGCTGGTCTTAAGGAGGATGATCCCCTGATCCACCGTTCTCTTGATGTAGCGTAGTAGCCGCTTTACCGCAGCCCAGTGATCCTCTCTGGGATCCTTCATGAAGCGACTGACGTAGCCCACGACGAACGCAATGTCCGGCCTCGTGTGGACTAGGTAGCGCAGACCGTCGATGATGCTCCGGTAGAGTATTGCATCCACCTTCACTGCGGTAATGGCCTTCGTCAGCTTCAGCCGCTCCTCTATCGGAGTCACGCATGGCTTGTACTCAGCCACGCCGCTCTACTCTAATAGCTTCGAGGCATACACGCTCTGACCGAGCGTGAGTTCCTCCTTCCCCTGTCTCACCTCGATGCCAAGGTAATAGGAGAGTGCGCCGAGATCACTCATTCGAAAATGAGCCGCCGTCTCGCTCTTGAAGCTGCCGATGTCCTCCGTACACGCGCCGGTGATGATCAAGTCGTCCACATACATGCCGACAACGAGCTCCTTTCCTCCTTCCCTTGTCTCACCTCGATGATGAGGTAGTAGGAGAATGCGCCGAGATCGCTCATTCGAAAATGAGCCGCCATCTCGCACTTGAAGCTGCCGATGTCCTCCATACGCGCGCCGGTGACGATCAAGTCGTCCACATACACGCCGATGACGAGCTCCTCCTTCCCCGTCGCTGCATGTAGAGCGCGTGCTCGGTTGTGCACCGCTGGAACCCAAGCTCCACTTGTTAGCCCACAGGATCACCGGCTCAGGTGAGTTGACCACTCACCAGTCTTGCCGACCACGGCCGAGCATGACAGACGTTGTCCGACCACATACTATGGTCGGAGGTAGAAAAAGAGAGGGAGATAGGGCATACATACAGTACAAGCACCAGCGTTGGCCGGAGCTCTGTATGGGAGATGGCAAATCTGAACTCTCTTTGTTGAGTTGCAGTGGCAAACTGTATATACAACTCTACTCATCTAGTCCTAGTACAGCTGTCCTGCTGTAATAGTAACTAGATAACACAGCAGGACTGACCTCTGCGCTTGTCCCTGCCATGGCTATAGTGAGGCAGGTGAGCCGTTCGGTGCCTGCCCCTGCAGCGGCTACAGTACCACAGCAGGGAGCCTTTTCGGCGCCACCTTCCCTTGCTGTGTGTTCACACAAGGAAACAGTAGATTATCTAACAAGCAGCCCCCTCTACGAGGCCTCAGAAAACACAATACCTGCGAATAGGAGATGTGAAATCCATGGTGCATGGATCCCTACTCGTACCCCCCTCGAGAGATGCAGCGGCCCAACCGACCGAAGTAGGCAAGACAGTCCCTCTGAGCATAGTAAGAAGAGGTACGGAGATATAGGATCACCCTATCGAATTCCCCTTGATGGATTGAAAGGATCAGACAAATTGCCATTCAACCGCACTGTGAAGGATACTGATGTGACACACCTCATCACAGTATTAACAAAACTCTCCGCAAAACCCAATCTCATCATCTTACCATGGAGATAGTTCCATTCGACTCGGTCATAGGCCATAGCCATATCAAGTTTGATGGCACAGGCCCCGGTCTTACCCTTATCCGCTTGAGATAGTGGGTGCACTCATAAACGACCAGCACGTTGTCTGTTATCAAACGCCCCGGGACAAAAGCGCTTTGTTCTGCAGAAATAATCTCATCCAAAAAAAGACCCGCAGTCTATTGGCAAGAACTTTTGAGCACAGCTTGTAGATAACATTGCACAAAGATATAGGTCCAAAATTATTGAGATCATGTGGATTCTTTAACTTTGGGATAAGCACAATTGTTGTCCGATTCATAGCGTCGGGCATTGGCCCTCCATTCAAAAAGTCCAGTACCGCGTTGGTGATGCTCGGGCCAACTGTCTCCCAATGGGTTTGGTAGAAGCCGGCCGTGAATCCGTCAGGCCTCGGAGCTTTGCATGCTCCCATCATGGATAGCGCACGTTCAACCTCCTGTGCTGTATAGGGGCTCTCCAGCGCTTCATTCATCGCATTTGTCACCCGTGCCGTCACATGGGCAAGTACCTCTTCCGGAGCCGACTCAGGCTGTGCTGTGAACAACTCCGTATAGAAGGCTGAAGCCAAGCTCCATCTCCTCCTGCCCTGTCCACAGCTCGCCGTTGGGAGCACGCAGAGCAGTGATGCGATTTGTTTTTGCCCGCTCCCTTGCCTTTGCTTGAAACAGTTTGGTATTCCTGTCCCGTTCTTTTAGCCAAGAAACCCGAGATCGTTGTTTCTCCATTATTTCTTCTCGCGCTAATAACTCTGAAATCCGAGTCATAATACGCTTCTCCCGGCTGGAAGGTCCTGCAAACAGCGAGTGCCTCCTCTCCTCTTCCAGGTCCCGGCGTAACGCCGCGAGATCCTGTTTTACAGAACCAAAAACATCACGTTCCCATTCCTAGAATGAAACTTGCATCTGCCCCAGGGTTGTCTGTGTTAGCTAATCTACTTCTACCTTGTGTGAACATAGTAAGGGAAAGGCGGCGCCAAAAAGGCCTCCTGCTGTGATACAGTAGTTGCTGCAGGTGCAGGCGCCGAACTGCTCACCTGCAGCACTATAGGCACATGCAGTAGCCGGCGCAGAGTCAGCCCTGTATGTTATCTAGTCACTGTTGCAGCAGGGCAGATGTACTGAGACTAGATGGATAGAGTTGTATAAATAGACTACCACGGCAACTCAGTAAAGAGAGCTCAGATTTGCCATCTCACAGATAGGGCTTCGGCCAACGCTGGTGTCTTGTATTGTGCGTGCATGCTCTGTTCTCCCTTCTTCTTTTAGCTCTAGCCATAGTATGTGGGGACGGACAATGCTTGTTCGTGGTCGACACGGCTAGCGGGTGCTCAGCAACACTAGTGGGTGCTTGGCAAGACTGATGAGTGGTTAACTCACCTGAGCCGGTGATCCTGTGGGCCAACAAGTGGTATCAGAGCCGTACAAGCGCCATCGCCAGACTAACCGCTGGCGATGACGGGCGGTTCGGAGATGGGCGACAGCAGTGGCACTGCTGTGGCTGCCCAAACACGACCGGAGGTCGTTGTTCGCACGGTGCGGGAGGTCAGCGGCACCAGTTGGCCGACGCTGACTCGCACCAACTATGGAGAGTGAACGGTGACCATGAAGGTCAAGCTCAGAGCCCGACGGCTCTGGAATGCTGTTGATAAGGGCACCGACAATGAAGAAGATGACATGCCAGCGTTGGAGGCTATCCTCGCTGTTGTACCGGTGGAATACAGGGAGCCATTGGGGGCGAAGAGCTCTGCTAAGGAGGCGTGGGAGGCTATTGCGGCGATGCGCGTCGGTTCCGACCACGCAAAGAAGGCGACGGCCTAACTTTTGAAGCAGGAGTACGCCAACCTTAAGTTCAAGGATGGTGAAATGGTGGAGGACTTCTCCCTCTGCCTACAGACGCTCATCAGCAAGCTGAAAGAGCCATGGCGTCACCATCGACGAAGAGGAGACGGTCTCCAAGTACCTCCACTTCGTGCCGGCAAAATACATCCAGATCGCTCTCTCTATAGAGACGATGCTGGACTTGTCCACCCTCACCATTGAGGATGTGACAGGCCATCCGCGAGCGGTGGATGAGCGCCTAGAGCAGGCGACAGCAACGAAGTACAGCGGGAAACTCCTGTTGACGGAAGAGGAGTGGGCTGCTCGGAGGAACTCCGGGAAGGCAGCCTTCTCCAGCCGCGATGGCGATGGCAAGCGTCGCGGTAAGGCTTCTTCGGAGAAGAAGCATATCGACCCCAACGCCTGCCAACGTTGCGGGAAGATGGGTCATTGGGCACAAGAGTGCCCAAACCGCAAGCAGGAAAAGAAGACTCAAGCTCATTTGGCGCAAGCCGATGATGAGGATGAGGCCACTATCCTGATGGCGACATTCTGTGCACTGCACGACGTCGAGGCCGAGGAGAGGGAAGAGGCGACGACGGTGGAAGGACCTGAAGACTGTCAACCTCGACGAACCACGCGCCCAAGTTCACCTCGGACGTGTGGGCGCCGACCAGGAGCAGCGGTGATATCTGGACTCTGGTGCCAGTAACCACATGACGGGCTCCAAGGCATCCTTCTCCGAGCTCGACGGCGATGTTACCGGTACGGTGAAATTTGGTGACGGCTCAAGGGTGGCTATTCAAGGGCGCGGCACCATCATCTTCAGATGCCAGAACAGGGAGCACCACGCGCTAACGGATGTATATTACATCCCGCAGCTGCGTTCTAGCATCATCAGCATTGGTCAGCTGGATGAGCGCGGTAGCAAGGTACTGATCAAGGACGGAGTCCTTAGGATCAGGGACCGGGAGCAGCGACTTCTCGCCAAGGTGAAGAGGTCCCTGAACCGGTTGTACCTGCTCGACCTGAAGGTAGAGTAGCCGGTGTGCCTGGCGGCAAGGCACTCCGAGGAACCGTGGATGTGGCATGCCCGGTTCGGACATCTCAGCTTCGACGCACTTGGTCGGCTAGAGAAAATGGTCCGAGGGCTACCCCACATCAAGCACGGAGGCGAGCTGTGCGACAGCTGCCTGGCCGGGAAGCAGAGGAGGCTACCTTTCACAAAGGCGGCCAAGTATCGCGCGAAGGACGCTCTCGAGCTCGTCCACGGTGACCTCTGCGGGCTGATCACGCCTGCTACAAACGGTGGTCGGCGGTACTTTCTCCTGCTCGTAGATGATTGTAGTCGCTACATGTGGCTGCAACTCTTGATAAGCAAGGACGAAGCGGCGGTGGCGATCAAGAAGTTCAAGACACGCGCGGAGGCCGAGAGCGGCAAGAAGCTCTGCGTGCTGAGAACTGATCATGGCGACGAATTCACTTCGGTGGAGTTTGCTGTGTACTGCGTGGATCAGGGTGTGGGGCAACACCACATCGCGCCGTACTCGCCACAACAGAATGGCGTGGTGGAGCGACGAAACCAGACGGTGGTTGGCATGGCCCGATCCATGATGAAAGCCAAAGGCATGCCGACAAGGTTCTAGGGGGAGGCGGTGACCACGGCGGTGTTCATCCTCAACCGCGCTCCGACCAAGGCCCTGAAGGACAAGACGCCGTTTGAAGCTTGGTATGGGCGCAAGCCGAGCGTGTCCTTCCTCTGGACATTCGGCTGCATCGGCCACGTCAGGAAGACAAAGCCGAACCTCACCAAGCTGGAGGACAGGAGCACACCCATGGTGTTCCTGGGCTACGTGGAGGGTACCAAGGTGTACCAGCTCTACGACCCACGCGGAGACAAGGTGCTTGTCTCGCGCGACGTCGTGTTCAACAAGGAGGTGGCTTGGGACTAGAGCAGTCCGAGCACGGGGGAAGCTGGCAGCTTCACCAACACCTTCGTTGTCGAGCACTTGGTCATCCACGGTGATGGAGACGCTGGGGAAGTGGTGCCAAGCACTCTGGGAGGAGTGCCGAGCACTTCAGCGGTAGAGCCGAGCACTCCTAGCGCAGTGCCGAGCACTTCAGGAGGGATGCCGAGCACTCCAGGAGGAGTGCCGAGCACTTCTGGAGGGATGGCGAGCACGCCAGGAGTGGTGCCGGAAGGTTCTGCAGTGGTGGCGACCACTCTAGGACGGGCGCCGAGCACTCCTGTGGTGGAGCCAAGACATCTTACAGTGGTGTCGACCACTCCAAAACTGAGGCTGGGCACTCCTACAGTGTGGCCGAACACTGCAGGAGTTATGACAAGCTGTCCAGAAGTAGTGCCGAGCACTCCAGGTGTTGTGCCAAGCACTCCGGCGGAACAGGGAACTCCATCGACGCCGATTGAGTTCGCCTCACCTCCCGGTGACATCACTGAGTTCGTGGATGTCTTCCACGAAGGTGAGGAGGTGCGGTTCCGCAGGCTGGACGACATCGTCGGCGGCACAGGTCCCTCAGGTCTGGCGGGCAGGCTACTCAACGACGCAGAGCTCCTACTCGTCAGTGCAGAGGAGCCACCCACATTCGCGCTAGCCGAGCACAATGGAAACTAGCGACGGGCAATGCTGGAGGAGATGAAGGCGATCGAGGAAAACGAGACTTGGCAGCTCGTTGATCCACCTCCAGGATGCCGTCCGATCAGCCTGAAGTGGGTGTACAAAGTCAAGCGGGACGAGCTCGGCGCCATTGTCAAGGACAAGGCACGCCTCGTCGCCCGAGGCTTTGTTCAGCGCGAGGGCATAGACTTTGAGGAGGTCTTTGCGCCAGTAGCGCGCATGGAGTCAGTCCGTTTGCTACTTGCTTTGGCAGCAGCAAAAGACTAGCGCGTCCATCACTTGGACGTTAAATCGGCCTTCCTCAATGGCGAGCTGGCGGAGACGGTCTTCGTCAGGCAACCTCCAGGTTTCGCCATCAAGGGAGAGGAGCACAGGGTGCTCTGACTGCGCAAAGCGCTCTACGGGCTACGGTAGGCCCCTCAAGCATGGAACACCAAGCTTGACGCCACGTTGGGTGAGCTTGGGTTTCAACGGTGCGCAACTGAGCACGCGCTCTACACACAGCGACGGGGGAAGGAGGAGCTCGTCGTCGATATGTATGTGGATGACTTAATCGTCACCGGCGTGCGCACGGAGGACATCAACAGCTTTAAGCGCGAGATGGTGGCTCGTTTAGTGGGTGCTCGGCAACACTAGCGGGTGCTCGGTAAGACTGGTGAGTGGTTAACTCACCTGAGCCGGTGATCCTGTGGGCCAACAAGTGGAGAGGAGCTCGTCGTCGGCGTGTACGTGGATGACTTAATCTTCACCGGTGCGCGCACGGAGGACATCAACAACTTTAAGCGCGAGATGGCGGCTCGTTTTTGAATGAGCGATCTCGGCGCACTCTCCTACTACCTCAGCATCGAGGTGAGACAGGGGAAGGAGGAACTCACGCTCGGTCAGAGCGCGTATGCCTCCACGTTGTTGGAGAGGAGCGGCATGGCTGAGTGCAAGCCATGCGCGACTCCGATGGAGGAGCGGCTGAAGCTGACGAATGCCAGTACCACGGCAAAGGTGGATGCAACACTCTACCGGAGCATCGTCGGCGGTCTGCGCTACCTAGTCCACACGAGGCCGGACATTGCATTCACTGTGGGCTACGTCAGTCGCTTTATGGAGGATCCCGGAGAGGATCACTGGGTTGCGGTGAAGCGGTTACTGCGCTACGTCAAGGGAACGGTAGATCACTTGATCATCTTCCCAAAGACTGACGAAAGTAGGCTGCAGCTCACTGTGTTTAGCGATGCAGACATGGTGGGGGACATCGATGGGCGACGGAGTACCTCTGGCGTGCTCGTCTTCCTCGGGTCGGCCCCAATTTCATGGCTGTCGCTGAAGCAAAAGGTGGTGGCGCTATCTACGTGCGAGGTAGAGTACATAGCGGTGGCCACAGCGGCGTGCCAAGTTGTGTGGCTACGCCGGCTGCTGGGCGAGCTGACCGGCTTGGAAGCTCACCCACCAGCACTAATGGTGGACAACCAGCCTGCCATCGCCCTCGCAAAGAATCCGGTTCTGCACGACCGGAGTAAACACATCGACGTAAAGTTCCACTTCCTCAGGGACTGTGTCGATGGAGGGCAGATCGTTATCGAGTTCGTCGAAACTTGTCGGCAACTCGCGGACGTCCTCACCAAGCCGCTCGGACGACTTCGACTCACGGAGCTGAAGGAGATGATCGGCATGGAGGGGGTACAAGGGTTAGCAGTAGGATTAGAAAAAGATTATTAGCTAATCTACTACTACCTTGTGTGAACACAACAAGGGGAAGACGGCGCCAAAAAGACCCCCTGCCGTGATACATTAGTCGCTGCAGGTGCAGGCGCCGAACTGCTCACCTGCAGCACTGTAGGCACATGCAGTGGCCGGCGCAGAGTCAGCCCTATATGTTATCTAGTTACTGTTGCAGCAGGGCAGCTGTACTGGGACTAGATGGATAGAGTTGAATAAATAGACTACCACGGTAACTCAGTAAAGAGAACTCATATTTGCCATCTCACAGACAGGGCTTCGGCCAACGCTGGTGTCTTGTATTGTGTGTGCATGCTCTGTTCTCCCTTCTTCTTCTAGCTCTAGCCATAGTGTGTGAATAGACAATGCTTGTTCGTTGTCGGCACGGCTAGTGGGTGCTCGGCAACACTCGCAGGTGCTCGGCAAGACTGATGAGTGGTTAAGTCATCTGAGCCGATGATCCTGTGGCCCAACAGCCTGTAGCTGGTTCATATCTCGGATTGAGTCTGCAGCCCCCCAAGACTCCTTGACCAGCCACAAATAAGAAGGATCCCTGCGCCACATATTTTCATACCTGAATTTTCGTCTCCTTCTTCCTCTCCTTTTAGTTCGGCAACACTCAATAAGCAAGCAACAATGATCAGATTTTGTGGTCTGCACGTGCCACACCTTCGAGTCTGTAAACATGTCAGTGAAAGCCCCGTTAGCCAAAGCACGGTCCAGCCTGACCTTGATGTTATGGACCCCCTGCTGACGATTGTCCCACGTATAAGGCAAACCGATGAAGCCAAGATCAGTGAACCCACACAAATTCACAGCCTCCCGACAACCATCCATTTGCCTCTCCGGTCTCGTCACCCCACCTATCTGCTCCTGAGCGTCTAGGATCTCATTGAAGTCTCCTGCACACAACCAGGGGGCGCTGCACTGAACATTTAGAAACTGCAGCAGCTCCCAACTTCGGTGCCGGTTCTCCCTTCTCGACTCACCATAGAAACCAGTAAACCTCCATTTCTCCGCTCCTGTGGATGGATCAACTACCATTACATCAATGTGAAGCTTATCATACGTTTGCAACTTCACACAGTTGTCACACCAGAGAAGGGCGAGCCCCCCTCCCTGGCCAAAACTGCCAACTCCAACTCCATTTGGAAAACCGAGACTTCTCCTCAAGCCTTCCACATTATTAGAGAACAAACGTGTTTCCGAGAGAAACACCATCACGAGAGAACAAACGTTCGTTAGTTGCCTATGTTGGTCCTGTTACACAATCGATCGATATGGTATGGGACTCTGGGTTACCACAACAGAATAAATTGGAGTGGAATATATAAGCTCACACGCCGGCAGGGGTGAACGGCAAGCAAGAACAAAGAGCACACGGGATTAGCGCAGGCATATGATCAGTTTGTTATCATTTTTTTTCTGACTACGGGGATGCTATCATGTAGAACTGTAGAAGTAGAAGCCGCATACCTCAGGATTATGTATCTATCCTTGTATGCATGCTGTTCTAATTTCAGAGTCAAACCTGTTTACAGGCACTCTTTCAATCTGAAATCCTAAACACCTTTTGACCTGCTGCATGTACCATCAAGCGAAGAGATATGGGTATGTCCAGTGCCCGGACATCCGGATGGGGCTAGCATCCCGGACGCCCGCACCTGCTACGCCTGCTTCATGTAGGGACCCGTGCCGCTTCGTGTCCCGTGCCCGCACCTTGTCTCGTGCCCCGCACCGTGGCCCGCGGCACTCCGTGTCCCGCGCCTGCACCGTGGCCCGCGCACTTTGTGTCCCGCATCTGCACCGTGGCGCCCCCTCCACATCCACGCGCATGCAGGCGGGCCCAGCAGCTGTAGTAGCAAGTGGCTGCTACAGATGGGTCTCACTACAACATATGTAACACCATATCTCTACTTTTGCAACATCTAGATAAAGCACTTGCAACATACATCTGAATCAATTGAAACACTTGCAACATACATATGAAACACCAGGAAAACACGTATGTAGCCATAGCAAAACATATGCAACATCTAGATGTAACACTTGCAGCATATGTGCAAAACATATGCGACATTCAGATGAATCACTTCCATACATATGCGTGAAACATATGCAACACCCAGATAAAACACGTGCAACATACATCTGAAGCATCTAAAACATTTGGAACAATACACTTGCAACATACGTCTGAAATATATGCAACATCCACATGAAACACTTGCGACTTGCAACATTAAAACACTTGCTGAAACAAAAGACTAAAAACAGATGAAACATTTGGAATATACTCTGCAATATGTGCAACATCCCGATCTACTTTTGCAACATCTGTATAAAGCACTTGCAACATACCTCTGAAACATACGATTGCAACATGCATTTTCAGCGCAACACAACATCTACTTGCTGTTCGGAAGAATGGATGCTCGTCGGCATTGGAGTTCACCGGAGGCAGCGGCTGCATGACGTGGAAGGGTGACAACGTGTGGCAGAACCACCCAAATTATGCTGGCCCACATGCACCCGTCATTGTCCTAAAGACCTCTCACTACTGTACACGAAAGCCAGATAATCCGGTAGTCTATTGGGTGTCCTCGGGGAACCCCGAATCATCCACATTTTACAACTCATACAGGATCAACAATGGAGTTACTATAACATTACAACATTGATACAAAAATTTCATACATCAGAATTGCGGAAGATTTACAACATTAGGTTACAAAATATGTTATGTACCTTTAAGTAACACTTGAGTTCCAAAAGTTGAGCAGAACTACGGGAGTAACTTAAGTGAAGTACCTAAGACAGGTTTCAAAATATGTTATGTACCTTTAAGTAACACTTGGTAGATCCTTACACTCTGTATGTTGCCATATAGAATGTCCTCAAGTAGGCCACTTCTTGAGGGAAGCGTCTGGATTCACATCACCGGCAAGAGAGCTACATCTCCACATCATGCAGCCGATGCCCAGAATCACATCTCCAGAGGGAGGACTACATCTCCACATCATGCAACTGATGTTACTTACCTTCTTACCTTAGCGTAGGTGCGACGTTAAAAAATAGTAAGTTGAAATGTAAATAACGCATATTGTAAACCCTTTCCATACATAACTTTATTGAGTTAGTTTACATAGGTGCCATCATTTACATAACCTCTCACTCACAAACTCATAATTTAACATAGAACTGCTAGCGCACTCATTTTATACATAGGGCAATACTTTATATGCTATTTTCACTGAAGTTGGCGCACTCCGATTTATCGGAGAAGTTGATTTTCCACCTGACTTCCTGAAGAAGAGCTAAAAACCTTCCTATGCCTTCTACTTGAGTCATCAAAAAGTCTCCACGAGACATTGACAGCAAGCATAAGGGAAGTTAGAAGAGCATTTTTAATTAGTTTCTTTCAAAAACTTTTAATTGCAAAATCCTTTTGAAGTTTTCAAAAGTAATGTTGTAGTAGATCCAATGTATGAGCTCCGATACCAGCTGTTGTAGAACCATCCAAATTATGCTGGCCCACGTGCATCCGTCATTGTCCTAAAGATCTCTGACTGTTGTACACAAAAGCCAGATAATCCGGTAGTCTGTCGGGTGTCCTCGGAGAACCCCGAATCATCCATATTTTACAACTCATACAGGATCAACAATGGAGTTACCACAACATTACAACATTGATACAAAAATTTCATACATCGGACTTGCGGAAGATTTACAACATTAGGTTACAAAATATGTTATGTACCTTTAAGTAACACTTGAGTTCCAAAAGTTGAGTAGAACTACGAGAGTAACTTAAGTGAAGTACCTAAGATAGAAGAGACGATCAGTTCATGTCGAGCCCACCGACATAACCTCAATTAGCAGCACAAGTCAGAACCTGCAACAGGGGTTAAGAAACCCTGAGTACTTGAGGGTACTCAACAAGTCTTACCCACCTAAAAGAAAATACTCCAATGGTATGAAGGCTCAAGGATTCAAGGTAAGGTCTTAGCAAGAATCAAGATTAACATTTGCATAAAGGCTTACTAAAGATTGATCCTTACTTTCAATGTTTTAGCTCAAGTTAAATTATTATGAGTCTCCGGTTTGCACCTGATCTAAATGAATCAATTCTTTAATCAACACATCTCATGATCATAAATACCATTGTTTCATTGATTAACTATGATGTAGAGTAGAGAATCGAGTCTTCTTCTCTAAGAAGCAATGATGATTCGAATCAATTAAAAGCCAGCTGGGGATTCCTTACCACACGACAAATGCAGGTCTCAGACCTACATATATCAACCTTCACTCGGATCCTCCAAAACCGAAACGGGTTCGCGCCACCCGAGAGCACAATACTCCACCGCCCTACCCTGTTCCAGTAGGGTGGGTACATGCTACTCTCGCCATCTCTCCACTCCCAGTGTGCGGTTGTCCTTTCCCATAATGGAATAGCCGAGATATTAGGCTTACCGGAGTATGTGGCCAGTACTACAAAGTCTCAACTCACACAGGTCTACAGCGGATGGTCCTCA
This sequence comes from Miscanthus lutarioriparius, assembly GCA_904845875.1. NCBI lineage: Eukaryota > Viridiplantae > Streptophyta > Magnoliopsida > Poales > Poaceae > Miscanthus > Miscanthus lutarioriparius. The sequence goes on along the minus strand of CAJGYO010000003.1, from coordinate 120,586,335 downwards.
ATCGACATAGATAGGACAAGCACGACAGACAACCCTATCAGCTTAACCACCAGCGACACCCCATGTCCCGTCCGGTCTCCATGTTCATCTATTCATATTAAGTTTTCAAGGCATCTCAGGAGTATAGAATCATTGCGAATGATGAACTCATCCTTCAACTCTAATTAGATAGGCATGGCTAAGCATTACTAACCTATCATCTTTACTGCAAGGTTGACAAGGATAAGGATTGAAATATCAAGGCAGGCAGGCAGGCAGTAGTTGGTAATCAACCAAACCCTAATCACTTAATGCACAAAGCATAGGACTTAAAGTGTAATAACATTTGTAAAACACAAGGAAGGGGTTTAAATGCTCCGGGGCTTGCCTTGGTCAGTAGAGGTGTTAGGTTCTCCTAATGAGCCACAGATGTCAAACCCAACCTCCACAGGTGGATTCTCTTCCTCTAGAACTTGATCAACGGTCACTTCCTTACCTTCGGTCACTACACGTGATAAAAGATGCATGCTTGACATGATTATATGCAATAAAAATGATGTATGAAAGATGCAACATGGATTAAGATGATCAAACAAGATTAATTGACTTGAGTACAACTTTCCTTCACGGGTTAATTAAGTTAATTACTCACAAATCAATCTTAGTATCATTATCACTAAGTTGATTATGATCATAACAAGAAAGTGATTTGCCAAGGAACATCCAAGGGGTTAGTGTTCCAATGCCCACAATCAATACCAAAATCACATCAAAGTTAATTAGGAATTTATAGAAACCATTTTGTTATTTTTATTAACCCATAAAAGGCATTTAAACACACTTAAATTAATTAACCAATTTAGAATTATCAAAATAGTACCAAACTTTTTGTGAAGGTAGGTATTAGCATGTAGAGCATACACAAAAAGTTTCATGATTAAAGCATAATTATTTTAGCCTATAAAAATTATGTAAGGTCCATTTATTAATTAAAAGAGGTAATTTTTAAGCATGCAAACACTAATTATTTTCACCATTTCATATTTTTTCTAAGTATAGCAAACAATAATAGAGCTACAAATTTTTTTCATAAATTTATCACACTTATACAATTTATTATGAATTAAACAAGATTTAGCACTATTTAGCATTTTCTAGAAAAGATAAAAAAACAAATTTTATGCGCTAAAAACCCTTTCTCACTTACCCCCTAGCCACCCACAGTCACTGACATGCGGGGCCGGGGTCAAACCCGACCCGCACCGGCCTTGACCGTGGACACGCCGGCGGGTAAACGGTAGAGCTCGCCGGCGGCGAGTCGGCCGGCGATGAGGAGGGCACCAACACGCTCCCCATCAACACGCACATCGATCTATGGGTCTAACCAACCAGCTAGGGTTCCAAGGCGAGCTCAACGCCGACCATGGCAGCCACGGCGGAGCGGCACTCAATGTGCCGGCCACTGGAGAACGATAGCGGTTAAAATAAAGCGCCGAACAGCATCAGGGACTCACCACGATCACGCTCGGCTACTTGGTTGAAGCGGAGACTGAACGGAGGTGCGTTGTCGATGTTAATGGTGGATCCGGCGGTGCAACTGGAGAAGACGATGGCGTTCCGGCGCGTCCTGCATGGTAGCAGTAAAAAAGAGAAGCCGATCACCACCACGGCATCAAAGCGAAGCTAGAGTAAAAGAGAGATGGGCGAGAGACCCACCCGAGCGGTTTGGCCATGGTAAGGTGGTCACGGCGGTGATGGCGGACAGCCATGAGGAAGAACGGCGGCGCGCGACTGATTTCAGCAGCGAGGGACGGCGTGAGCGGGCTCAGGCAATGCTCAAGTGCTAGGCAGAACTAAGGGAGCAAGCAATTGAACACAGACGGCTCGATGGCGATGAATTTTACCGGTGAAGCAAGGCTCGACAACGGTGGTGGGAAGAAGGAAAAGAAGAAACGACGGCTGGCAATTAGCTTTTATAGGCGAGGAGGCGAACTCTAGCACACCAGCGTCTTCGTGAGCTCGGCCACGCAGATAGCCACACGTCCACTCGCGAGAAATGCCACGGCGGACGCCGGTGAACAGAGAGAGAGAGAGAGAGAGAGAGAGGGAGAAAAGAGAGGGATGGCATTAGGGTACTGTTCATGTCTCACAGGGCATCTTCTTCTTCCTTTTTCTCCTGATTTTGTGCAAAAACTTGTCAAGCTCCAATAACCAAAGTTGTTCATCCCTCTCTCATCTTCATCTTTGCTTCAAGGTCCAACATCAAAAGATCAACAGATTGAGAGATTTTGAATTTCGAAGATAGAACTTGAAATCTGATTTTCAGAGTTAGGGTTTGCAAACTGTTAACTAGCAACTTTGGTTAATTAATTAGTGGACAAACATTTATCAAACATATCAACCAATTTCACATTAACCTAGCTCAAGCATAGTACCAACCAATGAAACAAAAGTTGCCCAGTTTTTATCTATAAAAATTGATTTAATAAAATCCCAAACATTGAACTTTATAACTAAAATTCAGGGACAATAAAAAATGGCCAAGTATCAGAAATAATTATTGAATTCAATCCTTGAGCTGAAATTTAAACATATTTGACTTGAAAACATACTCCAACTTTGATTTCATTTTAAGGCACATACTTTCTTGTACAAAATTTATATTGGAAAAATTTTAGTTGTTTAAGGAAATTTCTAACCATAAAATCACAAAAGAACCTTAATTAATGTTTTTCATAACATCTCATGCAAGCACATTTCAACACATATGCAACCTATGAATGCTATAATTAAAATATGCAATGCATTTATGTCTTAATACTTCATGATTATGAATGATGATGAATATGATCAAGGTTTTAATTGCTTTTTAACATCTAGGATGTTACACAACGGCCGCACGACGCGGAAAGGGAGGCATCGGCCTCGCGACGCGGCTAGGAGCCAGCGGCCGCATGACTGGGAGAGGGCAGCAGCATGCCGCACCTGGCAGGGCCGACAGCCGAGCACCGAGCGCGTTGTGCCTAGCAGGCCCAGCGGTTGAGCTTTGCGCCTCAAAGCGACTCTGGCCTAGCGTCGTCATGCACGAGCGGCTGCTGTCGGGCTCGCCTGCCTCCGCACTGCCGCAAGCTCGACTATGCGTGGAGCGCATGCCGCGGAGCTCTCCTGCCTCCACGCCGTCGCCCGCGCAGCTCGCTGGCCTCGCGTCGTTGTGCACGAGCGACTGTCGCCAGGGCTCGCTTGCCTCCGTGTCGACGCGAGCTTGCCTCTGCGCATTTCTGCCTCTACGCCGTCATGCTGCGGCTCACTGGCACGCCGCACACCATCGGTGCTCGCTGCTCTGTGTTGGATGCGCACAAGGGAGCAAATTGGGGAGAGACAAAAGAGGGGCAAGGAAGCGAACATATTGTTTAGGAACGAGTGGATGAGTCGAGAGCTGCGCTCGGAGGCAGCAGGCGAGCGGATAGAAGCGATAGGAACAAGTGAATAGGAATGAGTGGATGAGCAGTTTCGAGAAATGAAGAAGCGGAGGTTATTGGACTAACGACGCGGCCCACTAATGGAGCGTCTAGGCGGACGGACGCCCGCTTCCCAGCATTATCGAAGAGATATATAAGAGAGTCCCTGGTCTTACATGTTTGTTCAGTTCAGAATACCTTCTCGACAATCTTCTTGCTTGCTTATTACTTGTTTGGAATATACCTTATGAAAAGTCTTCTTACTTGCTTTATCTGCACTGAAATTTCCATCTTGTAAGAGAGAAATCTTTGCCAAGTGTTATAAACGCTAAAAAAAGAAAAGAGAGCTCCCTGCAATTTTTCAGTTGTACTACTATGTAAAAACGCTTTGCACGGGCCGTGCATAGTTGTAGGTTTTCCAGGCTCCAGCCCAGAAAAGCGCTAAGACAGGAGTGCTGGCCCAAGTTTAGCAGCCCAGACCCTTTTCTCTTTCTTTTTTTCGAGACAGCAGCCCAGACCACTTCATCTTTTCTTTTCTCCCCTGCCCCACAACGCAGTTTAGTACTGGATTTATTTAGATCTATGTTTTTCTTAGTTTCCTACGCGCTCAGCAATATACCCTAGGTATTTCTGCACCTACCAGAGACGCCGTACAAGCTCCGACGGACACTTCACAAACACGTTTGGACTGTGTTGCAAGACTTACTCTTGGTGATGTACGCTTACAAACAAGAAGAATTCACAAGCAAGACGTAAAAGGCAAGCTCTTTGTGGACACTTCACTTCCGCTGCCTCTGTCATCACTTCCGTCCCCTGTGCAACGTATCAATGGAAAATTTTGGTGGTGCTGTGTGCAGGCTAGATTTGCTTCGTTTTCTTCGCGTCTTCTCAGCCAGGCTTCTATTTAATTGATGTCTCGGACTTCTTGCAATTTTTTCTAAGTCTTGAACAGTAGCTCTAATGTCTTTCTTGAGGTGTTGATCATTTGATCTTCACATTGCCATCCATCGTTGCATCTAATAGACTAAATACCTGGTATACTAGCAAACAACATTAGTATATTTATAATCATGTTGTCAATCAACCACCAAAATTACATATGGCCCTTGCTAGGTGCCATTTTCCTTAAATCATGCATCCATTAAACTAAGTCCCTGTATACCAGTAAACATTGTTTTAGTCCCATCAGTCATGTTGTCACATAATCACTAAAATTAAAATTACCCCAACAAGAGTATTTGGTTCTTCAATATAATGTATCATGGCACAAATAAAACGAACCAATTAACCACACTGAAGTAATGATAACCTCGTCAGAATGCAATGCAACCTCATGTAATGCTAACCCTTCTTGACACTATGTTATAGATACATAGTACTATCTAGCAAATACTCAGACTTTGATTCGTAGCTATTGTTTTGTTTTGATCGGCCAACGCCCCTTCTTGCTTGATGTTTTTATCTGCCGTGACGGCTGTGATTGCGACAACACCAGCACTGAACCTAGCATAGTAAAATGCCCTCGTCCTCCACGTCATCACTAGGGACACCACCATGCCGAGCAACGTCACGCCGGCGATGATCTCGAACGATGCTCTGAAGCACTGAACCCCAACGCAGGCGAGATCTTGCCGGAGATGGCCTTGCCGTTGTGCCTCATGGTCATACATACGACCTGCCACCTGCACGCTCAGCACGTAGGATCCGACCGGGCTTCCCAGCGTGGACAAATTGTAGAGTGTGGAGAAGTGTTTGAGCCCAAACACCTCCGACACTACGGCGAACAACACCGTCCAGATAGAGCCAAGGCAGAAGCCCATGATGAGCGATGTGGCGTAGAGAGCATCGCGCAAACCCATGGCGATGAGGAGGTGGCCGAAGAAGGCGAGGAGGAGCGTTACGGTGAGCGCCAGTGGGCGTGGCAGCTTGTAACACTCCACCACATAGTCAGAGCCCAAGCCAGCCAGCACACGCCCTGCGTAGTTGGACAGGCTCACGAGGGACACCAACATTGAGATGGTGCGTTGTGAGTGCCCTAGTGACTGCCCAATCTGGCTCATGTTGTCGACCACCGTCATAATGCCGCCGATGCCACAGGCGGTGGTGACGAAGAGCAGTAGCATGTGTTTACTGCAAAGAGCCTGCAAAACCGAGTAGTTGATCTCTTGCTCCCCCATAGCTGGGGAACGAATTGACACATCTTGCTTCAAGGAAGACGACGGTGCAGAAGAGGATGGAGTCGTCGGCGGGGGCGGCGGCTGAAGTGTATAGGTATGGTGGTACTCCTGCTTCACGACGATGATGAGTGGTCCAATGACGAGGATGAAAAGGAGTAAGGTGTTCGTGATGTGGTAGACATGCGTCGGGAGTCGGGATACCTTCACCTCGACGACATTCAGAACGAGGAGGTAGATGCCAATGAGGACAGAGACACCAAGGAAACCCAACACGCCCTTGCGTTCCCGGCCGAGCCCCATCGCCGTCGCCGCGGTGCTTCTACTTCGTGGGATGACACGAACGGTGAAGCTAAAGAGCAGCGAGACGACAGTGGGGAGCCATGCCAAGATTAGCAAAAGAGTGGCACCATCTTCGCCACCACCGAAGGCACGGCAGAGCTGCGTGAAGATGGCGCCACTGAACCCGGCATAGCCCAAGAGCATGCCGAGCACGATGCCGCGGTCGTTCGGGAAGTTCTTGACGCTGGTGACGAGGGCTCCCGTGCTGGCGAACGTCTGAGAGATGGCGCCAAGGAATATGTAGAAGCACATGAGCCACACCGGCGGCCGAGCTGCGCCGGGGATGGATATGGCGTGGTGGACCATGAGGTACCCCGCCAGGTTCATGGCAGCGCCGGCCAGCAGCACGACCCACGGCGGGGTTACCTCGTTGATGAGGCCCGACACGATGCCTAAGCTTATGCCGATGTTCTTCGAGAAGCTGATAGTGTTGAGAGTGTCCTGATCATACTCTAACGACGCCTTGAGCGCCTTGGAGTAGGCGCCGAAGATGTAGGCGCCGCCACTCATGGACATGATCATGGTAGAAGCGAAGAGCATGAACCACCGGCCGCAGAGGACACGCACCGCGAACCGCACGCCGCCAAGGATAGCCGCGCTGGCGTGGCCGCAGCTGGACGCCGCCATTGCAGCCACCTCCAAGATTGGTATTTGTTGTGTGGGATAGGCTTGCCTTGGGATAATACGGAGGTGGAGACAGAGAGAGCTGCTTGAAGGTTTATCATCTCCTATGGTACTTATAGCAAGTGCACAAAGGTACGGAGATGTATGCAGCAGGCTGCAAATCTATGTGCTATGGCTGGCTACAACGTAGGCTCCAACAATTAAGCTTAATGATAGAATGAATGGAGTGAGTGTCCAAGATATTAATGTTACAGTATCCAGTTATAGTCAACTATTATATGAATATGCTATCTATTAAATTGATTGACATGACAATAGAATAGAGCATTATAGCCAATTGTCAGCCACTATATATGCTGCTCTTAGGTGGTTGACCAATGCATTGACATCTTCTTCTTTTCTTTCTTCTTTTTTAAATGCTACAAAGGCGTGGTACGATAGACTACCTCAGTAGCTAGTTTTGTAGTAGACGCTGCCTGCACACTGAACCGTTGCTGCTTATATCATGCATATCCCTGGGCTACGGTAGTTTTGTTATTATCATGCATATCCTCGGGATATCATAATATCCATACTATGTATGTCATCCTAAATTTGTCGGTGCGTCCCTTACCTGCAACATCATCATGAGTGTGTGCGTCCTGTTGAGAATATAAATAAAAAAGTCACCATTTGTCCTCTGACCGCGTTCTTGCTCCTTTTGTCTGCCCTGGAATTTGCAGCATCTTAATATTAATTAGAGAGAAATCTTTGTGAATATTAGGAAACCACATATATATCTCTAGATTGCGGAACAGTGATAAGATTAAGACAAACAAAGTTATGGCATGAGTAAGTAGCTAGCAGGTTCAGAAATTTCTGCTGCTAAAGGGTGAAATAATTTTCAGTTCTAGATATAAACGCTTTGCATGGGCGATGTAAATACTGATGAACCACTGTAGAAGAATGTCTAGCAGGCATGGTTGGTGCCATGGCTTGAGGTATATAAGAATTGGTTGCTCCCCCCATTTTGCGAACACGACGGAATAGAATAATTAAAAGATGAACTATGTTAGATGGAATGTAAAATCTAAACAAAGAGGGTTCTCAATTCACACTTAGCGTTTCGGATTAGGAAAACTCAATATTATTGCTGGAAAAAATGCCAAAAAGGAGGAAATAAGAAAGAAGTAATAAATTGAGTTCAAGTTCCAGCCAACACCTTCATCACTAGTGACCTCTTTCTTCTGAGGGGAGCACCTCCTTCTCCTGTGACCTCTTGCAACTCCTGCAAGCTCCGGTTTGGGTCAGTGTTTGGGGTTAGGGTTTCAAGATTTAGGATTGGGGTAGAGATTATGAATGATAGATCTAGAGGGATTTCCGCGAGTGACTGCCCGACCCATGGCACTAGTGGTGTGTCGGTGTCGGTGGGCAGGCAATGGTGCCACCGCCGATATTGGCGACGGAGGCCGATTGGGGAGGTGGTTGTGGGGTGGATGATCCAATGGCAGTGGCACCACGAGATCGGGTGCTGCGGACAGGGGATCGGAGCATGGATCTGGAAGGAGAAGAGGGAAGGGAGGACAACAGAGAAAGTGGGCGATTAGGCCGGGGCAGGAGTAGCTTGGGAGTCGAGCAGAAGAGGAACAAGATAAGATTGGTTGTGGGCTCGAAATAATGAGGGGCACTTTGGTTGGGGAAAGTGCGAGGGGGATTCATGTTAGTGTTATTCGGAGAGTACAATGGGTGAATTTAACCAATTTAATTTTGAAGGTCCGCAGACCCTAGACATTCTATAAATTCTCTACTTAAGTATTAGATATTCTAAAGGCTCTCTAATAAGCTTGACCCCGTTGTTTAATGCATCTAACCCGGTGTCGTTCTCTACTAGATTGACCCTTGGATAGTCCTATAAGTGTATCCATGTCCTACAAGGAAATATACCTCTATTAAGATGTATAGCTATTGTTTCTTCTCCACGTGGCGACTTAGGGGAGACCCACGGTCGCTGCCAAAATGGCTCCCCTTCAGGCACCCCCTCTGGCTGTCGTCGCTACTGCTACTCGTTGATGAGCGATGGTAGCAGCCCACAATAGCGCTCAAAAAGGCGGCTAGCCATAGGCCACAGCCTCATCTCCCCTCCACTTCTCCCTCTCATCTTCTCCAAATAACTTTGCTATGCTTCTACGGGATGGCCAACAGTCATGATTGCCAACGACGAGTCAGATCCATGCCTTCCATTGGTAGATCTGGTGCCTACAACCTTGGGTCTAGTGCCCCTCATCCTATAGTGGTTGTGGTAGCTCAGTGACCTATCATTGGTACCGAGTCATTCTTTGGGACGAGGGCAAGAGGTGGAGTCCAGCGAGGACATGACTGATCTGTTGTCACTACTGCCTCTTTGCGGCGCCTGCTTGTCGAACTGCCTCCAATGGTATCGCCATTGGCATTTCTTAGCGCAACCACCAAGTGTGGAGGTTTTAAGTCCATACCTGGCAACGGCGCCAGAAATGCTTGTTGGCATTTCTTAACACCATTACTAAGATTGAGTAAACCTTAGCAACGCCATCAAGAAACACCAACTATGATAGTCCTTAAAGATTATAGAAGTTATCCGCAAGCGTACGGATCTATCGTTGTAGCATTTTACCCGGAAGTATTCTGGGTATCGTTATTTACATTTTCCAAAAGGAGGGCAAGGTATAAAGAGTCTAGCATGGATATGAATAAGATTACATACTTGCATAGTGGACCATAGTTCATGACAGGGGTAAAAACGGTATATCAAGGATAGTGGACACACATCTGGGCCAACCTCAAGGATAAAAGGAAAACAAAGAATAAAAGAATGTTCCAAAACAGGCATGTTCTAATATAGCTTTGCAAAGAACAGTTAATGATCATACAAGTTATATGACTAGAGTTAGAGCTAAGTATGAGATGAACGGGGAGATCTCCGAGCATTGGTCTGCCAGCAAGCGCTAGAGATTTTAATACTCCTACACAATACTCGAACGTGGAGGATTACAAAGGACAGACAAGGCTGTCACCACCTGCCTCCTACCCCTCAACCGTGGGGCACCGTCATATCCTAAGGTTTCTGTGTACCCGAGCACCATGCCGGTGTACAAGAAAACTACCCATATCCCCCCAGGTCCCCGACTCTACGGATCGACAAGTAAAGGATATGGGCAAACCTGAAGGAACGATGAACCGCCACCTCAACTTACCCCTACTTCTACTCATACAAATCATATGAATGTTTAAGCATAAAGTTGAACATGTTAAGATCATAACATACAAACTATATGCTAGTTCATATATCATGATTATAACAAGACAACTATACTTTAGTTCATAAGCAATACTATATAAATGATATGAGAGCATGACTATGGAACAAATTCTCTTTGTATTCATACCAAGCTTTTCTCTCTTTTCTTCCAAGGAGCCAAGCCCTCCTTGATAGCTTTTTGCTAGCTCCAACTACTACTACTAAGAATTAAAAGAGTACAAGTAGAGAGGTGAGGTGTAGCTCCAAATGATTGTGTGTGTTGAACATGAGCTCTAGTCCTTTTATAGTGGAGTGTGGTCGGTTTGGCGCTGAAAAATAAGGAAACACCCAAGAACTGTCGTAGCATGGCGGCATGCAACCACCGTAGAAAGGTGGGGCTGAGAGGAGGTGGCGGGGGTGCGGCCGCACCCTGGTGGGCCCGCCTCATGACCGCCTTCGCCTGGTCGGTTCTTGGGTGGGCCTAGACCACTGCCACATCGGTGCTCGGCCCAGATGCTTTGTTGGAGTGGGCCTTTGCTTGTGTCTTTGGTGTAGAATCTGCATTATGCTTTCTACATGGCGCATTTTGGTTTGTTTTCCACTTGTATTCGAATATGATTCCTGCAAAACATGCTTTCTCCAATACAATTGGAACTAGGTCAATAGTACATGCATATGTGTCAAAAGTATATTTATTTCTCCTGTTTTAGACTTGAATTCATGGTCGGATTTGGTCGTTAGTGACCACCAACAATCGCCTCAATTGTTGAGGTGATGATAGTCGTAGTGGCTGGGAGCAGCACTTAGTGGGGAATGTCTTGTGCAGGAGCAACGTCACGGTCGCACTGAGCCTCGGCATGCTCGATCAGCATCCACCGAAGCTGTTGTGTGGCACTGTGCTAGATGAGTCCCAAGAGTAGCAGTGGTTTGCATGTCCATGGAGCCCATAGTGTGGCCCTATGGTGCTGAGTTCATAGACCATGTGTCCTCGCTCTTAGACAAATATCTACACTAGAATTGTCAATATGCCCTAGGCGATCGGGTTCACCTTCATGGCCCATCTGCTTAGAGACGTCCCCACCTGTCATTGTAAGGTGGCTCCCATCCTAATGAAGGTGCATGCATAGGTCATGGATGCCAAGGTTCACCTTTGACAGCTACGGTGGTTGTCACATGAACCACATGTTCAAGTAGTGAGTGTATGACGGCTACCACTACTAGGAATATCCACTTCTATGATGAATAACATTCATCATTGAAGGAGCCAAATTCATCATAATTTTAGTTCTATGACAAATTTATGACGAAAAACAGTTCGTCATAGAAGTCACATCATACTTGTACTTTTATGATGATTTTCGCAAATCGTCATAGAAGTGGCTTGATCTGTGACAAAAATAGAACATCATAGAACTGTTTTGGCATGCGTGGTAGGGGGCTGCCACACTAGTGGGTGCTTCCATTGGAGATGCTTTCCACGTGTACATGCTATAGCCGGTTGCATTGGAGATGGTTTGGGTACGTCTCACCTTCTTATTACACAACATGGCCATCTTTGGTTCTTGCACGTTTTAGGTTTTTACTGGACCATGTGTCGAGTTCCTATTGTTCCACATGTTAGTTTTCTATGGGCACACATGTCGTGTTGCGGTTGGATCACGTGTCACTTCTTCATTGGACCATGTGGCATATTTTTATTGGTCCACGTGGCCATTTTTTATTCGACCACGCGTCACGGCACTGTCCGTCCATGTTTTGTATTTTTATTTGGCCACGTGGCTTGACGACATCCTTCCACGTGTCGGATTTTTAATAGCCCATGTGTGTTGCTTTGGCTATTTCACATGTCATGCACTGGTTCCTCCATGTGTCACATTTTTATTTGATCACGTGGCCTGATCTGGTTCTACCACGTGGAGTATAATCAATTCGTCATAGAAGTAATTCGAGATCATCACTACTGCATAGATTGAATGCATAACAATTCAGCCTGGCAATCAAAAAACCACAATTAACAATACATATGTCAGTAGTGAACCACTGACAGAGTATAACAACATCAAACCATCACATGCGTCCACACAACAGACCACAAATGTTCACCGCATCAAGCCACAGGAGTTGAAGGCTGAGAGTTAATTACCAGGAGAGCTTAAGCTCAAGACTAGCTCACAGAGCCTATTGTACTCCTCCTGTTGCTGTTGCTTGAATTCCTCAAGCTCCCTTTTAGCCTTTTCTGTCCTCACCTTCGGTTCATCCACTAGTTCAACAAGCTCAGATGTACTTTCCTGTTCACCAACAAGCTGCTCCCGAAGTATCATCTCCGCCGATGTCTCTGCTCTGGTGGAGTTTCTCAGGATACTAGCATTCTTCAAAAAAAGGTTTTTGCTGCTTGCCTAGGAGGGGCGCTTGCCCTAGTAGAGGCAGAGGACCTTGGAAACAACATCAGCACTAGTCATTGGTTGCTGCCCATCAGCAATAGGTTCTGCTTGCATAGCTTCCATAGCTTCCTATGAAATTCAATCAGTAAAACATTAGGTTACAGATAGTGGAAGAGGACTTCAACTGAAAACTTAGGAGATTAATTCATAACAAGTAATGCATAGGACTTCCTCAGATGACCGCTGATAGAGATTACATAAGCACAATGCATAGGTCTTTTGCAGCCTACTGCTGATAGAGATTACATAAGCACAATGTACAGGTACCATATTGATTGCTGTAAAATTGCAACTATAAAATTAAATGATGTTGCCACATTAGGCTCCTACTGTGTTTCCTTCTTTTATGGCAATGGGTTCAGTAGATTTTAAGGAAAGCAAATGAAGGTACTCACAACTGCTGCTCTTGCAGCATCACTCAGGCCCTTTTTTGTACTAGTATGGAAGTCCTTGATGACTTCCATAGCATTAACATCTTCATCAGGTCGACCATGTTGTTCAAGTCCTGAATCATCATGTTGTTCATCAAGTCCTTGATCGTGTTCTGCGGCCTTCCTCTTGTTCTCCTTCTGTTCACATTGCACATGAGTTTCTGTTTATATATTTATACAAAGGCAAGAGTAACAATAAAACACAACCATCACTTACAAATGTTTGCAGCTGGACAACACAATAGTGAGATGCTGTAGACTGGTGGTACTTCATTTTGCATGGTTTCACTTGTTCATCTTAGATGTTTCCTATAGCTTTATTTGTGTTAGACTGCATCACAAGTAGACCATAGAAAGAGTAGATAGGAAATCGATGGGTTCACATAAACCTTATTCTTAGCACTAGACTAAGTCTCGACAAGTTCACACCACTGTGCATTGCTCATGCATGGGACAGGAGTGGTCGTATGGATCTGATTAGCAAGGACACCATTGAAGTAGGTTTGCTTCAACCTATAACATGTTGTTGACGGTAGTTAACACTCATCACAAACCATCAATGTAACTTGCATAAATGGCTCAAATAGATCATCAACATAGACTTAGGGTTTAAACTAACAAATTCTACTAGTTTTGGTGGATCTGTGTTTTCAGCAGGATTTAATCAGAAAACCGTCAAGGTGGACCTATTCGTCAAAGGAAATCATGGAATTCCGCCGCGGGATCAACGTGGGAAGGTTTTAGAAGACTCCAGGAGGCTCTCCACCAAAGAAGGGCTTGACCCACTGACATGTCGGGCTAGCCGATCCCACCTAGAGGCCGCCCGGGCCCTGTGAGCCCCACCTATCATCCTCTTTGTTATGTCAGTTCTCCACCGCCTCCTAGGATGCATCTCAGCCGTTATTTCAAGTCGGTTTGATCCAAGGGCTGAGGAATGACGCTCTAGGCTATATATACCTATCTGCACCTCCCCTAGAAACCCTAATTCATTACCATGTTTAGATCCTGAGAGCTAAGAAGCCAGAAACCCTAATTCATATATCCACCAGGATCAGGGCTAGCAATCAAGAGAAGATTAGTCCTCGATAGGATCTAGTCTTCTATTAGAGATAGAGAGATAGAGTGAGAGGGAAGAGTTTTGGAGGAGTCTCGGCCTATTGGTGCTCTCTCTACGGCTTGTACCCTGGCGGAATCAAGTTCTTCTTGAGCTTGCTTCTAAGATTTCTCTGGTAATTGACTTGTAATTCAAGTAAGCATCTTGTTCATATTATTCTTCAGGTTTGCGACTCTCTTTTGAGTACTTTAATCCTTATAGCTCCTGGATTAAAGTAGTATTCATAGTGTAAGCGTGGTGCTTAAAATCGGTTAGTCATGGAGTACCCTATTTTTCGGATCAGTGGTAGCTCACGAGGGTGACTCTTATAGCCTCACTGAGTCCTCTAGAGTCCACCTCTCGTTAGTAGGCCTAGCAAGACTTTGTTACTATAGGAAACATACTCTGCTTGTGTTTTCCCTAGTAATATCCCTAGAATTGAATAATAGAAGACAAAGCTTACCAAAGTTAGAACTAGAAGACCTTAGTAGTCTCCTCTACACTCCTGTTATCTAGCCTTGATTGTGAAGTTGGGTTAAGTTATGACTTAGTTACCTTCACCTCCGTTCCCTTGGGTTCGATATAAAACTGAGTTACTCTCGGTGAAGTGCTACAATGGTATAATATCTGTGCGCTTGCGGATTATTCTATGTGCATTAATTTATACCAACAAGCATTTCTAGCGCTGTTGCCAGGGAATGGTTGCTGAGTTAACTTCGAGTCTAGCTTAACCTTGTATTATACTTTTATCCTTTTATCTTTTCTTTTCTTTTTACCATGGATCTAGAATCCACCCCTATCTATCAATATGGTGCACCTAGGGGCATAAGCCTACGGCCACAAGAATCTTCAAAGCCTATCCTAACACCTGGCTATGAGCTACTCTCATGGTTAAGCAACATGGTTCAGGATCTACCCTTTTCAGGCAAAGTTGATGAAAACCCCTATTCTCACTTAAATGTGTTTGAGCAAACCTGTGCATGCCTACGCATTGAGGGCATGTCAGATGAAACCTTACGATGGAAGCTCTTTCCCTTCTCTTTAACAGGAAAAGCTAAACGTTGGTATAATCTCACCATTGAGAGTAGACAAGGAGATTGGGAAGCCTTGTGCTCTAGCTTTTGCATGCAATTCTTTCCCATCTCCAGGGTAGTCAGACTTCGTTTAGAGGTTCTATCTTTTAGACAAAAGAAAAAAGAATCTCTAGGCATGGCATGGGAACGTTTTAATACTCCCATTAAAACTGGCCCTAACCTTGCCATTCAAGACCCTATTCTTCTTCAACACTTTTATATGGGTCTTAATAGAAAAACCTCGAGACGTCTTAATACGGCCTCAAGAGGCTCATTCTTGCATGTCTCCACCAATACAGGGAGAAGCATTCTTACTAAAATCTTAGAGGATGCCCCTGAAGAAGTAAAAGAGAAGCCATTAGAGGAGGAATCCTAGACAGCTAAATCTGAATTCATAGAAAACCCATCACCAACTTCAGCTATCTTAGATACTGAACCACCGGAAAAGGAGGAAACTTCAATTTCAGATTTTATGCTTGAATTCGAGGATGAACTTTTTGATGAATATGGAAATACCTCGAATTACTATACTATGAGGAGACCCCAGAAGTCTAGGAAATCATCATCTCATGAAGAATCTTTAGACCCTTCTGAGGAAGCTTTCCTTAAAAAAACTATGAAAGAGCTAGTGTCTATTATAAGTAATGAATGACTAGAAGAGTCAGAGCTTTCCTCTGATGTGATTCGCTTAGATTCACCTTCTATTTCCATTCATTGCTAAATTGATGCTCTTTACAATCCAATTGTGGGTGTTAACGTTATGTCTACATCTTTAGCTCATGATTTATTGAAACACATGCCATTAACCCCAAAAACAAAGTTTTTGAAAGGTCTTTTAGGACACATTCTCCCAAGTTTGGAAATACTTTATGTCCTTCCTATCTAGATAAAAGGAACTAAAGTTCATCTGAGCTTCTATATCTTTGATATTATGGAGTTTGACCTGTTGATAGGACAACCAATTAAAAGACTTAGCCAAGAAGGACAAACGGGAAAGTTGAATATAAGATTTGGGAAAAACATTAAGCTTTCTATACCCATTACTCATTCTCTAAATGCTAAGACTAAGCTGTAACACCTCGGGTGTTAGCCTTGCATAACTTGACTTGCATAACATGAGCATGAGCATCAAGCATTCATAAATCATCATTTACAATTGAAACATGTGATCGAAACATATGAAACATTGCTTGTTATTTCGTGTTTCTTGGAACATATGCATATGATCATGTGCAAATGAATGCAAGTGGGTAATGTTAGTCACTAAAACACCTTAGCTACACTTAGGTTAACAAAAGGAACCTTGTTCATGAAGGTCACCTTTCATGATCAAGCACGTAAGTAATATTACATGTGTTGGCCTGGATAGCTCTATGAGTGACTACTACATGAAATGCTTAAATGACCTTGCAAATTGCTTAAACATGCTTAGAGTATCATCATGAACAACTTTGGTATTTAGGGCTAGGGCTAGTTTGGTCATTAAGCCATGCTTTGATGTGTTTCATCATTCAAAAGTGACATGTTTGACCAAAGTTGAACTATGTGTTAGAGACCTTGCATGGAGGAGTTCACTAAATCAAAGTTGTAGTGTTTGACATAAGGAACAACTTTTATTTTTGGGTCATTGATTGATTCAGCTCCTAACATGTGTGAATTTGGATTTCAAAAATCATCAAATCACTGATTTCAGCACTTAGCAAATTTCGCTAAGTCATGAACACCGACCGAATCGACAAAGCTCACTTTGGGGATGACTTTTCTCAGTTTCGGTTGCGAATTAGCACAAGATGATTGAACAACATTTGTAGCTGGTACTTAGGACTACGAAAGTCATTTAGATCGTTTACGAATTGGAGCAACGGTTTAGCGGTTAGATGAATGTCAAAACTCGTCGTCAGGCTCGGCATGTCGCGATCGATTTAATCGAATCGAAGCCGATCGGTGGCCGATCGGAGCGAGCGCGAACACATCGCGTCCATGGCGATGGCAGCGTCGCCGCCAACGCCGACCGCGCATGCCACGATGCGCTGAAGCGCGCCTTCATCACGCCGGTACTGCCCGAGCCGCCGTCCGCGCCCCCATTTTTGCTTCGCCTCGGCCTTTCTTCCTCGCGGCGGCGACCGCCCGAGCTCCGCAGCTCCGCCATCGCCATAGCCACGCGCAGCTCGCGCCCTAGCCACTCCAAATTTCATCGCCATAGCTCCACCACCACCCCAAGCAGCGCATCCTCCTCTGTGCGGCGGCGGCCGACAACAGTAAGCCACCGCAACGCATGCGCGAAGCTCGCCCGGAGTTCCGCCGTGAGCCCGTCTCCGTGGCCACGTCGCCACCGTCCATCCTAGGCCGCGTTAGGGCACTAGATAGCTCCGCCGCAGCTCAGTGATGCTCAGCGCAGCGTTCGTTCGAGCCACCACCGTAGCCCACACCAGCGTGCCGCCGTGGTCCAGCCCGCCGTTTCCGCCATGGCCGCCGCCGCCGTCGACTCTAGAGTCGACGATAAGGCCGGCCAAGTGGCTCAATAAATTTCGCTTAGGTCACGAGATCGCGTAGCATAGATGTCATCGCCGGCGAAGCTCGCCGTCGATGAGCCGCAGCCGCGCAGTGCCAAGCAGCGCCGCTGCTCTGCTTCGAGTCGATGACATGTGGGTGCCCTGACCACCGGGTCCCCGGGTCGGCTGACAATGATCTTGAAGGATAGCTCATTTGATTCCGAGTTTTGATTTCTTTTGTGATTTTCATACCTCCAGTTTGGTAGCTCCAAAATTGTGAAATAAATTTGTGGGTGTTCCTCAGAAAGTGTAGTATTTAGGAAAAATATGTTTTTAACATTTACAGTAGAAATTTTTGGAGATTTAAATAGGGATTTGATGTGTGCTTTTGAATGCATTCAAATTTGTTTATTTTATATCTAGAGTTCCTGTGCTCCAAAAATTATGAAATTTTTGTGGTAAGCTAATCTTAGCATATATGAGCTCTGGTAAAAATTTGGGGACCAGTGCATGGGTAGATTTATAGTTATAGATTTTTCTTTTATGGATAGTCAATCCTTGCATAAATTTTTATAAATTATTTATGAGTCCAAAATTCATGAAATTTGTTGGAGGTAATCCTAGTTCCATATGGATGCTAAGAAAAATAGGAAATCTATTGCTTGACACTTTTCAATAGGGTTTTCCATTTATGCTATTTCAAGCCTTGCTGCCTTGTCATTTTTGCATAGGATGTTCTACTTGGTAAAATGACATGAAAGTTTTATAGTAGTCCTTTGATAGCATTAGTAAGGCACTGTAAAATTTTGAGAATTTATTAAGTACTTCTGATATATATTTATTATTTAACCTAGATATATAAATAAAATGATAAAGGCAATTAAGTAAATAGTTTGGGCTTCACCATTATATGATTCTAAATGTAATTGGTATGCTTAAACTGTTGGTGAATTCTATGTTGTCAAATTTTGAATGATTGCATGAAGTAGAAGTATCGTTACTTTATGTTGCATGTTGAATAGTTTCCGGACTGATTCTAGAGTTTGATGAGTCGCATGTTGAAAATGATGTGTACTGTAAAAATGGTTTATAAAAAAGTTGTAGAGAATTTGATAAGCTTTCCAGAAAGTCCAGGATCACTGGATTTGGATTTGTAGAACTCCCGTTATGAGTAAAACAAGTAGCTACTGTTTTATGGTATAATCGATGCATTATGGAAAGATAATTAAATAACCAAGAAGAGATATGCACCTACTCAATAAACATGATGCACTTGTTAACATATATGAATTCGTAATACTTATGCCATACTCATGCATCTAGGATCGGAGGAAGAGATCACGTTGCTGGAATTCGAAGAAGCAGAGGAAGGGAACCAGCAGGAGGATCCGCAAGCCGCAGCTCCCGAAGGCGTGGAGCAAAACCCTGAAGAGCTTCCGGAGTGCCCTGACCACCGCCCTACTTCCTTTCTGTGAGGCAAGCCCCGGAGCATTATAAGTCTCCTAGTAATTTACAAATATTTACTTAAGTACTTATGATTGCTACATTAGGTTATAAGAGTTGAATTAAACCACTCGATGCATGTACATTCCTTGTCCAGATATTACACCTTTAACCGGTATAGGTCCAAGATCGAATAAATGCTTAGCCATGCTTAGACCGGTAGAAGTCGGGTGATTTCCGGTCACCTGCGAGATATAGGTTGATACCGGAGCACGGTTGGTTAAAATTGCTATCGTGGAAAAGAACCATGGTTAATATAATTGGAGACCGGGCGGGATGTCGATAGAGAAGCAACAAGACATGGAGGTCTTGGGTGTGGATCTATCCCGTCTGTCTGTCGATCAAGGACCGTACCGTTGTTGGAACTTCCACAAGATTGAACGCATGTCTCTCACTTAGCTGGCGGATAATTCATTCCGACCGCGGCCGAGTAATTCAACTCGGCCGGGAATCGCTCACAGCGCTCCTTCCGGGAACGATCGACCGAGCCCAAGGCGTGCTTGGCTTTGAGCATCCTGGCATCTGGTGTTCCAGATCGTGCGGCACAGTACGGACCCACGAAATGTGTACCGGAGTTGTACCAAAGGTGACCTAAGGCTATTGTGGCTGGTAGACCTGGGTTTGTGTTAGGAATAAATTCCCAGCTGGTTGAAATCGATTCGAATCGCCGTCTCTCCCGGATAGTGAGAAACTTGGCTAGCTCCAACATCGTAGTAACTGTGTTATGGAACATGATGGTTCGAATGAAAATGGAATTACAATACCTGCTATGGTTACTATTGTATGCTTCTAAAGGATATACCACATGTTTGGCACAGGATAGTTGCTAATCTAGAAATGGATAGTGATAATTAACTTGGTAAAGGAATCATAATTGTACAACGGATCAGTTGCCTTTTTCGCAAAATGTTGTCAAGTTACGTCCACTTATACAGCCTTGCATAATCCTTGGAGTCATTTTATTTCTGGTTCATGACGGGTAAGTCTAGCTGAGTACCTTCTCGTACTCAGGGTTTATTTTCCCATTGTTGCAGATGGCACTATGTATCATGGTTATTGCAAGAGTTGCTTCTATCCCGCTGTGGATGAGGAGTAAGCCTTGGGCAGGCTTCTTTAGTAATTCCTATCCTTGCTTTTGTGGACCGTGATCTAGCTTGGCACTGTATCAAACTATGTTGGAAACTTTATCTTCGAACTTATTTGCTTCCGCTTTATTTATCAAACTCGGTTTGTAATAACTTTTATTCGTACTCTGATGATGAAAAGTATCTCATGAACTTTATGTAATATGTGGCATGTATGTTGAATCTGTGTACGATCTTGGTTGTTGTAAATCGTTTATCGAGACCCGTCGTGGTACTCGACGGACTACCGGGTTTATATGGGTTCAAGTATGATGGTCGATGACGACGCGTCTGGATTGCCATTGTACTTGTATTCTTATAAATTGGTCGGTTCTGAGACAGCTGGCATCAGAGCAAGATTCAACGTTAATTGTCACAAGTGTATTTAAAACAAAAGTTTTTGTTTTCCGAAAACCCTTCTCTAGCAACTAATAGTTATATAATAGGTAATTGAAATCTAAAGTGTGCCAATGATCACTTTCCTTATGCCCAAATTAAGGACTATTAGGTGGCTATTTAAGTACTAACATGGGGGTTTTTACTTCGTCGTCCATACGGCGTGCTATTGTATGGATGCCATTCACTTGAATGGTAATGTTTGGATCAAATGCCTCACGCCAAGGTAAGATGAGTGTATGACCGCAAGATGTGAGCATGCGGTCGGGAGAGTAGCTTTGAAATACGACTATGTACGCATGCTTGCCTGTGTATATGGTACGTATTTAATTGTGGGTTAAATTATTGTCGGGTAGATTGATACGGAAGTATATGTATGGGTATACATATATGGAAGTATTTACAATTACATTATGCATATTCATTATGGGTTTAAGGGCTGAAATGAAATTTTATGCAGGTACACTAACAACGAAATGTGTAGCTCGACTAGTTACGCTATTTATGAGAGAACGTATGTATGCCATCGTGTCTACCGCTAGAAACAAATTTTTCCTAAGTTTGTGAGGGACGTTTGAACGAGCATGCATCATGATAATTACCATGCACATAATTAAATTGTTCCTCCCTTATAAAATTCTTACTCGCTTATGTAACTCTTATCCATCATGGTCTTGTCTCACCTAGTGGTACATGTTAATGGTGCGAGATGGCACGCACAAAGCGGATCGCTCAAAGTCCACCGGAGGCGAGCTCCCCGCCGTCAGCTTGCTCCACGTACCCGTCAACGTCACACGTTTCTTGGAGAGTTTGGGATGCCTACACTATTGTGGAGAGTGCTCAGCTATGTAGGCTATCCTGATGGAATGGAACCCCGCTATTTCTAGGCGAATGAGCAGTTGGGGGAAGGTCTCTTAGTTACTGTGGAGGCCGTTGTTCGTCCCCGAGGTGACGATTCTGAGTGGACAGGCTGGTGTTATGAGTCAACTGGCAGGACTGGTGAAGAAGCAGCTGGCAGGGTAGCCTTTGGGATCCTAAGGGACATCATGGATCGTTTTCCTCAGGAGCTGGCAGCCACTTTGGTTGGAGTCTTTCCAAGAGGTAACCCCTCCACTGACTCATGGCAGCAGACAAGAGGAAGATCTTTGGAGATTGGTGCAGCAGAAGGGCAGAATAGTGATAACCCTTCCATGAGCGCCATGTTCGCAATGATGACAGTGTTGGATGGAGTTGAAGGTAGCCTCAGACGTGTGTCTGGTGCTCTTGGTCATGCCCGCGAGGACCGACGTCAGCTTCAGAGGGAGCACGACGCCGAGATTGAAAGGCTCACTGAAGAGATGACTCGGTTAACTCACCAGCGAAATGCAGCTTGGACAAGGGAAGATGTCCTGAGAGCTCGATAGTTTGAGCTGGGACAGCAGCTGGCTAATGCGGAAGAATACAACGATAATCTGCATGAAGAGGTTCATCTACTGAACAATCAACTCCACCCTTATGTCCCACCTGGAGCTGTAGAAATGGATCTAGAAGGGTACGAGGAAGGAGAAGAAGAAGTGGAGCCTGAAGAAGAAGTAGATCCTGAGGAAGGAGATGATTCTGCGTCTGACCTCGATAGTGATCATGATGAGGATTAGATCGCTTAGCACTTAGTGGAAGGACTAATGTATCACCTTTATTCATGTAATGGACCTGTAGTTCGAAGTTGGCATTAGTAACCAGACTATCATGTAATGTTGATTAAGTGCACCTTTGGTTGAACATCAATGCAATTCCGTTCCTTGTTGGTGATCACGATTTAACTTTGCATGCGTTATGAGCGCGATAAGTGGTCAAATTGGGGATGCCATGTTGCGAGAATGAATTGTTATGCCTCTGTTTTTATTGCGAATTTGAGAATTTTTCCAGTGATTTTAGTTTGGCATGATTATGATTCCTCTGCAATCTCTTGACATCAACCAATAATCGCTTATTGTTGCAACTTCGCAGATGACGCGCACCCGTGCTGGAGCTGGTAGCAGTCACGATGGCAATGGTGATGACTTACCACCACCGCCGCCGCCGTCTGCTCAGGAGTTCTTTGCTCAGTTCTTGGGGAGCCAGAGGACAATGGAAGAAGCTTTGCGCCTTATCGCGCAAAACACTGCTCGTGGCCACCCACATCCACCAGGGGCCGAGCCAAATCAGCACAGTACATTCAAGGAGTTTCTGGACACGAAGCCTCCGATCTTCAAGGTGGCTGAGGAACCACTGCAGGCCGATGAGTGGTTGAATACCATTGAGCAGAAATTCCGTCTGTTGAGGGTCACGGAGCATCTGAAAGCAGAGTATGCTTCTCATCAATTGCAAGGACCAGCAGGGATCTGGTGGACACACTTCCTGTCATCTCTGCCTGCTAATGCGCGAGTGACCTGGGAACAATTCAAGCTGGCTTTTAGGGGACACCATATTCCCCCGGGCCTGATGCGCATGAAAGCATCCGAATTTATGAGGCTCACTCAAGGAACAAAGTCACTCACTGAATATATGCACGCATTCAACAACTTGTCCAGATATGCTCCAGGTTTTGTGGATACCGAGGAGAAAAAGATAGAGAGTTTCAAGCGAGGTTTGGGTACTAAACTGATGAAGACCCTGGCCAATTCTCGATGTGCCACGTACAATGAGTTTATTAGTGATGCCTTGACCCAAGAAAACCACAACAACATGCATGCAGTTGCTAAGGGTCGCAAGAGGACATATGAGGCCGGTGCATCCGGATCCTTCCAGTCAAAAGCGCCTATCACAGCTAGGCCACAATTCCGTCCACCTGCACCCAAGTTTAGGCCTCCACCACCGAAAGCTCAGAATAGCAGGCCACAGAAACCATTCCGGAAGGCGTTCACTATTGCCTTACCAAAAGGAAATGGCAATCAGGACAGCTCCACCGGATTCAGAAGTAATCAACCATGTTTCAACTGCAACCAACTGGGTCATTGGTCCAAGGAATGTCCCCACCCCAAGAGGAATGGCAACCCAAATCGTAACAATCGAGGCGGTGAATGCCGTGGCACGTCAAGGACAAGTGCATTATACCGTTGTGGAGGAAGTGCCCACGGAGAAGTTGTCACGGCTGGTATGTTTCTTGTCAACAAGCATCCCATTGTTGTTTTATTTGATTCAGAGCTTCTCATTCATTTATGAGTCGCATTTGCATCTAGACATGATCAAGAAATAATAGAAGTAAGCAAAGGGGTTTTAACATAAGTTCAAATAGGGGAAACTGTTGCTACCAAAAGATAGTAAAAATGTACTCATCTCGATACAAGGGAGGAGTACACAACAGATTGATAATATTGCCGGGGTTGTCAATAAGTGTAATCTTAGGCATGAATTGGATGAAGTATCATGGTGCTCTTATTGACACTAGCACCCGCACTATTATGTTGAGAGAACCCACGGAGGGAATGCTTTTCTAGTCCCACTCTCCGCGATTTCAAACCCCAACATTTAGCCTGTGCTATCCAAGCCACCACAATATGTGATATCCCAATGGGTTTATGAGTTTCCTGGATGTATTTCCAGAGGAATTACCAGTGTCTATCACCGGATAGGGGCGTGGAATTTAAGATTGAATTAGTGCCGTGTACCGCACCCATATCCGTAAGGCCCTATAGAATGCCACCCAATGAGTTAGCGTAACTTAAGGTTCAATTACAAGATCTATTGGACAAAGGTCTTATCCAACCTAGCTCATCTCCGTGGGGATGTCCAAATTTTGTTTGTGAAAAAAAGGATAAGTCACCGAGAATGTGTGTAGATTACGCACCACTCAATGTCTTGTGACCATCAAAACAAATATCCATTGCCCCGCATCGACATCTTGTTCGATCAGTTAGCGAAGGCAAAGGTATTCTCCAAAATTGATTTGAGATCAGGTTACCATCAGATAAAGATCAGACCGGAGGATATCCCTAAAACTGCTTTCTCCACTAGGTACGGCTTATACGAGTATTTGGTTATGTCTTTCGGACTAACAAATGCTCCAGCCTATTTCATGTACCTGATGAACTCGGTATTCATGCCCGAACTTGACAAGTTCGTGGTCATGTTTATTGATGATATATTGATTTATTCAGAAAATGAGACCGATCATGAGGAGCATCTGAGGATTGTCCTATCCAGACTGAGGGAGCATAAGCTATATGCCAAGTTTAGCAAATGTGAATTTTGGATGAGCAAAGTACCTTTCTTAGGTCACATTTTATCAAGAGATGGAATCTCAGTAGACCCATCCAAAGTACAAGAGGTCATGGATTGGAAAGCCCCAACTTCGGTGCATGAAGTTCGGAGTTTTCTAGGGTTAGCAGGATACTATCGTCGGTTTATTCCAGATTTCTCAAAGATAGCTAAGCCTATGACCAGACTACTTCAGAAAGATGAGAAGTACAAATGGACACAGAATGTGAAACAACTTTTCACACCCTCGTAACTTTGTTGACTACAAAGACTGTGTTACACAACCGCACATTGAAAAGCCTTTTGATGTATTTTGTGATGCATCAGGAATAGGTTTGGGATGTGTGCTTATGCAAGAAGGGAGAGTAATTGCATATGCCTCACGGCAATTGAGAAAACATGAAGTCAACTACCCTACACATGATTTGGAACTTGCAGCCGTTGTTCATGCATTAAAGATATGGAGACATTACTTGTTAGGCAATGTATGTCACATCTATACTGACCACAAAAGTCTCAAGTATATCTTTACCCAGCCAGAACTGAACATGAGACAACGTAGATGGTTGGAATTGATTAAGGACTACAATTTGGAAGTGCATTACCACCCGGGTAAAGCTAATGTAGTAGCCGATGCACTCAGTCGGAAGTCCCATTGCAACACTGTGGAAGCATTGTTGGAAGATGGATTCAACTTGTTACATCCTGCTGTACTACACAATATCACAATCAGTTGTTCACTTGAGGGCAAAATCATAGAGCTACAGCAGACAGATGTAGGAATAAGTCACATCAAGAGAAAAATGCAAGAGCAAGAAACCAAACATTTTAGATTGGACGAAAGAGGTGTATTATGGTTTGAGGACCGGTTAGTGGTACCAAAAGACTGTGAGCTAAGGAATCAAATTTTAGAAGAAGCTCACTCATCCAAATTGTCTATCCATCCGGGTAGTAGTAAAATGTATCAAGATTTAAGAACCCGTTTTTGGTGGACTAAGATGAAGAAAGAGATCGCAGCCTATGTTGCTAGGTGTGATAACTGTAGTAGAGTAAAAGCCGTCCATATGAAAACTGCTGGATTACTTCAGCCCTTGCCTATTCCAGGATGGAAATGGGAGGAAATCAGCATGGACTTTATCACAGGCCTTCCAACGACGCCACAAGGTCATGATTCAATATGGGTTATTGTTGATCGTCTCACCAAATCAGCACATTTTGTACCAGTTCACACCACATATCACGTGGGGAAATACTCTGAGTTATATGTTTCCCAGATCGTGAGACTGCATGGAGTACCCCGGACTATAATCTCAGATCGAGGACCACAGTTCATAGCTCATTTCTGGGAGCACTTACACCAGGCTTTTGGAACCAAGCTAATTAGAAGTTCAGCTTATCATCCACAAACTTCAGGACAGACAGAGCAAGTGAACCAAATCCTAGAAGATTTACTTAGAGCTTGTGTTATATCTTCAAAAGGTTCATGGGAGAAATGGTTACCTTTAGCTGAATTCTCCTATAACAACAGTTATCAAGCGAGTATCAAAATGGCTCCATTTGAAGCCTTGTATGGTAGAAAGTGCAGAACTCCTTTGAACTGGATTGAGCCCGGTGAAAGGAGATACTTTGGTATTGATTTTGTAAATGAAGCCGAAGAGCAAGTACGTATCATACAACAACACATGAAGGCAGCTCAATCAAGACAGAAGAGTTATACCGACAGAAGAAGAAGACCACTAACTTTTGAAGTGGGTGACTATGTATACTTGAGAGTATCACCCATGAAAGGTGTGAAAAGATTTGGGATGAAAAAGAAGCTTTCACCAAGATATGTAGGGCCATACAAAATTTTGGAACGAAAGGGGAAGGTTGCATATAAGCTACAACTTCCACCAGAGATGAGTGCAATCTTTGATGTGTTCCATGTTTCTCAGCTAAAGAAATGTCTTCGAGTACCGGAAGAAGCTATTGCACCCACCAACGTGCAGCTTCAATCGGATTTGACCTATGAAGAAAAACCAATTCGAGTATTAGAAGAGATGGAGAGAGTAACAAGGAGTAAGATTATTAAGTTCTATAAGGTGGTGTGGAACAATCATAGTGAACAAGATGCTACGTGGGAAAGAGAAGATTACCTACGAGAAGTTTATCCCGCCTTTTTCCAAGAATGGTAGGTCTTGCAAATCTCGGGACGAGATTTTTATAAGGGGGAGGGGCTGTAACACCTCGGATGTTAGCCTTGCATAACATGAGCATGAGCATCAAGCATTCATAAATCATCATTTACAATTGAAACATGTGATCGAAACATATGAAACATTGCTTGTTATTTCATGTTTCTTGGAACATATGCATATGATCATGTGCAAATGAATGCAAGTGGGTAATGTTAGTCACTAAAACACCTTAGCTACACTTAGGTTAACAAAAGGAACCTTGTTCATGAAGGTCACCTTTCATGATCAAGCACGTAAGTAATATTACATGTGTTGGCCTGGATAGCTCTATGAGTGACTACTACATGAAATGCTTAAATGACCTTGCAAATTGCTTAAACATGCTTAGAGTATCATCATGAACAACTTTGGTATTTAGGGCTAGGGCTAGTTTGGTCATTAAGCCATGCTTTGATGTGTTTCATCATTCAAAAGTGACATGTTTGACCAAAGTTGAACTATGTGTTAGAGACCTTGCATGGAGGAGTTCACTAAATCAAAGTTGTAGTGTTTGACATAAGGAACAACTTTTATTTTTGGGTCATTGATTGATTCAGCTCCTAACATGTGTGAATTTGGATTTCAAAAATCATCAAATCACTGATTTCAGCACTTAGCAAATTTCGCTAAGTCATGAACACCGACCGAATCGACGACAGGCTCACTTTGGGGATGACTTTTCTCAGTTTCGGTTGCGAATTAGCACAAGATGATTGAACAACATTTGTAGCTGGTACTTAGGACTACGAAAGTCATTTAGATCGTTTACGAATTGGAGCAACGGTTTAGCGGTTAGATGAATGTCAAAACTCGTCGTCGTCGCTCGGCATGTCGCGATCGACGAAATCAATCGAAGCCGATCGGTGGCCGACCGGCGCTAGAGCGCTGAACGCCAGCGTGTCATGGCGGCGACGGCACTGCGTCGCCAACGCCTCGACCACAGAGCCACGACGCTACCGAAGCGCCTTCATCACGCCAAATCTCGCCCGAGCCGTCCGGCGCTTCCATTTGCTTCGCCTCGGCCTTTCTTCCTCGCAGCAGCAGCCGCCGAGCTCCTGCAGCTCCGCCGTCGCCATAGCAGCGCACAGCTCGCGCCTAGCCACTCCAGCCCCACTGCCATAGCTCCACCACCACCCCAGCAGCGCCATCGCCTCCTCCCGTGCGTTGCCGACAACAACAGTAAGCCACCGCAACGCATGCGAAGCTCACCGGAGTTCCGCCGTGAGCCCCGCTCTGCGGGCCACGCCGCCACCGTCCATCCCGCAGCGCGTTAGGGCACTATATAGCTCCGCCAGTAGCTCGCTTGATGCTCAGCGCAGCGTTCGTTTGAGCCACCGTAGCCCACACCGGCGTGCCGCCGTGGTCCAGCCCCGCCGTTCCACCATGGTCGCCGCCGTCAGCTCTAGAGTCGACGATAAGGCCGGCCAAGTGGCTCAATAGCTTCGCTAGGTCACGTAGATCGCGTAGCATAGATGTCATCGCCGGCGAAGTTCACCGTCGACGAGCCAGCAGCCACAGCCAGGCTGCTAAAGCAGCCACTGCTTTCTGCTTCGAGTCGATGACATGTGGGGTCCCCTGACCACCGGGTCCCACCGGTCAGCGACAGCAGTATTGAAGGATAGCTCATTTGATTCCAGTTTTTGATTTCTTTTGTGATTTTCATACCTCAGTTTGGTAGCTCCAAAAATTGTGAAATAAATTTGTGGGTGTTCCTCAGGAAGTGTAGTATTTAGGAAAAATATGTTTTTAACATTTACAGTAGAAATTTTGGGAGATTTAAATAGGGATTTGAAGTGTGCTTTTGAATGCATTCAAATTTGTTTATTTTATATCTAGAGTTCCTGTGCTCCAAAAATTATGAAATTTTTGTGGTAAGCTAATCTTAGCATATATGAGCTCTGGTAAAAATTTGGGGACCAGCGCATGGGTAGATTTATAGTTATAGATTTTTCTTTTATGGATAGTCAATCCTTGCATAAATTTTTATAAATTATTTATGAGTCCAAAATTCATGAAATTTGTTGGAGGTAATCCTAGTACCATATGGATGCTAAGAAAAATAGGAAATCTATTGCTTGACACTTTTCAATAGGGTTTTCCATTTATGCTATTTCAAGCCTTGCTGCCTTGTCATTTTTGCATAGGATGTTCTACTTGGTAAAATGACATGAAATTTTTATAGTAGTCCTTTGATAGCATTAGTAAGGCATTGTAAAATTTTGAGAATTTATTAAGTACTTCTGATATATATTTATTATTTAACCTAGATATATAAATAAAATGATAAAGGCAATTAAGTAAATAGTTTGGGCTTCACCATTATATGATTCTAAATGTAATTGGTATGCTTAAACAGTTGGTGAATTCTATGTTGTCAAATTTTGAATGATTGCATGAAGTAGAAGTATCGTTACTTTATGTTGCATGTTGAATAGTTTCCGGACTGATTCTAGAGTTTGATGAGTCGCATATTGAAAATGATGTGTACTGTAAAAATGGTTAATAACAAAGTTGTAGAGAATTTGATAAGCTTTCCAGAAAGTCTAGGATCACTGGATTTGGATTTGTAGAACTCCCGTTATGAGTAAAACAAGTAGCTGCTGTTTTATGGTATAATCGATGCATTATGGAAAGATAATTAAATAACCGAGAAGAGATATGCACCTACTCAATAAACATGATGCACTTGTTAACATATATGAATTCGTAATACTTATGCCATACTCATGCATCTAGGATCGGAGAAAGAGATCACGTTGTTGGAATTCAAGAAGCGCAGGAAGGAACCAACGGCGGGGAGGATCCGCAAGTCGCAGCTCTCGGCGTGGAGCAAAACCTCAAGAGCTTCCGAGTGCCCCGACCACCGCCCTACTTCCTTTCTGCGAGGCAAGCCCGGAGCATTATAAGTCTCCCAGTAATTTATAAATATTTACTTAAGTACTTATGATTGCTGCATTAGGATATAAGAGTTGAATGAAACCACTTTGGATGCATGTACATTCCTTGTCCGGATATTACACCTTTAACCGGTATAGGTCCGAGGATCGAATAAATGCTTAGCCATGCTTAGACCGGTAGAAGTCGGTGATTTCCGGTCACCGCGAGATATAGGTTGATACCGAGCACGGTTGGTTAAAATTGCTATCGTGGAAAAGAACCATGGTTAATATAATTGGAGACCGGGCGGGATGTCGATAGAGAAGCAACAAGACATGGAGGTCTTGGGTGTGGATCTATCCCCGTCTGTGTCGATCAAGGACCGCACCATTGTTGGAACTTCTGACAGGATTGAACGCATGCCTCTCACTTAGCTGGCGAGATAATTCGTTCCGACCGTGAAGCCGAGTAATTCAACTCAGGCCGGGAATCGTTCAGTTGTGCGCTCCTTCCGGGGAACGATCAGATCGAGCCCAAGGGCGAGCTTGGCTCGAGCATCCCGGCATCTGGTGTTCCAGATCGTCTTGCGCAAAGATCGGGACCCGCCGAAATGTGTACCGGAGTTGTACCAAAGGTGACCTAAGGCTATCGTGGTGGTAGACCTGGGTTTGTGTTAGTAATAAATTCCCAAGTGGTTGAAATCGATTCGAATCGCCCGTCTCTCCCGGATAGTGAGAAACTTGGCTAGCTCCAACATCGTAGTAACTATGTTATGGAACATGATGGTTCGGATGAAAATGGAATTACAATACCTGCTATGGTTACTATTGTATGCTTCTAAAGGATATACCACATGTTTGGCACATGATAGTTGCTAATCTAGAAATGGATAGTGATAATTAACTTGGTAAAGGAATCATAATTGTACAACGGATCAGTTGCCTTTTTCGCAAAATGTTGTCAAGTTACGTCCACTTATACAGCCTTGCATAATCCTTGGAGTCATTTTATTTACGGTTCATGACGGGTAAGTCTAGTCGAGTACCTTCTCGTACTCGTGGTTTATTTTCCCATTGTTGCGTATGGCACTTTGTATCATGGTTATTGCAAGAGTTGCTTCTATCCCATTGTGGATGAGGAGTAAGCCTTGGGCGAGCTTCTTTAGTAATTCCTATCCTTGCTTTTGTAGACCGTGATCTAGCTTGGCAATCTTGTATCAAACTATGTTGGAAACTTTATCTTGAACTTATTTGCTTCCGCTTTATTTATCAAACTCGGTTTGTAATAACTTTTATTCGTACTCTGATGATGAAAAGTATCTGTGAACTTTATGTAATATGTGGCATGTATGTTGAATCCTGTACGATCTTGGTCGTTGTAAATCATTTATCGAGACCCGTCGTGGTACTCGACGGACTACCAGGTTTATATGGGTTCAAGTATGACAGTGCGACCGCGTGCGGATTGCCATTGTACTTGTATTCTTATAAATTGGTCGGTTCTGAGACATAAGCCAATTCGCAAGGAAGGCCCAATGGAAGAGGTTAAGGTTGCATCTCTTGATGACTTGATCGAACCCAACCTTGAAGATAATACCTAGTTCTTCATTGAGGAAGAAGACAAAAATCCTGTAAACCCTGAACCTCTAGATGAATTGCTGGAACCACCTAAGCCCACCATTGAGCTTAAACCCCTGCCTTCTGGTCTTAGATATGCTTTTCTCAATAATGATCAGGATTCTCCTATGATCATAAGTGATAAACTCTCTCAGGAAGAATCCCTCTGCTTGTTAACTGTCTTAGAAAAGCATCATTCTGCTTTTGGCTACTCACTCCAAGACATTAAAGGAATTAGCCCTGCTCTTTGCACCCATCGCATCCCTACAGATCCTAACTCTATACCTTCTAGGGAGCCCCAACGTAGGCTTAATAATGCGATGAGAGGGGTTGTTAAGAAAGAGGTTTTGAAACTCCTGCATGCCAGGATCATCTATCCTGTGCCACATAGTGAGTGGGTAAGCCCTGTTCAAGTTGTGCCTAAAAAGGGAGGCATGACTGTTGTTAAAAATGAAAAGAATGAATTAATCCCCTAAAGAACCATCACTAGATGGAGGATGTGTATAGATTATCAAAAACTTAATAAGGCAACAAAGAAGGATCACTTTCCGTTGCCCTTCATTGATGAAATGTTAGAGCGACTAGCGAACCACTCTTTCTTCTGTTTCCTTGATGGGTATCTAGGTTACCACCAGATACCGATTTATCCAGATGACCAAAGCAAAACCACCTTTACATGTCCATATGGAACTTATGCTTACTGTAGAATGTCTTTTGGATTATGTAATGCTCCAGCTTCTTTCTAAAGATGCATGATGTCTATATTTTTCTGATATGATTGAAGAAATCATGGAAGTTTTCATGGATGACTTTTCTGTTTATGGAAAACCTTTTGATGATTGTCTTGAAAATTTAGACAAGGTTTTGCAAAGATGTGAAGAAAAGCACTTACTCCTTAATTGGGAAAAATGTCACTTCATTGTTAGAGAAGGCATAGTGCTTGGACACTTGGTGTCCGAATGAGGGATTGAGGTAGATAGAGCCAAAATTGAAGTAATCGAACAGCTACCTCCTCCCGTAAATATCAAAGGGATCCATAGTTTTCTTGGTCATGCTAGTTTTTACCACCGCTTTATAAAAGATTTTTCACATATTACTAGACCACTTACAAATCTTTTGGCTAAGGATGTTCCCTTTAAATTTGATGATGCATGCTTGAAATCTTTTAATATTCTTAAGAAAGCACTCATCTCTGCACCAATCATTGAACCCCCTGATTGGTCACTACCTTTTGAAATTATGTGTGATGATAGTGATTATGTTGTGGGGGCAGTTTTGGGACAAACAAAAGATAAAAATCATCATGCAATTGCTTATGCTAGCAAAACTTTGACAGGACCTCAACTTAATTATGCAACAACTGAAAAAGAACTCCTGGCTATTGTTTTTGCTATTGATAAGTTTATATCTTACTTAATAGGTTCTAAGGTCATTGTTTATACTGATCATCTTGCTTTAAAATACTTGCTCACTAAGAAAGATGCTAAACCCAGATTAATAAGATGGATTTTGTTACTCCAAGAATTTGATTTAGAAATAAAAGATAAAAAGGGAGTAAAAAATTCTGCTGTCGATCACTTGTCTAGAATGCAGTTTAAGAATTCGCAGGAACTGCCCATCAATGATTCGCTACGAGATGACATGCTCTTCAAAGTCACAAAATCCGACCCCTGGTACGCAAATATTGTAAATTTTATGGTTGTAGGTTATGTACCACCAGGGGAGAACAAAAGGAAGCTCATCTATGAAAGTCGTCTCCACATATGGAATGAACCATACCTCTTCAGAGTCTGCTCTGACAGCCTACTCAGAAGATGTGTACCGGCAGAGGAAGTCATCAAGATTATCGAACGATGGCACTCATCTCCATATGGAGGACATTATGGGGCATTCCGCACTCATTCGAAGATTTAGCAGAGTGGATTCTTTTGGCCAACCATATATGAAGACACAAAAGACTTCATCAGGAGATGTGGAGCATGTCAGGGGCATGGGAATATCAATTCAAGAGATGCCAAGCCACTCACCAACAACCTCTAGATAGAGCTCTTAGATGTATGGGGAATCGACTACATGGGCCCATTTCCAAAGTCAAAAGGCTATGAATACATCTTGGTGGCAGTTGACTATGTCTCCAAGTGGGTTGAAGCCATGCCATGTAGAGCTGCTGATGCAAAGAACTCCAAGAAGATGTTTCAAGAAATAATATTTCCAAGATTCGGAGTTCCGAGTATGGTGATTAGTGATAGAGGCACTCACTTCACTGACAAGAACTTTCACAACTACTTGTGAAGACATGGGATCCATCACAATGTTGCTAGTCTGTATCACCCTCAGACAAGTGGCTAAGCAGAGACATCAAATAAACAAATCAAGAATATTCTACAGAAGATGGTCAACGAGATGGGAACTGCATGGAAGGATAGACTACCCGATGCACTATGGGCCTACAGAACAGCCTATGAAACACCATTGGGGATGTCACCATATCAATTCGTCTATGGAAAGACCTACCATCTACCTATCGAGCTAGAATTCAAAGCTTACTAGGCCATCAGGCGATGGAACATGGACTTTGAAGCCATAGGAACCAAGAGAAAGATGCAACTCTCTGAGTTGGATGAATGGCGTGAAAAAGCATATCATAACGCCAAGATATACAAGCAGAAAACCAAGAGATGGCATGACAAGAGGATCAAGAAGAAGGAGTTTGCCCCAAGAGATAAGGTGTTACTTTTTAATTCCAGGGTTAAATTATTCGAGCATGGAAAACTTTGAAGCAAATGGGAAGGGCCATTCAAGGTGATAAGTAGTTCATCGCATGGAGCGGTAACACTTCAAAATGACAAAGGTACGTTATTCAAGGTAAATGGTCAATGTCTCAAGATCTTTCTAGAACTTGAAAAACCACCTGAGGATTTGGATGAGGTAGATTTTTTATTTTACCATAAATTACACCACTGCCATCCTCTGTAACATTTCGTAACGTGAAAATATACTTTTTGGGATTAGATAAGAGTTAGAAACCACTACGAGAAAAATCACCCCGAGACCCCGACATGTGGGGCTGGTCGACCCCACCTAGAGGCTGCCTGACCCACTGTCAGTCCCTCTCACATCCCGTCAATTCTCTCATGTTTTCTATATCCTTCCTCTTCGTAATCCCACAGTTTTTCGACGCATTCTATTTTTCCATGTTATGAGACCTCATATGGATAGATCTTGACCCCTGATGCAAGCTGAACCCCCCTATATAAATGAGCCCCTACCTACCTCCATATCCATCCCATCAAAGCTTTCTCCTTCCAACAGCAACAAAGCTCTCATCCTCTTTAGTTCCCATGGCCGACAAGCAAATCATCCCCTTTGGAGGTGACCTAAACAAGAAGCCCAACACGCTTGCACTGACCATCGTTCCACCAGAAGTCACCCCATTTGCTCAAATCAATCCTACTACGCTCAAGCCATTTGCCGCCCGCTAATCGCTCCACCGCCGTCGCTGCTACGTCTTGAAGGAAAGCCTCTCCAACAAGAGCTGAAGCTAGATGCCCAGAAGCTTTTCAAGGTGATAAAGGAGATCAACCGTCTTCTGTCGAAGGATCATGAGGTGCTGACTGGACTAAAGACCAACAAATTTGGAGATGTTACTTGTGCAAAGTATAAGTCGGTCACCCCTCGTACCACCATTGATGGAGTTCGGGCTATGCCGAATCAGATCAAGGTTGTTCCTCCCAAGAGGAAGGCAACATCACCACCTATTCTAGAGGTTGAGAAGCATCTAAGGATGACCATAGCCCTCTTAGAAAAGAAGATTGAAGATCTAAGCGATGTTATCTATACCTTAGAGCAAAGGATCGACGAGGAACATGTCTACCGCAAGAGTCTACAACACGATTTAAACACTTTGAATCATTTTGTTGCTAAAATGAAGAAGTGAGAATTAGGTAGTCATTTTGATAAGGCAAAAGTGTTAGGTTAAAGTGTGTGATATCGTGTATTTATGTTTGTCGCTTAGCTCAGATGGTTAAAAGATTGTGTTAGGTTAGTAAAAGTTTGTGCTTAGTTTGCGCTTGTGTAATAAAGTGCCTTATGAAAGTTAATGGAGTCATATTATTATTTGCTCTCTATTCCTTTTGGATATGTGTTTGTCTCCACATGTTGTGTAGAAAGTTATATAGAGAAACAAGTGTGGGGGAGACACACCACAACAACAAGACGAGATCCGATCGTGAAAATCACGAAATTCGAGAAATAATAGACCCCAAACCATGTACGATGAAGTGAGCCTCGAGCAGACCCTAGAGTGGGCCGCCCGGCCTCCTCTATGGGCCGCCCGGCCCATCACTACACCGCCTCGCCCTGAGCTTTGTCCACGGTTAGGTTTCCAGCCCATGCACTCTACTTTCACATTTTCTGCTTTTCGTTTCGAACCGAATTGAAAATCACTTGATAAAACAACTTAAAACATAAAGAAAGATTATTTCAGTCATGACTTAAGGATAGATACACATAATACTTTTCCTAGATGTCGTGCTACTGTTGGGAACTTATTATTAGGGACCCCATGTCACTTAAGTAGTTGTGGAATGAGATATAGTAGAATAATGAGAACTTGATTCTTGATGTCTTGTTATTAGAGAATTTTATTTCAAAAGGTAAAAAGAATAGCTACACCTCTCCTTTGTGGTAAGCAATGTCCTACCAAAGCCATACATGATATATAGACTAGAGAAACCTTCTACATATACTACTTGTCATGGTGTTGAGTTTGGTCAAACCTTGTGACCCTTGTTGAGAAACTTATCATGCTCTCAAGATCAAGATCACGTACACTCCACATATATCTGCTGCTCCTATACTGGGAGTATGCAACAACATGTTTTCCATCCACCCAAAAATGTTCTACTCCTACATTGGGAATAGACACAAAAATTTTCTTGATAGGTTAAATGCTCCAAGTTCTTGTAAAAATCTCTCTTGAAAGTTTCAATTGCAGAAAAAGAGGCATGGGCTATGCAAAAGTTATTCATGAAAAGAAAAAGTATTGAAAAAAATGGACAAGTGTTCGATATATTGAAAACAATGGGTACTCAGATGCCTGCCTAAAAAAAGAGAGATGAATAAGATAGCCCATGTTTTCTTGCAAAAGTGTCTCAAAGTTTTAATCAAGAGACATATGTTTCAAGGAGCATAGTAGAATTAGGTTAGCCACCATATACATATTCCACGCACATGCACATCTTGATCTAAGAGTATGACATCTTTCTCCTTGGATCCTTGTTTTGACTTTACAATATATGCAATGTAAGTATGTTTTCACATTCATCCCTACCTAAGCTCCATATAAGCTTTTAGAAGTAGGCAAAAAGAAGGCAAGTCATTGATGCCTTGGTGAGGATCCAAAAATACTATATATATAGAGTGATTTGAGAGTACCACAAAAGGAGAAGGTAAGCTATGCTTTGTTTTCAAAAATCTTAAAATGTTTCTCTAATTGACTTGACTGAAGGAAGATGGTGATATGTTTCAAGCTGTTCTATTCTTCAACCGCCCAAAGTTTCATGGTAGACACTTTGAATCCCATGGTGCAAGTATGACTGGGAATGGTTTTATGTTATGCCTTGTCCTAAGGTTATGTCTTGAGTAATCCACCCTTTTATCGAGGACGAGTAAAAGTCTAAGTGTGGGGGAGCTTATTGACGGTAGTTAACACTCATCACAAACCATCAATGTTACTTGCATAAATGGCTAAAATAGATCATCAACATAGACTTAGGGGTTTAAACTGACAAATTCCACTAATTTTGGTGAATCTATGTTTTCAGCATGATTTAATCAGAAAACAGTCAAGGGGGACCTATTCGTCAAAGAAAATCATAGAGTTCCACCACGGGATCAATGTGGGAAGGTTCTAGGAGGCTCTCCACTGAAGCGGGGCTCGACCCACTAACATGTGGGGCTAGCTGAACCCACCTAGAGGTCACCCAGCCCCTATGGGCCCCACTTGTCATCCTCTTTATTATGTCAGTTCTCCACCGCCTCCTAGGATGCATCTCAGTGCAAAAATAAGCCCGAAGGGGTAAAAGCCGGTACGATGTGTATCGCCTATAGAAGCAAAGCAAACACGGATGAAGTGATGTGTATGAAATATAAAACAAAGGAAAATCACTCAAGACGAAGAATTTGTTTGCTAAATATCACCTATTACAAGCTACGGGCTAGAAAACACTTTGCTTACTATATCATCGGCCAGGGTGTTGAAGGCTACAGAGTTGGCGGCGCTAGAAAAATCCTCAACCAAACGCTCATGCTCCCCAAGGTGCGCCGCATCTGGAAAACCGTGGGGAAGAAGACGAAGACTATGGCCAGAACAGGCTTGTGCAGCAGCCAACGCCATGGTAGCACCATGATGAACACCATGAAGAGCGACCTCCTTGACATGGTTCGGGATGTCATGCAAGTGAACCACCAGAACGGCGCCCCTGGCATTGACAAATCTCGCTGTGTGATCCACAGCTGATCGAAGGCTTTAAAACTGAGCAGTTAGATCTAAAAGGATTTAAGGAAGTAATGATCAGAATTCTGGAAGGCAAAATTAAGAAGAAGACAGAAAAATTGTGGTAGATGTCTCACCCATGATTCTGGCTTCAGCTCTAGGCAACCTTTCCCCCACCGGGCTGGCCTCAGGGAATGATCGACCTTGAATCATGGCCAAAGTTGATTCTGCAAGGGAGACGCAGTTGGCTAGATTCTAGTCAGACTGATCGATGGAGGCCAGCAGATCATCATTGTTGATCTACCGCCTCGGGTAGTGGGGGAGCTGGCGGCGAATTGGTGCTGAAGGTGACCCCAAAGGTTGAACAGAGTCAGCCCTCTACTCTAGAATGATGGGAGCAGCCCAAGTTGCACCCTCTTGGCGATGAAGGCACTGGCATGATGATGCAGATCCATTGAGGGCCTCCTCAGTGGGCCTCTTGCTATTCTCCATGATCTCAAACCTACGAAAAAATAGGAACTATACTAAGGATGCAAAAAGTTTGAGACGAAGCGGGTTGTTGTTCGATCCACAGCCGTGGCCCGTATATATAGCCTGGGAAGGTGAGAAGATAGATTTCACTGGGGGTGTGAAATTGAAATCAGAGATGGAAGTGGATCGACACTTCAGAAATTCAGGGGACGGATAACGAAGAGATAACAGATTCGAACTTATGCTCCCCCAAATTATAAAATATCATGGGACGGATACAAAGAATTTACATTGACCAGAGATCAACCCACCAAGACTTCTTTGGATTGAAGGGAGTCTGGGTCCCCAAGGCCGAAGGTCATCACAAACCAAACCACATCGGTCCGTTAATAAAATTGTGCTAGAGAAGGGGAAAGGCCACCCGCCTAACAGATGCTCAACCGATTTCTTGATAAATTGAGGAACTATGGGAAAGAAGCCTCTGGCTTTCCCAGTGGGCATTTGGAGGAGCAAACAAGGGGAAGGTGTCCACACATTTTA
Organism: Miscanthus lutarioriparius; assembly: GCA_904845875.1. Lineage (NCBI taxonomy): Eukaryota > Viridiplantae > Streptophyta > Magnoliopsida > Poales > Poaceae > Miscanthus > Miscanthus lutarioriparius. The sequence goes on along the minus strand of CAJGYO010000003.1, from coordinate 120,547,521 downwards.
GCCCTCACAAACCCTAGAACAGCTTTGCGAGCATGGAGAGAAGACTCAGGTGATATCACAAGAATTCTTCTAACCGCAAAAGCTGGTCTTCTTGCTCAACGAGGCGCTAGAATGAGCGACACAATCACCCTATGCACAAGAATTCTTCTAACCGCTCAAGATCTTCATAGCAAAAGGATAGACCATGGAGGGTCTGACAGAGTTGGAAGCACTCGAGGGGGGAGATAGAAGAGAAACATAGCTGAATTTTTGAGTTGCTCTCGCCAGGGTCAGATAGACATTTTTATAACTGGCCTGGAAAGATGAATCCAAATGCCCATGAAGCAATGATACTCTCATGAAAGGTTTTGAAGCATGACATAGACGATGACAAATAGTAGACCTTAGATCAAGATTCTCTACCCATGACTGCAGACCTATTGGGGATACAGACGTGATAATTTTGGAATAAAATTAGTTTTATCCCAAAATTGGGGGGGCATGTGTTTACACCAAAATTTGGAAGAAGAGTCGCAGGGACTCAATAGCTCCCAAGATCATGTCATCAAGGAATCAATTGCATGCAGATTGGAACCAGCTGATTCGAATGCAACACCAGAATTGGCTTTCTTCAGGCAACGCCAACAGATAATGACAAAGGCTACGATCGGCGCCGAGACAAGACATGATGGACTCTACAAAAAGAAAAAGATTAGAGTCCAAGTTATCTTAAATTAGAAATGTTTTCTCTTAGGGCATAAGATTGTGATGAGTCGTGCATAGATAGGAGTCATGCGTAGGTCCTAGGTATAAATATCAAACCCCGGCTATTGTAAAAGACAACACAATCAATCAAATACCAGTTATTTACTTTTTTTTTGGCTCCGGCCACCCCTTAGGAGTAGGAGTAGAGTAGATCTCAGTGAGTTCTTCAGCAAGTATGGCTGCATCGATCCGGTCGACCTCCACTGCTTGTCTGTAAGTACTGTCATGGCTTATACCTCTATTCGTACGGCTGCATCGATCCGGTCGACCTCCACTGTGACTCTGGTATAAGTTAGTTATCTACTCTTGTCTAGTTCAAGTACAGCTACATCGATCCGGTCAACCTCCACTGCTGAAACTAGATTAAGGTTAAGTTATTGGCTCTATCTAAGGGTGGCGTTCCTTCGAATAGATTCATTAAGTTACCGATATTGCTTATTGCTTCCGTTATTTATTTAATTACAGCAATATCACTTCGCCCGATTGAGACTGATCTGGATCGGCCTTATATCTTTTTTAACCCATCGTTTGTTAATCTAAACTGATCTAATCTGCACTTTAAATGATGAGTTATGTTTTATCGGCTGTTTTATATCAATCTTGATCGTGCATAGCGTGCGGTTAAGGCATGTTTGATCTTGAGTAGATCTATTAGCTAGCGAAAACTGTTCCATGGCCTGTTATCATGGCCTGTGTGATTCTGCCTCACACCCCACTGTTAGCACCGTGGAGTGGGGATCGTTATTTGGTAGATCTACTCCTGAGAGGGCATGACCTTAACGGTGCGCTATGCTTGAATCGGCTGTTTTAGCCAATATCGAGCGCTTTCACAAACAGTTCGCATCACGAGATTGTTGAAGTAGGGATAGGTTGAAAGATGTGTTAGACCCATGATCTTATTATTGTATTATGGCCTGCATGATTCTGCCTCATGCCCCACTGATATTAGTAATAAGTTAGGGTCATCGAGTCTATTGTTGTTTCTACGGCCTGCATGATTCTGCCTCATGCCCTACTGGTCATAGCGATAGATGAGATCTAATATGTTCATTAGGTTTATCTCTATTAAATGGTTGAATGATGATGAACTGTTTCTTTCATAAAAAGGGGTTCGGTTACTTGCAGTCATAGGCTTAGCATGAACTAATTTCTGTTGATATCCTTTTGCCAGTTACCAATATTTGTCTAAATAATGATATTCATCCAGAATGATAACTAATTCTTCTTACGCAACCCCATGAGCTTTAATCGATTTATTGTTATGAATATGCTGGAATCGACTATTTAGTCGATATCCTTTCATATCGGCTCTCAGAGCCACACATTTGGGACTGTCTGGCAACACCGGCATGTTCCTCCCTTAATTACTGATAAAATTTCTCTTCTTGTCAATTACAAGGTCAAATTGACTGGCATGTCTCGGGAGGAGTGCGTAGGATCAACCACCCCTACGCTGAAGCTAGGCGGATCTCTAGCTCCATCGAACGGACCCTTCTGGCTTGCTCGTGTGTCCTCGGCATGGGACAAAATTCCATGTCGACACATGTTTCTAGCACGCCTGGTGGGACACCACAATCATCATGGCCATTCACAACAACAACGACATTCTTATGGTACATTATGAAGATCTACCTGATGGAGATGAAGGTGTCATCAACAAAGCAACATCAGAGTTTCAGAACAAGTGTTTGTTGTCCTACACCAAAACACGTGACAACATAATTGTTCAGAAATTTTCACTACCAAGAGTTCTGTTACACGGGCAGACAGATACAACTGAAGCTGAAGACAGGCGTTTTGTTACGGAAGTTGTAGACAAATCTGTTCGTGATGCCATATCAAGCCAAAATAAAGCTTTCTTGGACACATTCCACAACGCCATGAAAGAAGCGATTCATGGGTTTCCAGTTGGTCAAGTTGGGCCGGCTTATTACAACATTCCAGATCCATCGACCCAAGAGACTAATTAAGTCGGTACCAGCCAGCAAGAAGCAGCACCAGCTGGTAATGATGATGTCCAGGCAGTTCAGGATTCATCTAAATAGGCTCAAGGAACTACTATGAATGAGATATAGTATAATCTTGGACCGTCAGTACAGCATGTGCAACAGCCAGCGGGGCAAGGTCAGAACTAGGTGATCAATTTTGGCACATCGGGCCACATACCGTCGTCGGCTCAAAAAATAGCACCATCAATTCCAAGGATCCGTAGAGATATAGATTTTTATGTCTATAACCAGAGACTTCAAGCAGCAAGCCAGCAAAGGACCCAGCAGATAGAGGTTCCATAAGGATATCACTATGGATCAAACTATAACACCCTTCACATGATTCCAAATCCAGGGTATCAAGGCACATGGGATTTCAATTCACAGATGGGTCAGCAAGTATAGAGAAATCCAAATTCAAATGCTGATGAGTTGCTGCTGAAGGTGACCGAGATGATGAAGAATCAGTTCGGTCTGAAGCCAAAAGGGCTGACCTTCTCGTACAAATGCCCATATCTAGAATGGTATGGTTTGGTCGCTCTTCCCACAAATTACAGACTCTCAGAGTTCGCTAAGTTCACTGGCCAAGACAGTACAAGCACGATAGAACATGTCAGTCGGTATCTTACATAATTGGGCGAAGCATCAGTTGAGGATGTCCATCGAGTTTGTTTCTTCTCCTTGTCCTTATCAGGGCCAGCCTTCACTTGGTTTTCATCATTGTCAGTCAATTCCATTGTCAATTGGGCTGACCTAGAGAAGAAGTTTCATACATATTTTTACACTGGGACTGGAGAAAAGAAGATAACCTATTTGACAACTATAAGGCAGAAGACTAATGAATCGGGCACTGAGTTTCTTCAGAGATTCCGAGAGACTAGGAACTTGTGCTTCTCATTAAACTTGGCTGATGATCAACTAGCTGTTTTAGTTGTTCAAGGAATGCTGCCAATGTGGAAAGAAAAAAGCTACTGGAACAAGAATTTGACAACTTGGGTTAATTGGCTCAACGAGTGGCAGCGCTCAATAGCCAATTCTAGAGTATGCGTAGAGGTACCCAATTCTAGAAGAGTACCACAGTGGCTGAAGCTTATAATCCATACTCAGTTGATGATGGCTATGAAGAAGAAGAAGAAGAGGTTGCTGCGGCTGAAAAGAATTAGGGTAAGAAAATAGTAATGGTGCCAAATCCTTAGGGAAGAGGAGTCAAGGAGAGCTATGACTTTGATGTCACAAAATCAGACAAGCTCTTCGATTTCTTGCTTGAGAAGGGGCAGATCAAGTTGCCCGATGGTCATGTTATGTTGCCCCCTGATCAGTTGAAGAATAAGAAGTTATGCAAGTTCTATAACGCTACTTCTCATTCCACTAATGAATGCAGAATCTTCCGGCAGCATATACGGAGGGCTATTTAGCAAGGGAGGCTTAAATTTGATACGCCTTGGAAAATGAAAGTTGATGATAATCCTTTCCCAGGAGATCAAAACATGGTGGATGCTGGGCTACTCAAAGGGAAGACTAAGGTCCTAACATCAACCAAATCAAGAGAAGCTGGAACAGTCGATCCCAAGATGCAAATATCAGCTGACGAGTACATAGAGATTAAAAGACATCGCGCTAAGCAAAAGAGCCGATATGAGCAGGGAGAAACGTCAAAAGATGGGGCGACAAAGCCATGAGTTACATCTCGGATTCTGTTGAATAAGTGGCAGCAGCAGAAGGAAAAGGATTATCAGCGTTGGTTAAAGGATCAAGAATATCAGCGTCAACTGGAAAAAGAGAGGTACGAAAGGAAACAAGACGAATCACATTGGAATTGTCCTTTCTTTAGACAATGCTGGAATAAAGGTTTGAAGTTGCCTACCAGACATGACTGTCCAGAATGCAGCAATCAATATTGGGAGTTTAGGCAATCTCAAACCAACCGCTGGTCTATTCATGCTCAAGACGCATATTATCATAATAACATGGATCGGCGCTTAAAAAATAAAAGTGTTCACGATCAGCTTGGAAAACGAGTTGTTGACCAAGACTAGGTTGATTATGAAGAAGAAGGCAACAAAAAAATATGTTTGGCAGGAAGGCCAATGGTGTCCAGGAGGTTTGACAAGAAGCCAAAAGAGAAGGGTGCAACGCCTAAGAAATAAAGAGTTGGAACAGGCTTAGGCATCTGGTAAACATCAAGTATGGCGTACTAAGCAAACAGCCGATAGAAAGCAACCATCGGCTAACATCCAAATGGCTTTTCTGTTGCCATTAGGATTCAGAGCTCCGGCAGATCAAGAAGTTTATTCGGATTTCAACGAATCGAAGTATGAGGAGAATTCGAACGCTTCCTTGACAAGTTATGGGAAGAAGGCTTCATTAGGATCAACGATGAAAGCCAACAGCCGATCCAAGTAGTCGGCTGTAAAAATTTGTCTTAATGGATAATCCAATAGATGGTACAGATGGCAAACTAGGACATGGTTTCACGTCGGCCGATGAATTAGAAGAAGTGGATATTAGTTCTAGAGATAGACCTAGGCCGATGTATGTAAGTGCCAAATTGGACCCTGAGTATAAACGAGAATTAGTCAATTTGTTAAAGGAATTTAAAGACTATTTTGCTTGGGAGTACTATGAGATGTCTGGTCTAGACCGGTCAATTGTTGAACATCGGTTGCCAATCAAACCTGGATATCGGCCATTTAAACAGGCTCCAAGGAGGTTCAACCCAAACGTGCTTGATGATATCAAAAAGGAGACTGAAAGGTTACTGGAGGCGAAGTTTATCCAACCGTGCCAATATGCAGAGTGGATATCGAATGTTGTCCCTGTATATAAGAAAAATGGAAAATTAAGAGTTTGGATCGATTTCAGGGATCTGAACAAAGCCACACCCATGGATGGTTATCCGATGCCGATAGCTAATATGTTAGTAGATGCAGCAGTCGGGCACAAGGTTATTAGCTTCATGGACGGCAATGTAGGGTATAACCAAATTTTCATGGCTGAGGAAGACATAGCAAAGACTGCTTTCAAGTGCCCCGGCGCAATCGGTTTATTCGAGTGGGTTGTGATGACCTTTGGTCTGAAGAATGCCAGTGCAACTTATCAAAGGGCGATGAATTACATTTTCCATAAGTTGATTAGAAGGATTGTTGAAATCTACATCGATGATGTGATGATAAAATCCAAAGGGTACAAAGAGCACCTAACTGATTTGCGAGAAACTCTGGAATGCACAAGATAACATGGTCTAAAGATGAATCCTAATAAGTGTGCTTTTGGAGTATCAGTTGGACAATTCTTGGGATTCATGGTCCACGAGAGAGGAATCGAGGTTGGTTAGAAAAGCGTAAAAGCAATTGATGAGGCAGTTCCCCCGACTACTAAAATAGAGTTGCAATCTTTGCTTGGTAAGATCAATTTCATTAGAAGATTTATTTCAAATTTGTCGGAAAGGATCCTGCCATTTTCCCCCCTGTTGAAGTTGAAAAATGATCAAGAATTCAAGTGGGGTGACATACAACAAAAGGCGTTTGAAGAGATAAAAGAATACATGAAGTGTCCACCTGTGCTGGTCCCTCCTCAGCAAGGTAAGCCTTTTAAGTTGTACATATCGGCTGATGACAAGACAATTGGATCGGCCTTAATGCAAGAATTTGAAGGAAAAGAAAGAGTTGTTTTCTATCTGAGTAGAAGACTACTGGATCCAGAGACAAGATATTCTCCCACCGAAAAGTTATACTTGTGCTTATATTTCTCTTGCACTAAGTTGCGACACTACTTATTATCGGCCAAGTGTACAGTTGTTTCCAAGGCTGATGTGGTTAAGTACATGTTATCAATGCCAATACTGAATGGAAGAGTGGGAAAGTGGATTTTTGCGTTATCAGAATTTGACTTGAAGTACGAATCGACTAAAGCAGTCAAAGGACAAGTAATGGCCGATTTTGTCAACCAGCATCATAAGCCAAGCATTGGTTATGTAGAGTCGATGCCTTGGACGTTATTCTTTGATGGATCATCATGCAAGCAAGGTGGTGGCATTGGTATTGTTATTATTTTGCCTCGGGGGGCAAGTTTTGAGTTTGCCCTTCCAACTGAACCAATGATTACTAACAATCAAGCGGAATATGAAGCTATTCTTAAGAGACTTCAACTTCTTCACGAAGTAAAGGCTGAAGCAATTGAAGTATTTGGAGATTTATAGTTAATTATTAATCAGTTGATCAGCCTATATGAGTGCAAAGAAGAGACTTTGAAAGGATACTATGATGAATGTCAAAAGTTACTCAAGGAGTTTCTTCATATCTCTTTCCAACATATTCCGAGAGCACAAAACCAAGAGGCTAATCGTCTAGCTCAAAGTGCATCAGGATATCGAGTGTTTCAAGAAGTCTTGAGTAGTGAAACCTCAAGTGATGATTGGAGAGTTGAAATAGCCAATTACCTTAGAGATCCATCTTAGAAAGTTACCAGAAAGCTAAGGTATAAATCGACTAAGTATGTTTTGCTAGATGATCAGTTATATTATAAAATAGTCGATGGGGTGTTGCTCAAATGCTTAAACCAAGAAGAAGCTAAGGTGTTGATGGGTGAGGTGCATGAAGGGATATGTGGAGCTCATCAATCAGCTTATAACATGAAGTGGATTATTCGCAGAACTGGATATTTCTGACCAATGATACTAGAAGATTGTTTTGAATATTACAAGGGGTGCTAGGACTGTCAACGTTTTGGTAATGTCCAGAGATCGCCTACGTCAGCTATGAATCCAATAATCAAGCCATGGCCGTTTTGAGGTTGGGGAATTGATTTGATTGGCCAGATTTTTTCGCCTTCAAGCAAAGGACATAAGTTCATACTGGTAGCAACATATTACTTCACTAAATGGGTTGAGGCAATTCCTTTGAAGATGGTAACCTCAAAGAACATGATTGATTTTGTTAGGGAACACATTGTGTATCATTTTGGGATTCCTCAAACTATAACTACCGATCAAGGGACAATGTTCACCTCAGAAGAGTTCGGGGATTTTGCTGCCAGTATGGGAATCAAGCTATTGAATTCCTCTCCTTACTATGCTTAGGCTAATGGCCAGGCAGAGGCGTCCAACTAAATTATGATTAAGCTAATCAAGAAAAAGATTGAGGAACAGCCAAGGAAGTGGCATTCGACGCTAAATGAGGCAATGTGGGCCTATAGGATGGCCTGTCATGGATCAATTAAAACGTTGCCTTACGAACTTGTGTATGGCCATAATGCAGTTCTTCCTTGGGAAGTTCGGACTGGATCGAGACATGTTACACTACAAAATGATTTGTCAGCTGAAGTCTACAAGAATCTTATGATAGACAATTTGGAGGACTTGAGTTGCCTTCGGCAGCGTGCTCTTGAAAATATCAAAGCCAATAAACTAAGGGTTGCAAAATATTAAAAAAAAGGTCAAGATTAAGCAATTCTCTAAAGGAGACTTGGTATGGAAAGTGAAGTTGCCGATCGGGTCAAAGGACAATAAATTTGGCAAATGGTCACCTAACTAGGAAGGACCTTATCGAATCAAATATTGTGCGCTTGGTAATGCTTATATTTTGGAAACACTAAGAGGAGAGGAAGAATTTGGCCGAGCAATCAATGGGAAATATCTAAACAAATATTACCCTAACATTTGGATTAATACTTAATAACCAATTTGCTCGGTCGTTAGCTCTAATAGCTGATATCAGAAAGGTATCGCCTCTAGTGCAAAAATAAGCCCGAAGGGGTAAAAGCCGGTACGATGTGTATCGCCTATAGAAGCAAAGCAAACACGGATGAAGTGATGTGTATGAAATACGAAACAAAGGAAAATCACTCAAGATGGAGAAGTTGTTTGCTAAATATCACCTATTACAAGCTACGGGCCAGAAAACACTTTGTTTACTATATCATCGGCCAGGGTGTTGAAGGCTACAGAGTTGGCGGCGCTAGAAAAATCCTCAACCAAACGCTCATGCTCCCCAGGGTGCGCCGCATCTGGAAAACCGTGGGGAAGAAGACGAAGACTATGGCCAGAATGGGCTTGTGCAGCAGCCAACGCCATGGCAGCACCATGATGAACGCCATGAAGAGCGACCTCCCTAACATGGTTCGGGATGTCATGCAAGCGAACCACCACAACGGTGCCCCTGGCATTGACAAATCTCGCCGTGTGATCCACAGCTGATCGAAGGCTTTCCAACTGAGCAGTTAGATCTAAAAGGATTTAAGGAAGTAATGATCAGAAATCCAAAGGCAAAATTAAGAAGAAGACAGAAAAATTGTGGTAGATGTCTCACCCATGATTCTCTCTGAGCAACCTTTCCCCCACCGGGCTGGCCTCAGGGAATGATCGACCTTGAATCATGGCCAAAGCCGATTCTACAAGGGAGAGGCAGTTGGCTAGATTCTAGTCAGTCTGATCGATGGAGGCCAGTAGATCGTCATTGCTGATCTGCCACCTCGGGTAGTGGGGGAGCTGGCGGCGAATTGGTACTGAAGGTGACCCCAAAGGTTGAACAGAGTCAGCCCTCTACTCTAGAATGATGGGAGCAGCCCGAGTTGCACCCTCTTGGCGATGAAGGTGCTGGCGCGATGATGCAGATCCATTGAGGGCCTCCTTAGTGGACCTCTTGCTGTTCTCCATGATCTCAAACCTACGAAAAAGCAGGAACTATACTAAGGATGCAGAAAGTTTGAGACGAAGCGGGTTGTTGTTCGATCCACAGCCGTGGCCCGTATATATAGCCTGGGAAGGCGAGAAGATAGATTTCGCCGGGGGTGTGAAATGAAAATCAGAGATGGAAGTGGATTGACACTCCGGAAATTTAGGGGACGAATAACGAAGAGATAACAGATTTGAACTTATGCTCCCCCAAATTATAAAATATCATGGGACGGATACGAAGAATTTACATTGACCAGAGATCAACCCACCAAGACTTCTTTGGATTGAAGGGAGTCCGGGTCCCCAAGGCCGAAGGTCATCGCGAACCAAACCACATCGGCCCGTTAATAAAATTGTGCTAGAGAAGGGGAAAGGCCACCCGCCTAACATAAGCTCAACTGATTTCTCGATAAATTGAGGAACTATGGGAAAGAAGCCTCTGGCTTTCCCGGTGGCCATTTGGAGGAGCAAACAAGGGGAAGGTGTCCACACATTTTAGCCCTCACAAACACTAGAACAGCTTTGCGAGCATGGAGAGAAGACTCAGGTGATATCACAACAATTCTTGTAACCGCAAAAGCTGGTCTTCTTGCTCAACGAGGCGCTAGAACGAGCGACACAATCACCCTATGCACAAGAATTCTTCTAACCACTCGAGATCTTCATAGCAAAAGGATAGACCATGGAGGGTCTAACGGAGTCGAAAGCATTCGAGGGGGGAGATAGAAGAGAAACATAGCTGGATTGTTGAGTTGCTCTCGCCAGGGTCGGATAGACATTTTTATAACTGGCCTGGAAAGATGAATCCAAATGCCCATGAAGCAATGATACTCTCGTGAAAGGTTATGAAGCATGACATAGACGATGACAAACAGTAGACCCCAGATCAAGATTCTCTACCCATGACTACGGACCTATCGGGGATACAGACATGATAATTTTGGAACAAAATTACTTTTATCCTAAAATTGGGGGCATGTGTTTACACCAAAATTTGAAAGAAGAGTCGCAGGGACTCAAAAGCTTCCAAGATCATATCATCAAGGAATCAATTAGATGCAGATTGGAACCAGCTAATTCGAATGCAGCATCGGAATCGGTTTTCTTTAGGCAATGCCAGCAGATAACGACAAATGCTACGATCGGCGCCGAGACAAGATATGATGGACTCTACAAAAAGGAAAAGATTAGTGTCCAAGTTATCTTAAATTAGGAATGTTTTCTCTTAGGGCCTAAAATTGTGATGAGTCGTGCTTAGATAGGAGTCATGCATAGGTCCTAGGTATAAATATCAAACCCTGGCTATTGTAAAAGACAACACAGTCAATCAAATACCAGTCATTTACTTTTGTTGGCTCCGGCCACCCCTTAGGAGTAGGAGTAGAGTAGATCTCGGCGAGTTTTTCAGCAAGTATGGCTGCATCGATCCGATCGACCTCCACTGCTTGTCTGTAAGTACTGTCATGGCTTATACCTCTATTCGTATGGCTGCATCGATCCGGTCGACCTCCACTATGACTCTGGTATAAGTTAGTTATCTACTCTTGTCTAGTTCAAGTACGGCTGCATCGATCCGGTCAACCTTCACTGCTCGAACTAGATTAAGGTCAAGTTATCGGCTCTATCTAAGGGTGGCATTCCTTCGGATAGATTCATTAAGTTACCGATATTGCTTATTGCTTTCATTATTTATTTAATTACAGCAATATCACTTCGCCCGATTGAGATTGATCTAGATCGGCCTTATATCTTTTTTAACCCATCGTTTGTTAATCTAAACTGATCTAATCTGCACTTTAAACGATGAGTTATATTTTATCGGCTATTTTATATCAATTTTGATCGTGCATAGCGTGCGGTTAAGGCATGTTTGATCTTAATGTGTGATTCTGCCTCACACCCCACTGTTAGCACCGTGGAGTGGGGATTGTTATTTGGTAGATCTATTCCTGAGAGGGCATGACCTTAACGGTGCGCTATGCCTGAATCGACTGTTTTAGCCGATATCGAGCGCTTTCACAAACAGTTCGCATCACGAGATCGTTGAAGTAGGGATAGGTTGAAAGATGTGTTAGCCCCATGATCTTATTATTGTATTACGGCCTGCATGATTCTGCCTCATGCCCCAATGATATTAGTAATAAGTTAGGGTCGTTGAGTCTATTGTTGTTTCTACGGCCTGCATGATTCTGCCTCATGCCCCACTAGTCATAGTGATAGATGAGATCTAATATATTCATTAGGTTTATCTCTATTAAATTGTTGAATGATGATGAACTGTTCCTTTCATAAAAAGGGGTTCGGTTACTTGCAGTCATTGGCTTAGCATGAACTAATTACTATTGATATCCTTTTGCCTGTGACCAATATATGTCTAAACAATGATATTCATCTAGAATGATAACCGATGCTTCTTACACAACCCCATGAGCTTTAATCGATTTATTCTTATGAATATGCTGAAATCGACTATTTAGTCGATCTCCTTTCATATCGGCTCTCAGAGCCGCACATTCAGGACTGTCTGGCAACACCGGCATGTTCTACCCTTAATTACTGATAAACTTTGTCTCCTTGTCAATTACAGGGTCAAATTGACTGGCACGTCTTAGGCGGAGTGCGTAGAATCGACCACCCCTGCCTTGAAGCTAGGCAGATCTCTAGCTCCATCGAAAGGACCCTTCCGGCCTGCTCGTGTATCCTCGGCACGGGACGAAATTCCGTGTCGATAGGAAGTCATTAATCCAATAAAGCACATGTTAGCTACACTCAACTATAGGAAATATGTAACCCCATCGCTATCTACACATCCTTGGTTCAGCCTCTACAATAGAGTACACATCATAAAAGGAATTTGAGTACCTCTTCCTCCGTGTCCATTTTCAGATTCGGTCTTGTCATTATGGTCATGGAGCTGGTGCAGCTGGTGTGGACGAAGGGGTAATAGATCTGGCTCTGGCTAGGGTTCAGATCTGGTCAGTCATGGTAGGTGCCGAGGTAGGGGATCCAGATCTAGCTTGTATCATCGTCGAGGCTAGGGTTAAAAAATGTATGAGAGAGGGTGTGGCTAGAGAGTGGAGAGGGAGTCGAGCTGCTGTGTCGATGGCGCCTAGGGTCCGGAGTAGGGTGGCAGAGGGGGCGACTGGAGAGTGGAGAGGGAGGCCATGGGACTAAGATCTGGAGCTAGAGGAGAGACGGTGCGGCTAGAGAATGGAGATACAGGTGGAGACGGTGACTCTTTGCGCTTTTATGTGGCCATCAAATTACCACAAATGCCCTTGTCTGAAATCGATGGCATGGTAAACCTATTTTCCACGCGGAGGGTAAAAGAGAGATCTAATTTTTAGTGCATGTTGGCAAGACTGCTCGTCGTGGTGCTCAGTAGATACCAGAATTTATTTCGTGTTTTAATAGGAAATGATTACGATAAAATGTTACTTACCTAATATCCATGTTTTCATTTTTTCTCCTGTGCACCTGTTTATATATCCGATGAGTTAGTTGTTGCCTTTTTGGTTTTTTTATAATAATATAAATAAACATAAAACTAAAAGAGGATGATAATAAATAATTAAAAGATGCATCAATTTGACACCTAAAAATTACCAAAAAAATAAAAAATAAACCTACTCATTGTATCTTGTTGCGCTGCATCTGTTGATTATCTTTTTATTTGTGTGACTGCATCTACGGTTGTTTGAACTAAGGCCTATAATTTGCAAGCAAGGGGAAGGCAGGCTCAGGGATGGAAAACCCTCCATAAATAATTAAATGGGTTATTGATATCCTCGTGGATTTCCCAACCAAGAAAAAGTCATGGATTCTAAGGGGATTTGAATTTCTAGAGAAAGAGAAAAAAGCATCCTCCTCGCTAGTGCTCCGGTGATTCGCTGGACGAGTCATAGTACTCCAGATCATCCTCCTCCTCGCTAGAGTCGCAGTCGGTGCTGTACTTTGCCATCGCTCGAGTACGTTCCCATTGCTCGTCGCCGTTACTACTCGAATCGCCAGTGTAGTAGTCGAGGGGTTGACATGTTTTCCTGCTCTGATAACGAGAAAGTTCACAGCTTTGTGTATTTAACGCACTGGACTTTCTCGTAATCAGAACAAGAAAACACGCCCACCCCTCAACTACTACTCTGACTGCTCATATTTTGAATCTATTTTATTAGTAATTAGTAACGCTATGAGGACTCACGTCTTCAAACGTTTGTTAGCGTCTACGTCGAGTACAAATATCCTTCCTGGTCTCTTTTACTTTTCACATGCAAGTTGCTAGCCAAGGAAAGGAGGCAGTGTTACAACTTCGTTAGCAGTAAGGATGAAAACGGTACGGAAATATTCTGAACCGACCGCTTTTGTTTTCTATATTATGATACCATTTCTGAATTTCACCAAACATAAAAATTTGTCATTTTCAATTGGTTTCACAACCATTTTTAACCATTTTTTGTAGTCTTTAATTGCTAAAATGTAGAAATATCCCGAACCGACCGCTTACGTTTTCTATATTCCGTTTCCGACCATTTTCATCCTTAGTTAGCAGTTGTTGCCCATAGAACTACAGTGATCGTCCTTGTTGAGGTGAGTTTTAGTTTCTTTGTTATTTTATTCTAGTTAGGATCAAGATCTCAATTGAGGCTAAGATATGGCCTAGGCAATATTATGTTGCTTTGTACTGGTTCTTGCTTGTTCAAGGTGTAGTGTTTTTTCATATGTGGTTTTTTCTAATGATTTTTTCCTTGTGTTTTTTGGTCTGTATACAGAGAGATGTTGTCGTACCACAACACCCATGTTTACTCCACTAGCAAGCTTGCACTTTGGCGGCTAGGAGTGTCATCAGGTATCATAGAAGGGGTGCGTGTTGCTTGGGGACATCATGTTCATCAACAGCCCCGACTGATCGTTGTTGAAGCTGCAGTTTGTTAAATGCTTGGTAAAGATTGTTTTGTTACAGTTGTCAAAGATCTCAATCGAGTAGTTTGTTACAGTTTGTTATATACTTAGTAGTGTTACTATGTTTGTGGGAGGAGACTCTATCATCTTCACACATGTTGATCGACTGAATGCAATTTGTCAACCGTCTTACATGAGTCCTCTTGGAAAGATGAGATGTTTTAGACATTAGAGATTAGATAAATACTATGTAATGTACTTCTGTATATAAAGGAATGAAGTTATTATGTTGGTCCAACTATATTTATCTTCCTTTATTTCTTTCATACTTCATATACTTTGGTTGATTCTTATTACATTGAGTTTTTTTATTTGGTCACATTTGACAATTCTGACTCCTCGATTTGGGATGGAGGGAGTAGTTGAATTTAGATTTGGGCTGATCGCAACCATCAAAGGATCGATGCACAACCGTTGAAATGTTTGTGCTCCCTATAGACAGAACGATCATCTAAAATTTTCACTAGCCGGACACTAGTGGAGCGATAAGGTTTATCACAGAAGGTCAGGCGGTTTGAAAGTGACTACCCAGATAGTATTGATGAAAGACGTGTGGCGTTCGTCTTCGTCTTATAGGCTCCTAGATTCTAGCGTAGGCGCACGCGCGTGGGTGGCGTCAGTAGGCAGTTCCAGCAGGGACGTTGCCTTGTTGCCCGTCGCATTGATGTGACGGGGCGAAGCCGAACTGCCCACCCACACAAACGTGTCAGTGGTCGTGGGTCATGGGGTGGTTCCATAGGTTATTTGCTGCCTTCTACAATCATCTACCTTCCCACCCCAGATCTCCTCCTTCCATCCCAAAGCTTTTGCCCTCCACCCTACTGTGCCCTTTGTGCCGTCGATGCCTCCTGCAAGGACCATGACCACGCAATGGATGAAGTCGTCCATCGACGGCAAGGCGCTCGATGAGCTATGATTGAACGCGGTGATCCCGGATGCCATCGACACGATCAGTGGAGAGTCCCACCGAGAACCAAAGTGGAGCCGAGGCTGGAGGAGAATGAGGTCATCTCTTTCGCTCATTTCCACTCTTTTGGGTTCGGGATGTCGGTGCACCCCTTACTCTGGTGGTTGCTGTACCCCAATGAGAGCCCGCCACAGCCATCTTATTCTGCTAACCAATTGCGTGGTGACCACTGGAGTCATGGGAGGAACTACTGCCCCTGGAGGCCTATAGGCACCAGGTGCCTAACTTGTTGGATGAGATCAAGGACCTAAAGGACTGGGGCCTGACAGGGATGAGGGTGATCCGTATCTTCATCGGTCGTCGGGTCCTCCCCTTGAAGATGAGGCACCACCCCAGTGGGAGTTCCGAGGCCCAACAGACCCTACAATCGAGTCGAGGGTCACCATCCGCGAGGATGACCTAGAACAACAGGCGATGAAGGTTATGGGAGAGTACATGATGGATCATGGAAGGAGGGAGTCCCCGGTGACCTTCAGCACTGGCCATCCTCCACCAACAAATGAACCTCTCTTCGGCGTGGTCTCACACTCGCTGTCAGTTCCTCCTAACGAGGTGATTTTTTCATGTACCGCTATTCATGTTGTTTCTCTTCATTAAATTAACTATAGTATGCAAGCAATGCTCACACTGGTATTTGTGTTCATGCTACTTAATTTAACCAGTATTTGGAAATTGCCTACTTTATCAACAAGTGGACATGGGCGTGACGGCGTCCCAAGGATCGTTGGCCCTAGAGCCATGTTCTTCGTCCGCGGTCGTGCTCGGAAAGCGGCCTCGAGAACCACCCCCCGGTGGGGGCAGCCACCAGCAACGATTTCGTCCCATGCTACTTCAGACAGTCTGGTGTGTCATTTACCTTCTCAATTGGATTGCTCTCCCCCTTATCCTGTGTGCTTGAACTTGGCTTGCATTATGCAGATAAACGTCCCATCGCCGCACACCGTCGCTGATCCCGTCTGACCCCGGACAGTCTTCTGGTGATGCATCGTTAGACCACAAAGAATACTTTAAGTTAAAGAGGCTTACCTCAAGGTCATAGACTTGTACTTAGGGGCTAGTCTAGATGACGACAAGCTGCACGATGAGCTGAAGGCCACACGTGCCGCACTTGGCGTCGCCCAACAAGAACCACCTAGGCGCAAGACGAGAAGGCGGCCGCTGAGGCAGAGGTCTAGAACCTGCTTATCAACGCTACTACCACATGTGACGCCGTCTTCCCAGTGCAGACAGTGGACGATCCGTTCACTACACTAGAGGAGCGCCTCCGAGCCCTGCCGGCCCGCATTGGGGCCATGGTGTCCGAAGCCGTCCGTCAAGGGGCTGCCACGGCGCTGGTCGCTGCCTAGCTTGAGTTTGGCGTAGAGGTGAAGGTTTGGGTTGTGCAGCAGGCTTTTCCACCGGCACCGGAACACAAAGATTATATTGATGATCTATTCAAGCACGTTGAGCCGGCTGCCAATGTCATTTTAGTGAAGGTGAATGTGGATGAGATCCTGCATGACCGCCTGGACCGTTGATCTGTGGGACGTATCAGTAGTACAAATCATGACTAGGTTTGGTCTGTGGGACGACTGTATGTGAAGTCTTAATTATTTGCATGCATGTCTGTGTTAACTTTTGTTGAACTTCGTATTAGGTTTGTTAAACTCTGTTGAGCATGGTGTAGCTCAACAGATTTCTTTTGGGTTCTCGTTCTGATCTGTAATATACTAATGGTGTTTGCCCTTTCTAATTAGAGGACGTGGGTGTATAGATGTTGAAATTTTCTTTGATAAAATTTGTTGAACTTAAAAGAACCATGCAGCGAGGAGTTCATCTGAACAAGTCTCGCCTCGATCTAATGCAGAACGAATGAGCCATAGCTATTGACTTTTGGGTTCTGTTTCTGATATGCAATATACTAACGGTGTTCATCCTTTCTGATTGGAGGACGTGGATGTATAGATGTTAAAATTTTCTTTGATAAAATTTGTTGAACTTGAAAGAACCATGTAGCAAGGAGTTCATCTGAACAAGTCCGCCCGCTGTGTATTTGATCTTGTAGGATAGTATAAAGTATCGTAGCAATCAGTCTGCCCCTCGACTGCTATGACTGCTTGGATTGTAGTGAAATAAGTACAAAAAAGACCTATCACAACCATACCAGGCATTCAAGTGTCAAGACTATCATGGTGGTCAAAAGCTCTATTTCTCCATTCACTTCTTGTGTCTAGATTTCCTACCGCATTCGCTTCACTCTCGTCAGCCGTGTAAGGTCAATATGAAAGGAGCGTCCCCCCTTCCCTCATCCGATAGCGCGCATTGCATCAATTTCCTACCTTCTGGCTCCCCCACCTTCCCTCACCCGTTTGCATTTTCCCAACCGTGTTCCATGCTTGTTTGAGGATCTAGATAAAGGTAACATGCTTCATATCAAACCATACTATTTGTATGAACTTATTATTGCATTCCATGCTGGTTTGAGGATCTCGATTGACATTTGTTCTAACCGAAATTATGCTTACAGATGGCAACTAGTTACCATACCAGGGATGTGTACTCTACAACTATCGACCACAACTTTTCCCTGACCACGTCCCTCTAGTATATTAGATGAAATGATGTTTACTTGTTTCTTGTAAATTGTATGCTCGCCTAATAGTCCGAGCAGCGTAAATTTGAACGGGCCAGACATATAACTCTTATACAGCTATGAGTAGAACTTTTGCCTGATCGGCTGTGCTATAAATAGGAGCTGCACCGTCTATGGCTGCAAGCATGAATCCTAAAGCGGTAGCTTCAAACATAGCCGAGGGAGTGCAGACGATCAGAACCTATGAAATCATGTAATGTAGCCATCTCTAGCTAGCTGCTGCCCCTCGACTGCTGTGAACATGTGACTGCTTGGATAGGACTACACTATATAGTTCACTAGATGATAGAAGGTCCAACCCAACTAAAATATTCATTACTCAAATACTAGTAATGAACATGGTGCACTCGCGTCAGAAGCCTGTTCCAGCCCTAGCATCCATGTGTGTACAAAGCCTTGCCTCACTCCCATTGTTTGACTCCTACTGTAGCCTCCGCTCAGCGGCCTCCCCCACCTCCTCCTTAATCAATGTATGTTGTGCCACTCTGCCTCTCTAGCCCTCTGGCTCGCCGCCGTCCACACGCCGTAGCTCGATCCACACGGACAAGTTCAACGAAAATACTAGTACAAAATAGGTTTCCCTGTATAACGTGAGACGTGTCTGGCCCGATCAGATTTACAATGCTCAGACTTTCTTATGTGTGCAGTAAACTCTGAATAGCTATGTGGCTCCTCTATTAGGCATCAGATCGATGGGAGACTTGATTGGATGAATTCTATTATGCATATTTACCATACTACAGATCAAAAAGAGAACTAGAAAGAAACCAGTAGGCAAAACCAACCAACAAGGGCTAGAAAATGGCTACCAAATGACCAAAGGACCTGATCTACACCATGCTCAACAGAGTTTAACCCACGCAATCGCTATGTCTGCGTTAACTTTTGTTGAACTTTGTATTAGGTGGGTTAAACTCTGTCTAGCCCCTATTGGTTGCTTTTGCCTGTAGTTCTCTTTCTGGTTTTCTTTTTGATTTGTAGTATACTAACGGTGTTCGCCCTTTCTAATCGGAGGATGTGGGCATATAGATGTTGAAATTTTCTGGAGCCTAAGATAGTCCGACCCTAGGAAATATAGACGATCCGGATCACTGCGAGTCGATGAACAACGAAATACAGTGATGGCAACTATTATGGGCCATCCAACTAGTCCATAGAACCCAACAATTAGTTCATGATACAAACAGGTATGGACTAATAAAACAACTAATGGCTATTTTTTTAGCCATGGCTAACTAGTCACAGTTCATCCAAACAGGGCCTAAGATAGTCCGATACTTAGAAATCTTGATAGACCGGATAATAGTATTGATGAAATAACAAAATACAGATCGTGTCAACTCTTGCGCTGAGTTCACCGCCTCCATCCATTGTTTGTCTTGCACACTTCCACCTTGAGCTTAGCTTCATCGTTCTATAGCTCCTCCCATTCCTCATCATCGTCATTGCTGCAGGTGGCCTTGCGGATCACGCTGAAGAAGCAGGTGTTGCCAACGTTGAGGTTGTTGTCAGCGCAGAAGGCGCCCCACCCATACTTGAACGACACTCACAAGACTTTGTTTGAGCAGGTCCTCTCCAAGCCCATGAACCAGGACTACCCAGCCATCAACAGCTCAACCATGCGCCACTGCTTGTAGTCATGCGCTCACTCAAAGTCCACTGGCACGTTCTTCACCTCACACAAAAAAAGACTGATGACAAAGAGGACAATGGTAACTTGCGACATCGTCGGTATGTTCTGCGTCTCGCGCGAGTACTCACCAAATACTTCACTTTGAGGTGGTACTTCTTTAGGATCACTGCAAAACTCCTCAGCTCCACGATGGGCAGGGAGAGCTGACTACCACCGGCCTTGAAGTGGAGCAGGTACTGCTTGCGGTAGGTGGTAAGGTTGAAGACCTTGACGTTAATCTGTGACCGGCCGTCATACCGTAATACAAGAGAGAACCCATCTTGGAGGTCGAGGGCGTGGACAAAGTGCTTCCATCCCTGATGGAGGTACAAGTGACCACCGTTGGGGAACACCTCCACCTTCCACCGGGCCAAGCTCTGCTCGTCGTCCAGACAAAGCTCAAGTTTTTTGTGACCTCCGACAGCCCAGGCCATTGCAGCCAGCAGTTTTTGTGTGCACAATGATCAACATAGCCAGATAGAGGGACAAGTTCGTTCCCAAAGGTAAACCCCAGCAGATCAGATTCAGCACACAGAAAACGGGCACTTACCAATGTTTCTGCATACAATCCAAGAATAAGGATCTTCATGCACTCTAGGCACTCTGGCTCGGTCCTACCATGTCTTCTTGCAGCCCCGCCGTGCCAACTAGGGAACTTGACAGTCTTGAGCAATCCTTGCTGGTATGTCTCTATTCTCATTCTCCTTTCGTGGGGGGGCTTTCTTTTTCTATGTTTCTAGTGTTGTCACAAACGCAAGGAGTGCACACACTGTTGGGGCATCAATGGAGGAGCTAACATGTAGTAAAAACCAGCGCCGAGACAGACACCGTCTCATCGACGTAAATGGAGGAGATGTGCTCTGATTTAATCAGTGTATGCTTGGGAATGGCAATACTCCTGCATCTCTGATCGAACACACCTTCTGTGGTACGACTGGTTGAGGTACCCGAGGGAGTGCGACAACACCGGAGGAGAAGCACACTGGTTGGAAAAAAAATCTTTATCTATTCTTGCCCTAGAGTTCCTGTGATGGTCCGAGCATTATAAATCTGACCGAGCCGGACACGCCTTCAGTCTGCCCCTCGACTATTGTGACTTCTTGGATTGGAATCAAAAAAGTATAGAAAAGACCTATCACAACCGCACTAGGCATTCAAGTCTCAAGCGTGTCAAAAGCTCCTTTCTCGATTCACTTCTTGTGTCCAACTTTCCTGATGCATTCGCTTCACTCTCATATTTTACTGCGCTCGCAAGAAAGTCCGAATACGGCACATTTGATCTTGTCGGACACTATACAGTTCAGAGCTATGAGTAAAACTATTGCCTACGGAGTGCACTCGGTCACAACATTTGTATCGGTAGTAGTAGTCATGAGTGGCTTTGCTCTGTGTTGAACCCAACTCATCTTATTTTTGTGTATTTGATAAGATTTTTTGAACTTGCAAGAACTATGCATCAAGGATTATTTTTATTCAAAAACTTTATACTTTATAGGATCACAAAAGGTTCGGCCGTCTAAAATCTTGACTACCCGGATGATGTGCTCCTGCATTCTCGTGTAGGCGTGCACGCGTGGGTGGGTCAGCATCCTGTTGCAGTAGGGGATGTGACCTCCCGGCCCATTGCATTGACGTGACGGGGTGAAGCCCTGCCGCCCACCCATGCAAACGTCTCGGTCATGGGGTGATCGACGGCCCCCAAACTATAATAGTAGAGACAAGGGGCGAGAGGGAAGGTTATACCTATTGCCTTCTCTCTCTAGAGCTCCTGATTCCATCCCAAAGCTTTTCCTTCCACCCTACTACGCCGCCGACGCCTCCTGCTAGGACCATGGCGGAGCATACTAGGTCGTATGTCGATGTGGAGTCCCTAGAGGCCTTCAATGCCGGCAATCCTCCACTGATAGATGGATCTCTCGTCAGCCAGCTCTCTAACCTGCCAGTTCCCCCTTTGGAGGTGGATCATCACCGTTCTTCATGTTGTTTATCTTCATTTAACCAGAGTATGCGAGCAATGCTCACACTAGTATTTATGTTCATGCTGTTTAATTTAACTAGTATTTGGAATTGATCATGGGCGTGATGGCGTCCTGAGCCTTGTTGGGCCTGGTGCCTGGTTCTTCGTTCGTGGATGCGCTCAGAAAGTGGCCCCGTGTGGCATCCCCCGATGGAGGCAGCCACCCATGATTCCGTGCCATGCTGCGCCAGTCAGTTCAGTAAAAGTCGTTTGCCTTCTCAATCAGATCGCTCTTCCCCTTATCCTATATGGGCTTGAACTTGGCTTGCATTGTGCAGCACTTCCTCCATGGTGGCGCCATCCCAAGTCATGGGGCTTTCCCCCGGTGGTGTCGAAGAGTCGTCCCATCACCGCTTGCCGCCACCGAGCCCGTCTGTCCCCACATAGCCCTCTGGTTCTGAAGTGGGCAAATCGTCAGAAGAGCATGAATCCTCAGACGACATAAACTACCATCAATTATTGAAGGGTTACCATGAGGCCCAAGCGGATTTGTCATCGACCAGGCTAAACGCCGAGATGCTACGCGGTGAGCTGGACGCTGCGCGCGACGCACTTCAAGCTTCCAAGAATCTGGCTTCCTAGGCATGAGCCAACTTGGCGATCGTCCAACAGTAGGCCCAACACATGATCAACCTTGTTCTGGTACTAAGCTTGTGGGTCGACACCCTACAGATGTCCGTGCTAGCCGCCTATAACGTGGCCTTCCCCATTGGAAAAGTGGATAATCTGTTCACCGCAGAGGAGCACCTCCGAGCCCTGCCGGCCGGAATTCGAGCTATGGTGACCGAAGCCGTTTGTTAGGGGGCTGCCACGGCGTTGGCTATTACCCAGCTTTAGATTGGCACAGTGGTGAACCTTGGAGTGGTAGAGAAGGGTTTTTCCGTCACGTTCGACGGACGATGACATCGCCGATCTGATCGAGAGTTTTGAGCCGGCCGCCAACGCCGTCATACCGAAGGTGGACATGGATGAGATCATGCATGCCAACCTCGACCCTTGATCTATGGGACATATCAGTAGTATTAGTAGTCATGAATAAGTTCGATCTGTGGGATGCCCTTGCAAAATACATGAACTCTTATTTGCATATTGATGTTAAATTTTGTTGAACTTTGTATTAGGTCTTGTATGGATGCATGTGTATCCACATCAATCCACATGTGTTGGAGTGGAATGGAATAGAATTTAGTTTAATTCCACTCCAATCCACTTCAACACATGTGGATTGAGACGAATACATGGACATCCTTGTTTCGATGCATGTGTATCCACTTCAATCCACATGTTTTGGAGTGGAATGGACTGGAATTTAGTTTAATTCTACTCCAATCCACTTCAACACATGTGGATTGAGATGAATACATGCGCATCCAAATAAGGCCTTAGGTGGATTAAACTCTGTTGAGCGTGGTGTAGCTCAGGTCCTTTGGTCATTTTGTAGCTAGTTTGTAGCCACTGTTGGTTGCTTTTGGCTACAGATTTCTTTCTAGTTGTCTTTGATCTAATCTATAATATGCTAAACATTCATGAGTGCCTTTGATCTCTGTTGAAGTCAACTCATGTCTTTTATAAAAATTATTGAACTTGAAAGAACCATGCAGCGAGGAGTTCATCTGAACAAGTCTAGAATATTGTTTTTGCTTTTGCTTTTTCTGTTGTTTTGTTTCAATTTTATTTGTTTCCTTTAGGGATTCAATGAAAGTACTCGTATGAAATAGGTTTCCATGTATAACATGAGATGTGTTCGGCCCTATCAGATTTACGATGCTGGGACTTTCTTGCGTGCATAGTAAATTTGAATACCTATGTGGCTCCCTAAAGGAAACAAATCTAAAGAAGGTACATGTGACAACCATTACAATTTCAGCACCAAGAGCAAGTCTCGCACTTACAATCAGTTGAGCATTGTGTAGCTCAGGTTGTTTGGTTTCTGTTTGTTTTTTTTTGTTGCCTTGGTGTCTTTGTCAATCTTTGTTGAACTTGCAAGAACCTTGCAGCGAGGAGCAAGTCTTGCCTCAGTGTAATGCAGAGTAGAGGAGCCATTGGTGTTGAAATGTTATTGCACACGTAAGAAAGTTCGACCGCAAGACTCGCCTCAGTCTAATGTAGAGCAGAGGAGCCATTGGTGTTGAAATGTTATTGCACACGTAAGAAAGTCCGACCTCTATACATTTGAATGCGTCTGACAGTATCCTCCGTAGTTTTCCTCGTCTTCCTGTGATGCTTGTTACTGTGTCATTTAGGATTTTAAGTTTGGCTAACTTAATAGTAGCATAGCCTAGTAGTACAATATGGTGGGTGCATTGTAGAGCTTTCGAAGTGTCATTTTTGTGTATTTTGGAGTGCCCTCATCAGCATACCCCATGTACCCATGACATTAGAACTCAATATAAGTATTGTACTACAACTGAATTAATGGATGAAACAGTGACGGGAGTTGTAACACCACCGTAACACATGTGCGCACCAAACAAATAATTCAATTTGCAAACAAAACAAAGATGGCACACTAGTTTAGCTAAAATAAAGACAACATCCATCATTGAGAAAATTAACATGTCCATAGAGAAGCAAGCAACATTGGTCCATTTAAAATGCATGACAGAGAGATACATCAAATGCAGCTTTATTTACTGCTCTGCTAATGAATCCAAGAACAAGGGAACATAAAGAAGATAGTATGGTCTAAAGATGAACTCTTTTTAATGGTACGTCTATCATACCGAAAGACATGAACAGGGATGACATGAACTTTTTTGCGGTCCATGTTATATGCGATGATTGTTCCATCCTCCCTAGCAAAGAAAATCAAATTCCATTCTGGGTGAACTGTGATCACTATGTCCTCATCATCAAAATCTGGGTAACCAAATCTAATATTAATCCTTCCAAACAGGATCTGCATGGTGATTGTATGCTTCAATGTCCAATTATCATTACCATAGTCTTCAAGGATCTAGATTGAAAGCTTAGAATCATTGGGACCATCAATAGTACATACACACAAATGACCTTGAGCTTGATGCATAGAGTGGTGAAGACCATTTGGCCTACCAATTTTCCTCCATGTGTTTCCCTCCATATCCACAGCAAATATCATAGAGTACCTCCCAGAGTGCCCCATAATGTGCAGACAACCGTTAAGAAACATACTTGGTTGTCTGTAAAATGTCACATCAGTATGCTCGCCTCATTCAGATTCCTTATAGATCCATGCTGCAGTTTGAGATGAGTAGATCTCCACACCTGCGCACACAGCGTTGACATCCACATATTCAATCACATGGAAGTACGAGGAGGCTGTCGGATCAAATGCCATGCGAGCCTCACCAACAGCATGGCCAACATCATAGGTGCTAGGCGGTAGAATTTTAAACTTCTGAGTCATTGGATTGCAGACAACATAGCGGTATCCATCAGCCCCAAGGCACTAGCATAGGATGAGACCGTTGTAGGAATCTAAGAGAGCTACATTGTCAATGTTGAAGGGCAAGAATTCCAAGGAGCGGGGGCATACACCACGGACGATGCTGGTAAAGTTTTGATTGTCGTTCTCACTGTCATAGAAGAAGCCATCCATAGTCTGAGGCAGCTTCTTATGGTTGTTGGGGTCCGAGATGAGGTCTTTCTAGGAGCAACAGACACATTTGCAGCATAACAAGGAGCGGTCGGGGAGGTGGCGGAGGATCTCAAAAACGACATCCTTCATGAGGCTGGCCAGTGCATTCCTCTTGTTGGGGGCCTCCTCCATTTCGTCAGTGTGCAATACGATGAGAGCTTCCTCAGTAATGAGATCACTAAAGAGGAAAATAATCCAACAAAGATCCATCAGTGAAGTCCATAACTCATACCAAAGTGCAACTATTAACAATGTTTATGATACGACCTCATGTAAATTTAGAGTAGCACCACATATATATATATATACATATATATATACATATATATATATACATATATATATATATATACATATATATATATATATAACTCAAACTAGAGTAGCAGGTAATGGAGCTGTAACCATTACAATTTCAGCAGTTAATTGAGCTTCCTCAGTTTTCACAAGTAGAATGTTAGTGAACAAGTGGTAGTGATCATCATTGGCATCACTAGCAACATGTGTAGCTTAAACATTATTGGCCTCAGAGATGTGAATGATGGACACAAATCATTGATTTGGTTTCGATGCCTTCCTCTTGTTTGGAACCAAATAGATAACTTGGTTGTCAACAAGGAGAAGACATAGAAAGCAAACATATGAGTTGCATCCTAATACATCCAACAACCATGTAGACATCATTGGCACAGAAATGTGGCCTCAGATATGTTAGAAGTTCAAAATACCATAAGGACTCACTGGTGGCACTGGAGCATATGAAAACAGAAATATAGAATCAAGCAAGCACTAGATAATTAACAGGCCTAGTTGCACACATGCATTTACAGTAAGAACACTAAACATATGCATAAAACCAAGACACTAGTAGAAAACCAACCAATGCCACCTCCTAGTTCTTTTCATCAGCATTGTCCTAACCAGATCTGCAACGCTATAATGTTTCTTGTATACCTCATGTTCAAGCAAGGATCAAAACAATGAAGCGAACAGGAAAAGGCGAGAAAAGAGATCTGCAGATCGGATCTGTTGCATCTGCCGCGGCACACGACGGACATGGACGCCAATGCCGCGTGCTCCACTGGGAAGACCTACCACCTAGCCTCCAAAAGGATGCCTAAGCCAGCACAGCACACCGGGGATCCGCCGCCGCATCAAGTCCAACGGGCACATATTTGTTTCCACTTGCAGGGGATACATCCAATATATAAGTCAACCTATCCACACAGAGAACATATACTACTATTAGGACTCCAAAGACATGTCAACACAACCAAGCGTCTAGCACAATGGTGAAGACGGTCTATTCCTTGATCTGGGTACTGGGTTTGACTCCCAGGTCTCATGGTTTTTTTAGTTTGAATTTATTAACCCTCGGTGGCAACAAGTGACATGCAAACCGTCGGGTCCCACAGGTCGGATGGAGATGGAGAAAGGTCCCATAGGTACACGTGACACATGAGCCGTTGGGTTCCACAGGTCGGATGGTCCCATAGGTACACATGACACGCGAGCCGTTGGGTCCCACAGGTCAGATGGAGATGGAGAACGGTCCCATAGGTACACGTGACATATAAGCCGTCGGGTCCCACGGGTCGGATGTTGAAGGGTCCCATAGGTACACGTTGGACGAAGAAATGATCGAGCGGAGACTTTTATGATGAATTGCAAGCGTCATGGATGAGTAACTGTAGGTCACATAGGTACACGTCGGATGGAGAAAGGATCGAGCGGAGACTTTTATGACGAATTGCAAGCGTCACGGATGAGTAACTACAGGTCCCACAGGTACACGTCGGATGGAGAAAGTACTGTGTGGAGATCTATAACGAAGCCATTCGTTATAGATCGAATATTGTTCATCGTATATGTGTAATTAGTTCAATGACGAAGCCTTATTTGTCGTAGTTTTAAAGGAGATCATCACAGTTGAGTAGTGCAGGTGATCTTATGATGAAACCCTGCGCTCTTCTATGATGTTTTTGTGACGATGCCTGATTTCATCATAGAAAGGGAGGGTTGCAGGATCGTCATCACTGATCTATGACGAAATAGAAATATTCATCATAAAAAACGTTCTTTTATGACGGTTTTGGATTCGTCATTAAGATTTTCGTCATAGAAGTGGATATTTCTAGTAGTGTATGGTGCTTGCATTGGCGACCAGAGTCATGTGTCATTCCACCATGGGGTGCTTAGTGGTCCTCGTGACATTTCTTGATATCCTACGGCACAACCCAGCATCTCTGCGGAATCTCTTGATCTACGATGCAACCCACTATCCTTGCGACATTTCATAGTCTCCCTACTCAGCCGATCTAATTTGGCAACAATGACCATTCGGTAGATCCATTGAGGGCTGACTTCCAACTCAACATAAGAGAGGAACCTCTCAGAAAAGCCATCGAAGGTTGGCTGCCGAGTTGAAATTAGAAGACCACTCGGTGTACTTCATGAAGGTAAACTTGTGACCTTCGAGTCACTCAGTGGGATAAGAAGACTAAAAGAAGACTACAGTTAAACCTCTGACATGAAGCATTCGGGACACTCAGGTGAACCCGATGAACTGTGACTACAGAAAAATCATTCGAACTTGATGACATGAAGCATCCGGGACACTCGGTGCACTTCGACATAGAAAGAACTTGCATTCGTACTTCAACTATGACTAGATCTCCGTCCGATTCTTTGAATCGCACGAAAGCTTAAGGGCTATTGTAACTACATGTGCCCCAGGTATCCTCAACTCAAAGGAAATCATCAATCAGGAAAGGGTGGCCCAATCCGACTACTTGGGAGACCTAATGGGATGGGTACCTCATCTACCCGATAAACAAGGCATCGCAAGATATAAATTGAAACCAACTCTATCTATAAAGATCTGACTAAATTTTCTTATAAATGACTAGAAAACTTACTTGTAAATCGACCAAGACTCTATATGTAACCCTACCCCAGACTACATAAGTAGGGCAAGGAGCCCATAATTGGTAAATCCTAATAGATCCTCAACCCATAGATGTATAATTGTGATCCGCTACTTGCAATCGACCCTAGCGCACCATGCACAACTGCACAAGCAACAAACCTCCTCATATTCACTAGACATGTGTGCTACTGTTTTGATTTTATTGCCCGTGATACATCGATTACTAGTTGGAGGCTAAAGACGATGACAATCTTCGTCTTAGTGCGAAAGGCACATATGCCTTCGCGGCCGCTTCGTCGATAACTCTAGAATATGAGATGTCTTATGAGGAAAATTAAAAGGTAGGCTAAGTTATTCATGCCAATTTGCTATCCAACAACGGACTAATATTTATGATCTATTTGGCAGGACTCCTCCTCAAGTGTTCCTTCTAAGGAGCCGGAGTACTTGAGACTTATGTTTGCCCACTTTTTGTGGCTCCGGCTCTTGGTAAAAAAACGGCACTGACTCCTCTACTCTTCACTA
The DNA here is from genome assembly GCA_904845875.1 of Miscanthus lutarioriparius. Classification (NCBI taxonomy): domain Eukaryota; kingdom Viridiplantae; phylum Streptophyta; class Magnoliopsida; order Poales; family Poaceae; genus Miscanthus; species Miscanthus lutarioriparius. The sequence continues at coordinate 120,518,799 of CAJGYO010000003.1, read as the reverse complement.
GAAAACGGCTCCTTCTTCTAAAGTGTTTGGTAGAGCTCCTCCGAAGAAACTGTTATCAGAGCCTTGCCAAATAGGCCCTTAGTACGAAAGCAACACATGATTGATCTTAACAAACACAAATAATATAATGAGCGTTTGACTCGGGCTGTTGGTGTCATAAAACGGAGCCCGCCCACTGGTGTCACTAACTGTAGAAGGAATTCTACTGTAGACCTTGTTTGGATGTGTATATAATCATCTCAATCCACATGTGTTGAAGTGGATTAGAGTAAAATTAAACTAAATTTCATTCTATTCTACTCCAACACATATGGATCAAGATGGATATACATGTATTTAAACAAGTCCATAGAATACAAGGGATTAATTCTATGGGCTGGGCTGGGCTGGGCGGAAAACCACGGCAACCGCCTTCCGCACGGCTTCCTAGACCGAGTCGGTCGAAGTCGAACACCGCACCGGTCGAGCGCATGTCTTTGATGTGCATCGTCGTTATTACCTCCGATCCGATCCCTCCCGCGATACCAAGCACAAGGTCTTGTTTTTTGTCACCAAATCTTGCCCATGCTTTCCACATCCGCCGAGGCCGGCCCTACGCGGCACGGCGAGAAGAAGAAGCGCATGCGCTGCGGCGGCGGCGGCGGCGCGGTGGCCTCGCCGGAGCCCAGCGCCATGGCCGTGGCCTCGCAGGTACGGGTCGGTCGCCCGCCAGATATGCGCGTAGATCCATCTGCAATTGTTTGTACCCATGCATTAATTCTTCCTTCGTTTCCTTCCTTGTTTATATATGCTCAAGAAGTGTTCGTTATATTGCCTCATGAGCGACCGCTCGTGTATCTATCGATCAGGATGGAATTTTTTTCGTGTGGTTATATTATTAGAGGATTGGCTAGTATTTATATCATGATGTGCTGACAGATACAAATTTTGATGCTGCATGTGCTGTTTGCTGTCGTGCTCATGCATGCATTCATGTGAAAAAAAATCGTTGGGTACTGAATCCTGAGTAAATTGGATGGCACTGTTAGGTGATTGGTCGATCCATGTTGATTTGCCAATGGGGATGTACAGTTTGATGTAGGTTCTTCTTTAGGGGGGTGAGATTAGGATGGGAGGACTTTCAGGCAGATCAGATAATAATGTGACCTTAATTAAGGGATGAAACAATTTGCGTGTTTGTAAATGCTATAATTTGAATCAGTTGATACAGATATTTGTGTGATTATTATATGCATCTAACCTATCTACTTTCCTTCGTTTTTCGTGGGTAGACATGTGGAAAGTGGCGTCCAGATGAATCACAGAGACCTGAAATTGATAATGCTCCCATTTTCACTCCAACTGAAGAGGTTTGTCTCTGTGGATTACTTGTCTCTGCACAAAATTTTGCAATGTGTTATGCTTGATAAGATAGCACTTCTTTTTTCTTTCTATTGATGTTTTAGATTCGTGTAATCAAATCAAACTTTTAAAAGTTTGTCCACCAGTATGTTAAAAACTATCAGAAAGGTTAGTTAAGTTGGACATGCAAAAACTAGATAACTTGATGTTTCTTGCAAGAACTGTCATGGATTTGTTAATTTAACATTATAGTTTCGTTTGAATAATATTTTTTTCTGACAGGAATTTAAGGATCCAATTGGGTACATTGCTAGCATTCGTCCGCAGGCAGAAAGATATGGAATTTGTCGTATTATCCCACCATCTTCTTGGAAACCTCCGTGTCCTCTGAAGGAGAAGAGTTTCTGGGAAACTACAGAGTTCAATACTCGAGTTCAACAAGTTGACAAGCTTCAAAACAGGGAGCCCACAAAGAAAACAACACAATCTCGAGTTCAGAGGAAAAGAAAGAGAAGAAAGAGACTGAGGTTTGGGATGACACACAGGCGTCCTAGTTCGAGTGAGGACTCCGAAGAGAAATTTGGCTTTCAATCTGGGTCTGATTTCACGTTAGCGGAGTTTCAGAAATACGCTGATGGGTTCAAGCAGGAATATTTTGGAATGAAAGGGAGTGATGAAATTTCCATTTCTGATATTAGAAACCACATAAAAATATGGGAACCATCAGTGGAGGAAATTGAGGGTGAATATTGGCGGATAGTCGTAGGGTCAACTGATGAAGTTGAGGTATGTCTGTAGATTATAAGCAGATTATGTTCTTATGTATTGTATCAAATTATTACTTATATATGTCAAACTTCCTGTGCCTAGGTGGATTATGGTGCTGATTTGGACACTGCAACGTTTGGTAGTGGTTTTGTTAAAGTATCTTCTTTGGATGGAAATAAGCAAGATCCATATGGTTTGTCTGGTTGGAACTTGAATTTTCTGCCACGGCTGCCAGGCTCTGTTACCTCATTTGAAGGCGAGGATATACCTGGTGTTGTAGTTCCATGGCTTTATGTAGGAATGTGCTTCTCTTCATTTTGCTGGGTAAGATTCTTAGCTAATCTGTTTCCACATTTCTCTCATGAAATGTGGATCCCTTACTCAGTAAAGAGATTCTATATATTAGGGTTGACTTTGTAAAAAATAATTGTCTAGTGTGGGCGCTGTTCAGTATTTGGTTTGGAGTAGATTGATATATGGTGGTTGGAACAAAAGTACATATAATTAATCGACTTATGACAATTTTGTTCATGGAGCGCATTCTAATTTATCTTTTTATATGACTTTGCTGCAGCATGTTGAAGACCATTTTCTTTATTCTCTGAATTACATGCATTTTGGTGAACCGAAAGTTTGGTATGGTGTTCCCAGTGGTGAGGCAGTAAAGCTGGAAGAATCTATGAGAAAAAACTTACCCAAACTGTTTGAAGAACAGCCTGATCTACTTCATGAGCTGGTAACAACTTTTTTTCTGTTATGTGCCTGGTAGATCGCTATATATGTAGTAGTGACCTATTGCCAAGTTCATCTGTATTTTGTTCTGACCACATAACATAGTCGAATAATGCCACTAAAGCTATTAAGCATTAAATAAAAAGCAACTTGGTTTTATTACCTGGTTTGGATCATATAATTTTTAGGATCTATTGACAAATCAGCTGTCAGAGATGTTTTGTTGGTTGTCGATTCCTGTAAACAATGTTTTTTAATTATGTATCTGAGAAAGAATATAATACCTCGTCCATGCAAGAGAACATATGTATATATCTCATTCTCATCCATTTTCATTCTGTTTTTTCTTGGAGCAGGTTACACAGTTATCTCCATCTGTTCTAAAATCAGAAGGAGTTTCTGTTTACCGAGCTGTTCAGAAGTCAGGCGAGTTCGTTCTGACACTACCGAGAGCATACCATTCTGGATTCAACTGTGGTTTCAACTGTGCGGAGGCTGTAAACGTCGCTCCTGTGGATTGGCTGCCTCATGGACAGTGTGCTGTTGAGCTCTATAGAGAGCAGCGTCGCAAGACATCAATATCACATGACAAGTTATTACTCAAGGCTGCAAAAGAAGCTGCCAGACAACTTTGGATGAATCACAAAAGTGGTAAGGGAGAATACAGATGGCTGAACACCTGTGGAAAGGATGGAGTCCTGACAAGTGCAATTAAGGTAGTAACTCGATCACTAACATTGGAACTTACTATCTGTCTCTTAGTGAATTACTTATAACATACTCATATTTTTTATTTTTCTATTTATTTATTTCAGACAAGAATTAAAATGGAGGGTGCTGCATGGGAGGTGAATGCTCCTCTGAAAAGTAAGAAGATGGACAAGGACTACGATTCCACTGACCGGGAGTGTTTTTCATGCTCCTATGATCTGCACTTGTCTGCTGTCAGTTGCCAGTGCAGACCTAACCGCTTTGCTTGCTCAAACCATATAAACCTTCTTTGTTCATGCGGAATGGACAGGAAAACTGCATTCTTTCGATATAGCATGGAGGAGCTTAATACTCTTGTAGCAGCTCTGGAGGGTGATCCGGCTGCTGTTTGTTGGTGGGGACAGGATAACAGGACCACCTAGGATTAGTTTGAACATCTGGTTGGTTCTGTGCAGGTGCTGCACAGGAAGATGGGCTCATGTCAAAGCACAGACGACAAAATTTTCAGGATCAGCATCAGGGATCGATTGCCAATTTCTTGCTTCTGGATTGGTGACCATGCATGACCTTGAAAAATCCACAATGCAGTCAGTTCCAGAATAAAAGAAGAGCATGGCAAAGGATACGAGGAGGACAAAACCGCGTCGGCCTGCTGTTCGATGCCGTAGCCGGAGGAGATACATGCTGCGGGCCGTGGATGAGTACTACACGAAAGCACACACTACATCGGCGGCGTTCACACCAGCGCATGATGCATCATCAACCTCATGATCAGAAGTTACTGGCTGCAGCTGCACTGCAATGATGGCGGCTCATGATCAACAGAAGTCTGAACACCGTGCCACTAACGTACCGTCGCAAGTCTGAAGTGCTCGGAAGAATGAACTGAACGGTATTACTAGAGATTCAGGTTCTTGCCAATTTGTGACCCATGCATGGACCATAGGCAATTAAATACTGATTTTTGCCAGCAAAAAGATTTATTATTTCTCATTCGATTGACCATCGATCTGATCAACAACAACAATGATGTACCTCTTACACATTATTTTTGTGTGTGACTATTGTCTATGAATAAAGATTGTGGTCGTTTGCAGGTTGATTGATCCATTGGTCAAGAAAGTTGATATATAGCTACAAAGCCGCTACTGGTTGACTTCACTCAAACGTACATGTAACCTGTTTTGTTTTAATTTGGTCGAGATTAAGAATTTTTGATCCACTTTTGGGCCTTATGGCCCATTACAAACTATGGGCAGCCCATCACATGCACATGCTGACCAGCCCAACTCATGTCACATTTTTATGCTGAAATCCCAGCATGCATAAGCCCATCTTAGAACCCAAGTTACGACAATATTTATCTCAAGGCAACAATAGTTACAGACTTTGCTCTAGCATCTCGACGCTGCATGCACAGACATGGAGCGAGCGCCTAGCGCGTCAGGCTCGCGAGCGAGCCCACCAACAATGGGCCCCGCGCCACTCCGGACGTCGCCCACGCCGCCCAAAACGTCGTCCGCGCCGCCAACCGCTTCCCACGTGCATCATATGTGCAACATCCGATCTATTTTTGAAACGTCCAGATACAACAGTTGTAACATTTAAAAAAGACAGATGAAACATGTGAAACAAACATCTGAAACACTTGCGAAAACGCCCGAAAAAACATTTGAAAATTATTGCAAACATATGCAACATCCAGATGAATCACTTGCAAACATACGTACGAAAGAACTGAAACATATGCTTGCAACATGCATGTATATGCAACACCCAGATCTACTTTTGCTACATCCAGATAAAACACTTGCAACATTAGTCTGGAACAGATTAGGGCATACACTTGAAACATACGTGTATAGCCATTACAAACATGTGCAGCATCCCGATCTACTTTTGCAACATCGATATACAACATTGCAACATACCTCTGAAACATCCGAAACACTTAAAATATACTCTTGCAACATGCGCTTTCAGCACAATATCACCTTGCTGCTTGGACGAATGGAGGCTCATCGTTGCGGAGCTCGACGTTGGCGTGGAGGTCGGCGTTGGCGCACGGACCTCGCCGGTGCCCCAGTGGAGGCATTGCACTAGGTGAGCACCTGTGTGAGGCCACGAGAGCAGCGCTGGGTGAGCACCTGCGAGAGGAGCAACTGGCGAGCACAGCGGCCTGCTTGGCAAGCACCCCCTACAGCACCCATGGTGAGCAGCAAGTAGCCGACAGCCACCCCTGCCTGGCGAGCACCCATGGCTGGTGAGCACGAGCACCACCTGCTACGTGGCGAGCACCCCCTGGCTGGCCATGTAACATCCTAGATGTTAAAAAGCAATTAAAACCTTGATCATATTCATCATTATGCATAATCATCAAGCATTGTATCAAACATGCTTTGGATGCATCAATCATAATGCATTTTTGTTCATATGTAAAGTATATATGTGTGTTTGAAATGATATCAATAATATCAACTAAGGAACTTTGTGAATTTATATATGTGAAATTCCTTAAACAAATAAAATTTTGCTAAAATAAACTTTCTTGTTCAAAATGTGCGCTGTGAAATAGAAGCAAAGTGGTGAAATGTTTTTAAGTCAAACATGTTTAAATTTGAGCTCAAAGGTTGAATTCAATACTAAATTCCATATTTAGCCATTTTTGTTTAAGTCCCTGAGAATCAGTTTTGGAGTTCAATTTTTGGGAATTTATAAAAGGAATTTTCACAAATAAAAGTTGGGCAACTTTTGCTTCATTGATTGGTAGTATGTTTGAACTTTGATAATGTGTAATTGGTTGTGATGTTTGATTAATGATTGTTCACTAATTAATTCCCAAAGTTTGCTAATTAAAACTGATTTTGGAAAATCCTGAAACTGAATGCAGTTCACAGTTTCATGTTCATGTTTTTAAAATTCAAAAACTTCAAAACCAGTTAGTTTTAGATGTAGGTCCTTGAAGTAAAGATGAAGATCAGATAGGGATGAACAACTTTGTTTAAAGGAGTGGATCGCGTTGCTTAGCCTAATCTAGAGAAAAAGAGAAGGGAAGAGGAGGGTTCAGTCGGCTACAGTAGAACCGGCAGCAGCTCGTCTGTCTCCCTCACCGTCGTGCACCGTTTGACCAACTTCGCATTGCCTCTCGCGTTTGGATGCGCAAACACTTGTGTGGCCCGCTCGTGAAGGTGCTGGCGCGCCTGGAGACGCCGCGCTCGCCCTTTAAAACACCAGCACCGGTCGCCGTCTTCTTCTTTTCTTCTTCCTTTTCCCGCCACCGTCGTCGAGCTCCGTTCGCCGGCAAAAGAAATTCGCCATGCCTGCTCGCTCACCGCCTGATTGATCGCGACCACAGCTTCTAATGTTCCTCGTGCACCTCCTTGACCCACTCGCACCACCTCTCGCCGTCTGGAGTGGCCGCACACGCTGTTGCCGCCGCAGGCGCATTGCCATGGCCGCAGTGGACAGCTCGACCGTGGCTAGCCATATCCGGTTGCTCTCTCGTCCTCCCGTTTGTTCCTTTTGCTTACTTTTGTCAACGTGTTGCTCATCGTCTCGCCCGTTTTTACAGACGAGCTTCAGATGCTCGGGAACACGGGCTCGCCGCCGGTTCGCGCCGCCGCGCACGCCATCGACGCCGGTCATCCCTCTCCGTCGCGTCCCCGCCTCAACAAGTCAACACCTCGACGCCGTGGTGAGCGCCTGGTGCTGCCTGAGCTCTTGGTTGAACTGCTACCTTGCCGTAGTGGCCGGTCTGCTGCCGCTCCGCCATGCCCTGCTCCTCCAAGCCGCCATGATCGTGGTTGAGCTCGCTGTTAGCTCTAGGTAGTTCAACCGGTAGCGTAGACGAGTTCGTGGGTATGTGGGGAGTGCGTTGGTGACCTCCCCGTGGCCGGAGAACCCGCCGTCGGTTGCCTCCGCCACGCCAGAGTGTCACCAGGCCCCCATGGCCGGCGTCAAGCTCACCGTGGTGCCCTAGGGTTTCAATCACCACCCTAGATCGATGCACGGGATGATGGGGATCGTTTAGGGACCAACCTCGTCACCGGCGATCTCACCGCCGGGAATCTATGGCCATGCGCGGGGGTACTGTTGGGTTGACCCCGGGCCCCTTTTTCAGTGACTGCTAGTGGGGACAGGCTGGGTACAAAAAGGTTTTCAATCAGTTTTGATTTTCAGAAAATGGTAAAAAGTGCTGATTCTTGTTATTTTTATAACTAATTATTGGAGCATGCTAAAATTATGAACTTTTGTGTATGTTTTTTTATTAGATGTTCTACATTGGAAAAATATTAGTTGGTGATTTTCAGTAGTTTTTATATGCTTTAAAATTACCTATTTTAATTAATAAATGGACCTTTCATGATTTTTATAGGCTAAAATAATAATCCTTTAATCATGAAACTTTTTTGTGTATGCTTTACATGCTTAGACCTATCTCCACAAAAAGTTTGTTACTGTTTTGATGAAAATAATTTGTCACTTAATTTAAATGTGATAAAATGCCTTTCTTAATTAATAAATATCAAAATGATTTATATAAACCCTTAATGAACTTTGATGTGATTTTGGGATTTATTGTGGACCTTGGAACACTAACCCCTTTGATGTTCCTTGGCAACTTAATCACTTTCTGGTTATGATCATAATCAACTAAGTGATAATGATAATAATAACTAAAACTGCTTTTTGCTAATCAACTTGAATAGTAGCGTGAAGGAAAGTTGTACTCAAGTTAATTAAGCTTGTTATGCTATCACCAATGCATTATCATGCATCATCTCAAGCACTCCTTTATATTGAGCATGCATCATTATCTACATGTAGTGACCGAAGGAGAGGAAGTGGTCGTTGATCAAATCCCCGTGGAAGAACAACCATCGGTGGAAGTTGGGTTCGACATTTGTGGTTCATCGGAAGAACCTAACACCTCTACTAACCAAGGCAAGCCCCGGAGCATACAAACCTTTTCCATGTTGTTTACAAATGCTATTATCAATTGAGTCCAATAAAATGTGCATTAGGTAAATAGGAGTTGGGTGTAAACCAATTGCTGCATGAGCACCTTGATTTATTCAAATATCTTCCTTGTAACCCCACTAGTATGTAGGTTGATACCTTTGATGCTTAGTAATGCTTAGACTTCAGTAGAAGTCTAATGATGATTTAATCGTTAGCGAGAAATAGGTTTACTTTTTGATCTTCTCGGCTCTGCTTATGGGTTGTGAGAACACTATGATTATGATTATGATGATATTAAAGCTGAGACCGGGCGGGACATGGGTTATGTCTCTGGTGGTTAAGCCGACAGGGTTGCCTGGTCGTGCTTGTCCCGTCTGTGTCGATTAAGGACCGTTCGTTGTAGGCCACCGTGTGGTCGAGACTTTGCAGTATCGACCACATACTCCGGCAAGCCTGATACCTCGGCTATTCCATTATGTGAAAAGACAACCACACACTGGGTGTGGGATATGGCGGGAGTAGCGTGTACCCACCCTGCAAGAATACCATCCGGGACGAAGCAGGACGGTGGAGTATTGTGCTCTCGGGTAGTGTGGACCGGTTCACATTTTGGAGGATCCGAGTCAAGGTTGATATATGTAGGCCCGAGACCTGCATATGTCGTGTGGTTGGGAATCCCCAGCTGGGTTTTAATCGGTTCAAATTGTCGTTGCTCCTCAGTTATGGAGACTCAACCCTCTGACCATACATCGTAGCTAATCAATGGAAGGATGGTACTTATGAAAATGGGATGCGATGCTTAATGAAGTGAATGATTTCGATTAGGTGCAAAGTTGGATCCTAATAATGACTTAAGTTTGAATCTAAAAGTTGAAAGTAAGGATCCATGTGTAGTAAGCATTTCCGCAAAATATTTTGATTCTTGCTAAACTACCTTAAGCCTGCATACCCTTGGAGTCTTTTCTATTAGTCGGGTAAGTCTTGTTGAGTACCCTCATGTACTCAGGGTTTGTTAAATCCCTGTTGCAGGTTCTGACTTGTGCTGCTAATCAAGGTCATGTCGATGGGCTTGACATGATCTAGATGTCTCTTCTACCTTAGGTGATTCTTCTAATTTGCTTCCGCTGTCCTATTCACCCTTTGGATCTAAAGATAAGTTTTACTTAAACATGTTTTGTAAACTAATGTAATAAGTCTTCCACACTCCGAGGTATATTATTTTTGTACCAAATGTTGTAATGTTGTGTCAACTCCATTGTTGATCCTATATGAGTTGTAAAATGTGAATGATTCGGGGTTCCTCGAGGACACCTAACAGACTATCGGATTATCTGGCTTTCGTGTATAGCAGTCAGAGGTCTTTAGGACAATGACGGGTACACATGGGCCAGCATAATTTGGGTGGTTCTGCCACAGGCAAGCACACGAGTTTGAGACGGGGAGGAGCGTCACAGGCTCCACGACATCCTTCCTCTCCCTGTTGCTTTGAATGGAAAGACGAAGGAGAAAGAGGAAATGGAACCGAAGAGGATAAATCTGGCCAGCTGACGGGAGTAGATATTTGTGCGGTGGAAAAATACGTGGACCACGTGAGGCCATGTAGCGTCCATCGTCCGAGCGTGGGATGGACGCTCGGGGTGCAGCATTACCACAATAGTTATGATCAAATCAAAAGCACAAAGTCTAACAAAATGAGGACCACTACCATCCTAGATTTTCACCCTTGCACTAAACCCTAGCTACGCTAGTGATCATAGGCCGCACATGTCCGCGACGGTGGCCCTCTGTTAGCAATCCAGCAGAGGAGAAGGAAGATTGGGAGCGAAGCAGAGATGAATGAGGGAAGAACAGAGGAATATAGATGAATGCAGGTTGGGATTTAGTTTTAGTGTTTTGTTCTTCGATAATTTGGATTACATGGCTCCCATGCCTAACTACTCCACACACAGGCAGACATGTTACTCACGGCTACCACTTGGGAGCTGCGGACCTAGTCCGGCCCATACACCTTTGGGTTCCACCTTCTGGGCCTTGGGCCAAGCTCCAGCGCTAGCATCCCCTTTATTCCCTTCCAGATTAGGGGTGCTGACATCCCCCTCTCCTTGAAAAGTTGTTTGACCCCAAATAGCGGCTCTTGGAAAGCATTGCTTCAGCGGCACCAAGTCTTCCCATGTAGCCAAAGAATCAGGCATGTTGGACAACTTCACTAGAACTTGAAACTTGAAGGAATCACCTTGGCCGACTGAGCGCTGTTGGAGGATCTGCTCAGGCAAAGTCCATTTGAAAGAATCATTAGGCAATACCTGAGACACCGGCTGGGAATGACCGATGGCTTTCTTCAACTGAGACACGTGAAACACTGGATGCATCGAGGAAAAAGCAGGCAGCTTCAAGCGATAAGCCACTGAAGCAATCTTGGCAACCACTCTGTATGGTCCAAAGAACTTGAAGGCGAGTTTCTAGTTGGCACGCAGGGCCAAAGACAAGCGGACATAGGGTCACAGCTTAACATACACCCAGTCGCCCATAGCAAATTGTCGTTCAGAATGATGTTGATTGGCAGACTTAATCATCCAGTGCTTAGCTCGAGTCAAATGCTGCCGGATAAGGTCTGTCTGCAACCGCCGATCCTCTAAGAAACCTTGAGTGTCTGAACATGAGTTATGACCATAAGAAAGTTCTCACATGTGAATTGAAAACCAGCTAGGCCCATTTTTTAACGTCTCGTTAAAGTTATAATTCTGACACGAAGATTTTGTTGTTAAAGTAGTAATTTTGACACGACGATTTTGTTGGTGTTTCAACTTGTACTCAACATCTCCTCACTCTATAAATGCGAAGTTCATAGACGGTTAAGGATATCTAATTAATTAAATTTATATTTTTATATTTTTACTTTTTACCCTTTGCTCCATTTGCCATGCGATTGAATTTGTCCTTTTTAGTTTTTAATTATCATGTTACCTCGGTATGATTGTATAATAATTTAAAGATCATTTAATTATTAATATTTTTTTCAACAACTTGACTTCACGCATATTTCATTAAGGAGTGCCGAAAGAACATGATGCATAACGCAGCTACGGAAGAACCCATATTGCTGGTTTACAGAACCATAGACATAGTGGTAAGGAAACTAAACGACATAATTATTAATATTGAATTTGCTTCCTCTACGAATACACTCGCAAACGAATAGCTTGATTCACATCGGCTTGATGAGAGGGGGCAGCGGCTTGATGGGACACATCGGTGATGGGCAGCTGGTGCACACGTGATGCTTCTTCTCTGGTGCTGGTTACGAACGTCGAGGGACGAGGTTACACGTGCTCGACGACCGCGAAGAAGAGGACAGGGGAAGAGTTGAGAGTGTGACAGTGGGCCCAATCATCAGTGAAGGTAGGAAATGGAGGCGGCGTGGGCTGCTGCTGCTGGGCCGAGAGAGGCGGCGGTACAACCCAGGCGGGAGAGAAAATGAGTAGGAGAAGGGCGTGGCTGGGCCGGAAGGGAGAGGGAGAGGGAGAGAGTAAGCCCGCACGGATAAGAAAATGGGAGGAGGGAGATGGGCTGCCCGTGGGTTGAAAGAAGGAGAAGAATATGGGCTGGGCTGATTGTAGGAAAATGATTATTCTTTTAGGCAAAGGGATTGATAATTTAACAAAAGGGTTTTAGAGAAATGAAGGGAAATATTTTTGGTGCCAGTGCCGCAAATAAATTCTAGAAAACACATGAGACTAAAAAATACAAATGGTGAGGTTTTAGTGCAAGCTTTAGAAACATTCTCTAGAAAGTTTTTGCAGAAAATCAAACGACCAAGTTTTAATTTGTTGTAAAATTTTAAAAAGTTTAGATTTGTAGTGAATTTTAGCATGAGGAAAAACATGACAGCTAAACATAGACAACAAATCGAAGATTGAATGACCCCGAAAATGTCTTTCCTTCAGAGTGTGTGTGTGTGTGTGTGTGTCGCTTGCGTGCGTGGTATGTGTACACGTGTGTGAGTGCGTGCTGGATTGTGTGTCTGTGTACAACGGAAAGGTCCACACTACGACGTCGGACGTCCTGAAAGAAAATTCTGTGCATGCAGCCCAGCCGTGACTTGGATTCTCCAATGAAGCTGCTGGTGCTTGAAAGTGGATTTACGGTAGAGATTGGAGAACGTGATCAAGTCAAATCGAACGAATTGGTTTGCATGGTTCGTTGGGATCTTCTCTCTGTATTTATATTCCATGAAGTACAGTCCGTCTCGCGTTGTGCCGTGCGTGATATATATGATTTTGTAATAACGCACACGCACTGTTACGAATTAGTAGTTTATATTAGTTAGATTAGAATTAGCATAGATGCAGTAGTAGTGCAGATATATTATTCCTTAATATATATATGAATATACGTTTCGAAAATTCGTGACATGCATGTCACCCAAGCATGCGTTTATTATCATTTGTTTACACGAAGCAAGGAACGAACAGAATCGGAGAAATAAAATCCAACTGTACTTAATTATCTTCATTTGATTCTCCGAATCCACCGAGATATTCCATATCGTGCATGTTGATGTTTTCTTATTAATGTTGGTGTTATCTGTTGATGTTGATATTGTAATTTGACTAATACTACTTTGTTCAAATAATCTAGTGTTTTCCATATCGTGTCGTCTTCAGCCCACGCGTATACCTGAAATCACAAAGTCAAAACTCATATAATAAGCAGTGCCAAACCAAATCGATCAGACCACACGACAGTGATGTTAAATACAATTCCTGGGTATATTTAATTAGCAGTGCATGCACAAGCAAGCTGCAAATTTTGCAAATGACATAAAAGGCAATAACTTTAGGATATGATTCAAAGTAAAAAAACGTGAGATACATCGGTGGATGCAAGATTCAAGCCCCATCTAAATAGCAAGGATTGCGATTAAAGTTGAAAGGTAGAAGACGCCAAATCAACAAGACTTGGTATAAGCCAATAACATCAACTGACCAAGCTGGTGCAATGTAGAGCTTTGTTTCACCGGTTCCTCCCCTCAAAATTTATTTACCGCAGGTATTAATTAAGAAAAATAATTGATTGCAATTAAGGGCAGTTTAGTACTTTTCCTACTGTACACAGTCTAACCAATTCCACGAACACTGCTCCGTGCGTCGCGAGATCTTGCTACTCCCTGCGTCGCCGCCCCCAGGTCGTCGGCTTGCCGCCTCCCAGCTCGCCGCCAATCACGTCGGCCGCCCTCACCACCACCACGCGTATCCCTAGGGTCGCGCCCGCCTCGCTGCCTCTCTGGGTCGGCGCCAATCGCGTCGCCTCGCCGCCGCCCTCACCACCAGTGGAGGAGATGGCAGATCGAGGAGGCCGTCTCGTCGTGGAAGCTCTGCACTGTGACGCAGGTGGAGGAGCAGGGCAGCGCCATGAACATGTCCATCCTCTCTGTTCCTGTGGTGGCAGCTTCCGCTGTACTTCTTCTTGGCCGGCGCGTGTTCTGCTACATCGCGCAGGTGGAGTTCTTCTATCGTTCCACGCCGAGGCGTTGGACACCATGTAGAGCACCTGCACGTCGCTGGCGCTGTTCACCATGGCGTGAAGGAGACAGAGCTCACACACGAAGATAAGGGGCAGAAAGTACTTTTATACCCTTTAAATTTATTTTGAAAATAATTTTTGACCTATATATTTTGTTTTTTTTTTTTTTCTGAAACCACATATTTCTGATTCTAACCCACAACTTAAGTTTCTCTATATTGGTTCTTCTTATTTTTTAGCCTGATCTATATAAATGGATGGCCCTTGTTTTCTCCGAGCACCGCCGTAAAATTTCACTTACTCCTATATTAGTTGCGTGTTGAAACGAATGCCCGTGCAAATCTTTTATTGATCACCCAAGGCCAGCCAATAACTATCCTCCACAACCACTTACTCCTGCTAGCCTTCCAAATTAAAGTAGTCAGTACAAATCAAAGTCGTAGCCAATAACCTCCAATATTGGATCTTCTGAATGATTTCATTAGAATCATGTCAGAACGACCATCGCATGAATCGTCCCCCATCTGTATACTGAATGAACCTCGGTAGATCCGCATGCAGATCGTGTATGCTGGTCCCTGCTGTGCCTGTGCGTGTGGCCGCTTGACAATTTGCTTTCCAAAACACATATTACGGTTGGCCTACTGCCTGTGCCGTTGTGCGCCTTCTCAGGCATGGAAAAAATAGTACCACTCGGTGAGCTGGTCATCAACCACTGCTTCTGATCTGAAAGGATCGGAACACAGGAGGACAACTGGAGAATCCAACAAGGTCGATAGCTTGAAATACTCCCTCCGACCCGTCCACGAAATAATGCAACTATGCTATCCATATCTGTTAAAGTAGTTCGAGTTTAATCAAGCTTCGAGTAAATAACATTCACATTTATACCACCAAATCAGTTCATTATGAAAATATATTTCATAATTAAAATCTAATGATACTTACTTTTGCATTGTAAGTGTTAATATTGTTTCATAAGACTTTAGTCAAATTTGAAAGCATTTGATTTCTCAAAACGCAAGAATTGCATTCTTCAAAAACTTGATAACTAGACCATCCTAGTTGACAGTGTCATACGCTTTGGCAAAATCCAGCTTGATAACTAGAGTGCATATATATCTTGCACTTGTGGCACCACTGAACGAGCTCCATGGTGTAAACGAAGTTCTTTGTGATGGATCTGCCTTGGATGAAGCCCGTTTGATCAAGACCAATTTACCGAGTCTCGTGGAGATGCAAAAAAAAAAAAAAAAAAAACTTTACCGAATCTCTTAGATGAGATGCTCTTAGTTGATGTAGAGAGAGAAAGAGAAGTGCAACGAATCGAATATACATCCCTACATACATACATATAAATTAATTTCATTCAAAACAAATTATTTTGTGAAGAGTTGTTCCCAACAGGGCAGCGCGCGTGTATAGGTGGTAGCTAGTAGAGATGTGAGTGTCTTGCTATATTTGACCTCGTCCATTCCATGGGTTAGAAGGGAGCTGGTCATGCATGCTTGTGAGCACATCATGTTGTTAGTAGTTTCACCCACTAGTAGCACTTCTGTGGATTACGAAATAAAACAGTCATCCTGCACCGCGTCTACCGCACGCTAGCTAGCTCGCGTCACAACGGGAATCAGTGGCTTTGCCGAGTGCCAGGGCCACTCGGCAAAGCTTAATTTGCATTCGGCAAAGTCTAGCACTCGACAAAGTCCAATTTGTACTCGGCAAAGGCTTTGCCGAGTGCTGCACTCGGCAAAGAACACTCGGCAAATAAACTGTCAGCAAATGCATCTTTGCCGAGTGTCTTTTGTCGGGCACTCGGCAAAACCTTTGCCGAGTGCCGACACTCGGCAAAGTTGAAACCGAAAAAATGGGAATTTTTATCCAAAAAAATGGAATTTTTTTTTTATCGATGGAGGCCTGAACCGGCCAGTGCCCACCCATCTCCGAGATTTTTCGCGTGAATTTCATGGCTACGCGGCCGACGCGATTCGAACCCGAGACCTCCCGCTGTGCACATACCTGCTCTACCACTACACCACACTCTCACTTGTGTCTGCATTCCGTTTTAGTTTCTAATATATTATACTAAACCGAGTGTAAATTGCATGTTTGAGGCCCTAAACGAATTCAAATAAAAAAGTTGTAAACTATAAAGTTTCATAACTTTTCGAGATCTACACTTTTAGTTTAGGAAGTTTTTCCATCCGAGGTCGTTTACAAAATTTAAATTTTAAAATTTTGAAATTCAAACGCAGTTTTGCATGACAAGATGTTTTCAAATCAAAAAGTTGTCAACTACAATGTTTCATAACTTTTCGAGATCTACAGAGTTTATTTTGGTTGTTTTTTCATCCGAGGTCGTTTGAAAAGTTCGAATTTTAAAATTTTGAAATTCAAATGCAGTTTTGCATGACAAAATGTTTTCAAATCAAAAAGTTGTCAATTACAAAGTTTCATAACTTTTCGAGATCTACAAAGTTTATTTTGGTTGTTTGGTCATCTGTTCATCCGACATGGTCGTTCTAATATTATTCACAAATCTTATATATCTCTCTTGTAGTTTCATAAACTAAAAGAGAGATATATTAGATTTGTGAACAAATTTATTTTCACTTTGTTGTATGAAGAAAAGACCAAAACAAACATTGTACATCTTGATGAGTTATACAACTTTGTAGTTGAAATTTTTTTCATTTGAATTAATTTACTGCTTCAAAATATGCTTTGAATTTTTCTTTGCCGAGTGTCAAAAAATAACACTCGGCAAAGAGGCTCTTTGCCAAGTGTGAAAAAAAACACTCGGCAAAGAAGCTTCTTTGCCGAGTGTCAAAAAAAACACTCGGCAAAGAAGTTTTTTTTGTCAAGTGTAAATTGCATGTTTGAGGCCCTAAACGAATTCAAATAAAAAAGTTGTAAACTACAAAGTTTCATAACTTTTCGAGATCTACACTTTTAGTTTAGGAAGTTTTTCCATCCGAGGTCGTTTGCAAAATTTGAATTTTAAAATTTTGAAATTCAAACGCAGTTTTGCATGACAAGATGGTTTCAAATCAAAAAGTTGTCAACTATAATGTTTCATAACTTTTCGAGATCTACAGAGTTTATTTTGGTTGTTTGATCATCTGTTCATCCGACATGGTCGTTCTAACATTGTTCACAAATCTTATATATCTCTCTTGTAGTTTCATAAACTACAAGAGAGATATGTTAGATTTGTGAACAATTTTACTTTCACTTTGTCATATGAAGAAAAGACCAAAACAAACATTATACATCTTGATGAGTTATACAACTTTGTAGTTGAAAACTTTTTCATTTGAATTAATTTACTGCTTCAAAATATGCTTTGAAATTTTCTTTGCCGAATGTCAAAAAAATAACACTCGGCAAAGAGGCTCTTTGCCGAGTGTCAAAAAAAAACACTCGGCAAAGAGCCTCTTTGCTGAGTGTAAAAAAAACACTCGGCAAAGGCCGCTTTGCCGAGTGCCCGAAAAACAACACTCGGCAAACCACCTGGCACTCGGCAAAGAGCCGGTCTCCGGTAGTGTCGGAGTGGTATGTACTTCGACTCTCTCAACTTCACAACAAATACACATAAAAACACTTTTTGAAATTGAATCAACCTTTAGTAGTCCATTGCAAAAACCATATTTGTCTTAGGATTTGCTTGCCTAATTAAAATCCAACAACAACAATAACGTAATTAAAAAACTGTAGCTTTTTGAACATGCGCGAAAAACCTTAAGTATATGAATGATCTGATAGATTAGCTGTAAATTTACGCACAACCAGCAGCAGGCATGCTACTTCTATATTCGAAGAAGTCAATTAGATAAAGATTGCCCCTAAAACTTGGCATTATTCAATTAGATAAAGATTGCGTAGAGTAGTATTCAATGCTTTGAATCGCGGCAGTGGAAAAGGACACACAGGCACACTGATTTGTCCGTTGTCCGATGCCTCGCGACCACTGCATGCGATTATGTATTCCCTGTCCTGTCTCAATTCCATCCGTGTTTTTCTTGTTGCATAATAACCGACTACGTACTCTACGCAAGCACTTGACTCCAATAAAAGATATGACCGACCTCTTTCAACTTGGAAAGTTTCCAAATTGGAAAGTTGAGAGTTTCATCTCTATAAAACTCACTTTTTCTCTCTGTTTTTGAAAAGTAGTCACGTGATAAAAAATGCTTATATGGCAGCTTATAAACTGCAAATGAAAGTTTGATGATAAACTCACACTAAGACTGGCCTAAGTTACAATTAGATGTGCCTAAGTGCCTCACGACTCTACGCAAGCACTTAACTCTAATAAAGTATATAGCCGGCCTCTCGCGACGTACTTTGAATGTGATGTGCATGCACTGACAAGATTGTAATTAAGAAACTACAGTATATGGAGCGCGGGTCTGACAGAGGTAACAAACCTCTATAGGAAAAGAATAACAATATAAAAAGAAAAATTAATTAAAAGAGATAGAAAGCATAGGTCGAATTTTCTTTTGTTTCACACACTTGTTCTGAGGACATTTTTTTCGCACATTTTTTTTTCTCGAACGTGCCGTGTAGCACGTATTTCATTAAGAGGAAGTGGACAACACCGAACCAAACAACAACGACTGGCCGGTAATCCTAAAATTACCAGCACAATCCCACAAACACAAACGATACAGCAAGAAAGCACCGGGGATAGGGCCTCCACCACCAAACCCTTACAGACTGAGCCTATTACAGGAAGACAAAAACACATTGGTAGCCTAAGGTGTAGTGTAGCTGCGCTAGCCAGCATCCACCAAGGAAGCCAAGGGAGCCGGCACGACAACCACGGCAAAGCATCCGCACAAGAAACGACCACGGCGGCCAAGCATCCGCCGGAAAAGGACCATTACGGCAAAGCATCCGTAACGAGGGCCATCACACGCTCAGTAGCTGAATGAGCGTGGAGACCGAAGCGACGAGGTGGCCAAGCATCCACCCAAGCAGCAACAGCGGCAAAGCATCCGCCAACGAACCGAACGACAGCGGCAACAACAAACACCGAAGGACAAACCAATGTGAAGATAGAGTTGAAGCACAGATAGGCAAAGTAGAGCAGGCAACAACACCGACGGTCCAGGCCACAGGACCGCCCGCCCCATGCCGCAGCGGCAGTGGAGAAGCAGCAGCACCTCTTGGCCTTCAAGAAGCAGCCTCTTGGCCTTGAGGAAGCAGCCAGGTTCCTCCAGCCACGCCACCATGGCGCCACTGGTGCCCCTGGTTGGCTATTGCCAGCCACACCACCACGGCGTCACTGGCACTCATCCAAGCAAGCCGTTGTCGGCCATGCCACCACGGCACAACCGACGCACCACTGCAGTCGGTCGGAGTGGGAAAACACCATGACAACGCCTCCAAGGAGGGAGACGACGCGCCGAAGGCGTCGCCGTCGTCTTGCCGACAGATCCGACATGGCTTTCGCCGGTGCTCGCCCACATCGAGCACAACAAAATAGGGAGTCTTGAAGGCACGCCACCCCTGCCCTCCACCGCTTGACTATACATGCATGCACAACACAGGATGGAGCGACTCCGGCGAGAGCAACGGGGGATCAGGCGGAGTGCATCAACGAAGCCATCAAGAAGGGAATGACATCCACGGACGCCAACTTCGTTGGGAGAAGCATCCAAGAGGGATTAACGTCCCCAAGCTTGCCCCAGCAACCCCAACGGTGAACACTTCACCGGCCCCGACACCGCCAGCCACAAGCGCCAACCGCGAAGTCCGACAGTCACCCCCACACGCCACCCACTCGCACCACGGGGCTCGGGGGGAGCCATGATGCAGCAAGGGGAGGATGCCGCCACCAGCCGCAGCGGGCCTGACCCGGACCCAGGGAGGGCGGATCCGGCCCCACCGGCCAGCCTACCCACCGGAGATAGCAGGAGGGCGCCCGGAAGCTCCCAAGCGCGCCCCCGCAAGCACGGCGGCCGCCGGAGCGGGAGGAACCGCTCCGAAAAGGGGGGGCGCCACCATCCGCGGGTGGCCAGATCCGGACCCAGGGAGGGCGGATTCGGCACCACCGGCCGCCAGAGGTAGCCGGGGGGGGGGTGCCCGGAGCAGCCCATGCGCGCCCGTCGCGCACGAAGGATGCCGGACCGGGAGGAGCAAGCGCCGGGCGAGGAGGCCGCCGACCACCGTGAGAGGCCAGATCCGTGGACCGGGAGGCGGATCCGCCCTGCCATGGCCGGCCAGCCCACCGGAGTGGCGTGGACCGAGGAGGGGTGGTGGAGTAACGGGGGAGGGAGGAAGGGGGCTGCGACGGTTACCGGTTGTGCGGGCCGTCGCGGGCCGCCGCCGCTTCACGCTGGAGGGAGGCGGCGACGGCCAGAGAGGGGCAGGAGCGGGGCGCTGGGGCTGCGCCGGCGAGTGCCCCCGAGTCGCCCGTTGGGGGCGCTCGGGAGAGGGAGAGGACCGCTTTATTAATCGTGTCGTGGAATGCATTGTGCGAGGGGGGGTGGAGAGAGAGAGAGAGAGAGAGAGGGCACACTCACAAGAAGCAACGACGCCACCCGTCGACCACAACAACAAACAACCACGCCTGCTGTATTGATCATAATGCTTAATGCAATTTAAAGTAGAGGCGAAGAACACGAACCGGCGATCTCCCATCGATCCAGCCACTGGAAAGTATGTAGAGGGAGTCTGTCTCATACGAGAGCTGCGGGAAGACTCTGTAGCAAGGGGGGGGGGTTGGGGGGGTTGGAGTCGTTGGTTGAGGCTTGTTTAGTTTCAAAAACTTTTTCAAAAAGTGCTACAGTGGCCATCACATCGAATCTTACGATACGTGCATGGAGCATTAAATGTAGACGAAAAAAAACTAATTGCATAGTTTGGTTGAAAATTACGAGACGAATATTTTAAGCCTAATTAGTCTATGATTGAATACTAATTGCTAAATAAAAACGAAAGTGCTACGGTAGCCAAATTTCTAAAGTTTGGCCAACCGAAGGCCTGAGCGAGTCGGGCAGGGGTCCAATCAGAAGACTGCTTATACGTCGCGAATGAAAACTAACTTGACACTTATCGACATGTGCTACCACCTCATCAAATATTATCTATGGATCTTTCTAATTTTCTTTCAGGAGATGTGACACTAGCAATACTTTACAGTAGCTGCCTACGAAAGCAGCTTCTAGACGAGGAGAGATACAGATTAGTTGAATATAACGGCCCGACAAGCTAGCATACATAGCAAGCACAAGCAATCTTTCTTGGGATTTTTTTAGTTATTAGGGAAAGAAGAAATTAATAGTCTTATCTTCAGGACCGGGCTATCTGAGGAAGTAATATAAGCAAAGCGAATGGACTCGAACTGAACAGTACGTACTCCACGTCTTCAGTACAACAGCTAGTACTTCTCAGGCTTGGAAAATTATACCACTCGGTGAGCTCTGGTACGTCATCAACCACTGCATAGCTGGCCAGCTCCCTGGCTACTTGCGCATGCACGCAAAAGTAAACTGCTGTAGGCGTGTAGAGTTGACTTCGTCGCCTGGCTACTTGCGCATATATATGATGTTGACTCTCCGTGCGAGGAAACCTTCAATAATCGCCTGGTGGCGGCGGAGAGGAAACAACTTCCCAAGGCAAAGCGCAAAGGTTTTGATTCACTGTCCCTACTTGTATCCTGCATGCACAGATTTTTCTTCTATTTTTGACGATATATATGTAGGAAAAGTGAAAAAAAAAACATTTTTTCTTTTCTTTTTTTCATCTATTATTGATGATATATATGTAGAATCACACGCACACAGCACACTGTCTCCTGAGTCAAACTTGTTGCATGCAACTATCTACTTGAGCTCACACAGTGAATGGACAACAAAACATTAATTATTTGCATGCCTCGCCGCACAATAATTAATGTTTTGTTAATTATCATATCAAATGTGGGAGAGGATGAAAACAGCATGACACATTCGATGTGAACACGAGTCCACTGCATCGACGACGACAGAAATGGAAACACGACTCTGAATCATCTTGGTGTAGGAGGTAGCTGTGATTGTGTTGTACACTTGTGTTTGTATAGTTTTGCGTGTTGCAATATCTATCGATCTCTCATGTTATAAGGGCAGTCCCAATGATGTATTTATGGTAGTTTCTATCTTCATTAATTACTTAGACAAGTCAGCATTTTGTTGATGTGGCATGAAAATTAATGAAGAGAGAGAAAAAAAAATGAAGAAACCATTTCTTCAGTAGGGAACGACTTCGACGCTAGCAACGATGCACCTAGAAACTACGAAAACCCCGTTAGGAAGAAACGACCAGCGTCGAGCGCCCTGCACCCGGATCCCATGCGTCGCCGCCCCCTCGCGCCGATGGCACGCGCGCTCGCCCTCCCCTCGCTCCCGCCTTCGATTTCCCCCGCGCGCTCGCCCTTCCCTCCCTTCCCCGCGCTTCTCCCGCCACTGCGTCGCCCTTTCCCCCGCGTGCTCGCCTGGATCTCCCCCGCGCGCTCACCTGGCCTCAAATAGCCTGGCCTCCAAGACCTAGAATCATCCAGCCCCCAATCTGCAAGCATGAATCTTCTCCGGCCACCATCATCAAGCTCTAGGCAAGGCAGGGTAGGGGAAGGCAGGACAGGGCTGGGCAGGGCAGGGGTGCTCCTGCCGCCCTCGCTACCTGATCTGATTCGGTAGTCGGTGCTCCCGTCGCCCCTGATGATGGATCCAGTTCGGCCGTCGATAATCCCTCTCGCGTGACTGCAGCAGCATCTCCACCACTTCCAAGCCTTCAAGCAGCCGGATTTCCAACGTGGTGGACAAATTCCTCTCCGATGGGCTCCAATGAAGAGTATGTGTTCTTATCAGTTTTAGTGTTCCAATTTTGATCGAGGCAATTGTGCTGGTTCATATTGTTACTACAAGTATTTATGGTAGAAAATGCTTTTTCTATATGATCCGATGAATGCTCATTGAACATCTCTTTTTATTTTTTAGGATGTACCCACCAGGTGGGTTTACCAATTTTCTCCAGTCAAATGGTAGTCCAGAGAATTTCCATTTAGTTGGAAATACAACAAGTAGAACTATAATTTCTCCAACTGCTCCAAGTTTCAAAAGAACCCTAGAAAGCAATGCACAAGACAAAGAAACAATCAATATTGATGCGGATGAAACCAACGAAGACGAGAGGACTGAGAGGCGATTGAACTGGACGAAACCTGAAGACGTTAGATTGGTAAGCATCCTTTCTTAGTTTGTGAACAACTTGAACAATCTGCTTGGTTATAAACTTTGAGGTGTTGTTTTGTGAATGTAGGCTTCTGCTTGGCTACGTAACTCAAAGGACCCAGTTGATGGAACCGATAGGAAGGCAGATCAATATTGGGTGGATGTTACTGAAGAATACAATAAAAACACAGAGGTTTGTCGTAGGAGAAACCGGAATCAACTGAAGATCCGTTGGGACCGTGTTAAGAAACCAGTAATGGATTTCCCTGGTTGCTGGAATAGAACCACCAAAGTCTACAGAAGTGGTGTGAGCGATGATCAATTGATGGAAATTGCTGAGAAGATGTATGCTGGTGAACATAATGATAAAGATTTTACACTGAAGCACTTTTGGAAGGTTGTGCGGAATGAAAGGAAGTGGTCTGCATATGTGAAAAAGGAACAGGAAAAAGAGAAGAACAAGAGTGCAGCTGATTCGCCGTCTGAAGTGGTGAATTTGGAAGATAATCCTAAGATTCGTACTATTGGACATAAGAAGGCTAAGGCTGAGCTCTATGGGAAAAAGAAGACACCTGAAGCTTTTTCTGCTATTAGTGACAAGCTAGACAAGTTCATTGAAGTAAGCACATTGGCTAGAAAGGACCGTGAGAAGATGGCGGAGACGCAGCAAATTATGGCAAAAGGTAAGGTAGAAGCTGCTAGGTTGACTGATAAGGCAGCAGAGAAGCAACTCAAGTGTAAAATGCTAGACACATACAGAGAGCTTTTGTTAGCACCAACTAATATGAATGCTCATGCTTTGGCTGAGAGGGAGAAAGCACTAGAGAGTATGAGGTTGGCCTTATTTGCTACAGATAATTAAGGTATTTGCTAAATGCTTGTAGTGACAATTACTTGAGCACTAGAGAGTATGTGTTAAAGTTTAATTTCTTTGTGACAGCAGGTTTTCAAGTATGAACTTGGTGTCCAGAAGCTTTTTCTTCTACTGGAGTGTATGATGAGTTTCTATGTGACACTACTGGGTTTCTAGGTAACTGGCACTTGAAAACTCGTACCTATCCTTTCAAGTATGAACTTGGTGAAAACTGATGTATTTATTAGTGTGAAAACTGCCTCTAGTGTGAAAACTGAC
Source organism: Miscanthus lutarioriparius (assembly GCA_904845875.1). NCBI lineage: Eukaryota > Viridiplantae > Streptophyta > Magnoliopsida > Poales > Poaceae > Miscanthus > Miscanthus lutarioriparius. Next base: position 120,494,409 of record CAJGYO010000003.1, on the reverse strand, counting down.
TCTAGTGTGAAAACTGACCATTATTTGTGTGAAACTGAAACCCATCATGCCATGCTGAACGTAACATGCCTGCTTCCCTGCATATATATGTGCATCTAGCGGGTATACATACTCCTCTTTTTGTAGTTCTTCTCTCTTCGTACTCCTAATGTCTAACCAACCACCGAGTGATGCTGAACCTCAAGACGAGGATGGCAGCATAGATCCAGAAGAGTTGTACACATTTGAAGAATTTGAAGCCGAGCAAGAAGTATTAGAAGACCTACAAGATGAGATGGTTGCAGAATTGAAGAATGATATTGAAGCACTAGAAGAAGGGAGGAGACGCAGTAGTGGTCCAAGGAGGTATGTGGCAAGGCCTCGAGAAGAAGCCAATCAGCGGCTTATGGATGACTATTTCATAGAGAATCCTATCTATAATTCTACTATCTTTCGTAGAAGATTTAGGATGAGAAGGCTCTTGTTTCTGCGCATTGTCCATGCCCTAGGTGAGTTGTCTCCCTTTTTCACCTTAAGAGTGGATGCTGCTAATCGCCCTGGGCTATCTCCAATTCAAAAGTGCATTGCTGCAATAAGGCAGTTAGCAAATGGAAGCCCAGCAGACCAGCTTGATGAGTATATTAAGATTGGTGAAAGTACTGCAGTAGAGTGTTTGAAGTTATTTGTGGAGGGAGTGATTGCAAAATTTGGGGCGGAGTATTTGAGGCGACCAACAGTACAAGATGTTGAGCGCTTAATGGAGATTGGTGAGCATCGTGGGTTCCCTGGCATGCTAGGGAGTGTTGACTGTATGCATTGGCACTGGGAAAAATGTCCTTATGCATGGAAGGGTATGTATACCCGTGGTGATCACGGTGTTCCTATGATCATTCTAGAGGCAGTTGCTTCGCACGATCGTTGGATATGGCACGCCTTCTTTGGTGTTGCCGGATCAAACAACGATATCAATGTGCTTAACCAATCACATTTGTTTGTCGAGCAGCTGAGAGGAGAAGCTCCTCAGGTGCAGTACTCTATCAATGGTAGACAACATAATATTGGTTATTACTTAGCAGACGACATATATCTAGAGTGGCCTATTTTCGTGAAGTCTATACGTAAACCACAATATGATAAACATAAACTTTTTGCTGAGAAGCAAGAAGGGGCAAGGAAGGATGTTGAATGCGCCTTTGGCATTTTGCAGTCTCGCTTTTGTATTTTGCGTCGACCAGCCCGTCTATATGACCAAGGAAATCTGGAGAATATCATGCTTGCTTGTATAATTCTCCACAACATGATAATTGAAGATGAGAAGGATATAGAGCAGGTTCCAATTGATTTGAATGAGGAAGCCAGCACATATACTGTTCAAGAAGCTACAATCTCTCATGGAGAAAACCCTGAGATGGAAGATGTACTTAACAGAAATACTACCTTACATGATCACCAAGCGTATAGACAACTTCAATCTGATTTGATTGATCATATTTGGCAAAAGTTTGGGAATACATATAGGCAAAATAATTAGGTACATATCTTCAATCTGATTTGGTTTAGTGTGCAAATATAGCTAAGTCATCCTAGTATGTTTGTTTACAAAGAACAGATTAGTTTTTTTGAAAAACACATGTGCCAGTTCAACCTTTCCAATTGCACTAAGTAATGTTTTTCATCTAATCACTATTTCTTTCCTTGTAGATGATGGTTTCTGAAGATTTGGAGTCCATTGCGACCTGATGGATTTTGGAGTGCATGTGCAACCTACTTGACATGGACGTGGCACCTTATTATTTTATTTTGCATATGATGAACTTCAGTACTTCCGTACGAACTATATATGTTACATGTTATCTTTATCTCCGGATTGCTATTATTAATTAATGTATGGTTTTCGAGACTGAAATATGGGTTGTTGTATGGTGATATTTGGTTCTGGAAAGTGATGGAATGCAGAAATATGATTTATGTTTGCCGGCTGTGTTGATTTGCTGGCAGCTATCGACCAATTTTGTTTCTTTGTCACTGTGTGTTGTTGACGGAACACATATGGGCTGTAAAAATAGTTGTCACAATTGATCTATCTGTTTTTGGTGCTGCATTTAATTTACTCTTTGTACGAATGATGTTATAGAAACCATGGGTTGAAAAGCAGCACTTTTTTGGTGCGGTATCCTATATTATAGAAACTACTAGTTTTTTTCATTGGGACTGCCCTAACCTCAATTATATGTGTGTGTTGTTAATGTTATCTTCTCTCTCTTCTACGCGTACGCACAATGGCCGGAACGAGTGGCGTCTGGTCAAGGCGGGCCCCTTTTATGATAGCCACTACTACGAATACTACTCGTACGTGAAACATATATGTACACAGCAAGAGGAAAATTAAGGACTGTTATTCGTCCCATCGTTTTCCTCAAGCAATCCAAGACTCCAATTGATGACGCAATTTAAACAACTACGCTTTGAATTGGTATTGGTCAATTAAAATATGCGACGCACCTTTTCTTTTTCCGACGAAGCTAGGGATTAATTGCTTGACTTTGTTCCCCACTGTGGATGCATGGTTGCAACACCAAACGTTGACGCGCAACTACGCGCGCGTATATATGCAGCGCGATCACGCAATCAAATTCTTGTTACGCCATCATGAATTTGACATTCGTGAATTATTGAAGCACGGACAGTCGTTTTCCTTCAAAAATTCCTCGGTCGGATCGATCGGTGCCCATTGTCACTGCCGCACTGTTAGCAGCCGCGCCGGCGTCGAGGTCCGGCAAGCAGAACGGAATCGGAGAAGACGACAAGTAGTGTGGCCAGGTCCGATGAGGACCCTGGCGTGAGTTTCAGGAAGATGGTATTCAGTGTTCTGTTGTTCCTTGTTATATCTACCGCTACTTTTTTTTTTTTTTGAGAAAATATCTGCCGTCCTTGGGCTTACAAATGAAGGCATTACAAACCCACTTTGGGCCGGAAACTCCACTATTCCTGGGCCGAGCTCTTTTGCCCCTACTGGGCCCTGGGCCGGCGGCAGACGCTCCTGGATGAGGGCCGGCAACACTCACTAGGGCACATCATATCTTCGCTTTGTCGGTTCGTGTGACATAATCCTTTATTATTAGAAGCTTAGATATCATCTGCCAATCGTTTATTCTGAAAAAAGAATCTGCCAATCGTTTATAATTAATTAGTCGCGTGTTGACACGAATAATGCGTGCATTAAACTAGGTCCGGCCAATAACTATCCTCCACAGCCACTTACTATAACTACCGGAACAGTAGCTTTGCCGTGTGCTACAGGCACAAGGCAAAGCCAAAAAAAACACTCGGCAAAGGCTTTGCCGAGTGTAACACTCGGCAAACAGCACACGGCATCTACAGTGCCGGCAAACGTCTCTTTGCCGAGTGTTTTTTATCGGGTACTCGGCAAATACTTTGCCGAGAGCTAAAACCGACACTCGGCAAAAAAAAGTAACGTGATGGTGCGGAGATGGTCACGGTGCGTTTGCCAAGCGTCCGGGATTTGACACTCGGTAAAGCAGCCATGTTTGTCGAGTGCCCCGGCCCTGACACTCGGCAAACATGCCCTTGTTTACCGAGTGTCAGTGCCTGACACTCGGCAAACATGGCTGCTTTGCCGAGTGTCAAATCCCGGACACTCGGCAAACATGGTTGCTTTGCCGAGTGTCAAATCCCGAACACTCGGCAAAGGCTGGCCTAGAATGTACAGAATTTGGCCACGTGTCCGCTTTGCCGAGTGTTTTTACCTTGGCCCTCGGCAAAAGGCCTCTTTGCCGAGTGTAACACTCGGCAAAGCGACCATATATTTCTAGTTTTTATGGTTCGGTCACATCTAACGTACCCCACTCAAATAAACATTATAGGCATCACACATAGTTCACAATAAGCATCACAAGCCGTTCATATAGATATATCGACAACACATAAATGCAAAAAAACTTCAGAATCACAAGTAGGTTCATTCATAACCACAAATGCAAATAAAATTCATTGAGTGCAATGGTGTCCACTGAGTAGTCACAAGTAATCCACAATTGCAAATGCAAATAAAATCATAAGTAGTCACTAAGGAGGCCACGGTGTCCACTGTGACCACGCAGAGTCATGAGGCTCATTCGATGCCGCTAATTGATTCTGCACAAAGGAGAAGAGATAAATCATTATAGTTTCTAGTTTATTTCTAGTTTGTAAACTATAAATCATTCTAGTTTCTAATTTATTTCTAGTTTCTAGTTTATTTCTAGTTTTTAGTTTCTAGTGTCTGGGCATCTTTATAAGATTGACTCTACATAAACTAGAAACGGTGATTATAAGGTTGTGAAGTGACTCACAGTGCCTGAAATAGTATTTGGAGCAGGTTGAGGAGGAGGGACTGGCATCGGTGGCGGAGGTTGACCGATTGCAACGTAAACACCCCTCATATATTCAAACATCTACAGCCGCTCTGCCTCCATCCTCTATCGCTCTGCCTCCATCCTCTGCTGGTCTGCCTCCATCCTCGCCTCTAGCTCCTCCCGGTGCCTCGTTTCTTGTTCTAGCTGAGCCTACAATATTTCATCCCAATGTTACAATGCAATGCAAAAGTATGTAAAAATCAATGAACGATGAATAAAACAGAAATAACTTGGAGTGTGTTCATCTGAAACCGTGTAGAGTCTGTCCATGGGCGTATCGCTAGGCTAGAACTCATGCTCCGTGCTCGAATTTGGGAGAGAGGAAGTACTGGCCGTGTCGATTGTGCCGTCGCCAATCCAGAACCAGACATGTTTCTTGCCTCCTCCCGCCCTCATGACCACTTCTCCATCAAGGTCATGGGTGCTCGGATCATACTCTGGGCCATGGACCGCCCTTGCCATCGATGTGTATCCATCGAGGCGGCTATGGACGGACCCGTTGCTGTACGCTAAGGGCGGCTCCTCCGGGTTGTAGGCGACATCGGCCGTCGCCTTGCCCTTGTGGTCCAAAGCATATGCCATGAACTGGGAGCAAAGCTCGCCACCATGTGCCACCGACTGTAAAAAAACAAGCAATATAATTAGAAATTATGCAGAATTGAGCGTTAGAATAAAGAAATGAATTCGCGTACCCATCTAGCCGCGTATCCTGAGAGGTTGAGGTTGCCTTGATGGTTTGGTGCACCTGGCATTAGCAAATGCCTCTCCCGGTAAGCGTTGTGATTCTTCTCCCATGCAAGGTCGCACCACCTGTCCACCATCCGGGCCCAGCACTGTAGATTGTAGGCGCACCACCACAGAGGCGCCTACATCATCAAGTATATGACATAAGAAGATGAAATTAAGCGTAATTAATCTCAGAAAAAATAAGTATTAATGTTCTATATTTACCTTCAGGTATTGTTCCGGGGTTAGCCTCATGGTTCTTGCCGCACTTTTAGGGACCCTCACTCTAAGGATTTCCGCGTGGTATTGGATCACGGCCTGGATGCGCACGTCGTAGTGCATGTCCTTGACGAGTTTCTTGGCGGCTTTGTCAGCCATAGCATCTGCCTTGGCCACGTATCCCTCCTCGCATCTAAAGAAATCCTGCATATAGACGCGATGTATCCAATCATTATTTCAAGAATGTCCAATCAATGCGATGTATTGAGCAATGTAGTGCGAGAAAGACTTACCCAAAGTTTGGCCACGACACGCTACACCTTGTTGGCGAATACCCTGCCATCCCGATTAGGGGCGTCGGGGACGGCGGCATAGTGGGCCCACGTGTAGGCCGGCTCGATAGTTCCGCGCGAACTGCACCAGGCTAGGGAACTTTTCCTTTATCAAAAGACCAAGGATGCCGTTCACATGGCGTGCATGATCACCCCCACCGCCCTTCGTCCAACCCCTGCCCAAGTGATTAAGATAAATTATTAGTTTCTATTATAATTTTGAACATATCAAACAAAAAATTAGTGATAACATCTAAAGTTACTTACTTGTCTTTATCGGGTCGAATCAGCGGGCGTCTCAAAGAAGGTATCGGTCGCCTCGGGAGGGTTGAGGGACCTCGCAACCACACACGCATCGAAGTAGAGGAAGAGGTACCCCCTGTCTCCTCCTCCACCCCTGCCTCCTCCTCCTCCACCACCCCTGCCTCCTCCTCCTCCTCAGAGGTTGAGGAGGAGGATGAGTGAGTGGAAGGTACCTCAGACGGCGATGAAGGTACAGGCGACGGTGGCCTCGTCTTCCCTCCACCGCTAGGTCTACCCCGAGGTCTCTTCCTAGACCCCTCAGCTACATCAGACCCTGCAGCTGCATTGGACCCTTTACGCGTCGCTGTCGCTTTTGAGTAAAGCGACGTTGTCCTCCTCGTACCGCCCACTATTGTTCAATCACCTGCAATTAAAAAGAGTAAACCAATTAGCACAAATAATACATCAAAATAGACGTCTCCCCTCGACCCCTCGGTCTACCCCAAGGTCTCTTCCCGGACCCCTCAGCTGCATTGGACCCTTTATGCGTCGTTGTCGCTTTTGAGTAAAGCGACATTATCCTTCTCATACCGTCCACCATTGTTCAATCACCTGCAATTAAAAGAGTAAACCAATTAGCACAGATACTACATCGAAATAGATGCAAAATAAATAAAACATACTTAGAAAATAACATGGTATGATAAATAATAAATCAATTAGCATGGATCGTACATATATTAGAAATAATCATCATGATTGGGATTAGCTGGATCATAAGTCTCATCATCACTATCACGCATGTCGATATAATCATCCCTATGCTCTGAAGGAGGAATGTCGTCATCACCGTCATTGTTTACATGTAATCGCTGAAGTAATTCTAAGTCCTTCACATTCTGAACCTCGTCTCCGGCGTCCTCATTAGCACCACTTTCATTGTCTACTTTCATCCCCTGAGCTTTGGTTAAGTGTATCTCAAAACTCCCTTCGAGCCCATCTTCTTGAAAGAACTTTCTGTCATATGTGTTGGGGTCTATGTTGTAATCTTGATTGTTTGGGATAGGTAGTTTACCGTGTGGCGATACCTTGTACACAACATCCCAACCCTTAAGACGGTCGATGATTTGGCACGGGTATGAGAGATAATAAACTTGCGTCGCCTGTTGAGCCACAATATAGACATCGTCTCCTGGTAATACGGATGATTGTTGAATTTCGACTAGCCCAAGATTAGGGGTCCGTCTCATTACTTCAGGATCAAACCAATGGCATTTGAATATAACGGGATTAAGAGGTTTGCAACCATGAAACATGAGTTCGTATATTTCTTCAATTGTTCCGTAATACTCAACCCCATCTAAGTCTTGTGTAAAAACTCTGGTATTTATGGTTCTTTGATTGGGCCGACTTTGCTCGTGGCTTGTTGTGTGAAAGCGATATCCATTCACGTCATAAACCGGTAAATGACCTAACCCTATAGGCACAACCATCGACAACCTGTCTCAACTCAGCACTCATAGACGCATCGGTTTGTCCCTACAAGTTCAAGCAGGGTAGTTCATTATATTAGTCGCACGTACGAGCCACTTGTAATGTCAAACTAAATACGAGCCAAATTGGACAGTACCTTCTGTTTGGACCAAGAAATGAAATCGAGCGTTCCATTTCCCGCACCCTCTAAGAAGGGTCAAAGTTTCTTGTGGGGTAGGTTCCCTTGATTCACGCCAGAATTGTTTATGAAATTTCCTGTACCAACGAGAAATAAGGGAGTTGGACACATAATTGTGACTACTTGAGAAAAAATTTGTTGAGAACTTACAACATGTACGGCTCCACTTCGGATAAGTTGGTCAACACATATAACATAATAGTGCACCACTCTTCATGTTTCAAGGTCTTGTTAGTCGCACCACTTGCACTTCCTAATTGAGGAAAAGAGGATTTTGGGGCTGATGCAGAGCCTATCCAGATGTCAAAATAGGTCAAGTTGGGTTTCCCAGAAAAATCGGCTAGGACGAATTTCAAAACCGGCCAAGCCGGATTTCTCCGCCACACTGTCACCAGACCCGCAAAAAACAGGCTAAGCCGGTTTTCGCAGTCCGAGCCCAAACTATGAGCAAAAGCTCTCCAACAATTTATTAAAGAGCGAACAAAACAACTTAGAAAATGTTAGCCAAGAACTAACAGGAGAGGAGACAGCCTACACTGTGCACACACAGGGGGAGGAACCAATTCATTTATGTTGCTATACGATGATTACGAAGCTGGAAATTATGTGCGTGAATGCTGACCGGTGTGGATACATGCATGCATCTGAGCTACTGCAGCCGATGATTTATAAAGGTAGAGAAGATCGAGTCGGATCATTGGTTGGATCAAGATCAACCCAACCGTAGCAACAATATGGAACGGACTCAATATTTACCCTGCATGCGCTCTCTTTAATAAACAAATTATTAAGTACAGTTTAAACTGCGGATAGAATAGATATACGACGTATCTAGGCATCAAATCTTTTGTTCTCATGCGGCCTCGCAAAGATGTCGTCGCCCTCAAGTTGCAGCGCTCGGCAAGGCGAGCGCGTTACTGGACCACGACTGGCCTCCCGACCCGGCGACGTACCCGCCGGGGCGCGAGTCGTCGCCATCGACCTGGGCAACACTAACTCCTGCGTCGCCGGCTACGAGAGCGGCGAGACGACCCAGACCATGTTCCACCACTGCATCCCCTCCTGGGTCGCCTTCGCCGACGACGGAGCCGTCCTCGTCGGCGAGGACGCCATGAACCACGCCGCCGTCAACCCAGGGGCCGCTGTCTCCGGCTTCAAGCGCCTCCTCGGCAAAAGGTTCACTCGCGTTTTCGAGTGGGAATTTGCTCAGAGCGTCAAAGAGAGTCTGCCATACAAGGTCGTCAAGGAGAACGTAGAACTTCACATCGAGGTGAAGACGACCAAGGACGGCGCAGTAGTCAGGAACGTCATCGGCGTCGAGCTGCTTACGGCAATGGTGCTGGCCAAGCTCAAGGAGACGGCGGAGGCGCACCTCGGCCACCGGGTGGAGGCCGCCATCCTCACCCTCCCGCGCGCTGCAGTTCTCCGACGACGTGTCCAGGTCTGCGGCAGTGTACGCCGGCAGGCTTGCCGGCCTCAAGGCCGTGAGGGTCGCGCTCAGCGAGCCCGTCGCGGCTGCCATCGCCTACGGCCTCAGCTGCGCGACGAGGGCAACGTCGTCATGCTGCACGGCGGCGGCGGCACGGTCGAGGCGAGCGTCTTGACGTTCGTGGGCGGTGTGTATCAAGCTTTGAGCTCGCAGTATGACCCGTTCTTTGGAGGGCAGGATTTCGACCGGAGGGTCGTGGAGCACTTCGTCCAACTGGTCAGTAACAAGCATGGCAAGGACATTGCCGACGACGGCGCTGCTCTTGAGAAGCTGAAGACGGCGTGCGAGCGTGCCAAGACATTGAGCCACCATGCAGGATCATGCGCAAGTGACCCTCGAATCGATCGTCGATGGCGTGGATTTTTCGGAGCCGCTGACACGGTATGAGTTTGAGGAATTGAACCATGATTTTTTCCTCGAAGTTGTGGAACTGGTGGATAGGGTGGTGTCACAAGCTGAAGTGGAGACCATTGATGAGGTGCTTCTCTTATTGGTGGAAGCACCATGATCCCAAAGATTAGGAACTCATCAGGGACTACTTCAATAGTGGCACGAAGGCGGTGGCGCTCCATACAAGGCTCAAACCAGATGAGGTGGTCACCATTGGAGCTGCGGAGTACAGCAAACGACGAGATATGCCTTGTGTCGCAGCTGATGAGTTGACTAACGCTGTCAAAATGCAGATGTGTGCTTTTTTATTTTGGCACTATCAGGTGTTGACGTTGCTTGTTGCGCCCTATGTTGCTGATGGTAGTGCTGTAAACGTGATTAGAATTACATTATCATTCATATCTTGTATAGGTGTACATATAGCCGGAGTGGCATGCAGCCAACCATACAGGCAAGATTACAGGCACAATCAATCAAGGGCAGCCTACCATAAATACATCAGCATACTATAATTACAGGCACAATCAATCAAGGGCAGCCTACCATAAATACATTAGCCTACTATAATTACATTGTGCTAACACTCCCCCGCAGTCGGAACGGGAGCACAACGAACGTTCATGCTAGATCGAAACTCCTGAAACACAGAGGTTGGGAGACCCTTGGTGAAGACATCGGCGTACTGAGATGTCGTTGAGACATGAAGAACCCGAACTTGGCCAAGGGCGACTCGCTCCCGAACAAAATGGAGATCAATCTCAATATGCTTCGTACGCTGATGCTGGACTGGGTTGGTGGAGAGGTAGACAGCACTAATGTTATCACAATAGAGCAACGTGTCTCGGCGAGGTGGGTGGCGAAGCTCCATGAGTAACTGACGCAGCCAAGAAGCTTCAGCGACACCATTTGCCACAGCGCGGTACTCGGCCTCTGCACTGGACCGAGAGACTGTGTGTTGACGCTTGGAGGACCAGGACACCAGATTATCCCCAAGGAACACTGCATAGCCAGAGGTCGATCGGCAAGTGTCGGGGCAGCCGTCCCAGTCAGCATTAGTATAGACAACAAGCTCAGCAGGTGACGAGGGGCGCAGAGTCAAGCCAAGTGACAGAGTGCCCTGTAAGTAGCGTAAGATCCATTTGAGAGCAGCAAGGTGTGGCTCTCGAGGATCATGCATATAGAGACAAATCTGCTGGACGGCATAGGCAATGTCTGTACGAATAAATGTCAGATACTGGAGAGCACCAGCTAAACTACGGTAGTGTGTGGAGTCAACAACTGGAGGACCATCTGCAGACAATTTGGAGTGCAGGTCGACGGGGGTGCTGCAAGGCTTGCAAGCACTCATCCCGGCGCGCTCCAAAATATCCAGAGTATACTGCCACTGAGAGAGGAATAAACCATCATCACAGTGTGCGACGGAAACACCAAGAAAATGATGAAGCTAGCAAATGTCTGTCATAGCAAACTCACGCTGTAAGGCGGCAATGATATGTTGAAGAAACCCAACTGAGGAGGCAGTGAGAACAATGTCATCAACATATAATAGCAGATAGGCGGTGTCGGAGCCCCGATGATATGTAAACAACGAAGTATCTGACTTGGCCTCAACAAACCCAAGGGACAGGAGGTGTGTGGCAAACCTGGTATGCCAAGCACGCGAAGCCTTCTTCAGACCATAAAGAGATTTGTTGAGTCGACAGACAAAATCCAGACGGGACGAGTGAAAGGTCCTTGTTTGGTTTTAGTAATTGAGTGACAACCTAGGTGGACTAATTGTGTTTATGTGAGATACACAGGTAATTAGTCCACTGGTACATGTGTGTGAGCAACATATGCCATGAAGGTGAAAATGGCTTGGAGATGTTGCAAAGCTCACACATGTGATGATGAAGGAGCTTAAATGCACATGAGACATGACATTGAGTCATGTGATCAAAGGTGGAGAAGATCAAGACAAGGCTTGGCTTGATGGACCGGTTGCAAGCGTGAAGGGCAAGTCGAAGGCTTTGGAGTGATGGACCGCGTGGCGGTGAAGCTTGAGCAAGACTTGGCGCCGATAGACGATGGCAACGATGAAGAGCAAGTAAAGTCAAGATCGATGAACCAATATGATCACGTGATGATATGAAGTGGATCATATCATTGTTGATCATGTTGGTGCATGTGTTGCATCAACATTGGAGAAGATGGAATGGAATACGCAAGGCAAAGGTATAACCTAGGGCATTTCATTTCACCGGTCGTAGGTGTGTAGAGAAGTTTATGACTGGGTTTAGGATAGATGGCCGTACTATCAAGAGGAGCAAACTTGTTTGCATATCGGTCATCTAGTGCCACTCGAGTGATCTAACTTTGCATCGTCGCTAGGATCGAGTGGCGTGGCAAGTTGAGTGGCTAACATCCTTTGGGAAATGTTTATGAAAAGCTAACACACATACACATGGTGGTGTACACTTGGTGGTGTTGGCACATTTACAAAGGAGATGGAGTTGGAGATTGATGTGGATCAACTTGGTGAAGAAACTCCACTGGCGGAGTGTCCGCCCGTAGAGTATAGACAGTCCGACGGTGCCACCGGCGCCCGACATAGAAAAGACAGAGTCTCACAGAGTGCACCGGACGCTGGCACTGGAAGTGACCGGACGCTGGCAGGGCACGTCCGGTCAGGCTGAAGCATGGTGACGCAGGAGCTGGAGTGTGACCGGACGCTGGGCTGCGTCCGATCACGTGCGACCGGACGTGTCCGGTCAAGGTCGGTACCTTACTGTAAACGACCGGACGCTGAGGTCCAGCGTCCGGTTAGTTGAAGCTGCTGCGTCCGGTCAGAAGATGACCGTTGAGATCGAAAGAATGCCGTTGAACGTAGGTGACACGTGGCTGTCATCGGGCGACCGGATGCTGAGGACCAGCGTCCGGTCGACCCGACAGTTGCCCAGTGAAGGGGTAACGGCTAGTTTAGCCCTTGGGGCTATAAATAGAAGTGGCCTTCGGACATGGCTAGGGCTGAGCACCTTGGGGGACTTTGTGTCCATGCTTGAGAGTGCTTAGGAGCCCTCCATCTCACACATACTTGATAGTGATCATCCGATTGTGTGAGCGAGCGATTCTAGTGCGATTGCATCGTGAGGTTGCATCGAGTGGCACTAGGTGATCGAGTTGCAAGCCGGTGGTGCTTGTTAATCTTGGAGGTTGCCACCTCCTAGACGGCTTGGTGGTGGTCTCCGTCGAAGCCCGCAAGAAGCTTGTGCGGCGCTCCGGAGAAGTGCTTGTGAGGGGCACTTGTGCTCGCCCCGCGGGAGTCGCGAAGAGCAACTTTAGTAAAGCGTGTCATTGAGCTACCCTCACTCAAGGGGTAGGTTCTTGCGGCGCCCGACGTGCGGGCTTAGCGGGTGATGCTAATTAGCCGCCAAACCACCAAGTGAGCGGTCGACACAACCGGGACTAGCGTGTTGGCAAACACGTGAACCTCGGGAGAAAAATCATCGTGTCAACCTTGTTCTTCCCGTTGGTTTGCATCCCCGTTACACAAGCTTGCAATTACTTTTATACATATTAATCTTGTGTAGTTGCTCTTGTAATTAGATAGCTTGTGTAGCTTGCTAATTACCTTCTTGCTTGTGTAGCATAGAAGAGGCTCCCTTGCGTGGCTAATTTGGTTTTAGTAACCTTGTTAGTCACATTGCTTAGTTTGTGTAGCTAAGTATTTGCGCTCTCTAATTAGACATTGGTTGTCTTGTTATTGAGCATTGCTAGTGAGCTTAGTTAGCTTTGTGCTTTTACTTACTAGCATGTGTAGGAGCTCCCTTGTAGCTCAAAGTACTAGTGCCATAGGTTTATGTGACCTTGCTTCTAGAATTGGTTAGGAGAGCTCTAGCTAGCCTGACACCTTAGTTGCTTGATTAGTATCTTTGCAAGGTGCTAGTAAACATAGATAGAGGGGTGTAGTCTTGGCTAGACCGATAGTTTTAATTCCGCACTTGTTTCAGTTAGCCAACGTGATTAAGTTTTAAAAAGGACTATTCACCCCCCCCTCTAGTTGCCATCTCGACCCTTCAACGAGTCAACAAAACCGAAAGGTTGGACACAATAGACTGTCTCTGTCAGAGTGCCATGTAAAAATGCATTCTTGACATCAAGCTGATGAATGGGTCAATGCTGAGAGATGGCCAAGGACAGAACCACCCGAACTGTCGCTGGCTTGACCACTGGACTGAAAGTTTCGCCGTATCAATACCGAGATGCTGTGTGAAACCCGGTAGAACCCAGCGAGCCTTGTAGTGATCAAGAGAACCATCTGCGAGCAACTTATGACGATAAATCCACTTGCCGGTTACCAGATTGACGCCAGGGGGGCCGAGGAACAAGACTCCAGGTGTCATTGGTGAGAAGTGAATCATACTCAGCTTGCATAGCAGCACGCCAATTGGGATCTGACAGAGCATCCCGAACAGAGCGTGACAAAGGCGACATGGGCACAGCGTGGAGGTTTAGACGATCCACGGGCTGCGCAATGCCAGCCTTGCCACACGTACGCATGGAATGCGCATTGGTGACCGGGGTGATGGAGATCGGCCTGGTGGCAGCAGTGCGGCCGGTGCCGCTGGCAACAACCTACACACGAGCGTTAGGGGCAGCAGAACCTTCAGCACTCGGAGGCGCCGTGGAGGACAAGGCGCCAGCGCGGCTAGCAACAACCTGTGCGGGATGTACAGGGGCAGCAGCGCTGGTCGGCTGGGGCAGCACAGTAGAACTGGGCAGTAGTGGCCCAGGCGACTGCGGCACAGGGCCATGCACAGCATGCGGCACGGCAGCAGCTGACGGTGGAAGACCTGCAAGCACAACACGAACTCCAGGGAAGGGAGTGGTAAAATCATGTTCATCAACTAAAAAATCCAGGGCGGAGGATGCCATGGGCGTGGTGGACATGGCAGAGAAAGGAAAAAAAGATTCATCAAAAACGACATGTCGAGAGATGAGAATGCGATTGGATTGGAGTTCAAGACACTGATAGCCCTTGTGTTCCGAGGAATACCCAAGAAAAACACATAAAGAGGAACGGGGGGTGAGTTTGTGAGGTGCCGTGGATGACGTGTTGGGATAGCAGGCACAGCCGAAAACTCGAAGATGGGCGTAAGAGGGCTGAGTGGAATAAAGAGAGGTGTGAGGGGTCGAAAAAGCAATGGTTTTAGTGGGGAGCCGGTTCACAAGATATGTCGCAGTGTGAAGGGCCTCAACCCAGTAAACCGGAGGGAGGCTCGCCTGAAACAAAAGGGAATGCAGAATGTTATTGATGGTGCGAATAGAACGTTCTGCTTTTCCGTTTTGTTGGGATGTATATGGACACGACATGCGGAGTGCAACACCGTGGGAGAGGAAGAACGGGCGGGCCTGAGAATTATCGAATTCTCGGCCATTGTTGCACTGGACGCTCTTGATGGTGGTGCCGAACTGCGTGCGAATATGAGCAAAAAAATTAGAAAGAACAGAAAAAGTCTCGGATTTGAGGCGAAGAGGAAAGGTCCACATGTAGTGTGAGCAGTCATCAAGACTAACAAGGTAATACTTATAGCCTGACACACTAACAATAGGAGATGTCCAGAGATCACAGTGTATTAAATCAAAATTATGAACAGCCCGAGAGCTGGAGGAACTGAAAGGAAGACGCACATGACGACCAAGTTGGCACGCATGACATATGTGGTATAGATCATCCTTATTACAAGAAATAACACTGGAACACATAAGTTTGGACAGAGCTTCACGCCCAAGATGCCCGAGACGACGATGCCAAAGGGAAGTGGGAGCGGCGAGGAACGCGGTGGCGCTGGTGGAGGTGGGGTAGAACGGGTAGAGGTCGCCAGAGCTATTGCACCTGGCGATCACGTTCCTGGTGTGCAAGTCCTTCACAGAAAGGCCAAAAGGATCAAATTCGATGGAACAGTTATTATCGGTGGTAAAACGACGGATAGAAATCAGATTCTTAATAATGTTGGGAGACACCAAAACATCGCTAAGAACAAGATTGCGACCCGGGAAAGAAAAAGTGTGTGATCCAGTGGCAGTGACAGGAAGTTGTGCACCATTTCCCACAACGATAGATGAAGGAGTAGATGAAAAAGGTGGGGAAATGGTAGAGAGTTTACCAGCGTTCGCGGTCATGTGGGAACCAGCCCCTGAATCGGCGTACCACTCGGGTGATGGAGCCGGCGGGTGGAGCGTCATGGTGTTGAAGGAGTATGCCAGTCCTGATGCCATGAGCCCCCATGGGTAGGATTCCAGGGCACCGCTGGAGTGACCTGGTGGGCCGATGTGGGAGCCTGGAAGGCCGCCAGTGCCGGTGGTGGAGGCGCGGCTCCCCTGTAGTACAAGCCGACGCTTCTGAAGGACGGGCCGTACTGAGGAGGCGGAGGGCCGTAGGTACCACCATATGCGCCACCGAAACCACCATACTAAGGAATGGCGGTGAACGCCGAAGGCGCTGGTGGAGGGCGACCAGACTGGTCGTAGGGCCACATCTGTACGGTGCCTGCCCATGGGTGCGCGAAGGATGGGTGCATGCCGCCGTGCACGCCTGGGGGCGCACCACCAGGGGGCGCTAATGGGCCGCCGCGTCCACCGCATCCGCGATGGTGGCCGTTGCGCTGGCCACCAGTGGGTGCAGCAGGAGGGCGCACAGGGGGGAACGTCCCCGGGCGTGGAGGCGCTAGTGCCCTGGGCACCGTTAGGCGTGGAGTGGCCACAACGAGAGCGGATGGAGGCGATGGTGGCCGGGCGTTGATCTCCATCTCCTCCAGCAGGAGGTGTGTCTGGGCCTCTGCAAACGTCAGGAACGGGCGATGCATCTTGAGGATGGACACCATATGGCGGAACTTGCCACTCGAGCCACGGAGGAGCGTGAGCACCAGCTGCCGATCGCCGATGGGGTCGCCGAACTCGATGAGAGAGGTGGCCATCGACTCGAGACGGCGACAGTCATCGGTGATGCTCAGGGCGTCTTGGCAGAAGTTGCGGAACTGCGTTTCGAGGAGGAGCGCGTGGGACTCCCGCTGGCCGAGGAACTCGTCCTCGAGGTAGCACCAGGCACCGCAAGCGGGTCACTGCCGCATCATCAGGGACTGTTGTAGATCGTTGGAGACAGTGCCATAGATCCACGCCAAGACGACACAATCTGCCTGCACCCATGCCGGGCGCGAGGGGAAGGCCTCATCTTCGAGAACGTGGCGAGTCAGGGCATATTTGCCAAGGACGGTGAGGAACATTCCGCGCCACTTGCTGTAGGTGTTCGTGGAGTGATCGAGGACGACGGGGATGAGGGCCTTGACGTTGACGACGGCAGTGGCCTATGCCCAAAGGGCCTCGTGGGCGCTCTCGTACGCGTCCAGCGTGGCGGCGCCGAGACGGGCCTCCTCGGCACGGCGTGCTTCTTCAGCGCGGGCTTCGGCCTTAGTTGCGAGGCGACGTTCTTTGGCGGCCACGGCGAGACGACGATCTTCGGCTTCCTTGGCAGCGGCGGCGTCATCCGCCATCGGGAAACCAGCGGGGCAGGCGAGTAGACTAGCGGCGGCACCCGGTGACGAGGTCAACGACGGGGGCCGGCGATCTGGTGGAGGCGCAGGCGATGGGACTGGCGATGCGCCCGGCGACGGTGTCAGCGACGGGGGCAGCGATTGGATCGGCGGCTGGCGAGGGTTGCGGAAGAGTAGCGGATCGTAATCGCGATTGATACCATGTAAACATGATTAGAATTACATTATCATTCATATCTTGTATAGGTGTACATATAGCCGGGGTGGCATGCAGCCAACCACACAGGCAAGATTACAGGCACAATCAATCAAGGGCAGCCTACCATAAATACATCAGCCTACTAGAATTACAGGCACAATCAATCAAGGGCAGCCTACCATAAATACATCAGCCTACTATAATTACATTGTGCTAACAAGTGCCATGCCCCCTCACCCCATAAGCCTCTTTTAGAGCTGTAACAATCATGTACATATGATCATATCTTTTAATTTTGGTGATTACGATGACAGCATATAAGTCTAGGACATTTGTGCTAAAGATGTGTTAGACATGACAATATTATAGGTCCTAGGATGCAAGAAAAGAAGTGACGCGAAGTCTGTCCAATGCATGAAACGGAGCAAAACAATGAAGTATATATATGTTGAAAACACCATTTATATTTATACCATTGTATCCATAGTAAGGTCGTGCTCGTGGAAAAATGGACGTGTATAGTATAATTCGGCCTAGAGAAGTTTATACCAGTTAAGTCACTGTTCATTTGATAACGAGGTTTAGTTGACCGAGAGTCGTGTAGGCCAAGCTCCAAGGAGCCACTGGCCATAAGGGTGGTTGGCACAAGCGGCCAGGGGCGTGCCAACCTCATAGCTACTAGTGATCACAGACTAGCTCGGCACAGATATATATAAGAGAAAAAAAATTCACATATTCAAGCATGAAAGGACGGGAGTGAATTTAAGTTTTAACATCTGCAGAAAGCTCAGATCCGTATTCTATATTGTATATAATAGAGATAAACAATAACAGGTAAACTACTGCAAAATTTATATGCCCACGACATGGCGCCTGCACAACGTGATCAGCGCAATAATATATATACTCTGCAACACCAGTTCGTTAAGGTTCTATAACCGGCAATCAGTCTTCAACCATTTGGAGAACCACGGGAAGACGACATCCTGCGGTGCGCTGACGATTTCTTACCCGATGGCCTGCGTTCATCCCGGATCTCACTAGGCAATCCCTGATTCTGGAGGCTCGAAGGCATTGGCCTATGCCTCCAGTGGTAGCAGAAGCGGACAAGGAACATGACACAAAATACAGCTGCACCAATAATTGTTATCCAAAGTAGCATCTTGAAGTCACTTTGTGTGCCCTCTACGTCCACATCCGGATAGACCTTCACAACAGGAGTACCCATACCATAAGCAGAAGCATTTCCCTGGCGACGACGACACACTGGCCAAAAGAAGCCAACAGAACATTAACAGATTAACACCCTAAACCACTAACATTGCTGTTAACAACTCTTTAAGCTTCAATAGAAAACCGAATAAAAATGTGTACCTCTATAGCAATTGTGAGCAAGTGATGACCATGCTGTGACAATATGACTGTCCTTTCCCTGGCACAGAACATAGGATGTTGCTAGTGCTAGTCCATGACTTGAGTATTTTTTACTCAAGTAGCGACACAGGCAGCATGCACCACTCTCATTTCTAGCTGGCAAATTATCGATTGCATATAGCAGAGCTTCGCAGCATGAAACTGAGGGTGGCCTCCAGTTTCCATCAGGCTCCACACATGACAGTGTAGCAACACTCGTCAGATCAAAACGACAAGTACCAATTTCTTCACCCTCTCTCTTGCCTCTGCAGATGAAAGGACTTGCTTGGAAGAGGCAAGTATTATCAGCAAGAAAAGCCACACCTGGCAAACTATAAAAAGGGATCAAACTCAAGGAAAATACATCGGATATATTTATCTAGTCAAATGTTATCTAAAATTAGCATAGTGATATTAATGGAAAACAATCATGAGATCAATCATCTCCACACATATAAACTAAATCAAATCATTACATAAAACAACATAACCGGTCAAATCACACACACACACATACCATCCAAGTTATCAGGTGAAGTCCGCGCCTATTACAACTGTCAACTCGATGACGACCTATATTTAACTCACATTTTGTGTACAAGCGCAAAGAGGTAACGTAAGCAATACCTCGTGCCCTGGCAAGGTCCCAAACATGCAGATCCTCGCTAGTGAGCAGCAAGCCTCTAGCTACACATGGAGACTCTCCATCAAACACACACACCTAGTCCGATGAATCCACAAGCTCCAACCACCTAGAATGATCAGAGAATTGAGGCCCTTCCTGACTTGAGCATTAACTGTCAGGGACCTTTCCCGGGGGCCCCTAGGGAGGACTATGGCAGGGCATGGGGGAGAGGGCGGCACCTAGGGCAGGGGGAAGATTGGTCGGTTGATGTAGATGGCGCAGAGGGAGGGAGAGGCGGCGCTAGGGAGAGGCACGGGAGAAGAACAAAGGCTTAGAAGGGAGAGGAGGGGATAGAAGGCCCTTGGCCTGTTCTATTCTTGCTTAAGATTGAAAGGTTATATAGCCCCTCTATTTGTAGTCCTGGGAGACTTAGCCCCTAAGTAATCTAAACTTGTCCTCTAAGCCAGCTGATCCTATCCTCCCGGATCTGGATGTCGGCGGTGTGGCGGGAGGCCGCCCCACCGCTGGTCACGCCCCCCTCCTAGTGGCGCGATCAGCCAAGGCCTAGCCAGCCTGGCCCCCTCCTGGGCCCTCCATTAGACGTATGACATTCACACTGGCAGTGATTTAATCGCCGGGCCAGGAACGGCCTCTCTTGTATTATAAAACTTCTATCTTCTTATAATACAATGATACGCAATACTCTTGTGTATTCGAGGAAAAAAACTGGCAGTGATTCTTTCCCACCAATAACTGAAAGAATGCTCCCTGGCTGCAAAATGCAGACGGCACACCTACTCTATACATGAGTATATAGATATTGTGTGCCTTCAAGAAACAAAGAAGGAACATTTTGATTCTGCTTTCATCAGAAATATTTGTCCACAACACTTTGATTCTTTTGCATTCAAGCCATCATTGGAGGCTTCAGGAGGAATCTTAATATGTTGGAAAGGGAGGATTTTCAATGGAGTGGAAGTCTTTCAGAATGAATATACAATAACAGTGGAATTCTCATCAAATCATAACAGTGAAAATTAGTTACTAACTACTCTCTATGCCCCCTGCACCCCAAATGAGAAGAGGTCTTTTCTAGAGTGGTTTAAGAATATACAAATGCCAAATGACAGGGAGTGGCTGGCCATAGGTGACTCTAATCTTATAAGGAAGCCTGAAGATAGAAACAAAGAGGGAGGAGATATAATGGAAATGTTTCTCTTCAATGAAGCAATCATTTGGATGCCAGATTGGCACGTTCCCGTTCACGTATCTGGGTCTTAACAGCTCCCATTTAGCCCTGATCCCAAAGAAAGATGGCCCAATCTTAGCATCTGACTACAGGCCCATTTCATTACTCAACACCTCCATCAAGTTGTTTACAAAACTTCTGGCAAATAGGCTGCAGAAGGTGATCAAGGGTTTAATTCACAAAAATCAATATGGGTTCATCAAAACTAGAACCATTCAAGATTGTCTAGCCTGGGCATTGGAATACATTCACTTGTGCCACAAATCTAGAAATGCCTTGATCATTCTAAATCTGGACTTTGAGAAGGCATTTGACAAGGTGGAGCATGAAGCTATAATTCAGATATTACAGGCAAAAGGCTTTGGTGAGAGATGTGTAACACCCTCGGTGTTACACAGTGAATCACTTGCTAAAACATGTCATGAACATCATACTTAAGTGATATTGCATGTGGTGTGATGAATAGGTAAAGCATTGTAACTTAAACGAGTCGTGAAGATGTAAAACGAAAAGTTAATTCACGATTTATAAAGTTAGCAAGTAGGGATGTTAACTAATTTTTATTGAACAAAAACGCTATAAAACATATATGTGACACCTTAATAAAGTTTAAAATGTGAGATTTATAGATGACAATAAAATACTTGGTGTTGAGAGATAATGTTGTTAAGTACTATATTCAATAGCTTAAAAGTGCAACTAGAAATAGAAATCCATTTAACACCAAGAAAATTTCATGAACTTTTGGAAGGTTAGGCATTGTGATGTTTACCAATTTTTGTAGAGAAATTGGGTTAAGGAGTAGGGTAGTATTATGGCTTGTTTTAGTAGCCTAATATACCCTCTAAGGTATAGCCAAATTGGTTTGGGGATTGGATCAACGGTTTAGACGTCTCGAACGCTTTAAAATCCGTGCATAACATGAACTCGCGCCGTCTTTGTTGGCGAATTGGGCTGCCAGAGGGCAGCTTGGCCAGCAGGCCGCTTGGATTGTATTGAATTGCAAAATAATAACTTGATACAAAAGATGCTAACCACTGCATATATAAGCAAGTGATGTACCTACTCCTTAGCATATTCTAACTGCATAAAGCAGATGCTATGATTCCTACTTGGTTGCTAAGGCACCATGATCAACTTGGTTGCCAAGGAAACAGGAAAAAAACACATGACAGTGAATAGTAAAAAGCTATACTAGGTAACTGGAAAACAAGAAAACAAGAACACTAGGCTAACTACTGACAGTTCTCCCCTTTAGCCTTGTGGTCCTTGGAAGTGATGTGCTTGGGCCCAATTCTTCCCCTCATCTCTTCAAATTTTGATCTTCCAAGAGACTTGGTTAGAATGTCAGCCAGCTGATTAGTGGTGGATATGTGATCAGCCCTGATACTTCCATCTTCCAAGCAGTTTCTGATGAAATGGTACTTGATTCTGATGTGTTTACTGCGCTCATGAAAGACTGGATTCTTGGCTAGAGCAAGTGCAGACTTGCTATCAACCTTCAGTTCGACCACTTCCACATTCCTTCCAAGGAGGTCTGCCAGCAGCCTGGATAGCCAAATAGCTTGTGTTGCAGCTGTGGTAGTGGCAATGTACTCAGCTTCACAACTAGATAGAGCCACCACCTTCTGCTTCACTGACTGCCAGCACACAAGATTGCTTCCCAGAAAGATCAGAGTGCCACTAGTGCTCTTGCTGGTGTCAATGTCCCTAGCCAAGTCACTGTCGCAGTACCCAACAAACCTTGCTCTCCCTGGAGCCTTAGTGTAGTGAAGGCCAAACTCTAGAGTACCAGCCACATATCTCAGGATGCGCTTAATGGCAGCTTGGTGCTCTGCAGTCGGCCTCTCCATGAATCGACTGACAAAGCCTACTAAGAAGGCTAAGTAAGGTCTTGTGTGGACCAAGTAGCGCAGGCTGCCCACCAATCTTCTGTATTGGGTAGGATCAACTTCTGCAGCCGTGCTCTGCCTGCTCAACCTCAGCCGCTCCTCCATTGGTGTATGGGCAGGGTTGCAGGCATCCATTCCTCCTAGCTCAAGGATCCTCTTGGCATTATGGGTTTGCCTCAGAGTGATTCCAGCTGAATCTTGGTGTACTTCGACCCCTTGGTAGAAGGACAGGAGGCCGAGGTCGCTCATGTCGAAGACCTTCATCATCTGAGCCTTGAAACCTTCTATGGCTTGAGTGCTGGCACCGGTGATGATCAAATCGTCAACATAGACACCGATCAGCAGCAGCTCCTCCCTTGTTCCTCGCCTGTACATCGCAGCTTCATGGTCGCTTTGCTGGAAACCCATTTCCTTGAGGGTGGCGTCCAGCTTGGCGTTCCAAGCTCGCGGAGCCTGCCGTAGGCCATACAACGCCTTGCGCAGATGGTACACCATCTTCTCCTTCCCGGCGACAGTGAAGCCAGGTGGCAGCTTCACGTACACCTCCTCCTTGAGGTCGCCATTGAGGAAGGCTGATTTGACATCCATGTGGTGGACGCTGTTGGCCCACGGGATCACCGACTGACGATAGTGAACTAGTCTCCAGACCACTAGTCTCCCAGACCACTAGTCTCCCAGACCAGACCACTAGTCTCTCAGACCACTATACCGGTTGTGTCCGTACCCACACACTACGGATCGAGCTAGAAGAAGAAGGGAGAACAGAGCAAGCACGCACAATACAAGACAACAACGTTGGCTGATGCCCTGTCTGTGTGATGGCAAATCTGAGCTCTTTTTACTGAGTTGCCTTGGTGCCCTATTTATACAACTCTATCTATCTAACTAAAGTACAGCCGCACATGCCGTAATAAAGAACTAGATAAGTATACTGTATGACTCTGCGCCGGCCATCGCATGTGCCTACAAGTGCTTGCAGGTGAGCCATGCGCGGCGCTTGCACTGCAGCTGCCATCAGACATATTACAGGGGCAAAGTCGGCGCCACCTTCCTCTCTTGCCAGTGTTTCACACAAGGTGGCGCTTGATTAGCTAACAATCTTCCCTAATCCTCATCGCTAACCTTGCACCCCCCTCCACGCCGATCATCTCCTTCACCCGTGAGTCGAAGTCGTCCGAAGCGGCTTGGTGAGGACGTCCGCGAGTTGCCGACTAGTTTTGACAAACTCGATGACGATCGCCTCCATCAACACAGTCCCCGAGGAAGTGGAACTTCACGTCGATGTGTTTACTCGGGTCGTGCGTAACCGGATTCTTCGCGAGGGCGATGGCGGGCTGGTTGTCCACCATCGGTCGTTGGTGGGTGAGCTTCCATGCGGTTAGCTCACCCAAAGCAATGGCGTAGCCACACAACTTGGCACGCCATTGGCGGCCGCCGCTTCGC
This sequence comes from Miscanthus lutarioriparius, assembly GCA_904845875.1. NCBI lineage: Eukaryota > Viridiplantae > Streptophyta > Magnoliopsida > Poales > Poaceae > Miscanthus > Miscanthus lutarioriparius. Next base: position 120,470,594 of record CAJGYO010000003.1, on the reverse strand, counting down.
ATCGCCTCGCAGACGTAGATAGCGCCACCACCTTCCTCGCTTCAGCCGACAACCATGAAATTGGGGCCGACCGAGGAAGACGAAGTACGCCAGAGGTGCTCCGTCGTCCGTCGATGTCCCCGCCATGTCTGCATCGCCGAATATCGTGAGTCGCAGCCTACTTCCCTTGGTCTTCGGAAGATGATTCCATGATTCACCGCCCCTTGACGTAACGTAGTAGCCGCTTCACCGCAGCCCGCTGATCCTCTCTCGGATCCTCCATGAAGCGGTACGTAGCCCACGGCGAACGTAATGTCCGCCTTGTGTGGACTAGGTAGCGCAGACCACCGACGATGCTCCGGTAGAGTGTTGCATCTACTTTCGCCGCGGTGCTGTCCTTCGCCGCCTTCACCGCCGCCTCCATCGGAGTCACGCATGGCTTGCACTCCACCATGCCGCTCCTCTCCAACAGCTTGAGGCATACGCGCTTTGCCCGAGTGTGAGTTCCTCCTTCCTCGCCTCACCTCGATGCCGAGGTAGTAGGAGAGCGCCGAGATCGCTCATTCGTAAACGAGCTGCCATCTCTCGCTTGAAGTCGTTGATATCCTCCGTGCGCTGCGTCGGGTGACGATTAAGTCATCCACATACATGCCGACCACGAGTTCTTCCTTCCCCGTCGTCACAGTAGAGCGCGTGCGTCGCTTGGCGCACCTCTGAAACCCAAGCTCGCCAAAGTGGTGTCAAGCTTGGCGTTCCATGCTCGAGGGGCTTGCCTCACCAGAGCGCTTTATGCAATGAGCACCCCGTGCTCCTCTCCCTTGACAAATAACCCCGGAGGTTGCCTCGACGAAGACCGCTTCCACCAGCTCACCGCTGAAGAAGGCCGATTTAACGTCCAAGTGATGGACGCCGGGTCCTTTTTTGCCGCCAAAGCAAGTAGCAAACGGACCGACTCCATCGCGCGCGCATCGGTGCAAAGACCTCCTCGAAATCGATGCCCTCGCTACCGACAAAGCCTCGGGCGACGAGCGCGCCTTTGTACTTGACAATGGCGTCGAGCTCGTCCCTTTTGACTTTGTATACCCACTTCAGGACCGATCGGACGGCATCTCGGGTGGATCGACGAGCTGCCAAGTCTCGCTTTTCCTCGATCGCCTTCATCTCCTCCAAAGATTGCCCGTCGCTAGTTTCCATCGTGCTCGGCTTAGCGCGAACGTGGGTGGTTCCTCCGACCGACGAGTAGCAGCTCTGCGTGAGCAGAGCACCTACCCGCCAGACTGAGGGACTGTGCGCCGACGATGTCGCCCGCATCATGCGAACCTCAACTCCTCACCTTCGTGGTAGGCGCCCACGAACTCGGTGATGTCACTTGGAGGTAAGGTGAACTTGATCGGGGTGATGGAGTTCCTTCTTCCGCCGGTGCCCTCGCATAGCACCCCTCAAGTGCTTTCGGCATCGCTTCGATCGCTTTCGTCATAACTCCTGCGCAGTGTTCGCCACACCGTAGGAGTGCCCACCTCGCCTCTTGGAGTGGTCGGAATCATAGTAAGACGTCTTGGCTCCGCCACGGAGTGCTCGCACCCGTCCTAAAGTGGTCGCCACCACCGCAGAAACTCTCCGGCTCCACTCTGGCGTGCTTTCGGCATTCCTCCGTAGTGCTCGACACTCCTCCCGGAGTGCTCGGCATCCCTCTGAAGTGCTTTTGCTCGCCCCGTAAATGCTTGACTCTACCGCCGAGTGCTCGGCGCTCCTCCGGAGTGCGTGGCACCTGTTCACAGCAGCGTCTCCACCGCCGTGGATGACCAAGTGCTCGACGACGAAGGTGTTGGTGAAGCCTCCCGCTTCCCCCGTGCTCGGACTGTGCCAGTCCCAAGCTGCCTCCTCGTTGAACACAACGTCACGCAAGACAGTCACCTTGTCTCCGCGTGGGTCATAGAGCCGGTACGCCTTGATACCCTCCGCGTAGCCCAGGAACACCATGGGTGTGCTCCTGTCCTCCAGCTTGGTGAGGTTCGGCTTCGTCTTCCTGACGTGGCCGATGCAACCGAATGTCCGGAGGAATGACACGTTCGGCTTGCTCCCGTACCAAGCTTCGAACGGTGTCTTGCCCGTTAGGGCTTTGGTTGGAGCGTGTTTGAGGATGAACACCGCCGTGGTCACCGCCTCTCCCCAGAACTTTGCCGGCGTCCCTTTGGCCTTCATCATGGATCGGGCCATGCCGACCATCGCCTGTTCCGCCGCTCCACCACGCCATTCTCGCTGTGGCGAGTACGGCGCGCGTGTGTGATGTTGCCCCACACCTTAATCCGCGCAGACGTAGCAAACTCCACCGGCGTGAATTCGCCACCCCGATCAGTCCTCGAGACACGGAGCTTCTTGCCGCTCTCGGCCTCGCCGACGCGTCTTGAACTTCTTGATCGTCTCTCGCCGCTTCGTCCTTGCTCATCGAGAGTTGCGTACCACATGTAGCGATCGCAATCGCTCACGAAAGCGGAGGAAGTACCGCCGACCACCGCATGTAGCAGGCATGATCGGCCCGTAGAGGTCGCCGTGAACTAGCTCGAGAGCTTCCTCCGTGCGATACTTGGCCGCCTTTGGGAAAGGTAGCCTTCTCTGCTTCCCGGCAAGGCAGCTGTCACACAGCTCGCCTCCGTGTTTGATGTGGGGTAGCCCTCGGACCATCTTCCCCAGCCGACAAAGCGCGTCGAAGCTGAGATGTCCGAACCGGGTATGCCACATCCACGGTTCCTCGGAGTGCCTTGCCGCTAGGCAAACCGGCTACTCTACCTTCAGGTCGAGCAGGTACAACCGGTTCAGGGACCTCTTTACCTTGGCGAGAAGTCGCTGCTCCTGGTCTCTGATCCTTAGAACGCCATCCTTAATCAGAACCTCGCTACCGCGCTCATCCAACTGACCAATGTTGATGATGTTGAAACGCAGCTGCGGGATGTAGTATACATCCGTTAGCGTGCGGTGCTCCCCATTCTGGCATCTGAAGACGATGGTGCCGCGCCCTTGGATAGCCACCCTTGAGCCGTCACCAAACTTCACCGTACCGGTAACATCACCGTCGAGATCGGAGGAGTCCTTAGAGCCCGTCATGTGGTTACTGGCACCAGAGTCTAGATACTACTGCTGCTCCTAGTCGACGCCCACATGTCCAAGATGGACTTGGGCACGTGGTTCATCGAGGTTGACGGTCTTCAGGGCCTTGCTAGATCCTTCCACCGTCGTCGCCTCTTCCCTCTCCATGGCCTCGATGTCGTGCAGTGCACAAAACGTCGCCATAAGGATAGTGGCCTCATCCTCATCATCGGCTTTCGCCAGGTGAGCATGAGTCTTCTTTTCCTTCTTTCGATTTGGGCACTCCCGTGCCCAATGGCCCATCTTCCCGCAACACCGACAGGCGTTGGAGTCGATTTGCTTCTTCTCCGAAGAAGCCCTGCCGCGATGTTTGCCGTTGCCACCGCGACTGGAGGAGGCTGCCTTCCTGGAGTTTCGCCGAGCAGCCCACTCCTCTTCCGTCAGCAGGAGTTTCCTGCTGTCCTTCGTTGCTGTCGCCTGCCCCAGGCGCTCGTCCACCGCCCGCAAACAGCCTGCCACATCCTCGATGGTGAGGGTGGACAAGTCTAGCATCGTCTCTATGGAGAGAGCGATCTGGATGTACTTTGCCGGCACGGAGTGGAGGAATTTGGAGACCGCCTCCTCTTCGTCGATGGTGACGCCATGACTCTTCAGCTTGCTGATGAGCGTCTGCAGGCGGAGGGAAAAGTCCACCGTTTCACCATCCTTGAACTTGAGGTTTGCGTACTCCTGCTTCAGAAGTTGGGCCGTCGCCTTCTTTGCGCGGTCGGAACCGACGCACATTGCCGCAATGGCCTCCCACGCCTCCTTAGCTGAGCTTTTCGTCCCCAACGGTTCCCTGTACTCCGCCGGTACAGCAGCGAGGATAGCCTCCAACGCTGACATGTCGTCTTCTTCCACGTCGGTGCCCTTGTCAACAGCATTCCAGAGCCGTCGGGCTCTGAACTTGACCTTCATGGTCACCGACCACTCTCCATAGTTAGTGCGAGTCAGCGTCGGCCAAGTGGTGCCGCTGACCTCCCGCATTGTGCGGACAACTACCTCCGGTAGTGGCTGGGCAGCTATGATAGTGCCACTGCCATCGCCCAACTCCAAACCGCCTGTCATCCCCGTCAGTTAGAACGACGACGGCGCTTAACCTGAAGCTCTGATACCACTTGTTGGCCCACGGCATCACCGACTGACGATAGTGAACTAGTCTCCAGACCACTAGTCTCAGACCACTAGTCTCCCAGACCACTAGTCTCCTAGATCAGACCACTAGTCTCCAGATCATTAGTCTCCCAGACCAGACCACTAGTCTCCTAGACCACTATACCGGTTGTGTCCGTACCCACACTACGGATCGAGCTAGAAAAAGAAGGGAGAACAGAGCAAGCACGCACAATACAAGACAACAACGTTGGCCGAGGCCCTGTCTGTGTGATGGCAAATCTGAATTCTCTTTACTGAGTTACCTTGGTGTCCTATTTATACAACTCTATCTATCTAACTAAAGTACAGCGCACATGCTGTAACAGTAACTAGATAAGCATACAGGGCTGACTCTGCGCCGGCCACTATATGTGCCTACAGTGCTGCAGGTGAGCCATGCGGCGCTTGCACCTGCAGCGGCTACTGTATTACAGCAGGGGGTAAAGTCGGCGCCGCCTTCCTCTGCTGTGTTTCACATAAGGTGGCAGTAGATTAGCTAACAGACGTGCCATCCTTCTTGGGCCGCCAGCGCGAGGACTCGGACGGATTCCATGTGCGCCACGGGAGCAAACACGTCGTCGAAGTCGATTCCTTCCTGCTGGACGAAACCCCGCGCCACCAAGCGCGCCTTGTACTTGGTCACCGCGCCCTGCTCGTCCTTCTTGAGCTTGTAGACCCACTTCAGAGTGATGGGCCAGTGACTGGGAGGAAGCTCCACAAGCTCCCAAGTGCGGTTCTGCTCAACCGCCTTGATCTCCTGCTCCATGGCGGCCTGCCAGGCAGGATCGCCTTCAGCCTCCGCGAAGTTGGCCGGCTCGCCAGCGTGCGTGAGGTGAAGCTTAGTGAAGAGACGTGAAGCCGACAGCGGTGTGGGCACGTCCTCGACGATGTTGGGCATGGTACGGTACCGCAGCTGCTCGCCGTCGAAGGAAGCGTCAAGGCGATCGTTGTCGTCCTCGAGCGGTGACGCGAACTCAACTGGGTCCGCCTGCTCGGTCTCTGCTGCTGGTGAAGCAGAGGTGGCCGGTGGATTGTGCTCCCCTGGAGCTGGTGACGGCGTGCGCGGCGGAGCTCCATCTGCGTCGACTCCCCAGAACTCGATGTCGAAGTCGCTGGAGGCGGAAGCAGACGTCCCGGCGGCCGAATTGGACCAATCCCAGCCGCGCCCTTCATCAAACACCACGTCGCGGCTCACCTTGACGCGTCCTGTCGCCGGATTGAGGACCCGGTAGGCCTTGGCGCCCTCGGCGTAGCCGATGAAGAATTGTTGTAAAAGAGGATAGTTGCGAGGTCCTTTTTGCATAGCCTCTCTCGGAGAATAGTGCTGCAGAACCCGGGTTGATTTGTCTGTAGCGAGGGGGCGTTTTTGCAAAATTGGCAGCGCGCGTGTGGGTCGCCCCGTCGTGGGCCATCTCGCGGTGGGCCGCGTGGTGGTGGGCCACGGAGTGAGAATTCATTTTTCTTTTTCATAAGGAATTAGAAATAGTTTTATATTTTGCATTCTGAGTTGAACTTTGAAAATTAATATCAATTCACATAGGTGTCCAAAAATTGTGAAATAAATTTTGTTGAGTTCCTGAAAATGTTGTGATATGATGGTATGATTAGATGATGCAGGTCTGAGTTGATGCTAAGGCTTATTAAATCATTTGCGAGTGTTTAGTATTATTAAAATTAGTATTTGTAAGAATTTTTGTGGCAAATTGGTAATAGCTTTGACCTTGAAATTTTTACAGTAGATTTATTGTATTATTATGTGCTCGCTGTAATTTTTGTAGCCTTAGAATAGGCTAAGTACTAGCATAGTTAGGTGCTCCTTGTGGTAATATAAGTTAAATCGCTAATAAAAGTAAGATTACATTTTAGTTGCTAAGTTAATAACTGTTAGATGAATCCATACCTGTTTTTGTGGAAATGATAAGTGGTTAGTATCTTAACCATTAGATCTAGCTTAGTGGCTTAGTAGATGTATTCTTATTTTAAGAATTGTTGTTGCCTTAATATTAACGTGTTGCATCATCGCATGCATGTAGAGAACGAATTGGTGGAGTTCGTGGCCATCAGAGATCACGAGTTCGAGGGGGTGATCGAGGAGTATGAGGAGATCCTCGTGCAGGAGGAGGTCCCGGAGCTGCCACTGGCTGACTAAGCTGACACCTCGCCTGCCTAAGTCAAGCCCCAGTGCATAACACTTATTTTGAATAATCACTGAATATATATATATGTGATGTGCATTTACGTTACAGGCATTTTATGGAAACCACCTGCATAAATATATCTGCCCTATGAGTCCTACCAGTATAGGTGCGAGTAGCTGCTATGCTTAGATTTTTTGGTAGCATGAGTAACCTGCCGTTACTCACAATATGTGATTATTATTATTACTCTCATGATTAAATGGTAAAAGGAAATGGAGACCGGACAGGGATATGGTACGGGTATTGGTGGGTGTAATAAGTTGTGTTCCGCGGTCAACGGGGCATAGCTTGGTTATACTGTTTTCTCTGTCCGTGTCGGTTAAGGACCATCCGTTGTGTACTCAGGGTTTATTTACCCCTATTGCAGGTGTAGCTTGAGGAGTGACTGTTGTGTGGAGGATTCTTCTGGCGGGCACAGACAGATCATTGTATCTTATCGTTAGATGTTTATTTTAATTCCTCTGTTTAAATTCTGCACTCTGAACTTGGTATTGTAATAATGTATTTCCGAGAACTCTGGTTGTATGAAATGGACTAAGTATTGTAAGCTCGTTCACATTATTGGATCCTGGATGAAAAACGTGGATTGTTCGAGTTCTCCCTTGGAGTGTGCTTGACGGAACAGTCCGATGTAGCTAACTTTCAGGGTGCTTAGTGTCTGGTGGAAGACGAGCGCCTCCGAAGGTGTGTTATTTCGAGCGGTTTTGCCACAAGATGGATCAAATGGATTAAAGAATTATTCTCCTTAGGATCTTCCTCAATCCTCCTCAATGGAGTTCCAGGCAAGACAATCCAATGCAAAAGAGGGGTAAGGCAAGGAGATCCACTATCTCCATTACTCTTTGTTCTGGTGGCAGATCTCCTTCAATCTGTCCTAAATAGAGCCAAATCCATGAACCTTCTGAACCTGCCATTACCTCTAAGATCATCAGAAGACTTTCCAATAGTCCAATATGTAGATGACACATTAATCATCATGGAAGCATGTAACAGACAGCTGCTAACTCTGAAAGCCCTACTCTACTGCACTCATTTGGTGAATCAACAGGACTAAGGTAAATTATTCAAAATCTATCTTGGTTCCAATCAACACTTCAGAAGACAGACTACAACATCTAGCAAGAACATTCAATTGTGATAAAGGCAGTCTTCCATTCACATACTTGGGACTGCCTTTAAGTCTGACTAAGCCAAGGGTCATTGATTTTTCTCCACTAGTTAGTACATGTGAAAGGAGATTGGCTGCCACCTCAACATTCCTTAATCAAGCTGGAAGATTACAATTGACTAATTCGGTATTTTCAGCATTCCCAACATTTTGCATGAGCACTTTTGCGATCCATCCCACTGTAATTGCCCAGATTGACAAATATAGAAAGCTTTGTCTATGGAGAGGGCAGACATCAATGCTAATCAAAGACCAAAAGCAGCTTGGACAGCAGTATGCAAATCAAAGGAGGAAGGAGGTTCGGGAGTGATAAACATGAAAACTCAAAATGAAGCCTTGCTTCTCAAGCACTTAAATAAGTTCTTTAACAGAGAAGATATTCCATGGGTATCACTGATCTAGGAAAGTTACTATGATTCAGATAACCTACCAACACAGGCGAGAAAAGGATCATTCTGGTGGAGAGATATATTAAAGCTACTAGATAAATTCAAGGGAATGGCAAAGGTGAGCATAAACAATGGAAAATCTTGATATCTTTGGTTGGACCTTTGGGGTAACAGTGCCCATGCAAGAATTTCCAGAACTTTTCTTCTTTGCGAAGTCAAAGACAATCACCTTGGCAAGAGCAAAACAAGCCACTTCTCTGTTAGACCTCTTTCAACTTCCCCTTTCCCAACAGCCTTACTCACAACTACTGCAGCTGGAATTGGATATCCAACAACTAGTGCTAACTGATATGCCTGATCTGTGGACTTTTCTCTGGAGTTCAGGCAAATTTTCTGTTGCAAAAGCCTACAAGCATCTTAGTGGACACAACACTATTCATCCAGGTTTCAAATGGATTTGGCACAGTAATTGTCAAAACAAACATAAGGTGTTTGCCTGGCTCATCATAAAGGACAGGCTGAGTACAAGGGAATTGCTTAGGAGGAAGAACATGGACCTACAAGACTATAACTGTGTCCTTTGCAGTAATGCAGTAGAAGAATCTCTGATGCACCTCATGTTTCTCTGCCCCTTTGCTCAAACTTGTTGGGCATGGCTTAACTGCCATATCTCTCCACAAGCTGACCTTTTTTCAAAACATTGAGAGCTTCAGAGTTCAGTTACAAGTCCCTTTCTTCATAGAAATCATCATCTTAATGGGGTGGTCAATTTGGAAGGCCAGAAATGGACTAATCTTCAATCAGGTGCAACATTCAGTGGAAGACACAAAAGAGCATTCAAATCAGAATTTGTGTTGATTCTTTTACGCCAAAAAAAGAAGCTATTTCCTTCAATTGAACAATGGTTAAACAGTCTTGTTTAATCTATTTAATTTCTCTTTTTTTTTTGTTTCTTTCTTTGTTTCTTGAACTACCTTGTAACCCTATGTTTAAGTTTAATCTATATTTCAATAAAATTCACTGTAGGGGCAATGTTTTCAAGTCGTCCAGTCGAACTTAGTCGCCATGGGACTGACCAGGAGACTAATCGCGATTAGTCGTCGACCAGGTCAATTAGTCGAGCCTAGTCGACCCCTGGTCGTCCTATATATCAGGACATATATACCTACTAAATATATACCTATATATACTATATAGTATACACAATAAAGCAAGCATCAAGACTACATTAGTGTTTAGTCGGTGACTTACTTGTGGGAGTTGTTTTCTTCTCTTTCTACCATGTCTAGAGGTCCATATTCCTATCCCAAACTCCATTTCTTTGTTGACTTGTCAAAAGCCTAAAATACCAAAGAAGACTATAATTAGCAACACTAATGTAGTCTTGATCTTGACACAGACTCAACAAAGAAGACTACTTGCATTAGCAAGCAATCTTGTTGGAGTAGCAAATAACTAGCATTTAGCAGTTAGCACATAGCGTAACCATATAGCAGCCACACACATGACCAAAGATATTACATAACCACACAAGTTCAAGACACATAAGCTAAAGTGTTCAACACAGAGTCACAAACATTGACATTTAACAGTCCAACAAAAGTAGGCAACTAGCCATCTAATTAAGCAAATCAACATTAAAATTGAAGCCTCCATCTCCATCTCCAGTTGGTCCATCTCCAGTTTCAGTTGGTGCAGATTCTTCATCCTCCTCAATTGCTATTGCTGAATCTACATGCTGATCTTGGTCTTCATCATCAACTTCATCAATATCTTGAGTCACTGTGTTCCTTGGACGCTTCTTGTTCCTAGCATAAGTACGCCTCACATTGGGGCAAAGAACAAAGCAGCAGACGAGTAGCAGCAGCCCTAGGCAAGTTACGTCCTCTCGAACTCCGAGTTGCACCAATAGCCTCATCCACAACAGCCCAAGTCATAGCATCGCCACCACCTTCCTGAACTAGTTCGGGTTCACAATTTTCATTGACCCATTCATTTTCTCAATGAAATTCATCAAGCAAGAGTGGATTGCATCTCTTTCCTTTGCAACCCGGCTCTCTAATTTTTTTAAATCTGTTTTCCATCCTGCGGTTGTAACTGACATATACCAACTTATTTAACCTTTAGTGCTCTAATCGATTTCTCTTTTTTGTATGGACCTACACAAAATATAATGCAGAATCACATATCAATATTACTACCATACTTAATTACTCAAAGCAGTAGTACTCTAGCACTTACAAAGCAGAAAATTCACTCCAACTACGCCAGATCAGATGCAAATGCAACAAAGGCTAACAATCCTTTTTGCTAAATATTCTAACCCTAACAGGCCAAACTGCAAGCCCAAGAGTCACGTGTTCGCTTCAGCTTAAACAGCCAAAAACAGAGTAACCAAATTGGTCGTCTCTGTCCTAGTCGGACGACTAATCATGATTTCTGGTCGACTAATCGGACGACCAGCTTTCTGGTCGAGCTAATCATGTCGGACCTCCTAATCGAACACCAGAAACCGATTAGGATGAGTAATCGTGATTAATCGCGATTAATCGGACGACTTGAAAACATTGTGTAGGGGTGTAAACCCCTCCAGTTTCCCTCAAAATAATTATGGTACTAATTGAAATTCTTCCAAGAATTTCTGGTCATGTGAGTTACCTAGAAGAGACCCAACATTTGAAAATCAATGAATGATTATGTAGAGAAGAATATTGCAACTCACCTACCTATACTCCTATAGGACATACGCAGACACATACTTCATTAGCCGATATACTCATTAAATTGAAAGCAAGGACCAATGATGAGACCCTTCGCTCAAAAAAAAATGGGGGACCCAGGAAACAAAATGACACAATGTCTAAAATTGGTGCATAATAACAACTAACAATCATGTGAAAAATGAAGGAGAAGTGAAGTAACCTTAAGACAGAGTAACAAATTTATTAACTGGAATTATAAGCATCTACCCCATCTTTTATCAGTTCTTGCTTCAGTCAGATTACATGAACCGAACAAATATTATTTCCTATGTTATGCATTCATCAAGATCCCTGAACCAAATTAAAGTTGACCAAGATTCAAGAGTGAATAACATCATGGCACAATATAATACAAAATGTTTCTGTATCTACTAGCTATAAGGAGGGACTGTGTATCATTTGAGGACACAGGGTGGATTCTGTGTTATTTCTAAACACTGGGTGACAGGATCGAGCAAGAAAAATCTGATCAAAATATGCAAAAAAATATTTTCCTAGCCACAACATTTCATGAACAAATTGCAAGTGATCCATTATCAACGATGACAGCAATAGTCCCTTTAGAAGTGAACAAATCTAGTCATTAGTCAACACTTGGATATGGTTTCTGGTGTTTTCTAAACCCTGCTGGCTGTACAACAGGCTCGAAATCAGCAAGCAGAATCTGATTTAAACATATACAATCAAGTTTTGTTAGCCATCATGGTTCCATGAAAGAAATGGAAGCAATGTATTATCAACAACGACGACAATTGTCCCCTATAAGTGAAAAACCTAATCAACACTTAATGTGAAGCATGCATGCAACAAACCTCAATAAATGGCAAAATCATGGAGAAAGCAGAAAAAATCTGATGTCCAGCAGTAGAGAAGGTGAGGATAAAGGTGTACCTCCCATTGATTTGGTTGCATGCTTTGAATATGCAGAAATTCCTGAATCTGAAGATACCTCCAAACAGGCAGACAGGCAACTGGTTGCTTGACTGTTGCAACCTTGCCAGTCATCTGAAAAATAAAGTACTCCATATCATTCCATATCTAAAAAGTTAATGTTGAAATGACCATGAATCCCAAATGGATGATTGAAGGCTATAAAGAACATAAGGCCTCACCTCCACCACCTGGCTTGAAGATAGTATGTAAGGATTGACAGATGCAGATGTTCCTGGGGAAGTCATTTCAAGATACTGCATTGTCCTGTCCGAAGCAGAGGATAGAAGAATGTCACATTTTGTTACAGTATGTTGCAATATCTGTAACTTGTAGAATCAGTGTGACAACTGGGATGGGCCAAATAAAGACGCAAAAGTCTGTTTTCCTCTCCATAAGAAAAAAAAGACATGATTGCATTGGGTTTCTTTTATTTCCAGAAACAGGATAAGTAGACTAACCATAAGGGGCACCTTTTCCCACATCAGCCAATTGATTTTTGTCGGGTGCTAGTAGTGGTCTCCCAGTAGAATCAGAAGCAATGACATCAGCTTCGAGGCGATAACCATCTGTTAGCTCAATTTCTGTCATCTGTGAAGGTAAATGAATGAAATCAAAGCGTATTACTAGTTATAAATAACTCCACAGATTAATGCAAACAAAACTGTCATATGTGAATGGGGAAAAATAGGAAGAACGAGAAATTGTTAGAAATCAAACGGGGATCAATCGGGCAGATTAGATTAATGCCACGCCGAGGAGTGCAAGGGAAACAAAACAATCGCAAAAACGAAGCGTCGAATCGGAAAGCGCAAAGGAGAGCAGAAAGAGAACCGCGCTGCCGGCGCCGGCGGCCTCAGGGTCAAGCTTGTCCGCCATCGCCATCCTGGCCGAGTAGAGCGCGCGTGGAGGACCTGAAGATGAAGTGTAATCGAAGGGGCTCTCAAGGTCCGGCGAGGGAGGGAGCAATCTAGGTAGGCGGCGGCGGCGGCTGTAAAGGGCTGGTGTTACCTGTTGGTGGCGGAGGGGAGGAGCCCTCGCTTCGTCGCGTCCTCCTCTTCCTCTTCGCGGGGCTGCCGATCGATTGGATTGGAGACGGAAGGTGGGGGCTTCTCTTGCTTCGCCTACAAGCAAAAGCGAAGCGAAGCGAAGCCAAGGAAATGGAAGGGAAGGGGGGACGAGGGTTCAGGCAGGGTTTAGCCTCGGATGGGCTCAAATCAGTAGGCGGCCCAATGATTTCTTCTTGCACCAAACGGTAAGCCCAGCTAAAAAAAAGGGTCCTATTTATCTCTCGATTAAATTTCTCTAAAAAGAAATCTCTCTTGATTAAATACTGACCTAGACATTCTACTCTCCCGAATGGGCCTGTGGTCCAGTGGTTGGACAGTTTAGTGGGACGCTACCGGCCAGGGTTACCCTGGTGTTCACACCTTTGCTGGAATTTTTCCAGAAATTTTAGGGTACACGCACGCTGCACGTTCGGTGCTACTATGCGTTTCCCACGCACTGAAGGTTGGAGAGCCTCCCAATCTCTTCTTTGCGTGTGTATGAACGTGCACGCGTGTGTGTGCGTGTAGTGTAAGTGTGAAGTGTGTGAGTTATCTACGTCTAAGTTGTACCCGATAAAAAAAACAGTTATTTTTGCTTGCCAACTCAAATCTAAACTGGTTTCATCCGACATGGCGGTGGCATGACAGCCATGTCCCACAACTCTTCCCTTTTTTAATTCTTTTTTTTATAGTATGACACAACAGGCAGGCCATATATATATATATATATATATATATATATATATATATATATATATATATATATATATATATATATATATATATATATATATGCCCATACGTGTAGTTTCGTTATAAATTACCCATGCGAGATCTATGACCAATGCCACCAAAACATAGCTTCTCATAGTAAGGGCATCTCCAACAATAACACCTAAAATACAAGACCAATTCGTCCTTTGGGTAACGCTACAGGCAAAAGGTTCAATACATATTCGACATCTTATCCAACAACAAGACCCAAAAGAGAATCATTTCTGCAAATGAGTTTCTAGGAAAGAGGATGCCTATATTTGGGTTGTGTCTCTCAGGCAACACAAAATAGGTCTCCCGTATAGGTACTCTATTGGAGGCTGATTTTAGGTCTCTTGCTACCTATTTTGGATTTAAGTGCCCGTATGGGTTCCTTATTGGAGACAGTCTAAGCATCCATACCCCTATTCAATGTGCTAAGCATCAACTATACCTAAAGATGGCAACGGGTAAAATCCGCGCGGATACTAGCCTTAGATATCCATACCCGCGAGCAAAAATCCGTGCCCGCGCCCGCGCTCATTAACCGTCACGGGTAGAAAACCATGCCCGTGCCCGCTATCCGCGGATATCACATGCCCGCGGGCACACCCGTATACCCGCAAAAATGAAGCAACAAAGCACCCAACCATATCTTAATAGCAAGTAAGAAACAATATATCAAAAAATAAACGTCTATATCTCAACATTAGATAAAGTATGACACATTAACCATATAAGAGTCATCAAAAGTCTACATTAGTGTATCTCAAGTCATCACAAATTAACACGAATAAAGACATACAACCGTATATAGACTTATAGGGTCATTGGTGCGGGTCTAGCGGGTTTGCGGGTGCGGATATCATTTTTCCATGCCCACGAGCAAATATCCATCGGGTTTAGAATCACACCCATGCCCGTGCCCGTGGGCACAAACTTAAACCCATATCCATGCCCATCGGGTTTTCTATCCGCGGACACGCGGATATTTTGTGCCCGTTGCCATCTTTAACTATACCATGCTAAATTTGACCAAAGAGTAAAGTATACACTATCAGTCCCTAAACTTGTACATTATATGCTATCTTGGTTCCTAAACTTTCAAAACACTCATCTAGGTACCTAAACAACATTTGGATATCATTGTAGTGCTATCGGGTCTCTGTGCTAGCAAATGTTCAGTTTAATTCTTCCTACGTGGGGCAGCATCGTAACTTATGCGGCACTTATTACTGGCTACTCCCTCAATTTTAAATTATAAGACATTTTTGCTTTTTATAGATTTATTGTAAAAGTAATATATTTTTTTGAGTGTCAGCTGGGGTTGGAAAGACTCCCCACCTGATTATTTTTTCATTGATCTAGGCCTTTAGGGCCCATCCCAGTTTACATCATCTGTATATATGAAACCTGCTTCCAAAAACGGGCACCCGATAGTGCCACGTCACCCGCTAACCCATCTACCGTTCGATCTGGCAAACAAGTGAAATCGACCGTCGGATCAGGCTCTTCGCGGGTCTCTACCTTCTACGCCAGTAAATCGGGCCATCGCGAATGCTCACGAACCCGTGGACAGCGGGCTCATCCCTCCGCCTCACGACCGCCGACTACGGGCGTCCCGCCATCCCGGCGTGGGTGGGGCCCCAGAGCACCGCGATCCCGGCGTGGCGGGTGCGAAGAAGCGGTCCCGCCTGGCTACGGTGGTCGTGGCCATCCCGGCGCGAAGCGGAGGCCGCAGCGACCCGGCCCGGCCCGTCCAGCATGGCGTGGCGGCTCACCACCCCGAGCCATCCCGGCAAGCGCAGTACCGCCGCCACAGCGGGCCAGGTGGCGAGGGCC
Source organism: Miscanthus lutarioriparius (assembly GCA_904845875.1). NCBI lineage: Eukaryota > Viridiplantae > Streptophyta > Magnoliopsida > Poales > Poaceae > Miscanthus > Miscanthus lutarioriparius. The sequence continues at coordinate 120,455,246 of CAJGYO010000003.1, read as the reverse complement.
ATCGCAGCCCAGCTGCTGGCGCGCCTACGTCCCTACTCCCAACACCACCTCGCCGTCTCCACGGGCACGGCCCCGCTCTACTCCACACCGCTGTCCCCGATCCCTTCCTTCCTCCTCGGATCCGCCGCCATGCCGCCTCCCCCGCACCGCACCCTCGCCTCTAGCCACCCGGCCCACCCGCCGCGCCCCACGAAATGGGTCGCCCCAGGATGCTCGGCGGCGCCGGGCGGCGGCATCGACCCCATCGCCGAGGAGCCCCACCACCACGCGCTCGCGCGCCGGCGGCGGCCTCGGCCTCGGGCCCGACCCGGCGGCCCTCGCCTGCGCGATCTCGGCCGAGGCCAGCGCCGTGCTCGCCGTCATGCGGCGCGGGCTCCGGCACCCGCGCGCCACGGCGGCCGACGACGCCATGGCGGAGCACCCGCTGGTCGCCTCACTCTGCGCGCTCCGGCGAGGAGCGCACCCGCCGCGGCCGCGCTCGGGGACCAGCATGTCTGCACCACAGTCAACACCTGCTTCCGCGTCGTCCACCAGGCCGCGGCCAAGAGCGAGCTCCTGCAGCGGTTCTCGCGCCACGCGATGCACGACCTCATCCGCTGCGTCTTCGCGCGCCTCCCAAAGATACGCAGTGCTGATGGAGTTGACGCTGCTGTCAAACCAGAGGTAAAAAGAGTGCTCGCTCCTGCTATTAATAGTCACTCCTCATGCTTTTTTTGAGCTTATTACAAATGCCAGTCAACCCCGTATCTCACTCTTGACTCGAACAAGTTTACTGGTTAGTATAAGACATTAGTAACATCCAACACACAAAGTAGCATCCTATGAACTGCATTTCACAATTAAGTAGCAAATTCAGGACCATTCCGAGCAGAGCCTTTGGGTTCGCTTATGTAGGTTTAAACTTGCGTGGTAGAAAATGACACGCATGGGATGGAAATTACCTTTCATGCAGTTATTATGTCCAATTGTTAGCTCTTAGAAATCAATGTCTTGATGTAGGTTGCAGTTTTTGAGCCATTCAGATCTGTTATAAACTCTCTTAGCGATGCCTCTTTAGTTCCTCGCATAGAATGAAAATTGCAAATGAAACTGTATCGTACAAACAGTGAGGTAGATCTCAGAGGCTGAGAAATGGTGATTGTTTATCTTTTATGCTTGATAAAATGTACAAACAAGCTAAATCCGACAATGTTGCTGCTGCATATATGGCCATGTTTTAGTTTTTGCCACAAGTTTTGGAAGAAGCATCTTCGTCCTTGAACTCTTTAAAGTATCCCCCTAATGAGAGCCAAAATCAGCTGATTTGAGAAACATGCTTCAATATTCAGTCAGGTGCTCCTAAGCTAATAATCCCATCAGGTCAACTCTGCTAACATGACAAATGTTTATAAATTGACATCACCACTGCAAGGGCGTTGTGTATTTTGCGAATGTAGCTTTCCTCAGCCAACTACACGCACAATTGATGTGGCATTGCTGCAACTGCAACACAGTTAGCCATGTGCCAATGCTGCAGCATTCTTGGCCCCCTTTCATCTTTGAGCTCCATCCAATAGTGTGCATAACTACCCCTGTTTCAAAGGTGTCGCCTAGGTGTCTAACCGTACCCAGCTCGCCTTGGGGAATAGTGCTGCCTTATCGCCTAGGCGTCCAGGCACACCCAGCTCTCGCCCGGACACCTAGTCACTTTGAAATCATGATAGCTACTGGCACTGCAACTCTGCCAGCTCACTACCAATTGACTTTCTATGTGTGGTTGTCATAGGAGAGCAAGGTCATGCAGGTTTTAGTTTAGTGAAATCTTTTTATGCATTTCAACTTTCAACTAGCTTGTTGAATTTCCAATTGAAATCTTGTTCAGGCCATGGATATTGATGTTTATAGCTAAAATTAGGAACACACAGAGATTGCTTCATCCAGATAGTGAAATAAGTAAGTTAGTTTTACAGTTAAGTAACCCAATTGATACTTGTATATATGTGTGCATATATCTGAGTTTTATCCAGGTGGAACAAAAACAAACATGGTCTCGGTCTAGCCCCTAATAAAGGTTTCGCTCATTTGAGTATCAAAAAGGGCTTTTAGATGTTGCCAAGTACAGTATTATTGCATGTGCAATGTGCTAACATTTTTGCTCGTTGGAAAAGGTTTATTGATTGTTTTTTGAATGTTATGGACAGATGGGTGGCATGGATGTGAATCATCCTTTTGGTATCAGGCAAATGGAAAATGGCAATGGAAGCTGTGTGTCCGAGACAGGTAAATCAAGGAAGTTTATTGTTATATGCATGTTGGAATTGAAGTGGGTGAGAGAGGAGTGTGGGAAACCAGAAGGTAAACAATCCTCATTCAACTTCTACTCTTGATCTATTTAATTGGGTTTATAAATAAGCCAGATTTCAGGTGTTTTAAACCATCGACATCCCCTTTGTTCTTAATTTACTTTGCTAGATCATCTAATTTGAGCCCTGAAAATTACCAGAAGTTGCAAATCATCCGCCTTCCCAGCATTGTTCTATCATTTCCTCCGAAATTGCCAGAAATTTAAGCTTTCTATTCAGGTTACGTAGCTGTTATGCATAGTATATTACCGAAAAGTGACAGCCACAGCGTAACCGGATCAGAGCTAGGCCCCTTCACCGAAGAGCGCGGCAACGCCGCACGTCTTTCTAGTCATTATTGTAAAAGTAATATATTTGAAAAGGACAATATATATCTTATAATTTGAAACCCTGTTTTCAGGACGTCCGATTAATTGCGACTAATCGTCCTGGACGGTTTTAGCAACTCGACCAGGGCCTCCGAATAGGCCAGACCGTACAGGAAACTAGTCGTCCGATTAATCGTCGTCCCGCCACGATTAATCGCCCGTCCAGCCTGTGCTAGTCGTCCAGCCCGTCCAGCCTGAGAGTGGGCTGTATCTGAGAGCTGGGCCTATTTTATATTTTGGCCCAAGCCCATTAGGTTTCCCTTTCCTACACCCTCACTCCCTCAGCCTCTCACTCACACGGCAGACACACTCACTCTTCAGTCTTCTAGTCTCTCACCTCTCCCAGTCCAGCAGCAGCCCTCCCTTTCCTTTCCAGCTGCTCCTCCCCCTTCCAGCTGCCCTCCCTCTCTTCCTTGTGGTTGCTGTAGTGCTACATGCACGCAGGCCTGTAGATCCAGTGGGTGCAGAACTGCAGATCCAACTGTGCAAGGAAGAAAGACTGCACGAAGAATATGAGCTCCTCCTCCTCAGGTCAGTCATCACCTCCTCGTGGGTATATTAGTGTGTGTATATTAGTTTGAGTAAGTGGCCAACTGACCTATCTAGAGCCCAGAACATGTAGTCTATTAGTGTATGTATATTAGTTTGAGTAACTATATAATATATATGGTATATCAGTTCCCCATATATAGGGGACGACCAGGGGACTCGTCCAGGGTCGATTAATCGTCTTGGACGATGACTAATCGTCCTAGACGTTCTGGACGGTCCCCAGGCGTCCAGACTCGACCAGCCATCCTGAAAACATGGATTTGAAATGAAGAGAGAGTACATTTTAGAATTCAGATGCTTGCATGAGCGTTTGCTTTTGCCAACTGCAGCTCTTGTGATGTTCTTGTCAGGTTTAGTTGCCTCCGGTACTAATTGCAGTACCAAAACTTGAGTGCTCTGGTCTACAGGCTTGACGGGTGTCTCCGTGACAAATTCCATTTCCACAGGCGTTCATTCATTCCTAGTCCAGCGAACAATCCGACACATGAGCGTCCAGCCGTACGGAGGCTTCCTAGCCTGCGGTTCTCCTTGCCTGATTCAGTTACATAGAGCTGGCACGCTCGAGTAGGACACGCGTTGGCATGTTACTGTAGGTGCGTCCATCTTTTTTTTATTTTCTACTTTTTTCTTTTACCTTTTATTTTTTGTACAAGTTATTTCGTACACAATTTTACATTTATGCTAATATATTATGATATTAATTTATACATCTAAGCTCTTGAATATAACTCATATGTCTAACTTTACGTCTAAGACATTCGTCAAGTTATATATCTAAGTTATACAAGCAAGTTATATACATAACTTTTCTCTTTTTTTTGTGAGCATCACAATAAAATTCACATATTTTTCAAACAAATTAAAGTGAGACGAAAATAAACTTTATATTAAAGTTGTTGATCTCGACAATATCTACAACTTTGTAGTTAATGACTTTTTCATTTGAAATCATTTACTCACCCAAAATTATGCGTGAAGCTCTCAAATTTAGAAATTCAATTATTTTGAATAGTACAAACGACCTCAGATGGAAAAACGACGAAAAGAAAAGTTATATATCTAGATATGGTCTATAACTTTGTAGTTGACAACTTTTTCATTATAAATCATTTATGGTCTCAAATTTGTAAATGAAATTCTAAAATTTTGAAATTCAATTTTTTCAAACGACCTCGGATGAAAAATCGACCAAAACCAAAGTTGTAGATCTCGATGAGAACTATAACTTTGTAGTTGATGACATTTCATTTGAAATCATGTGAGGTCCCTGTTTCGCGAGAAAATCACTAAGGCAGATCTCTCTGTTTCACGGAGGGGTCGTACTACTTAGTACTCATACAAAATAAAGTAAAATATGCAATAAACACAAAGAACAAAAATTCAGGGAACATGATTTTATTCGTTCATTGGAGAATTACAAAGTACAATTTTCCACTTTAATATATTTTTACGCCGAGTTCCATCTGACAATCAGACGATTGTGTAGTTTCTGATTCCCAGGGCCTTTAGAGGCCTCCAGTTAATTACATCCATGGCGTTGGGCCGCAAAACACCTCCAATTAAGCTATGCCCATGGTCGTCATTGTCGTCTCCAAATAAAATAAGAGTTGTCTCCAAAGTATTTGCATAAGCACAAATGAAAAATGATGAAGTGTCAGAGCCTCATCGGTCCTTGGCAAAAAGGTATCCGGCCTCGTCTTGCGGATCCCATGATGAAGTTAGGTGTTCTTCCTGGTCGGTCGTGAACAAAATAATTCCAGCCTCGTTGATCGTGTAAAATAAAACGTTCCTGCCTCGGCGACCAGGGGAAGAGGATGACTTCATATGGATCACCAGCGTTGACGGTGCGGAAAGGCGGTGTGATGATTGTGAGACTTGTACTCTTGTAGTACTTGGAAGATTTCTCCTTGTGTAAACTGTTGAGATGCGTATACTCGGCTCTAACTTCGCCAAGCCTACAGGAAGTTGCGCTGGTAAAACTCACGGGCATAATTATACTAAGCCCGGAAGTATTATGCATTGCGCCACGACGTTTATTATTCGACCCAGCGTTACACAAAGGCTCATATTATATTTGGTCGTGTATGGTGTCACGACACTTTGGTCGTGTATGGTGTCACGACACTTGCATGGAAAGGAAGTGCTAGGCCGGCCGTGGGCCACATACGCCGAGGTTGCCGTACTTGGGGCTGAAATTGCCAGTTGGACATGTCGGGCCGCCGAACCTGGAACCGTCGATGAGCTGTCGTCTGTCGAGGCCACCGTTGGCCGGGCTGCCACGCTTGCCAAAACTTCGTCACCGCGGGACTGCTGCGATGCCATACGTTAATATATATGCTTTGAGAGATTTAAATGGTTGTTTAGATATTCCGAGATTACGGGCATGATTGGTTAGCTACTAAAATTTGTCATGTTCAAGATTTGGCAAGAAAAAAATTGCTAAAACTTGAGTAAAAATGTTTGCCATGGATTTGGCATGCCAATTGTGAGGTATTGGTAAATTTTGGTAGCAAACTAAATGGCTACCAAAATTTTGGCTTACCTAAGTTTTGGCAAGCAACTAATCATGCTCTATATATATTGTTTGTTTGTTTGCCATACACATCTGATCAATGCGTAACATAATTAGCTTTCACATGCATGCAGTCCCTGAGGGTTGTCCTATAGCTTACTAAGGGCAGCTCCCGTGCTCCCACCGAACCGTGTTTGACTGCCGATCTTGTCAAAATCGATATTCCGTTTCGTCGTAAACAATCGTGGATTATTTACTGCTGGCTGATTTAGCTAGTTTGGTGTGAGAGAAAAATATTATTCCAGCTTATAATTCACGACCATATATGATCGTATAAGCCCAGCCGAACAGGCCGATTGAGGACGGTTCGTCCTCCCTAGTGTGAGCATCGATTAGTGGACCCATAATACAATACGTTTCCTTTGCCTCAGCAGTAATCCGTATGTGCAGGTAAGTCATCCGCTGTGACTCAATATTTTATTGCCCACGGTTCGAACCAAAAACAAGATTCGATTTTTCTGTCAGCTCCGTCGGTTCGATGTCTACAGCGTTGTTGGTTCGATGATCGAACATCCAGCTAGGACCACGGTTCGGTTCCCACAAACACTGGAGCTGCTCTAAAGCCCTGTTGCATTACGCAAAGCAAGCTGATACATACGTACGTGTATATATCTGGCCGGCCGCAACAGTTTGCAGCAGATGAGCATGCATAGCTTGTTGATCAAGATCTTTGCTGGCTGTATATACAAGGATCTCTGGAACGTTCTAGGCCAGGGGACTGTCCCGTAGACCGGGCCGTTGCGTAGCTGGATACGGCGTCACGTATTATACCAAGAATTCATATACGTATTTTATCTTGCCGTTTCACCCATATTAAAGAAACCTAACATGCATGTACACAGGAGATAATACACATGCATGCTTGGAACTCTGTTAAATGTTTGACCACGACGACTTTGTTTATTCATACATGCATGTACACAAAGATGTCTTTCATAAAAAAATAATCATGGACCGAAAACATGCTTGAACTAATCATATCATATTGCTTGTCATCAAAACTTATGGTTAACTTAAACAGTAACCATTTCTATACGGGCTTTCAAATATTAGAGCCACATACTAAATACTTGCACGTCCATGGCAAAATCTAAGAAGAGGCAATAGAGAAATATATGCCAAAATGTCATCTTAAAGTCTCAAAAGTATGGCTGAAGTTTTGATGATTTGAAATTCAAATTTGTCAAACGATCTCGGATTGTGAAACAACCAACATCAAAGTTGTAGATCTCGATTAGAATAACAAATTTGTAGTTGATGACTTTTTCATCTGATATCATTTAGGGTCCTAAATATTTATTTCAAAATCCTGAGAAGTGAATACTAGGGGAATGAATATGCCATATAGACACAAATGACTTAGGGATGGAGTTAGAGTAGACACAGGTCTCAGGTTCGAATTCCAAATTTTTCACGTGAAAAATCATGTGACTTTTGTGACTAGCAACTCGTGACCATGTGGATTGCTGATGGGGCCTACCTGGAATTAAAATAAAATTTTTAGCTATTTTTGGCCCGATTTTGGAATTTCTGGAAATCCTAGTCACCGCCGGCTGGTAACATGAATCATTGGTGATAACCTATCATCAATCGGGGTGATGACCATTCTTATCATCAACGACTTTCACCACCAAGGGGCCAAAACCGGCGGTGATGAGGGGTCTGAAACTAGCGGCGGTGATGAAGATTATGTAGTAGTGAATCTTGATTTTTCTCGTATATTTAATGAGCTCTTGCACTGATATGCCATCTTATTTGTAGATGCTCTGCCCTAGTAGCTCTGTATGCACCATCTTATTTCATAGCTTATTGCCATATGCATGACATAATGTGACAACTAACGCGTGATAGCTAGTTAGGTGATGAGCTTGTTTTGCATGTATGTAACGGACTAATAATAAAGCTAGCTACCGAGAGCAATCTAATATATCTCTCAATACTTGAAACCCGTCCAGGGCAAAACATATATATGAAACAAATATTTTTGATGAAGCTGTTCATTGTTATGGTGGTTTCTTCTCTAAGCTACATGATTCGACCATGCGGTGGCACGGGCGTATTATGCTCTCCTTCGACCTTTGGTAACAATTTCAATCGAGACTACTAGAGCTAGTAGCTAGCTGCTTGCATTGTTTGTTCCATGTCTCCTTCCATTTGTTTGGACAATTTATGTATGTATGCATGCATGCATGTCATTTTTACAGGTAGAGTTGGTTTCAAGAACAAGGACGGTGCCTTGCAATTTCCTGTGTTTCCACAGCAAGCATCCCTGCTTGTTGCTGGAGTCGTCATCATCTTCATCCTCATCTGCAGGTTCTGGGAATGCGACTGCAATAATCCATCCATCCGCATACTCAGTACCGAAGGCGAGCCCTGTGGTCGCGAACGATGTGATCCACAAAGGGAAGCTGTTCATGGTCATCAGCCTAGGCACCCCTGCCGTCTTCAACCTCGTGACCATCGACACCGGCTCCACACTCTCCTGGGTGCAGTGCCGAAGCTGCCAGATCCAGTGCCACACGCCGCCGCCGGAGGTTGGGCCCATCTTCGACGACGGCAACTCCAGCACGTACCAGCGCGTCTCCTGCTCCAGCCAAGACTGCGCCGCCGTCCACGAACGCCTCGGCGTGCTCTCCGGCTGCGTCGAGCAGACGGACACCTGCCTCTACAGCCTCCGGTATGGGTCCGGTCCGCTGGCGCAGTACTCCGTGGGCAGGCTGGGGAGAGACAGGCTCAGGCTTGCTCTTACTGACGACGGCGGCGGCGTTGACGGCTTCGTCTTCGGGTGCAGCGACGACGTCCAGTTCAACGGCCGTGAAGCCGGCATCGTCGGTTTCGGGAACGAGGCGTTCTCCTTTCTCAACCAGGTGCTGGCTGTGCAGCGGCAGCAGCAGCGCAACGGTGGTGGTGGTTACAGTTACAATGCCTTCTCCTACTGCTTCCCAGGCAGCCATGACGCGGAGGGATTCCTCTCCATCGGCCCGTACGCCCGGGACGACGACAACGACGCCAAGCTAGAGTTCACCAACCTCATCTTTGGGTACGCCGGCGACGACCGTAGACGATTCGTCTACTCGCTCCAGCAGCTCGACATGATGGTCGACGGGCAGCGGCTGGACGTCGACCCGTCTGTCTACACGATGCAGATGATGATCGTCGACTCTGGGACTCCTGTCACCTTCCTTTTGGCCCCGGTCTTCGATGCTCTCGACAAGGCGGTGACGGCGGCCATGGCGGCCAAGGGCTATGCTCGGGCTCGGCACCAGCTGCAGGACGAGGAGAACACGCTCTGCTTCTGGGTTCCGGGTGAGACGGTCGACTGGAGTGACCTGCCGACGGTGGAGATGAAGTTCACGGCGGGGACTGGCCTGAAGCTGCCGCCGCAGAATGCGTTCGACCAACGGTTCGTCGACTCCGACGGCCGCCTCCTCTGCCTGCCGTTTCAGCCAAGAGCTGCTGGCGTGAATGGCGTCCAGATTCTTGGGAACAAGGCCACAAGAACCTTCAGGGTTGTGTTTGATCTCCAAGCCAGGATGTTTGGATTTCAACCAGACGCCTGCTAGTGCTGTCTGATCGATCAGTGTCATCAGCTATCAGATTGTTAATTGCAGAGAAAGTTAATAATAGTAGTAATAGTAATAGTAGAAGCAGAGAAAGTTAATATAATGGATTAATCATAGGTTATATTAATGTGTGCATGCATTCATACCGATGCACTGTTGTTTTGGGTGAATAGAATAATTTGAATTGGTCTCAAGTAGAATTGTTTGTTTTTGAGTTATTTGAAAATCCCTGCCAAAAAGAAGAAAAAAGGTTTTTTTTAAACTTCAGGCAAACTTTATTGATTCACGAATGAAACTTCAGGCAAACTTTATTGATTCACGAAGACTGTTACATCGTTTACAAGAAGATGAAAAATAGATGAAGGGGGATCATCCATCCATATCTGAGAACTCTTTTGTAATAAAGCTTGCCTAACTAACTCATGGGCTACTGAATTACATAGTCTACTGCAATGACCAATAGATATCTCACTAAATTTCTTCCAGAGTATAACAATCTCATCATTGATAGCCACTGCAGCCGTAGCCGAGAACCCTCCATCCTGCATCGTTTGAACCACTTCCATGCAATCAGATTGGATCTCAACACGATTACATCCAATTTGTTGGGCTAAAAGAAGACCATCACGAAGGGCATGCAGCTGCCTCCGATGACGCCGCGTCTAAGACATGTGGTATGAAACTATGAAACGCCACAATGAACGCACCCCCTGAGTCTCTGATGACAGCACCCGAGCTTCCCGAACCTTTTGTTTCATCAAAACACCGTCAATATTAATCATCAAATACCCCTTTGATGGCTTCCTCCATCCCTGATTGATCACAGTCACCTTCTTTGCTGCAGTAAAGTAGTTTGCTGTAATTGCTACAATAGACATTGCTGATCTTGATGGATTTTGGATATCTTCTCCGTGGACTAGTTGTCTCCTTTGCCACCAAATGTACCAACATCCAGTGAGAATGAGTTGATCAGCCCAGCCAATCTTGAGTTCAGTGTCCTCACCGCCCCTTCTGATGATCTCCTGTATCAGCACTGAGCCCGATCTATCAATGATCAATAATTTCTCAACATCCCTTGCACGGCTACACGAGAATAGAATATGTCTTATGTCTTCCGCCTCCGTCTTGCATACCGGGCAATTTACAATGTCTGTAATGTGCTTATTAGCTAGGATAGCAAAACATGGGATACACTCATACACCCATGAAGAGCTCGCCATACAAAGATTTTAACCTTGCTCGGCATTGAGAGTTTCCATAATTTTTTCCACACCGGCTGTAGCCCTGAGCCTCCTGCCACAGCTGTATAGTTCCTGGACGCAAATTTATGTGCCCACTGACAGTGATATGCAGATTTCACAGTAAATAAGCCATTCCGATTAGGATGCCAGGCAATAAGATGTAATACCCTGAAAATTTTGCATTTTTCCAAAAAAGATAAAATTATTTATTAAGCATTTTTGTGAGCATTGAACCTAGGGAAATAATAATTTTTATGGAATTAAAATCAAACATAAGGTTAAAAACTTCTTGATGCATACATGCTGCTGCATATTTATTTTTGTGATGATTGGTCTTGATTCAAAGTTCAAATGAATTCAAAATCTATTTGAAAGTGTTTTTTGAAATTTATTTGGAAAAAGAAAAGGAAAAATCCTTCTCACTCCCTCCCCTCTCTCAATTCGGCCAGCTGGCCCAGCCCTTGACCCAACCCCCAACTGCCTTTCCTTCCCTCCTCCTCCCATTTTTCTCCCTCCGCTGCCTGCCCAGATTCCAAGACGGCCCAGCACTGCAGCGCCAAGAAACGCTGCCACACCCTTCGCCCCACCTCAGCCGCTGCCAGCCCGGGCCCACGCGTCAGCGTCGTCCCCTCCTCCCAACCAACCGCCACGCATGCCAAGCAAGCAAGGCAGCAAGAATCGCCGCCCGCGCCCCGCTCCTCATGGCGTGGGCGCGTCGCCCAGCCCCGCCCTCTACAAAAGGGAGCCGAGACCCCCCGTCACTGCTCCCTCTCTTGCCCTTCCTGCCTTTTTCTTTTTCGCTGCAGTGCGGAAGCCACAGAAGCAGCCCGGATCCGCCAAGCTCGGAACCTCAGCGGACCGCCGTCCCCCGAGCCGCCTCGCCTTACCCGTCATTCCCGCATGTGAGAATCCCCTTTGCTCCCCTCTCTCTCCCGACCTTTTCCCTTGGCATTTGGTGGCTTGTATGGCTGTTTCGCGCGCTTGATAGCTCCGGCCACCACCATGGCGACCGCCGCCTCGGCATTGCGTCCCTTCGCCGTCAGATCGGCCTTGCCGAGGTCTCCTTCACCCCCGCCATCTCCCGGTGCCCTCGGTTCTTCGAACCGTGGCCCATGGGCCAAGTTCCACACGCGCCGGCCTGTTCTTGCCGCCGGCCATGGCTGCGCCGCTGCCGACACTACTGTTCCTGGCCGGCTCCTTCTCTCTTTTCCCCCCTGATCTAATCCGAACCACCCATCCATGATCCAACGGCTTAGATCAGCCGATACCCCTTCGCGAGTCGGTTTTGCTAAGGAGTCCCTGAGTTTTTCTGAGTCTTAACCCGTAGTCCAAAACTCATTTCCAGAGTACGTTTTCCCTTGTTGAAAATGTAAAGCATACTGTTATAGTCCAAAATACGTTTTTAGTATTTACAGAAATGCCACTTGATTTGTTTTGCTCATAAAAACTTCGTTTTAGCTCTGAATTGACCCGTTCAATTTGCGTTAGCTTTGTAATTTCATAATCTACATGTTAGTACCACTGTTAATCAAGTTTGCAACTTTTAAATTTCATGGTTAGGTTTAATTAAACAAAGTGCTATAGGAAACCCCGTTTAATTCATAACTTTCGCGTTTTAGCTCCATTTTTCGTGAACTTCGCGTCGTGATCGTAGCGAGACGTATATTCTTTTCATAAACATCTTATCTTGTTTTCTATACTGTTGGTGTACTATTCTAATTATAGGAATGTTTGGTTTGCATGAATGCCTTTGGAATGTTGTATGTGCCATGTTGGTCGCGTTCAGACGGTGAGGAGAACGTTGGAGACCAAGAGTTCTTCGACGACCAGCAGGACCAGCAGGAGTTTGGTAACCAAGGCAAGTATAGCATGGGACCTACCTTGATGCATATTCACCATTTATTAATTACTCATTTGCATGTGTCTAACTTTGATAACCGTAAGGACATCCTAGTGATTGATTATCATGTCCCTTGTCTCCTATGGGTTATGTGCATATGGGTAGTTTGCTAGCGCTCAATGTAACAATACATGACTTACATAATGAATAATGGTTCTATAGAACAAAAAGGTAAAATTGGCTTTTAGACAAAAAGGTAAAATTGGCTTTTAGACAACTGAATTATAGGGCGAAAGAGCGAATGACTTTCGATCATGATGCTCTCGGCCCTCCATAAGGACTTATCTGTCGGCATAAGCTAGGACTGACAGTGCAACCGTGAGGGTCATATGGCTCTGACTTTAGCTTAGTAATAGGACCTTTTCTAGCTTGTTAGAGGTTACCTTTATGGCACAAAAGGGGCTTGCCACGTTGGGTATAGGGCTGCCTCTGTTCCTATGTGTATAGCCGCGATGGATATGTGCCATAGGAAAGGGGGTTCCTACATCTGCCTGCCAAGGAAACCTAGCGGCCCTAACTTGTTAGAGAAACCTATGAAGTGGCTTCATAGTGTGCCCTGCCCACTCACCTTGGCAGTGATATGGGAGTAATTAACCCGGGCATATGGGAATCTTGACTCGCGGTGAATATGCACCACCTCTGCAGAGGGTTACAAACTGTTATAACAGCCGTGCTCACGGTCACGAGCGGTCCGGAAAACTCACAGAATAATTGGTTACTCATTGTTGTTCATTTATGATGGTATACGATGATAATATGATGCAACAGATTCTGATATCTGATTATGTGGGTTTAAATGGGAGCTTAAGCATAACTTGATAATACTTGATAATAAAATCTTGACTTAATAAAAGTGCTAACTGCAGTAAACCAGTGTCATCTTTTTGAGCTTCATAACCCCATGTTAGCTTGTTAAGTACGAGAAGTACTTACGCTTGTTTACTTTCTATATTTGGATAAAAATCCCGGATGGGTAACAGATGACAACGTGTATGAGGAGTTTCCTAAGGATTATTAGGCTTGTGGTCAACCAGTTGACCGTCCCTGTGATTGAGTTCCACGAGAGAGTTATCTTTTTATCTTCCGCTGTGCTATGTAAGACTATGTGATGTTATTAATCGTGATGTAAGATACACCGTGATGATACTTTATATAATTTGTCAACTTGTGTGTGTGACTGATCCCTGGGCACACATGAGTTTAGTGCATTCAATTTTATCCTTAAAATTGGGTGTGACATAAGATCTTCTCGACCACTATAGATTGGAATTTGGAGAATCCGGTGCACATCAACTGACCAAAATTGCGATCTGATCAGCGCCTCATCCCATCTACCATCAATAGGATTAATAAGTTCATCCACAGCTTGAGATCACAATGTTACCTCTCGAGTTAAAACTTTCAAATTGTGGTTTCCAGAATCCAATTATCATTCCATATGTTAATTTGTGTACCATCTCCGACCATCGCCATATGTAGCCTTGCTTAAAACATTCAAGGCCTGCAAAGCACACTCTCGCCAAGTAAAAGAACTCCCACTTTTAAGCTTGGTTTGAAGAAGTCTCCCATCTGGATAGTATTTAGCTCTCAACACCCTTGCACATAGATAATCTAGATCATACATTGATCTCCAAACTTGTTTTGCTAGCATGGCTAAGTTGAAGCTATGGAAATCCCAGAATCCCATGCCCCCTTTATATTTTGGTAAGCATAATTTCCACCATGCTTGCCAATGGATCCTCCTCTTATCATCGTCATCACTCCACCAAAATTGCGATATGGCATCCGTCATCCCTTTGCAAATGTTAATTGGGATATTAAAGACCATCATTGCATATGTTGGCACGGCTTGGGCGATTGATTTGATTAAGATCTGTAACACCCTAGGTGTTACGAACTTAATAAAACCTTGATCATGATCATCATGCATAAGTATTGTAGCATAAATGCATTTCATGTTTCATATATAGGATGTATATGTTGCAAATGTTGTGTTTTATATGTTGCATGAAATGATACCAATAACATTGATTAAAGTTCTTGGTGATTTTATGGTTTGAAATTTTCTTAAACAAATAAAAATGTGTCAAATTTGAATCAAAATATAAAACTTTGTGATGCAAAGTGTGCTCTTCAATATTGAATCAAAATTTGTTGATGTATTCAAGTGCAACATGTGCAAATTGGGCTTTAAAAGTTGAATTTAATACTGTTTTCCCACAACATTTTTGCTGAGTCCCTGAAAACAGATACTGAGATCAATATTTGATGATTTATTAAGTCAATTTTCACAAATAAAATTTGTGCAACTTTTGTTATATGAAATAGTGTAAAGATTGTACCTTGATACTGTGCTAATGGTTGGATTGTTTGAAAGTGTTTTAACCACTAATTAATTACCTAAAGTAGTTAATCACAAACTGTTTAAAATTCGAAACTGAATTCAAATTGCAGTTTAGGTTACATGTTTTTGAAACTCTAGATCTCTCTAACCATTTAGAATTAGATGTTGGTCTTATAAGAAAAGTTGGAGATCTCATCAAGTTGAACAAGTGATATTAGTGAAGTTTTTTGAGTTGCTGTTTGGAATCAAGAGAAAAAGAGGAGGAGATGGGCTGTCAGCATGAACAGTGACCGCCGGGGAGAGCAGGCTGCCTGCTTGCCGCGTCATCGCCATGCCCCGTTTGGCCGCCTCTGCGCTGCTTCTCACGCGTCTGTCCACGTGGCGTGCTCGCGAAGGCACTACCAAAGCCACGACGTCGCCCTTCGCCTTTAAAAACCCCGCCGGCGCTCTGTCTCTCTTTTCTCTCTCTGCCCCTCCGCCAACCACTCGAGCTCGCCAACAAAATTCACCGCCGTTGCACCACCTCCGTCCAATTGCTCGCGCCCACAGCTTCACCTCACCCTTGCCTATCGCTTGATCACGGTTGCAGCGCCTCGCTTCGCCCGTCGCTTTCATGCTGCCGTTTTCGCCACAAGAAGCTCCACCGCGCCGCCATGGTCACCTCCCGCTGCGGCTGTGGGGCGCTTCGGATGAGCCTCTTAACCTCCCGTTTGTTGTGTTGTGTTCGTCTTGGTTCCGCAATCGTGATCGGCTCCATTTTATCTGTAGAGCAGCAGACGTGCCGGAACGCCACATTCGATGCCGATTCGCGCCACTGTCCTCGCTGTGGACGCCGACAGCCTCTTTGGCTCCGTCTCCACTTCAACCGCGAGGTCAACCGAGTCACGATGAGCATCCTGAGGCTAACCCGAGTAATAGATAGGTCAGCCGACCGCCGGAGCGGCGAACCCGCCGCCGCCCCGCCATGCCAGCGCCGCCGCCATGCCATGGCAGCGGCTGCGCCGCACTTAACCCTAATTCGCTCAACTAACTACCTAAATCGATTTGCCCGGTCGTGGGGGTCGCGTTGGTGCCCTTCCGTCGCCCGTACGACTCATCACCGCCGGTGAGTTATGTGTTAGAAGGTGTACCCACCGGCTCCTCACTGCTCGGTCGAGCCGGGCAGGGTCGGGTTTGACCCTGGCCCCATCTATCGGTGACTGTGGGTAAGGGAAGAGGGAGTGAGAAAAGTCTGGGCCGAGTTTCCTTTTTTCAGAAAATGATTATAAATGCAGTTTCTTTCTAAATTCATAACTAATTCTTAGTGCATGTTAAATTCATGAACTTTATTCTGTATCCTTGTCATGAAATGCTCTTTGTACGAAAAATATTAAATATTGAAAATCAATAGTTTTTGTATGACTAAAAATTAGCTCTTTTAATTAATAAATGCACCTTTCATGATTTTTACAGGCTTAAATATGTATCCTTTAATGATGAAACTTTTTGTGTATGCTTTACATGATTAAACCTACCTTCACAAAAAGTTTGGTACTGTTTTGATAATTCTAAATTGTTTAATTAATTTAAGTGTGTTTAAATGCCTTTTATGGATTAATAGAAATAGCAAAATGGTTTCTATAAATCCTAAAATGACTTTGCTACGATTTTGAACTGATTGTGGACCTTGGAACACCAAACCTCTGCTATTCCTCGGCAACTTAATTGTTTTCTTGATGTGCCCATACTCTACTTTTGATTACTAATTAACATGGCTTAATTAAATGTTTAATTAGTGGATGCATGTATATAATCCTTGATTGCTCCTTGTATGCAATAGTTGAGTAGGTGTTTATGCTATGTAGATGTTTTCCATGTTAATCACCTGCTGGTCCATGTTAAGTTAATCATTTCATGATAGACAACTAACTATTAGTTAATTAACTAAAGTGCTTTTATGATAATAAACATGGATCTTTAGTGAAGGAAAGTTGTACTCAACTTTCTTAACTTTGTTTATCTTCTGTTATATATGCACTAATGCTTCTCGTCATGCATTATGTCATGCATTCCATTATGCTAAGCATGCATCATTAATACGTGTAGTGCGAGAGTGAGAAGATTCACGTTGATCAAGTTTCGAGAAGGTCCATCCACCGGTGGTGTTGGCGTCCAAGTCTAACATCTGGATTCTCTGTGGAACTAACCTTCTCTGCAACACAGGCAAACCCCGGAGCATACAACCGTTTTCCTTGTATTTACAAATACTTGATATGTCTCTGGTGGTTAAGTTCGGCGTGGTTGCTGGTCATGCTTGTTCCATCTGTGTTTATTAAGGACCGATCGTTGTAGGGCCGCTTGTGATCGTGACTTGTAGTATCGGCCACATACTTTGCGGTAAGCCTAATATCTTGGCTATTCCATTATGGGAAAGGACAACCGCAAGCACTAGTGAAAGCTCTAGTTTGGTTTTGGTGAATCGATGAAACCCTAAGTGCTAGCCTAGTTTATCTAAGTGATCATGAGATAGGTAGCACTATTCCAAGTGATGAAGCAATGATGAAGATCATGATGATGGTGATGCCATGGTGATGATCAAGTGCTTAGACATGGAAAAGAAGAAAGAGAAAAACAAAAAGTTCAAGGCAAAGGTGAAATTGATATGAGCTTTTTGGTTTAGTGATTGAGACACTTAGCGAGTGTGATCACATTTAGGATCGATAGCCATACTATTAAGAGGAGTGAAACTCGTATCAAAATGTGGTTATCAAAGTGCCACTAGATGCTCTAACTCATTGCATATGGATTTAGGATCTAGTGGAAAGCTAACACCCTTGAAAATGTTTGTGAAAAGATGCTAACACACGTGCACAAGGTGATACACTTGGTAGTTGGCATATTTGAGTAAGGGTGGAGAAGTTGGTGAATTGAAGGAGGTGTTTTTCACTGTCAAACAGTGATCGGACGCTGAGTTTGAAGTGACCGAACTTAGGGTTCCAGTGTCCGGTCAATTATAAAAGAAGGTGGTGCTCTCGGGCTTGATTTTCCCTATGACCGAACTCGGAGAAGAAAAGTGACTGGACTCTGGATGAACACTGTTCAACATCCGGTCTTGCTGACGTGGTGGCACGGAGAGAAGAGGAGGAGCGGACGCACCGGCGCGACCGGTCATGGTGGACCGGACGCGTTCGGTCAAGAAAAACTGGCTCTGGTAGCTTACTGGAAACAACCGGACTCCAGTGGTGGAGCGTCCGGTCACTTTGAGCAGTTCGTTCGGTCGCAACTTAACACATGGCATGAAGCAGCCTAGCCGTTGAGATCGGGCATTCAACATTTGAAGCTGTTGACACGTGGCGATCATCGGGCGACCGGACACAGGGGTCCAGCGTCCGGTCAATCTGACCGGCGTGTCCATTCAGCCCGAATTTTAGTGGACTGAGGAGCCAACGGCTCTATTTTGTGTGAGGCTCTATTTAAGGCATGTGGCCAGCTCTAGCTCATTCTCTTGGCCATTTGCATTAACATAGCAACCTTGTGAGCTTAGCCAAAGCCCTCCCACTCATCTCCATCATTGATTCATTATATTTGTGAGATTGGGAGTGAATCCAAGTGCATTGCTTGAGTGTTTGCATCTAGAGGCACTTGGTGTTCAAGTTTCGCTGCGGGTTTGGCTTGTGACTCTTGGTGGTTGCCGCCACCTAGATGACTTGGAGCAGCGAGGATCATCGAGCGGAAGTTGGTGATTATCTCTGGCTCCGATCGTGGTGATTGTGAGGGGTTCTTGATCTTTCCCCGATAGAGAGCCAAAAGGTACTCTAGTAAATTACTCGTGGCTTGTGTGACCCTCATCTTGTGTTGGTTGTGCGGCACCCTATTGAGGGTTTGGCGTGTGATGCCAATTAGCGCGTGAACATGCAAGTGAGTGAATCGCCACAACGGGGACTAGCTTGCCGGCAAACAAGTGAACCTCAGAGGAAAAAAATCCTTGTGACTTGATTGTCTCCTTGGTATTCATTGGTATTCATATATTGATCACTTGCCACGATGATATACCTCTCTACCACTCTCATGTATTTCATTGTATTCTTAATTGTATAGAGCTTGTGGTAATTAAGACTAGATAGTGTAGCACTCATTCATATCACTCTTGCTAGGTTGATCACATAGGTGTATCTTTGTGACATAGTCTTATTGTGATATACTAGAGATCATAGAAATTAGAATTGGGTAGGTGGCTTGCAACCTCAAGTATAGTGCTAGCGTAAAGTTTGCTTCACCATCTTATTGACTAATCATTTGTCTTAGTGTTGTTGTAGAAATCTATTCACCCCCTCTAGCCATTAGGACCTTTCAACTGGGAGTGGAGAGATGGTGAGAGTAGCGTGTACCCACCCTACTAGAATAGGGTAGGGCGATGGAGTACTGTGCCCTCAGGTGGTGTGAACCTGTTCCGATTTTGGAGGATCCGAGTGAAGGTTGATATATGTAGGTCGGGAACCTGCATATGTCTTGTGGTAAGAAATCTCCAGCTGGGTTTTAATCGATTCGAATCGTCGCTGCTTCTCGAAAAAGAAGACACGATCAACTGAACTACATCGTAGTTAATCAATGAAACATGGTGACTTATGGATATGAGAAGTAATCAGTTGAGATGTTTAAAGAAGTGATTGATTTAGATCAGGTTCAAACTGGATATTGATATGGACTTAATACACCGTTAAAACATTGAAAGTAAGGATTCACTCGTAGTAAGCTTTTCTGCAAAAGTTACTTTTGCTTCAGACTATCCCTTTAAGCCTACATACCCTTGGAGTCTTTTCTTTTAGTCGGGTAAGTCTTGTTGAGTACCCTCATGTACTCAGGGTTTGTTAAACCCCTGTTGCAGGTTCTAACTTGTGCTGCTAATCAAGGTCATGTCGGTGGGCTCGACATGATCTGGATGTCTCTTCTATCTTAGGTGCTTCTTCTAATTTGCTTCCGCTGTCCTATTCACCTTTTGGATCTAAGTTAAGTTTTACTTAAACATGTTTTGTAAACTAATGTTATAAGTCTTCCACACTCCAATGTATATTATTTTTGTACCAAATGTTGTAATGTTGTGGTAACTCCATTGTTGATCATGTATGAGTTGTAAAATATGGATGATTTGCGGTTCCCCGAGGACACCCAACAGACTACCGTATTATCTGGCTTTCGTGTATAGTAGTCAGAGGTCTTTAGGACAATGACGGGTACATGTGGGCCAGCATAATTTGGGTGGTTCTGCCACAAGATCTCTTTACCATCCATGCTAAGAAGCTTTTCCTTCCAGCCATTAATCCGCATGGAGATTCTATCAATTAGGTGTCTAAAACAATCACTCCTATCGCCTCCCACCAAAGCTAGTAAGCCTAGATATTTATCATTTAAAGACTCACCCATAATATCTAGAGTTTCACATATCTCTAGTTTCACATCTGCCTCTGTATTACCCGAGAAAAAGATACTTGATTTAGCTGCACTAGCATTTGTCCCGAGCCTTGACAATACATATCAAGAATACCTATGAGACAGTCTGCATTAGATTTATCTGCATGCATCAGAATTAGCGAATCATCAGCGAATAAGAGATGAGACACCATGGGTGCCTCTCTACAAACTTTTATTCCCTCCAATTCTCCCCTCTCCTCCGCTTGCTGGATCAAGCTAGAGAGGCCTTCCGCCACAATTAAAAATAAATATGGGGACAAGGGATCCCCTTGCCGGATACCCCTGGTGGGTGTAATCATCTCTGTCTCTATTGAAATGAATCGAACCGAGTATCTAACAGAGGAAACATTAGCCATAATCAATTTCACCCACCGATCATCAAATCCCAGTTTGAGCATCATTTTTTTCCAAAAATCCCCATTCGACTCTATCATATGCTTTGTGCATATCCAGCTTTACTGCACACAGCCCAGGCTTTCCTTTCTTCCTCTTAATGGCATGAACAAATTCATAAGCAATAAGTATATTATCCATTATTAAACGCCCAGGCACAAAGGCGCTCTGTTGGTCACTAATAACATTCGGCATGACACCCTTCATTCCAGTTGCAAGCATCTTAGAGATCACCTTATAAACAAAGTTGCATAGGCTGATGGGTTGGAGTTGAGCCACCTTTTCTGGGTTGTCAACTTTCGGTATCATCACAATAGTAGTATCATTCCAACCATCCGGAACAGACGCTGAATTTACAGCCTGCAAAACTTCTTGCACCAGATCATCACCCGACATATGCCAAAACCTTTTATAAAATATTGCATGAAGCCCGTCTGGCCCTGGGGCTTTTAAATCCCCAATACTAAATAGTGCATGCTTCACTTCATCATAAGAAAAAGGAGCTAACAAACCTTGGTTCATCTTTGGTGTGACTTTCAGCTTCACAACATTCAGCACGTCATCATTAACTTCATAAGGTTCTGTTTGGAATAGATGGGCAAAATAATCATGTACCATTGACGGCATGGTATTACTGTCTTCATGCCTTATCCCATTGTCGTCGACCAACCCCTTAATATTATTATTCTTCCTCCTACTAGATGCATAATGATGGAAAAAATTAGTATTACGGTCACCATGCTTTAGCCAGTTAGCACGCGCCCTCTGAATCCATGTTAGTTCTTCTTGATCCATCAATAGTTCTAGCCGAACTACGATCTCTTTTTGGGCAGCAACGCTATCATCCGTCAGAGGTCCTCTCCACACCCTCTCAAGCTCCTTCTATAAGTTCTTTATGCGGTAAACCGGCCCCTTCAACACCTTCTGGTCCCAAGTATGGAGTTCCTCATCCACATCCCTCATCTTCTGCATAAAGGATGGACCCTCGCCTCTAGCTGCTGCCCGTGCCCAGGCAGCTTGAACCATCTCTTCCACCATCTCTTCCTTCAACCAGCGAGCCTCAAACCTCTGGGCACCCCGCTACGCTGGATCGACCAGAGCAGGTGGACCATCAGTTTCAACGATCAAAGGTCGATGGTCTGACTTAGTCATCTCTCCATTCACCAACCTAGCGTTGGGGAATAGATCATTCCACAACGCATTTGACACTCCCTGATCTAGCCGCTCCCTGATTTTTCCTCTCTGCCAGGTGAATATGTCACCGTTATAGCCCGTGTCCAACAAGTTACAGTCATCCAAAGCTTCACTAAACGCTTGGAGAAAGCGTTGAGCTCTCGGTCACCCTCCCTCCTTCTCATGGTGAAAAAGAATCTCATTAAAGTCTCCCAGGGCTAACCACGGTTTATGCATTCTTCCATGGAGAGTCCTCAACGCCTCCCAAGTTTTCTCCTTCTCCTCCCACCTTGGTTCACCATATATACCGTGAGCCTCCACTCTCTACCATCATCAACCAACACATCAATAAAATATTACGAAGTCTCCTGCGTTTTGATCGAAATATCCTTCCTCCAAAACAATAACAAACCTCCGCAAGGCCATCACTCTCAACAATGATATAATGGTCGACTTGCAACTTCCTCTTCACTCGTCTACCTTAACTTTCCCCTGATGAGTCTCCGGCGGAGAAAAACACATCGGGCCTCTCTCGCTTCTAGATCTCCAAAAGTGCTCTCACTGCCCGGGTGCTTGTGAGCCCACGATAGTTCCATGCTAAGATTTTTATTGTGCCCGGTCACTCTCCTAGAAGGAGAGCGCCGATCTATTCATGGATGTGTCTGAACCGTCCTCTTCTCCCCTGTTTCTCCTTGGTCTCTTCTTCTCCTGCTCCTTCAAAGGGCTAGTATCAATGTTTGGCACTGCTGTGTTTTCAAGCAGATTGACCTACTATGCCACACGACCCCTCCCATCCACGGGAGCATCTCTCTTCTTTGCACCCGAGAGGTCTATTTCATCATCTTCCCCCTGGGATGTTTCCATGTCCTCCACATCCCCATCCGTCCACTCATCACGCCCTGCAAATTGACCTCTGCCCCATCCACGGCCTCATCCCCTTCCTCCTCTGTAATCATCTCTCCCAGCAATCGATGGTGCGAACGTGACACGTAGCCAATCACCCCACTCGCAACAGGATTTGCTGTGAACCCCATCGCCGCATTCTGTGACTTCATGCCCTATCGTACCACAGTGGAAGCAAAAGCCTAGGAGTTTTTTCATAATACACAAGGTATACCATTCATTCCTTTAGCGTGATCGGAACCACTCTCACCAATGGTTTATCAAGGCAAAGCCAAACCCTAGCCTGAAGGTATGGCGTCGGGTTGATCCTCCCCACATTGACTACCTCCGTGATCAATTGCCCCACCTTGTTTGCAACTTTCTCAGCTAGTTCCTTCTTCTTCATCAATCCCTCTGGAACGCCTTGAATACGAGTCCAAATCAGAATTCTATCCAGTTTGTACGTGTTGACGTTGGAAAAACCATCGTACTCCTCCATCACCACCACAACACCACGAAACAACCAGGGACTGCCTTCCATCACTCGCGTCCAATCACCAAGACAATGGAGCTGGACTAGGAATAGATTGGATCCCAGAACTTTAAAGGTGACCTCCTTCGCCGCCGCCCACATGATCCTCATAGCATTGAACAAGGCTGCATGACTGAAGGGTTTCATCGTATGAACCCTAAACAGGGCTAGCCATCGTACAACCTTGATTAACTCCTCGAATTCCCCTGAGAAGTCCAGATCTTCATCTTCTTCCCCTTGCAGATTCAGCACCCCCAATCTCTCCTCCAGACTCGGTTCTGGTTCCTTCCCATCTCCGCCTTCTGCCTTATCCTTCCCCGACGTCGATGCCATACACCTTCCTCCTGACCTTTGCTTGATGACGCGGTGTAATCCGCACATGTGCGAGCAGTTTGGTAGTCAAACCTGCGAGAGATCGACTAGCTTGGTGGACTCTGGCGACGGCGCCGCTAGAGGATAGAAAAAAGGGTTTGTACTGCAGCAAAGTCCTTTCAGCCCAAGCTTCTCTTCAAACAGATTAGCCCGGCTCGTGGGTCCTTAGCCTTCTTAGTCCCGTAACAATGTCGTTGTGTGGGCCAGCCCATCTAGAAAATTATGCATCGCCTCCTCTGACGATCGAGGACTTCCCTCGATACTCTAGGAAATGTTGAACAACATCACGACGCTCATTAACAAGACAAAAGTATTTACAAGGGGCCAATGACTGGGACAAAAATATAGCGACTATAATATTGGAGCTATCTATCCAACAGTCACGAGTTTTACTGGCACCGAGCACCCATTTTTTTGCCTTCTTCCTCCTCCCGCCGCGCCGCCACCGCCCACTGCCCCATCACGGCGCGGCAGGATCC
The DNA here is from genome assembly GCA_904845875.1 of Miscanthus lutarioriparius. NCBI lineage: Eukaryota > Viridiplantae > Streptophyta > Magnoliopsida > Poales > Poaceae > Miscanthus > Miscanthus lutarioriparius. The sequence goes on along the minus strand of CAJGYO010000003.1, from coordinate 120,431,085 downwards.
TACTCGAACTCCGCTGCTGTGGAGCTCCGTCGAGACCCTGCTGCGCCCGCGGCGTCCTACTTCCCCTCCCCCCTCCCGCCGCCGCCATAGCCATGGGCGCCCCGCCCCCGACCTAGCCCGGCCGCCTCCACCCATAGTTATTAGGACCAAACCGAACATCGAACTGGTGAGGTCATCGGTTCGCTGGCTCACTGGTTCAACCGTTAAGAACCGGTTGAACCTCCGGTTTGATAGTTTTGAACTGAATGAATTGAACCGCCTAGAAATTCCTCAAACCGGTGCAATATAATGATATATAACAGATAATTAGCGACATATAGTTGATCACTTATACAGATTAGATGATAAAAACACAATTATATAACCAGCTTCTCATTAATATTGATGCTCTAGATTTGTTTCACAAGATATGCAAAAAATGTGTACGAAACATATTATATGGAGCACTTACAAATTGGTGCCAAAATGACTAGAATAGTAATTTAAATATTCGTAGTTGCAAAACAATCTTGAATGCTAAAATGAAGTGCGCCATTGTGAAGAGCTAGTTGAGATATTCAAAATAGATATATTATTTGTCTAAATTAGAGGTCATTTGAAAAAAAAATGATGAAGTTTTTTAATTTTAAAAAGCACCTGCCCAGGCAAGTCGATCCAACACGGAAATCATCCCGTCCGAACGTTCGGACGGGACCGCGCGTCGAACGACAAGCGTAGGAGGGCAACTGCGCGCCAAGCCAGATATCGGCTGGGTAGATTGCCGGTTTTTTTTTCTGTTTCTTTCGTTGCTTCATTATTTGACTGGCTGGGCTGTTTCCTATACTTTTTTTTTTGGCCCAATAACGATAAGTGGAGCGAACAACGCATGCGCTCTGGCCACTGGAAGACCAGGTACGTGTTTCTTTTCTTTTCTTATTTTCTTGTATTTCTTTTCTGTTTTCTTATATTTCCTTTTTATCCTTATTTTGTTTTGTCTTTCTTTTATTTCTTTTTTCTTGCAATCTATTTATTATATTTTTGTTTTTTATGTTGACTCCCAAGTTGGTACGTTTATCTTTTTTCCTTTCTTATTTGTCTTTTTTCTTTTTGTGTGGTTTTTTCTTCTTTTTATTTTCTTTACCTTTTTAAATATTTCTTTTATTTATTTTTTCTTTTACTATGCATTTTATGTTTTACTTTTCTGATGATAATATGGGCTATAGAGTTAGCGCTTCGTGTCCGGAGGTGGAGCTACTGGCCACACTCACGTGTCGAGGCTCAGATGAGTTTATTTTTATGTTCTTTCTTTTTTCTTTTATTTCATTTTCATTTCCCTATTGTATTGATTTTTTACTTTTATCTCCTTTATTCCTTTTTTTTTCTCCTTCTTTGTGTTACTGTAAATAAAATATATTTTTCTCATTATTCATGTTCTACTTTTTTATATTCGATGAGATATATGTGATGTTCGCATCGTATCTATGATATTCTATGATGTCCCAGATATTCATGTATTATATATGGGATGCTCCATGACTATTTTTGAATATTCACGTAGTACTAGTAAGATGTTTAGTTTGTTCAAATAGTATCTATGAAATGTTCCTTTTATTTTCCCCAATATTTTTTTATTTTTGCTTATTTTTTTGTTTCATGTGGTTTTTATTATTCTTTTCTTTTTTATATTTTTATAACTAATTATTATGTTTGCTTTATTTTTTTTATGTTTTATTCTTTTTTGTATTTATTTATTTATTTTTCCTTTGCTGTTTTATCTTTATATTTTCTATAGATTTTTTATTTTCTATTTTTTCTATTTTACCTTACTTAATTATTTTTTCATATTTAATTTTTTATTTTCTATTTTTTCATGAGATGCTATGTTCTAGTATATATGTGATGTTCTATGATGCTTTTTATGATGTTCTCATGGTATATCATGTCATGTTCTATGTTGTTTTTTTGTGTTCATGTAGTATACATGTGATATTCTATGTTTTTTTATGTTCAAGTGGTATACATGTGATATTCTATTATGTATTTTTATGATGTTCGCATAGTATGTATGTGATGTTCACGTAGTATACATGTGATGTTGTATGATGGTTTTTATGTTCACGTGGTATGCATATAATGTTCTATGATGTATTTTGAGATGTTCGCGTAATATGCATTTGTTGTTCTCGTAGTATATATGTGATATTCTATGATGTTTTTTGTGATTTTCACAAAGTATACAAGTGATGTTCTATGCGTATTTAGTGATGTTCACGTAATATATATTTGTTGTTTGATAATATATTTAGTGATGTTTTATGGTGTATTTAGTGATATTCACTTAGTATACATGTGATATTTTATAGTTTTTTAATGTATGAAAAGTATCTATGCGATATTCTTTTTATTTTTTCTCTATTACTTTTTTTATTTTTTCCTTATGCTTTGCTCTAGATTTTATTTTTTTATTTATGTTATGTTATTTATTTATTTATTTTATGTATATTATAATATCAATATTATGCACCTAAAACTAGCCAAAGGGCGTCTAGCTCAAACGGTTAGGTGATCCAGCGGCACACCTCAGGTCCTGAGTTCGACTCCCCATGGGAGCGAATTTCTGGCTGAGGTTAAAAAAATCCCCTCGTCCGTCCTCATGTGCCAAAGCGCAGTTATGGCCCGGCCCGGTTCTCACAGGGCAACGGATACCGCTGCGTCAGGATGACGGCGAGGTTCGGGGGTTTTCTCGATCTGTGTGAGAAGATCTTCTTCTTAAAGGGAAAACCCGGGGCCGTCATACCCACCGCAGGTCGAGTTTTTATGCACCTAAAACTAGAATATTGTTCTTCTAAGCCGAGAACATTTTTCTTACAAAAATGGAACATTAATGTCTGAACCTAGAACACTGCCTCTGCTCAATAATAGAAAATATTCTTTCTTTCTATCAAAAAAAAATTCTATCTTCAAAGGATAAATGTTCGTAAATAAAAACTTACCTAAATATATTCATGTGTGATCTTATTTTGAAGGATCTAGTGCAAGAAAGCTGATGGTGTAATCAGAATTTAATTTGGATGTTTGGTTCGGTAATTATGACTTTTTTTTAGTTCGTGCATGCTTAGGTGGGCCCTTATCTCGCTAATTATTTTGGCTTTATTATCTGCACTAATTAATTTAGATCCGCGCGCACCTCGCCACCGCAACTCTCGGTTCCCTACCGCATGCACTCCATAAAATTCACTCCCTGGCGAGGTCAAGCGTGGGAACCTCGTCCGAACGGCCGGACGGTAGGAGCCCCGATCCAACACCCCCAAGCACTGGGCCTTTGAATCACTACGTGAAAAACAGCAAGTTGTAGCAACGGAGCTTTTTTTAGGGCGGTGGCATTGGAGCCGCCCCTCTACAAAGTGGCGTGTTCGGGTTTCTCAGACAAAGAGCCCCTACAAATAACACAGTTAGGGTGGTATTGTGTCGAGCTGCCTCTACAATATCGTCGATTTGTAGGGCGGCTGGTATGTGAGCCGCTCCTACAAATGAATCGAATGTCGGCCGTTGGATTTGAAGATCGACGGTCTTTGCTGCTTTCCTTCCATGTCGATATATATAGGCTTCAACCCTAGCTCTTATCCACATTTGCACCTGTCTCTCCTCCTCTCCCTCCTCTCTCTCAAGCTGCTTAGGGCGGGCACCGATCACGATGTCCCGGGCAAGGGCGCCGCAGCCCCCCACGAGAGAGGACCGAGCCCTGGCTAGGGAGGCCAGGCACGGCGGCGCGAGGGGCCCCGGCGTGGATGGCCCCCCTCTTGCGGGCGGCATGGCTGGGCCCTAGCGCTGGCTGCCCCTCAGCGAAAGCAGCGTCCGCGAGGGGCTAAGCGCAGCGACCACCAAGCAGCTCCGGCAGGCGTCCTACGCGGCGTCCCCAGCGAGGGTGCCCTCCGGGAGGCCGGCCCCCAGCGCGGCAGCCCAGAACGGGCGGGCTACGGCGCCGTGGCCTGACCACGGCCGCGGCTGCTTCTCGTGCTGTGTCAGCTCCGACGGATACTCGGCCGGATCCATGGGGTGCATGGTCGGATCTATCGTCTAGGTGAGCTTTTTCAACTGCAACTGACTCCTGTCAAGTGTTCATCTTACTCTTCATCCTATTTTCCTGTACTGATGTTATGGTTGGATGGATGTCCAACATGTTTACCTGTGGGTTGTGCAGGCAGTGCCACATAAGCCAGAAAAATTATGCCGCAGAAGCCGAGTTCAAGATATGCAATTTCATGTTTGTTGTTTGCTTCCACCTAGGCATTGACAAGGAAGAAGGTGCTTAGTAGCTCGGACTGTACTGCCAAAATTTAGATAATGGCTGCTGTTATGTAAATAATGGTTGCTGTTAATGTGTGTGCTTCTTCCTTTTTTTTTGAACTAACTCCCAATGAATTTAAGTCAGCAATGTATTTATGTGTGTGCTTCTTCCTTTTTTTTGGAACTAACTCCCAATGAATTTCATTCTCACCCCAATTCTTATGTATGGCTCACAGTTTTGTAAACTGATATGTAAATAATGTCAGCTGTTAATGTTGAAAGTAAAGGGATGGAGCATGGAGGCGGAAGGAAATTTCATTTATCCATGTAGGCTTCTCCATGTCCTTGACATTTCAGCAATCTAGAATTTCCTTAAGTTTGGTCAATAGATTTAGATTTCACCAATCTTGTATGGTTTATAACAGGCTGATTACTTTGTTGCGATGCAGGTAGCTTTGTTGCTTGGTAGCTACTAAGAACAATGCCTCCTCTACAGCAAGGTAAAGAGACAGCTAAAAAAAACTAGATGGCTATAGTGTCAGCCTCGTGTCCTGTTTCATATCTAATTGGTGCATGGACATAAACATGACAAGATGAAAAGAGAGTCATCAGTAGAACCAAGAAAATTCTAGCTTTAGTGCCTCCTATATCCATTTTAGCCTTTTAATGTTGTGTTGCCTTCTTTTCCCTACAGGTTGTAGTCAAGTCCCAAAATAAATTTGTATGTGCGTAGTTCAGCTTCATTTTCATGTTTAAGAGTCTCAGGTGACATGTGCTTAGATTTTTTTTAAACTGGTCCCAAAATAAAGTAGAACCAAGTATGCATTATTTGCCTATCCATACGGAGCTTTTTTCCACATGTAGGTCTTACATGATTCAGCTTCGAATTAGACACATTTACATAAATAAATATTCTAATTACTGCATCATAGATGATTGAATAGATTCACCTTTCCATGTAGGCTATAATCCGATTTGCTATTTGGATTCAATTGGTTTACTTTTCATTTTCTTAATTCTCTTGCTCCAACCATTGGTGTTATTTTTTTTTTCGCACGTGTAGGCCTTACATGATTTAGTTTCAAATTAGACACAATTACGGATATAATTACTGCATCATAGATGATTGAATAGGTTTATCTCAATCCATTGGGTTTCCTTTGTAGCTATCTTTCCTCAGAATTATCGGTCTGCTGCTGTCTTCCGTTGTCCTGGAATACATGCTGAACTCCTCAGCCACCCAACCTGATATGTTTCTCTGCTGGTGGTGCAGATGAGCAAGGAGTCCACCCTGTCGGACGCTATCGATCACATCAAGAAGCTCCAGAACCCGGTCCTTGAGCTGCAACGCTAGCTCGCCGACTCGCCTGGAGAGGCCTGGGAGAAGCAGGGCAGCGCGTCGTGTTCTGAATCCTTCACCGCCACTGAAAACATGCCGTATCAGGTAATCGCTGCTGTTATGAGTTGATACTGCAAGCATGGTTTAAACATCAGGATTAGTTGCTGTGCATCTTTGGAACCGAAAATTCAAAACATTTCATAGAAGGTTTGGTTACTCAATTTCATCATAATTTTTGGATGCATTGAACTGAACCTTAACAACTAGAAAAGCCCTGAAATCTTCTTTGGACGAATGAGAGCAGAATAGTTCAATTAGGTAAAGGAGAAATGTTATGATAGCATTGGACTTCAGGATCAATGTTGTGCTTCTTTTGGAACTGAAAACTAATAGAGCAACTCAGCTTCATCACGATTTTGGGAGACACTAATTTAGTACCTTTCAATAGCTGACTATCCCCAGCAGATGCTTGAATCGGTACAATTCAAATTTCATCAAATTGACTCTTGTTTATTTGATTATTAGTATAAAATTATTAACTTCAACTATCAAACTATCATGTACTGAAAGGTTAAGCTCTGAAATTTCTTAGAATGCGTGAGATCAGAAAACCTGAAATCACTGGATGTCTGTTTTGAAGCTGAATGTTTAGCCGTGATGTACTATTGATCCCTCACAGACTCACTGTTCCATACATCTGTGCAGGGTCAAATCGAGCTGGTTCCTCTGGGGCCATACAAATACCACCTCAGGATCTTCTGCAAGAAGACCGGCGTCTTCACCAAGGTGCGGGAAGCGCTCTACAGCTACAACGCGCAGGTCACCAGCCTGAACACGATAACGTTCTATGGCTACGCCGAATCAGCGTGCTAGGTTTCACAATAGCTCTGTTAACAGCCAGGAATATAAGTCATGATGGAATTGTGTATTGTCATGGAATATTTGTTATAATCTGGTATAAATAAATGTGTAGAACAAGATAATCTGGTATAAATAAATATGTATTGTCGTTGGTCGAATTTGAATTGTAAATTTGAATATTTTTTACGAAAAAATGCACTGTAGGAGCGGTTGGTACTGTAGCCGCCCCTACAAATCGATTTGTATGGGCGGCTGATAATACTAGCCGCCTCTACAAATCGATTTGTAAGGACGGTCTGGAAACCGCCCCTACAAATGCATGATTTGTAGAGACGATTTGATAGGGGCGGCTGGCCGAGCCGCCTCTACAAACCATCGCCAGCCGCCCCTACAAATGCTTTTTTTAGTAGTGAATGAACAGAAATTATTCCACGAAAAGATGTAGCTTCGTTCATGTTGCTATATGATAACAGGACACTGGAAAATATGTGCGTGAGCCGTGAGCCGGTGTGGATACTTGCAAGCATCTCAGCTACAGATTAAAAGTCCGGAAGATCGAGTCGGATCATTATTGGATCAACGCGACCGTAGCAAATATGGATCGGACTACTAGATATTTACGCTGCATAAGCTCTCTTTAAACAAATTATTACTTATTACATAAATAAACTGCGTAAGTGCGGATAGATACCACGTATCAGGCAGGCATCAAATCTTGTGTTGTCATGCCTCGCAAAGATGTCGCCCTCCTCGTTAGGGCTTTCGTATGGCTCCTGGCGCTCGGCAAGGCGAGCGCGCTACTGGACGACGACTGGCCTCCCGATCCGGCGACGTACCCGCCGGGGCGAGTCGTCGCCATCGACCTGGGCAACACTAACTCGTGCGTCGCCGGCTACGAGAGCGGCGAGACGACCCAGACCATGTTCCACCACTGCATCCCCTCCTGGGTCGCCTTCGCCGACGACGGCGCCGTCCTCGTCGGCGAGGACGCCGTGCACCACGACGCCGTCAACCCCGGGGCCGCTGTCTTCGGCTTCAAGCGCCTCCTCGGCAAAAGGTAATTAACCATACATCTAGCTACTTTCCTAATTACTAATCTCTAGCTAGAATATTGCATGCATGCGCGCTGGTGGCTGGTGCTGGATCGGATCAATTAATATTGGTGATGAATGGTTTCCTTTATCGGCCGAAATCTCCTGATATTTCCGATATATCATTTTTATCCGTAGGTGCCGATAAGAAGATATCTATCTTTTTCGTACAAATTTTGTTTAAATTTATTTAAATTTACTTAAATTTAAATCAAATTTTATTTGAATTTGGTCCGATATTTCCGATATATCATGTTTATCCTCTTTATCTGTGACCCCGATAAATTTTAATTTCCGAAAATAAAAACCTTGGTGATGATAACGAACCAAATTCATGTATGCAGATTCACTCGCGTTTTCGAGCAGGAATTTGCTCAGAGCGTCAAAGAGAATCTGCCATACAAGGTCGTCGAGGAGAACGTGCAGCTTCACATCGAGGTGAAGACGGCCAAGGACGGCGCAGTCAGGAACGTCGGCGTCGAGCAGCTCACGGCCGTGGTGCTGGCCAAGCTCAAGGAGACGGCGGAGGAGCACCTCGGCCACCGGGTGGAGGCCGCCATCCTCACGCTCCCGCTGCAGTTTTCCGACTACGCGTCCAGGTCCGCAGCAGTGTTCGCCGGCAGGCTTGCCGGCCTCAAGGCCGTGAGGGTGGGGCTCAGCGAGCCCATCGCGGCCGCCATCGCCTATGGCCTCAGCAGGAACCTGCGCGACGAGGGCAACGTCGTCGTGCTGCACGTCGGCGGCGGCACGGCCGAGGCGAACGTCATGACCTTCGTGGACGGTGTGTATGAAGCCTTGAGCTCGCAGTATGACCCTTTCTTTGGAGGACAGGACTTCGACCGGAGGATCGTGGACCACTTCGTCCAACTGATCAGGGACAAGCATGGAAAGGACATCGCCAACGATGGCATTGCACTCAGCAAACTGAGGATAGCGTGCGAGCTTGCCAAGAAGACATTGAGCCACCAGGAACATGCGCAAGTGAGCATCGAATGGCTCGTCGACGGCGTAGATTTGTCAGAGCCACTGACGCGGGCTGAGTTTGAGGAACTGAACCATGATCTGTTCCTCAAAGTTGTTGAGATGGTGGATAGGGTGGTGTCACAAGCTGAAGTGGAGACCATTGATGAGGTGCTTCTTATTGGTGGAAGCACCATGATCCCAAAGGTTAGGGAACTCATCAGGGACTACTTTGGTGGGACCAAGGCAGTGCTCCATTCAAGGTTGAAACCAGATGAGGTGGTCACCATTGGAGCCGCGGAGTACAGCAAACGACATGACGCATTGTGTACGTAGCAGCTGATGAGTTGACTAACGCGGTCAAAATGTAGATGTTTGCCTTTTATTTTGGCCTACGTTCATCCGATTTATAGCCTATATATACGTTTAGCGGGCACAATCCACATTTCTGTGTTTAGATTTATCTTTTTTCTTCTCTTTGTCTATTTGTTCCATGATATGTTTATTCATTTGTTCCATTCTTAAAAGGTAATGTTTTGCTAATATTATTTACTTATGTAGTTTTTTAAAAAATGTTCTACAGATTTCATTATTTTAGAAGTGCAAATGTTTTTTTCTCCGGTACAAAATTTTGTTCCTATATACCGTAAAGGGTAACGTTTTGCTAACTTATGTAATTTTTAAAATATTATGTGAATTTCATTACTTTTATTGTACAAGTGTTTTGTTTCTCTCCTATAATAAAGAATCATCTCCTTCCCCGCCACCGCGCTGTCCTTTGCCTTCCCCACCGCCACGCCACCCGACACCGACCAATCTCTACCTCCAAGCCACCTTCTTGGCCATGCCGCCGCCACACCAGCGGGAGAGAGTGAGAGAAAGATTAAGAGGAGGGAGAGAGTGTCGTCTCAGACCTAGGTGAATGAGAGGGTGAGAAAAGCGCACCATGCACAGGATCCTGGAGCGTCTGTGCGACCCTCGCACCGCCAGAACTTGCCCCACCCCTACTAGAAACCAATTTGTCTGCCAAACTGCCCCCGCCCCTACGTACTATCTTGCCCTGGGGCACTAGCTGGCGCTCCCGTTGGACAAGGAGAGAAAGGGGCGGTTGAGAAAGAGAGAGAAAGAGGGATGGAGCACCTGTTTGAGGGGTGGGTGAGAGAGAGAACGAGACGGTTGTGGCTGAAGTTGTGAGTGGGAGGAAGAGAAGTGAGGGAGTTAGGGTCTTGCCCGCTTATGTAGTCCGAGATCCAAAGTGCGCTGAGATGGGTCGCACGTATTCATAGCAAGCTCAACCTGTTAACAGAGGTGGCCCAAGGCTTTTCCAAAGGTGGACCTTCTGATCGGTCCGTCTTTGTTAATTCATTTTCAGAGGTGGCTGCTTTCTAGGTGTCTCCGTAAATAGTCAGATCTCCACACCAAGGACACATTTTTTGACTGCCTTTGTAAAGCAAGTCACACATGTCTTGCTTCAACACCGCCACACCAAAGAGGAAGATCCAACGCGGCGGTTAGCCTAGCTGTAATTAAAATGGGAATAATATGGATTCCCCTTTCACTAGTGTTACAGTAATTAGTCACATCTGCTAGAATTCAGTCGCGACAGGTTTTTGGGTCCGTCTGCTGTCTTTTGTTGTTGAGCTGACGTACGCACCAAGGTAAGCATGACTTGTGGCCAACTGCATCGCTTGACCATTTGCAAAAAAAACAGGCACCCTTAATTAGTATGTACTCCATAAAATAGTGCATGGCCTGCAGCCAGCAATGGCGGTACCGGTTGGCCGCTGGGATACGGGATACCTCTCCATTACTGACGAATAGTAATACTCCCTCCGGTTATTTAAAGCAAGTCATTTTGGACATCGACACGGTCTTTAAGAAACAACTTTGACTGTAACTTTTTGCTATAAAATATAGTCAATATATACTTTTATGAAACTACATTTCGAGATGAATCTACTTACATCACTTTCATATTTTCAAACTCAACCCAAAAGAAGTTATTTGTAGTCAAAGTTTAAAATGTTTGACTTAAGACAACCTCAAAACGACTTGCTTTAGAGAACCGGAGGGAGTAATATATAGAACAGATAAGCTTACGCACTCTATGAACAAATAAAAGAGAAGTACTTGTGGGCTTCTACAATACTAGCTGAGATATAGTATTGTTTATCCATTGCTTATATATAAATATATGTTTAATGAAGCAATAAACTTCAATTTCAATCAATCAGTTACTTCCTCCATCCCAAATTGTAAGTCATTTCAAGAATCTTGGAGAGTCAAAGCTTCTCAAGTTTGACCAAAATTATAAAAAAAATTACAAAGATTTATGACATCAAATAGATATACTATAAAAATATATTTAACAAAGAATCTATTAGTACATAGTTGGTATCATAAATGTTATTATCTTATTATATAAACTTGGTCAAACTTGAGATGCTTTGATTCTCCAAGATTCTTGGAATGACTTATAATTTGGGATGGAGGGAGTATATGTCAGCGATTCAACTCTTTGTATTGTTGTGCTCATGCCTCGACGTTGTCGACACAATATTTGTTGTGCCGGTTTAGCTATTTTCATTTGGATCTGGGCTCGGCGGCGTTGTTGTACTCAATGTTGTTAGCATGCCTCGATCAGTGGTAATCCCACCAAGTACATACTAAAATACACTTCGTCATCATGCTCATGCATATTGCAAAATCTTGAAGCACATATATATATACCCCTGGTGTCCGCGACGTACGCAAACGAATGTCGTCATTGGAAGACAGGCAGCCATGGCGCCTCGTCGTGGTTGGCGCTGGCGCCACCGTCTCCCTACCGCGCTCGTGCTCCTCACCACCATCACCGTCGTCGCCAGCAGCTTGCTTGGTGGGTACGCCAGCGTGGAGACTTACACACCGGCCAGGACGCACTGCCCGGCGGAAGGCGGCAACTTCAGCGCCGGCAGCATGTACCAGGCGAACATAGACGGCCCGGCCTCCTCACAGCCTCCGCGACGGCGCCGCCACAAACGCTGGGTTCCTGAACACCACCTTCGGCGTTCCCAACGACGAGGTGTTCGGCGTCGCCATGTGCTTCGCCGACGTCAGCTGGTCCGACTGCAAGAAGTGCCTTAACATGGCGCATTCTTACATGATGAGCACGGCGTGTCCGAGCGGCCGGACCGGGGCGCTCCTGTACAACGAGTGCCTCCTCCGCTACTCCGACGAGTACTTCGCCTCGATGCAGACCGACACGGACGACCAATATCTCTTTGGGTTGTACGTCGAGGCATACGTCGGCGACATGGTGAGCATGAACAACACTCGGTGGAAGATGATGGACAGGCTCATCGCGGAAGCCGCCGCGTCGCCGCTCCGGTACGCCTTGCACAACAACGAGACGTACACGGACCCGACGAACGGTACTCGTGTGTACGGGCTTGTGCAGTGCAGGAGGGACTTGACGACGGAGGAGTGCACCAAGTGCCTCAATTACCTTGTTCGGATTCTGCTGGATAACTATCCTAACAACACCGCTGCTTTTTTGAAGGGGTTCAGCTGCTTTGCCAAATACCACCCAGAGCCGATCGCGCTGATCATGGTGCCATCAAGTGTACCTGGTATGCTTATTTCTACCTATTATATTGGTATATATATCCCGTACATTATAGTATTTCTTATTGTTGTTGTTGTTGTTGTTTTTGTTTATCTCCAAGACTGACCTAAGTTTCTTCTTTTATCAACACTTTCTCTCTCTATATATAGAGAGAGGGCGAGAGTGAGAGAGAGACTACTGATTTAATTTTGTAATGTGTGCATATGTTGATCTATCAGAGGTTCCACCAAAGGACGATCCCAAGTACAAGATGTCTCTGATCGTCGGCTTTGGTGTGGCTGCGTTTGCTAGTGCCACCTTCTTGTTAACCCTTGCCAAGTACCTACTGCCAACTGAAACTTCCTCCCCTTTGTTATATCATTGCATTGCCCTAGTGGCCGGTAGTGGAGGAGAACCCCAAGGGAATCACAGTAGTATACTATTATTATATATGTAAGCAGCAGAGCGTAGAAACTGCACTGCACTAACGCTAGCTGCTCCACGGGCGCCACACTGATTGGTTGACTACATCGCATTACATAGACAAGCGACATGCAAGTTGTTGGGTAGTGGCAGAGAGTGGTTTCACAATGGCAAGTAATCAATCAATCAACTGCATGTAGTAGGAGTAATTAAGCAAGCGAAGCGACCAGACCAGCACCGCACGCACACGCACGTCGTGCCGCCGACGGCCTCCCATTTTAAAGCGAGGCGAGCCTCCGGCACGGCATGGTGACACCGACTGCATGGCATTGGTATTGTATTGTTTCGTCTTGGTGATCGATGGTGATGGAGACGATGGGCAGGCTTCGGTGATGGTGACTGGGATGCATGGAGGAAGGAGCTAGCAGTGCACTCGAAATATATGGTCCCGTTCGCTTCGCTGAAAAAACAAGCTAAAATACTGTTCTGGCTGATTTGTTGCGAGAGAAAAACACAGTTCTGACTAAAAAGACAAGCCAAAAAGTATATATTATAAAAGAAGCGAACATAGACGAAAAGTGGTTAAAGCTAGCTAGCTAGGTAATGACACCACTGCGCTGCAAGCACTCGAGCGACGCGTACCGGCTGGCCGCTGGGATACGGGATACCTCTCCATTACTGAGGAATACTAATAATATATAGAACAGATAAGCTTACTTAGGTGGTGTTTGGTTGCCCTTCTAAATTTTAATCGTTGTTCTATCGAATGTTTGAACACATGTATAGAGTATTAAATATAGATTAATTACGAAACTAATTGCATAGTTTGCGACTAATTTACGAGACGAATCTTTTAAGCCTAATTAGTCCATGATTTGACAATACGGTGCTACAGTACTCATGTGCAAATGACGGATTAATTAGGCTTAAAAAATTCGTCTCGTGGAATACTGACAGATTATGTAATCTATTTTTTTATTAGTATCCGAACACCCCATGCAACATCCTCCTGACACTACTGGAGGCGCATGCTTTGCCGAGGGCCTCTAGCCCTTGGCAAAGGCCCAGAAACCCTCGGCGAAGGCTTTGCCGAGGGCTGCCCTCGGCAAAGACCCCTCGGGGAATTTTTAGACGGCGAAGGGGTCTTTGCCGAGGGCCCTTTATCGGGCACTCGGCAAAGCCTTTGCCGAGGGCCAGGACGGTCCTCGGCAAAGAAAAGAAGCCGTCACGCGCCGGCGCCGTTGGCGGTTTCTTTGCCGAGGGCCGACCCTCGACAAAGAAATAGTTTTTTTTTGAATTTGTTTGCCAAGGGCCGACCCTCGACAAATAATTTTTTTTATTTTTTTAAAACCTTTGCCGAGGGCCTCCTCCCTGACCCTCGGCAAAGAAATTTTTAGGATTTTTTAAAAATTCTTTGCTGAGGGCCGGCCCTCGGCAAAGAAATAGTTTTTTTGAATTTTTTTTAACCCTTTGCCGAGGGCCTGCTCCCTGGCCCTCGGCAAAGAAATTGTCAGGATTTTTTTCCAAAAAAATCTTTGCCGAGGGCTATTGCTTGGGCCCTCGGCAAAGGACCCTTCTTTGCCGAGGGCCTTGGTCATTGCCCTCGGCAAAGAGGCAGAAATTTAATTTTTTTTTTGTTTTTTGCATTCCATCGACACAAGCATTTCATATATATACATATATATATATATATATATATATATAGATATATATATATATATATATCACACAGAACCCATTTTTCTCACAATATATCACAATCATAATTGTGAACCACAAATCACAATATATTACAACGATAAGTCACATGTTCATCATCATTCACATGTTTATTACGACAAGTTAATGAAATCCAAGCACAAGTCACAACCATAAATCACAAATCACGCTAAAGTCCAACCACATCACCTAGCACGAGTCCTCATCAAGCTAGCCTATGAGACGATGGTGAAGGAAAAGCAGGATCACCCGATGACGCACTAGCGGGTTGATTGGAACCCGCGGACGGAAGCTGCACAAAGGAGCAGAGATTGCATGTGTGAGTAATCCAGGAAAACAGTTTTGGAACTTAGAGATTGCATCTAGTATTGTAGGAATACAAAAAGATTAGACTCAATTGAAAATTTCGGCAGCACCTCCCCTGCACGGGGATGTTTCCAAAACCTATAAGAAACGACGGCACGAACGCCGACATCCACAACGGCACGAACGCCGACATCCACAACGGCACGAAGGCCGACATACATGCAAAGCACAAGCGAAAAGTGAACTTTCATACTTACAGGAGTAGCTGCAAGAGTAGGAGGTGGAGGAGCTAAAAACTGCACAGGTACACCCGATGCTTGCCCAAGACTTTGCATGATCACCATCATCTCTGCCATCTGCTTCTGCGCGGCCTCGAACGCGACCTTCTGGGCCTGCAGCTGTGTGGTCAGCTCCGCGTTCTGCTCTTGACTTTGTCTTTTTGTTTCTTGCAGCTCGGCCTGCAATATTTCACTCTAATGTATCAGTAATGCAAATCTAATTTAGGTGTGTAAATATCTACGTACGATGAGTAAAACAGGAATTACCCGGAGTGCTTGGACCTGCTGCAAAGGCTTTGAGAAGGCCATGGACATATAAATGGCCGGAGCTCGTGGCTCCATGCTCGGATAGCGCCGAGGAGGAAACAAGGTGGAGTCGATGGTGCCGTCTGCAATCCACAAACGCCCGCCTGCTTCTTGCCTCCTCCGAGCCTCATGATCGCCTCTCTGCATCAATGGGCTCGGTCATGCACATTGTAATCTTTCCCATAGATCTCCCTTACCGCTGACGTGTACTCTTGGACTTTAGTGTACACGCTCGGGTCGGAGTACACCAAGGGCGGGCAGCCGGGTCAAGGAGACAGAGGACGACGCCCTGCCCATGTGGGACATAGCCCACGCAGAGAACTCCGAGACCTCCTCACCGGGTGCGCGCAGCCTCCCTCCTGCGAGAAAGACGGGAAGATGGTGAGAAATCAAGCGAGAATTAAGCGCCAAAATAAATGAAAGAAATCACTTACGATATGCTTGTTTGTATCTCGGGAGGCTACGGCTGCCTTGATGGTGAGTTGGACCTTGCCTCATCGAGGGACGCTGTTCCTGCCGCTCTCGTATGCGTGTCAACAAAGTCCTGTGATAACCACTTGTCCACGATCATGGCCCAAAGACTCGGGATACGATCGGCACCACCAGAAATCACCTACAAGTCATCAAGTATTTGACATATAAGAAGATGAAATTGAACCTACTTAATATCAAAATGAATCATTATGAATGTTATTCGCCTACCTCAAGGTAATCGGGTCCCAGGTCTCATGAATCCGCCTTGCTTGAGGCTTGGTGAGGGACCCTGGCACCGACCTGTAGTAGTCTATGTGGGCTTGACGCCCATGGTGGTGCATCTCGGTGACGTACTTCCTACAAGTCACGGCAGCCGCCTCGATCCGCTGGGCCTCAAGTCCTTCTTCGGCCTTGAAATATTTCTGCATACAAAACCGATGTATCCAATGATTATTTCGATAAAATATTTAACCAACGAATGCGATGTATTAAGCAATGTTGTGCGAGAGAGACTTACCCAAAACTCCGCCAATACTCGCCTCCCCGCTTCTTGCGGTAAGTGTCATCCGTGACCAGCGCACAGACTGTGTCCCAGCTTGAGGCCGGCCCCCGCACCACTCGCTCTTCGGACAGCTTGCACAATGCCGGGTACCATTTCCCTGCACAAAACACCAAGGATGCTCACGGGGTGCGTGTTGAGCACCCGACAAAACCAACCAGCCCCTGCACAAGTGATTAAGAAAATTTATCAGTTTCTCTTAAGATTTCCAACATATCTTATGAAGTAGTTGTGATAACATCCATAGTTACTTACCTCTTTGCCATAGGCCGAATCACTGAGCGGTTGTGAGGAAGCGGAACCGGAGGGAGGCTCGCAGGACCCCGCTCGTAGAGAGTCCGGGTAGCGGTACCCTCTCCCTCACCCTCGAGCGCCTCGCCTCCCTCGCCCTCGAGCGCATCGCCTCCCTCGCCCTCGAGCGCCTCGTCTCCCTCGCCCGTCTGCTGACCCCTCTCGTCCTCCGACGAGGACGAGGCAGTGGCCGTCACGTGCTCCTCCTCCAAAGACCTTGTCACGTGTCGAGGGAGGAGACCACTGCCTCCTGCGGCGGCTGCCCCTGGTCCTCCTCTCGTCACCTCCTATGGACGCTACCCCGGACGACGACCCCTCACCTCGAAGGAGAGGGCGGTCTCTCCCATAAACCGAGGGCGTGTCATGGCGTGGACGTCTGCTCACCATCTTTGTCCAATCACCTGCAATCACAAAGAATGAACAAGACTAATTAGTACATATATTAGAAATAGATTCAAAATATATAAACAAAACACAAATTAAAAAACCATAGTATTACATGTATTAGGAATAATCTTCATGATTGGAATCATAGGTCTCATCATCATCTTTGCCAAAATTGTCCAAATGGGCAACACTATCCGAAGGTTCTATGTTGTCATCGTCGCCATTGCCTAGAAGTAATCGCTCAAGCATTGCTATGTCCTTGGCATTACCACCACATCTCCATCGACCTCATCATCAACCGCTTTCGTTGTCTACTTCCATTTCGATTGCTTCGTAAGACTATCTCAAACGTGCTCGTAGCCCATCTTCTTGATAGAACCCGACCATCATATGTGTTTGCGCTGAAGTTGTAATCATCATCGTTTGGGGCGGTGTAGTTTACCATGTGGAGATACCTGGTGCACAATAGCCCAACCCTTAAGATCCTCTTTGTCTTGGTTGGCGACGAGTATAATACACCTGCACGGCCTGTTGAGCCACAATGTAGACATCTTTTCCAGGATAGATGGAATCTTCTTGAATCCCCACTAGCCCAAGATGAGCGGTTCGTCTCGTTGATCAAGGATTAAACCAAAGAGCATTTGAACATGATAGGTTTAAGAGGTTCGTCTCCATGAAATGAGAGTTCATAGATTTCCTCAACTCTACCATGATAGTCGAGGCCATCGCTGTCAGGCGCATAAACTCCGCTATTTGTGGTTTTTCGTTTGGGCCGAATCGCTCAGTAACTTGTTGTGTGGAAGCAATATCCGCTCAAGTCATAGCCGTAAATGACTTCACCCTAACATCACAAACCGCTTGCAACCTGTTTCAACTCGTCGCTCATGGACGAATCGGTCCGGGCTACAAGGTGAATCATGATAGATCGTTATATTAATCAAACGTCATTTATCACCTTGGACGATCGAACATACGAGCTAAATTGATATTACCTTTTGTTTGAACCAAGAAAAATGAAATCAGGCCTCCTCGCTCCCGCACCCCGCGAAACAAGGGTGTCTTGTTCATGCGAGGTAGGATCCCTTGATTGATGCTAGAATTCACGAACAAATTCTCTGTTCGAACGAGAATCAATGGGGTTGGATGCGAGAATAGTGACGGCATATTGAAATAAGTTCGTTGAGAACTTACTTGATGAACGGCCGCACCTCGGTAAGGTTATTCAACACATATAGCATGGTATCGCGCCACTCTTCATTTCCCAATAGCTTTGGGGTTGATCCACTTGCGCTGCCGAGTTGGCCTTGGAAAAGGCTCAGGATCGATTCATTTTCGCCAGTATTGTAACGAGAGGGTGGCTTATGATTGCTAGGAAGGTTCGGCTTGTAGTATAGCGTTGTGAAGTTTGCCACCTCCTCCCGAAGGCATGCCTCTGCAATGGAAGCCTCAATTCGGCTTTATTTGTACATTTTTTGCGAAGAGTCTTTAGACATCTCTCGATTGATAGCACCAACGGGCTCGCACGCCCCCAAACGTGCCTCGGACGGGAGGTGCACAATCGAGATGTTGCATCGGCAAGAAGAAGCCGGTGGAAAGATCTTCTCCGCCTTACAGAGCAACTCAGTGCCGCTTTTTCCAAGTCCCGAGCGACGGTCCGAGATATCTCCTTGGCACAAAGTCATGGCGGAAGAAAAAGCTCAACTCTGCCAGCACTTGCCAGACATGCTCAGGGACATAGCCGTTGAATACGTTATGTCGTTGAAAGGAGATGCCGGGAGGGAGATTGAGGGGGATAACAAAAATGGGCCAGCATGTGTATGGGGCAGCCATCATTCCATAAGGATTGAACCCATCTGTTGCCAGCGCGACATGTACATTACGAGCCTCAGCTGCTTTGTCACGATGTTTGTCATTGAAATACGTCCATGCTTCAGCATCAGACGGATGTACCATCTTCCCAGGATTGTACCGTTTGCCATCTTTGTGCCATGCCATCTGTTTCCCGGATTCCTTAGTCATGAATAGCCGTTGGATCCTCGGTAGGAAAGGAAGGTGACGTAGCACTCTCGCGGGGATCGGAAGCTGCTTCTTCTGACCATCACCAGAGTCTACCTCCAGGTACCTGGAGGATTTACACTTTGGACAGTAATTTGCATCCTTGTGTTCTTTCCTAAATAGGACGCACCCCTTCGGACAAACATGTATCTTGTCATACGGCATCTTAAGC
This sequence comes from Miscanthus lutarioriparius, assembly GCA_904845875.1. NCBI lineage: Eukaryota > Viridiplantae > Streptophyta > Magnoliopsida > Poales > Poaceae > Miscanthus > Miscanthus lutarioriparius. The sequence continues at coordinate 120,412,012 of CAJGYO010000003.1, read as the reverse complement.
ATACGAAGGAGTTTCTCTGCCTCGTACAAGTTCATCGACAAAGTGTGCTTCTCCGGTGGCATGGTGCCAAGCATGGCCTTCTCGACTCAGGTTTAACTCGGCCTTCAACCCCATTACGCGTCCAATCGCTTCTAGCTGAGAAATCATTGTACGCTCGTGAAGGGGTTTCTGTGCCGAGTCCAACATTTTGTAGAAGTCCTTTGCGGATTCCTCCATCTCCTCCTTCTCACGCGTTCAAGCAAAGTGAGTTTGGTGGGCGCCATCTAGCATGTCCGCTACCCCCATCATCATCATCAAAGTCTCGGAGGCGTGCCCTCACCACTCTACGCCTTATACGATCTGCTTCACCATGGTAGATCCATCTGCTGGTAGCCAAAGCGATAACCATTGAACACAAGATGTCTACCCATGGTCTTCTCGTCTACTTTTCTCCTGTTGTCACATTTGCTTGCAGGACACCAAACTAGAGAATGTCCTCTCCCGCCTCGGGCCAAATGCATGTTTCAAGAAACCATCTCATCCCTTCACCCATTCATAGTCGTAGTCACTCCCGCTTCTCCCCCGTGTACATCCACTGACGGTCCTCCATCCTTTAACATTTACAGCATAGAGTATTGTGACCATCAATTGCATCTACGTGGTGTTCCTACTGTCTAATAGGTGAGGATAGGTCCTAATCCCACCCGTGGATGCGTAGATGAGGTCAGTTTCCATGCTCCGCTCCTCTCCGAGATAGAATTTCAAAGACTCTCCCGCCGTTCTCCCGATACATGTCCTGCAAGGGAGAGTGCGTATCCAAAGAACAACAAGGAGGTGTTGCCGAAACTCCTTCTCGGACCGGAGCGGACCATGAAAACTAACCCATCTACGCATCCACGGGCTGTCCAAAAAACGTGGACAATCTAAAACAGATACGGTCGTAGATACGCAAAGATCCACATACCTACAACCGTATCTCTTTCGGACGGGAGACGCTTAATCGGGTTACGCTGGCTACGGCGTACATGCGCAAAAAGAGGTTATTTATACCTAGGGTGTCGGTGAAGTAAGGCTAGCGGGCGGTGGCGAATCGACGCAGATCTGAGCGAGAATCACGACGTCGACGAAGACGATGGGGGTCCTCCGGTCCCCTCCGACGCACTCTTCTCCTGCATAAAAAGACAATAGGTTATTTTTGTTCAAAATTTGGCAGACTTCTCCCACGGGGAGGTTTCCAAACCAAAAAAAAAAAGCGACACGATGGCCGACATTCACAACGGCATGAAGGCCGACAACCACAACGGCACGAAGGCCCTCATATCAACTTACTGCACGAAGGCCCACACAACCACATACGCACACGAAGGCCGACAACGCGCTTTACCTAGGGTTGCGGTGGAGTCGGGCGTCATGGTCGAGGGTCACTTTCTTCTCCGACGAGGTCGAGCGGGCGTTGGAGTACTCCTCTCCCCCCTCTTCCCTTTCTTCTCTCCTTTTTCCCCTTCTTCTCCTTCTCTTCCCCTTCCACCTTCTCCTCTTTTTCTCCTTTTCTTCCCTTCCTCCTTCTCCTCTTCTCCTTCTCTCTTCTTCCTCCAACTTCACCTCTCCGCCTCCCCTCCAACAGCAGCCTGGCGACGGGCGGCCTAGGGGCTGGGGTCAAGGGGAAGGCAGGCGAGGAGGAGTCCGGAGGGCGGGCAGGGCGGTCGACCTCCCTTGCTCGACGGAGACGGGAACGGAGGCAGGCGCGACCTCGGCCGCCATCAGGCGTGGGGGCGCAGCTACTGGCAGGCGGGGGCCACAGGCGGCCGGCTGAAGCGGGCGAAGGGCTGGGTGGCTGGGCTGCACAGCAGGCAGCAATGGCGGTGGTGGTGGGCGCTGGGCGACCTGGGCTGCTGGCTGGTGGCTGGCAGCAGAAGTGGCAGAGACATGGCGGCGGGGCTAGCGGTGGCGGTGGTGGAGGCGCTGGGCGGCTGGGTGCTGTGGTGCGGTGGGCAAATGGCGGGCGGCTGGCACGGGGCAGCAAGCCAGCAATGGCGCGATGGCGATGGTGGTGGACGCTACAATGCCATGAGTTGGCGCGTGGGGAGGGAGATGGTCGAACGTTTTTTTTTCAAAATTTCCGATCGGGAATTTGGGCTGCGACCCGATTTAGGGTTCAGTCCTTTGCCGAGGGCCCAGATCCACGGCCCTCGGCAAATATTTTTTTTAAATTTTTTGCCGAGGGCCACGGGCCAGGCCCTCGGCAATTTTTTTTTGGTTTTTTAGCCCAGTTTTTTTGTGGTGCTACAATACATTGTTTTGGACTCAATTTTAAAATTTAGGTCAATTTTGATTTTGTTTTGTATATTTCCTTAATTTATTTCGATTCTTTGATTTTTTTCGAATATGTCAAATTTGAACTGCAGGTGCATGGAATATTGCAATGTAGTGTTTCGAAAAATGTTATTCACGTTAATTGGTGCATGTTGAGTCCCTATCCACAAACTCGCATCAAATTTTCACGCATCTTGTTCGCGTAACATGACGACCGACTTGCCGGAAAAGTGTTTTAAAATTATATAAAATCCATACGAAGTCCGAAAATCACGAAACTTGGCGAGATGTCATGTTATCGCATGTGTAGGCTGTGGTAAAAAATTGAGAAGGCTTCGAGCGAGTTGCGACGTCGGATGCCTGAAACCTGTGGCCCTCGGCAAAGAATTAAAAAAAAAATAAAAAATCTTTGCCGAGGGCCTATCCTGACCCTCGGCAGAGGGCTTCTTTGCCGAGGGCCTAGCCTCGGGCCCTCGGCAGAGGGCTTCTTTGCCGAGGGCCTAGCCTCGGGCTCTCGGCAAAGGCGATTTATAAAACAAAAAATTGGCCGAAAAACTGGTTTTAAAAAAAATCTTTGCCGAGGGCCTCGTCTAGGGCCCTCGGCAAAGACTTAATTTTTTTTTTGCCGAATAACCTGGTTTCATGAAAAAAAAAACCTTTGCCGAGGACCTAACGGGTGGCCCTCGACAAAGCTTGACGGGGAATGGCCGCCGTGACCCAACGGGCCTAATTTGCCGAGGGCCGCGGCCCTCGGCAAAGATTTGATTTGCCGTGGTCCTGTCTTTGCCGAGGGCCGTTCTTTGCCGAGGGCTCCTGTGGCTGGCCCTCGGCAAAGAGTGTCTTTACCGAGTGCCCGAGATTTGGCCCTCGACAAAGCCTCAGGCCTCGGCAAAGCACGCGTTTCCAGTAGTGTGACACACCTCCTAAATTTTAGTCACTGGATCAAACACCACCTTACTCTATGAACAAATAAAAGAGAAGTACTTGTGGGCTTCTACAATACTAGCTGAGATATAGTATTGTTTATCCATTGCTTACATATAAATATTTGTTTAATGAAGCAATAACCTTCAATTTCAATCAATCAATATATATGTCAGCGATTCAACTCTTTGTATTGTTGTGCTCATGCCTCGACGTTGTCGACACAATATTGTTGTGCCGGTTTAGCTATTTTCATTTGGAACTGGGCTCGGCGGCGTTGTTGTACTCAATGTTGTTAGCATGCCTCGATCAGTGGTAATCCCACCAAGTACATACTAAAATACACTTCGTCATCATGCTCATGCATATTGCAAAATCTTGAAGCACATATATATACCCCTGGTGTCCGCGACGTACGCAAACGAATGTCGTCATTGGACAGGCAGCCATGGCGCCTCGTCGTGGTTGGCGCTGGCGCCGCCGTCTCCCTACCGCGCTCGTGCTCCTCACCACCATCACCGTCGTCGCCAGCAGCTTGCTTGGTGGGTACGCCAGCGTGGAGACTTACACACCGGCCAGGACGCACTGCCCGGCGGAAGGCGGCAACTTCAGCGCCGGCAGCATGTACCAGGCGAACATAGACGGCCTCCTCCACAGCCTCCGCGACGGCGCCGCCACAAACGCCGGGTTCCTCAACACCACCTTCGGCGTTCCCAACGACGTGGTGTTCGGCGTCGCCATGTGCTTCGCCGACGTCAGCTGGTCCGACTGCAAGAAGTGCAACATGGCGCCTTCTTACATGATGAGCACGGCGTGTCCGAGCGGCCGGACCGGGGCGCTCCTGTACAACGAGTGCATCCTCCGCTACTCCGACGAGTACTTCGCCTCGATGCAGACCGACACGGACCAATATCCCTTTGGGTTGCACGTCGAGGCATACACTCGGTGGAAGATGATGGACAGGCTCATCGCGGAAGCCGCCGCGTCGCCGCTCCGGTACGCCTTGGACAACAACGAGACGTACACGGACCCGACGACCGGTACTCGTGTGTACGGGCTTGTGCAGTGCAGGAGGGACCTGACGACGGAGCAGTGCACCAAGTGCCTCAATTACCTTGTTCGGATTCTGCTGGATAACTATCCTAACAACACCGCTGCTTTTTTCAAGGGGTTCAGGTGCTTTGCCAAATACCACCCAGAGCCGATCGCGCTGATCATGGTGCCATCAAGTGCACCTGGTATGCTTATTTCTACCTATTATATTGGTATATATATCCCGTACATTATTGTATTTCTTATTGTTGTTGTTGTTGTTGTTTTTGTTTATCTCCAAGACTGACCTAAGTTTCTTCTTTTATCAACACTTTCTCTCTCTATATATAGAGAGAGGGCGAGAGTGAGAGAGAGACTACTGATTTAATTTTGTAATGTGTGCATATGTTGATCTATCAGAGGTTCCACCAAAGGACGATCCCAAGTACAAGATGTCTCTGATCGTCGGCTTGGGTGTGGCTGCGTTTGCTAGTGCCACCTTCTTGTTAACCCTTGCCAACTACCTACTGTCAACTGAAACTTCCTCCCCTTTGTTATATCATTGCATTGCCCTAGTGGCCGGTAGTGGAGGAGAACCCCAAGGGAATCAGTAGTATACTATTATTATATATGTAAGCAGCAGAGCGTAGAAACTGCACTGCACTAACGCTAGCTGCTCCACGGGCGCCACACTGATTGGTTGACTACATCGCATTACATAGACAAGCGACATGCAAGTTGTTGGGTAGTGACAGAGAGTGGTTTCACAATGGCAAGTAATCAATCAATCAACTGCATGTAGTTGGAGTAATTAAGCAAGCGAAGCGACCAGACCAGCACCGCACGCACGCGCACGTCGTGCCGCCGACGGCCTCCCATTTTAAAGCGAGGCGAGCCTCCGGCACGGCATGGTGACACCGACTGCATGGCATTGGTATTGAATTGTTTCGTCTTGGTGATCGATGGTGATGGAGACGATGGGCGGGCTTCGGTGATGGTGACTGGGATGCATGGAGGGAGGAGCTAGCAGTGCACTCGAAATATATGGCCCCATTCGCTTCATTGAAAAAACAAGCTGAAATACTGTTCCGGCTGATTTGTTGTGAGAGAAAAACACTGTTTCGGCCGGAAAGACAAGCTGAAAAGTACAGATTATAACACAAACGAACATGGACGAAAAGTGGTTAATGCTAGCTAGCTAGGTAATGACACCACTGCGCTGCAAGCACTCGAGCGACACGTACCGGTTGGCCGCTGGGATACGGGATACCTCTCCATTACTGAGGAATACTAATAATATATAGAACAGATAGGCTTACTTACTCTATGAACAAATAAAAGAGAAGTACTTGTGGGCTTCTACAATACTAGCTGAGATATAGTATTGTTTATCCATTGCTTATATATAAATATATGTTTAATGAAGCAATAAACTTCAATTTCAATCAATCAGTATATATGTCATCTTTGTATTGTTGTGCTCATGCCTCGACGTTGTCGACACAATATTGTTGTGCCGGTTTAGCTATTTTCATTTGGATGTTAGCATGCCTCGATCAGTGGTAATCCCACCAAGTACATACTAAAATACACTTCGTCATCATGCTCGTGCATATTGCAAAATCTTGAAGCACATATATATACCCCTGGTGTCCGCGACGTACGCAAACGAATGTCGTCATTGGAAGACAGGCAGCCATGGCGCCTCGTCGTGGTTGGCGCTGGCGCCGCCGTCTCCCTACCGCGCTCGTGCTCCTCACCACCATCACCGTCGTCGCCAGCTGCTTGCTTGGTGGGTACGCCAGCGTGGAGACTTGCACACCGGCCAGGACGCACTGCCCGGCGGAAGGCGGCAACTTCAGCGCCGGCAGCATGTTCCAGGCGAACATAGACGGCCTCCTCCACAGCCTCCGCGACGGCGCCGCCACAAACGCCGGGTTCCTCAACACCACCTTCGGCGTTCCCAACGACGTGGTGTTCGGCGTCGCCATGTGCTTCGCCGACGTCAGCTGGTCCGACTGCAAGAAGTGCAACATGGCGCCTTCTTACATGATGAGCACGGCATGTCCGAGCGGCCGGACCGGGGCGCTCCTGTACAACGAGTGCCTCCTCCGCTACTCCGACGAGTACTTCGCCTCGATGCAGACCGACACGGACCAATATCCCTTTGGGTTGCACGTCGAGGCATACACTCGGTGGAAGATGATGGACAGGCTCATCGCGGAAGCCGCCGCGTCGCCGCTCCGGTACGCCTTGGACAACAACGAGACGTACACGGACCCGACGACCGGTACTCGTGTGTACGGGCTTGTGCAGTGCAGGAGGGACCTGACGACGGAGGAGTGCACCAAGTGCCTCAATTACCTTGTTCGGATTCTGCTGGATAACTATCCTAACAACACCGCTGCTTTTTTGGGGTTCAGCTGCTTTTCCAGATACCACCCAGAGCCGATCGAGCTGATCATGGTGCCATCAAGTGCACCTGGTATGCTTATTTCTACCTATTATATTGGTATATATATCCCGTACGTTATAGTATTTCTTATTGTTGTTGTTGTTGTTTTTGTTTATCTCCAAGACTGACCTAAGTTTCTTCTTTTATCAACACTTTCTCTCTATATATACAGCGAGAGTGAGAGAGAGACTACTGATTTAATTTTGTAATGTGTGCATATGTTGATCTATCAGAGGTTCCACCAAAGGACGACCCCAAGGCCAAGATGTCTCTGATCGTCGGCTTGGGTGTGGCTGCGTCTGCTAGTGCCATCTTGTTGTGCCTCGTCTTTGGCCGCTGGAAGGAAAGGTTTGCCATTGCCAACGCAGCAGACCAAGACATGGAAGGACAATTCAGGAACAGTGCTGGACCAAAAGGGTTCAGCTACGACGTGCTAGCGGCTGCCACTGGCAACTTCTCGGACGACCAGAAGCTCGGCGAAGGTGGCTTCGGCTCGGTGTACAGAGGTTTCCTGGACCAGCTGGACCTGTACGTTGCCATAAAAAGAGTGTCGAGGAGCTCCAGTCAGGGGAGGAAAGAGTACGCCTCCGAGGTGACCATCATCAGCCAGCTGAGGCACCGCAACCTCGTGAAGCTCATCGGATGGTGCCATAGCCATGACGATCTCCTCCTCGTCTATGACCTGATGCCAAATGGAAGTCTTGACAGACACCTTTACAGTGCAGACAACATACTTTCTTGGCAGCTCAGGTCACCTATCCCATTTACAGCTTGATCTCATGTAGTCTAGCTTTCACAACAAAAAAGAAGATAGTTGTCTTAGCTGTGTTAGCTGTGTATGCAGGTATGATATCATCCTCGGGATCGGCTCCGCACTTTTGTACCTACATCAAGACTGCGAACAAGGTGTAATATTGCACAGGGACATCAAACCCAGCAATGTCATGCTGGACGCCGCCTTCAACGCCAAGCTCGGCGACTTCGGGCTGGCGAGAATCGTCGACCATGGCCGCGGCGCGCACACCACGGAGCTAGCCGGCACCATGGGGTACATGGACCCGGACTGCATGATCACGGGCAGGTTCAGCACCGAATCTGACATGTACAGCTTCGGCGTCGTCCTCCTCGAGGTCGCTTGTGGCCGCCGGCCCGTTGTGCCTGTGCCGCCGGAGAGTGCCGTCGTCCACCTGGCGCGGTGGGTCTTGGAGATGCATGGCCGAGGTGAGGTCCTCGACGCGGCGGACCACCGGCTGGGCGGCGACTTCGACGCGCGCCAGATGGAGCGCGTGCTGCTGGTAGGGCTTTGGTGCACGCAGCAGGACCGGAGCCTCAGGCCCTCCATCTGGCAGGCCATTAGAGCGCTGCGGTTCGAGGCCTCGCTGCCGACAATCAGGGCGGCGACTTCGACGCGCACCAGATGGAGCGCGTGCTGGTGCTGGTAGGGCTTTGGTGCACCCAGCAGGACCGGAGCCTCAGGCCCTCCATCTGGCAGGCCATTAGGGCGCTGCGGTTCGAGGCCTCGCTGCCGACAATTACCAGCTGCTGTGGGGATATGAACTTCGGTATCCGTAAGAGAAGACATGGGCTGCACCATCAGAGGTCGTCCAGCCTATAAGATCAAGATGTGTACGGCACTGGTCGACGTGCACCGTAAGATATTGTATAATACCAAATATGATACTTTCCTTGTAACTCGACCCCTCCATAAGGTGAGACAGGGATTCCCTAATCGACATCTATATGCATCTCAATGCAATACATCAGAACACAGGATGTAGGTATTACGTCATACTGACAGCCGAACCTATCTAAATCTTGTGTCTCGGTGCTTGTATTACCATCTAGTTCGTATTACGTGCACCCCCACCAATTTATCTACTACCGTGGGTATACCCCTCGGTAGACTGCCGACCAGATTTCGTCGACAGTGGCGCCCACCATGGGACGTGTGCGTGTTGATCCCTGACGAACCAGATGGCCAACCTCAAGACCAACAGCATCGGCGGTGACTCAGCGTCTCTCGACATCTTGAATCGAGATATCCTTCCGTTGCCGACGATCTCGGACTCAGCGTCCCAAAACATCTCGTGGCTGTACGGCAGGTTGAGTTGAGATCATCACCGTGCAGCTCCAATCTCCAACCCATCTGATGTTGCCCTCTCAAAATCAATTTGCTGCGCACACGGATCGTGACGTCCAGACAGATTGAGTAAACAAGCAAGGGACAAACGCATCTACAAGGCTTTGCAGGAGTCAGGCTTCCGTGCATATACACGTGCGTTATGGATTGGAATTCCAGCAGACCTCGATCGAATCTGGTTCCGACTCGTCTCCAACCAAGCCGCCGTTTCAACTCTGAACACGAGATCAACCTCGTCCGACTGCAGCCAGCCGCCAAGCGAGCCGCTTGGACTACTTACTCTGACCACCTGCCGCATCGCAATGATAATCGCCGCGAAGAACGGTGCCGTGACAACCGTGACCGCCGCCATACGACAGTTCGGAAAGCTCGAGGGCCGGGCAACTTCGTCAACGCCGACCAGATAACACCATACGCCGCTGACCAGACGTTCGGTCTAAAGCTAAGTTACGCATTAATATTTTTCTAAATATTCTCCAACCTTCATATATCGCCGCAATGTTTCTCCGAACTGTTGTTTCCTTGTTTGCTCTCCAAACGATTTTCTTTCATGTATATCATCTTAAAGATGACATACAACTAAGTTTAAGACTAACCCCCAAACAGTCATGTTGACGCTCGGATGTTCTCAGACACAGTCCTGTCTCTGGCTCCTCCCTACACGTGCACAAGTGTCTGCCCTCTGCGTTATGGGTGGTCGGCAGCGGCTCCTTAGCGACGCTTTGTTCTTCTTACACGCACATCGGCTCCGCGCTCCGCGTTTTGGTTAATAGGCTAGCTAGGGCTAGAGACTCAGCTACACACTAACTGGTCGGGCGGTTTGTATTAAATATAAATACATCTTCGGAATAACACTAAGTGTTCACACCAACCGATCGCCTAGCTGCATACGCTATTTCATCACCGTTGCTGATTCTTCTTCGGAGTTCATATATTTATTTCTATATCATATACTACCTATTCTACACATTTGTTTCGCACGGGACTCCTCGGTGCTTGGACATCGCCAGCTACGCCGGGGACTCCTCGGTGCTCGGACATCGCCAGCTACGTCGGGGACTCCTCGGTGCTCGGATATCGCCAGCTACTCCAGGGACTCCTCGGTGCTCGGACATCACCACCAACCCCGGGGACTCCTTGGTGCTCAGACATCGCCAGCTAGGGCGGGACTCCTCGGTGCTCGAACATCGCCAGCTATGCCGGCACTCCTCGATGCTCGGACATCATCAGCTATGCTGGGGACTTCTCGGTGCTCGGACATTGCCAGCTACGCTGGGGACTCCTCAGGGTTCGGTTTCTTCGTGCAAGCATCGCTAGCTAAGCTGAGGACTTCCTTGGTGGTCGGATCTTGCTACGTCTCATCGGTGTGCTATCAAGCTACTCCATGCTATTCAAATCAGGGTGCTAATCTTGGGCAGCACGTCTGGGGTCTTGATATGCGCATGTTAGATGGTGTCGGCAAGCTTTCATACTTCTTTTCTTTGACCCTGCTACAAGATTCATTCTTTATCTACCAGCAGGCTCGGGGACTAAGTGGCTACACTTCACCTAGCGGTGAATGTAGTGCTTATTTCTTGATTTACCCTCCTTATTGATGGAGTGTAAGTGGCTACACTTCTTCTAAGTGAAAGAATTTTCAAATTTTATATTGAGCCCCTTACATCCTTCTAGCAAGCCTTATTTGGTTAAGTCCGAGGTCTTCTAACCAGTTAAACTGGTTGGCATTGACTTTCACCGCCTAGATCACCAGTTAAACTGGTCGGCTTCGACCTTCACCGCCTAGGTCACCAGTTAAACTAGTCGGTTTCGACTTCCACTGCTCGGATCACTAGTTAAACTGATCGGCTTCACGTTAAAGTGCTCGGACTTGTTGAAGACAGCGTTGCTCATAGGATACAAGGTGCTCGGGGACTAGCTGTGGGGGATATGACCCTCGGTATCCATAAAACAAGACATGGGCCGCACCATCAGAGGTGGTCCAGCCCACAAGATCAAGGCATGCACGGCACTGGTCGACGTACACCGCAAGATATTGTATAGTACCAAATAGGATACTTTCTTTATAACCCTACCCCTCCAGAGTATTAAGGAGAGGCAGGGGTCCCCTAGTCGACATCTATATACATCTCAATGCAATACATCAGAACATAGGATGTAGGTATTACGTCATACTAACGGCCGAACCTATCTAAATCTTGTGTCTCGGTGCTTGTATTACCATCTAGTTCGTATCACGTGCACCCCCATCGATTCATCTACTACCATGGGTATACCCCTCGGTAGACTACCAACCAGATTTTGTCAACACCAACGGACACGAACCACCACCGGTTATTGGCCGGCTAGCTTATGTGCCGTCCTTGTCTTTCGTCTTGGAGGAAGACGATATGGCAACACGCGGCATGCATGCACCTCTAGGTCAATGTCCACCAACTAATTACTATACGTAATCTTTTTAAGTTGTACTAGAACTCAAGGTTTGAATGAGCTGGTTTATGGTATACTTCCTCCGTTCCAAATCAAGTGTCGTTTTCGCTTCCCAAAAAGTTAAACGCTTTTAACTTTAACCAAATACATATAAGAAAATATTAATATTTATAGTACACAGTTACTATTATTCAAAAACCTCCAGCTATATATAGCTATAGCCGGAGATAGCTGCTGGGGAAGAAAACAACTAGGAGGATTAACTTTTTGAACTTTTCGCGCTAAGCAATCCTAAATGCTAATAGCTGTGTTCAGACGGAGATATCCACTAAAAGACCTTTGTTTAGCTGTAGCTAGGACATTGATGGCCCAAAAATAGCAGGCCCAACTAGTCTCCACCTTCAAACCACGTAACCCTCGTTGAGTTCTCTTTCTTGTCTCTCTCTCACTCTTCTCCATGATAGAGTCAAAGACACAACCAGAGCTACTACACTCATGACACATCCCCGGAGCCCCTCAAGGACAGCTGTGGTGTATAGACGGTTGCGCGGCGGCAAGGTGGAGGTGCTTGGCCAGCGGTGGCGGCTGTGGCTGCTACGCTCATCCTCGGAGCCTCGCAGGCAGCAATGGTCTAGAGATAGCCGCGTGACGCTTCCAAAAGAGGCAGCGGCGGTGGTGGTGTGTGGGTGGGGGCGGGGGGGATTCTCTGCGCTACTGCCGCACACGTTGTCTCATGCGACATTGGCAGGATGCCTGCCGCGTGTCCCAAACCCAATCCAAGAACCATACGATCTATGCATGTTACATGTCCCAAACCCAATAAGCACTACCGGATATAGGATCTTTGTCGAGTGCCAGGGGCACTCGACGAACCCCAAAAACACTCGACAAAGGGCTTGTCGAGTGTTACACTCGGTAAAAGTTTTGACGGCAAACACTAGTTTGCCGAGTGTTTTTTGTCGCGCACTTGGCAAAGACGTTGCCAAGTGCCCAAAAAACACTCGGCAAACAATTTTTCAAAAAAAATAAAAAAACCAAGCCGTTGTCTTCTCCTTGCCGTGCTGCCACCACGCCGCACCACCACCACGCCCAGGCCACCACCACGCCGGGGTCGGATCCGGCCTCCCCGTGCGCCACCGTCGCCGGATCCGACCGCGCCGGGGCAAGATCTGGTGGAGGCGGTGGAGGAGCGCCACCGGGAAAGAGAGAGGTAGGGGGAGCACCGCCATGCCGAGAGAGGAAGGGGGGAGGGCACCACCGCCAGGAAAGGGAGGGGGAGGGCGCTGCCATGCTAGTAGAGGGAGAGGGTAGGGCGCCGCCATGCCGGCAGAGGGAGGGGGCAGGGCATGGAAGAAGAAGAAGGGGAGGGGGCGGGCCAAGGGGGGGGAGCGAGGAGGGAGAGAGAGAGAGGGGGCATGCCAAGAGAGGGAGGGAGGGGCGCCACGATGGAAAGGGAGGAGGGAGGGAGGGTGGGGCGGCAGGAGGAGAAGAAGAAGGGGAGGGAGGGGCACGACCGGTGAGGGAGGAGGGAGGAGGGGAGGGAGGGAGAGGGGCATGCCGAGAGAGGGAGGGGCTGGCCGCGTCGTTGAATTAAATATGATTTTTCCCTTTACCGAGTGTCCAGATCTGGGCACTCGGCAAAGTTTTTTTCATTTTTTTCTTCTCCTTCTTTTCTAGAAAAAATATTTTATTTCTTTGCCCAGTGTCTAAGATCTGGGCACTCGGCAAAATTTTTTTTTATTTTTTTTCTTCTCCTTCTTTTCTAGAAAAAAGATTTTATTTCTTTGCCGAGTGTCCTAGATCTGGGCACTCGGCAAAGTTTTTTTTCATTTTTTTTCTTCTCTTTCTTTCCCAGAAAAAAGATTTTATTTCTTTGCCGAGTGCAAAAAAGAAAACACTCGACAAACCTCCTGTTTGCCGAGTGTTTTTTTTGACACTCGGCAAACCTCCTGTTTGCCGAGTGTTATTTTTTTGCCGAGTGTTTTTAGCGCAGCACTCGGCAATGGTCTAGAGATGGCCGCGTGACGCTTCCACAAGAGGTAGCGGCGGTGGTGGTGTGTGTGGGTGGGGGGGATTCTCTGCGCTACCGCCACACACGTTGTCTCATGCGGCACTGGCAGGATGCCTGCCGCGTGTCCCAAACCCAATCCAAGAACCATACGATCTATGCATGTTGCATGTCCCAAATCCAATAAGCACAACCGGGTACAGGATCTTTGCCGAGTGCCGTGGGCACTCGGTGAAGCCCCAAAAACACTCGACAAAGGGTTTGCCGAGTGTTAGACTCGGCAAACGACACTCGGTAAACGTTTTGATGGCAAACGCTAGTTTGCCGAGTGTTTTTTGTCGCGCACTCGACAAAGACATTGCCGAGTGCCCAAAAAACACTCGGCAAACAATTTTTTCAAAAAAAATTAAAAAATAAGCTGCCATCTTCTCTTCGCTGTGCTGCCACCACGCCACACCGCCACCACGCCGGGGCCGGATCCGGCCTCCCCGTGCGCCACCGTCACCGGATGCGCCCGCACGGGACCGGATCTGGTGGAGGCGGTGGAGGAGCGCCGTCAGGAAAGGGAGAGGCAGGGGGAGTGCCGCCATGCCGAGAGAGGAAGGGGGGAGGGCACCACCGCCGGGAAAGGGAGGGGGAGGGCGCCGCCACGCTAGGAGAGGGAGAGGGCACGGCGCCGTCGCGCCGGGAGGCGGAGGGGGCAGGGCACGGGAGAAGAAGAAGGGGGTGGGGAGTGGCGCGTGCCGGCGAGGGAGGAGGGAGGAGGGAGGAGGGGAGGGAGGGAGGGGCATGCCGAGAGAGGGAGGGGCGGCGCCACGGCGACAAAAAGGGAGGAGGGGGGAGGGAGGAGGGGCGGTCATGGGAGAAGAAGACGAGGGAGGGAGGGACACGACCGGTGAGGGAGGAGGGAGGAGGGGGCGGCCGTAGGAGAAAAAGAAGGGGGAGGGGAGGGGCGCGCGCCGTTGAATTAAATATGATTTTTTCCTTTGCCGAGTGTCCAGATATGGGCACTCGACAAAGTTTTTTTTCATTTTTTTCTTCTTCTTTTTTCCTAGAAAAAATATTTTATTTCTTTGCTGAGTGTCCTAGATCTGGGCACTCGGCAAAGTTTTTTTTCATTTTTTTCTTGTCCTTCTTTTCCAGAAGAAAGATTTTATTTCTTTGCCGAGTGCCCTAGATCTGGACACTCGGCAAAGTTTTTTTTCATTTTTTTTCTTCTCCTTCTTTCCCAGAAAAAGATTTTATTTCTTTGCCGAGTGCAAAAAAAAACACTCGGCAAACCTCCTGTTTGCGGAGTGTTTTTTTGACACTCGGCAACCTCCTGTTTGCCGAGTGTCAATTTTTTGCCGAGTGTTTTTAGCGCAGCACTCGACAATGGTCTAGAGATGGCTGCGTGATGCTTCCACAAGAGGCAGCGGCGGTGGTGGTGTGTGTGGGTGGGGCGGGGGGGGGGGATTCTCTGTGCTACCGCCGCAAAGTTGTCTCATGCGACACTGGCAGGATGCCTACCGCGTGTCCCAAACCCAATCCAAGAACCATACGATCTATGCTTGTTGCATGTCCCAAACCCAATAAGCACTACCGGATATAGGATCTTTGCCGAGTGCCAGGGGCACTTGGCGAAGCCCCAAAAACACTCGACAAAGGGTTTACCAAGTGTTACACTCGGCAAACAACACTCGGTAAATATTTTGACGGCAAGTGCTAGTTTGCCAAGTGTTTATCTCGCACACTTGGCAAAGACGTTGGCGAGTGCCCAAAAAACACTCGTCAAACAAATTTTCAGAAAAAATAAAAAAAAACAAGCCACCGTCTTCTCCTCTCCGCACTGCCACCATGCCGCACCGCCACCACGCCGCACCACCACCATGCCGTGCCACCACGCCCAGGCTGCCACCTCGCTGAGGTTGGATCCGGCCTCCCCGTGCGCCACCGTCGTCGGATCCACCCGCGCAGGGGCCGTATCTAGTGGAGGCGGTGCAGGAGTGCCTCCGGGAAACGGAGAGGCAGGGGGAGCGCCGCCATGCCGAGAGAGGAAGGGGGGACGGCACCACCGCTGGGAAAGGGAAGGGGAGGGCGCCGCCACGCTAGGAGAGGGAGAGGGCAGGGCGCCGCCGCGCCGAGAGAGGGAGGGGGTAGGGCATGGGAGAAGAAGAAGGGGGAGGGGACCGTCGCGTGCCAGCGAGGGAGGAGGGAGGAGGGTAGGGACGGAGGGGGCGCGCCATGATGGAAAGGGAGGAGGGATGGAGGGAGGGGGTGGCAGGGAGAAGAAGAAGGGGAGGGGAGGGGCAAGCACCGACGAGGGAGGAGGGAGGAGGGAAGGGAGGGAGGGGGGATGCCATGCGAGGGAGGGAGGCGCCACCGCAACGGAAAAAGGGTGGAGGCGAGGGAGGGAGGGGGCGGCCGTGGGAGAAGAAGGGGGAGGGGAGGGGCGCGCGCCGTTGAATTAAATATGATTTTTTTCCTTTGCTGAATGTCCAGATCTAGGCACTCGGCAAAGTTTTTTTTTATTTTTTTTCTTCTCCTTCTTTCCCAGAAAAAATATTTTATTTCTTTGCCGAGTGCAAAAAAGAAAACACTCGGCAAACCTCCTGTTTGCCTAGTGTTTTTTTTGACACTCGGCAAATCTCCTGTTTACCGAGTGTTATTTTTTTGCCAAGTGTTTTTAGCGCAGCACTCGGCAAAAAACTTGTTCGTCGAGTGCTCGACGAAATACACTCGACAAACATAAAAACACTCGGCAAATTTGACGTTTCCGACAGTGAAGGGTCTGTTTGGATGGTCGGTAAGCCTAATAATATTACACCTGTTTTGAGGCAAAACCACCGGATAAAAATAATCTTCTAATCAGGTCTGAAAAAAAAACACGACAACTATCGTGGCCTTCTCCCTCCGGCACGCTTCGTCCACGTCATCAAGAGGCGCTGCCGGCGTCGCAGCCTTGGCCTCGTCGTCCGCCCAGACCCGGCCCCGAGCATCGTAACTCCTCCCACGCTGGCAGGAGATCGAGACCGTGGGCCCTGCCATGCCTGGTTGCGCAACCGATTCGCCCGATCGGGTCGTCCTTCCTGCCGCAGCCGCCCCAGGCTCCAGTGAATCTCGTCCTTCCGGGGTTGTTGTGCTACGAGCAACCTGGCAAGTTTCTTCTATGCTCAGTGCTTACTTTACGAGCTCGCGGGACTGCGGGAGTGCAAGCGGCAGCGCCTGCTGCTGTTGCTGCGACGGCCATGTCCCAGTCCCAACACTCTTCAAACTCCTCTCATTTTTCCTCTGTTCTTTATGTATTGGGCTACTGGATGTGAATGGTACTGACGTAGTGTTATATCATTCTCACGGTGAATTATATGATGTAATTGGTATTTGTAATGTCTTCATCTTCTATGTTTATTATGTGTAAAATTACTTGATGATTGACATATTTTTGTTCAGCCACTAAATGGCGTAGCCCGCTATAGCCTTTCTTCTCTTTTGGGAGAGGCAGCCGCTAAGGTGCTTAGCCCGCTATTTAAAACTTTGACCACGGTACTTTTCCTACCATTGTAAAAGATCTCTATATATCATCATTTAAGATTGTCTATATCATCATGCATCCATCAGGTGTGACCATGACAGTCGCCAATTAATCACATAAGGGCGGGGCAATTAATCAGCTGAAGGAAACCAAGCAGCATGGATATATTGATGTGGATGAATAAGGCACGTACAGTAGCATTACTCTAAGAAAAGCAACCCTGATTTTCTTGGCTGGAGACAAAGCAATGATGCCAGGATACCGTACCTTCGCCGTGGTTCCCCACACTGACACGCAGCACACGTCTAGCTAGCTAGCTAATTGTTGAGATTAAAAGACGAAAATTACAGTAGAGTGATCCGACGAAGTTGATGCTGCTGCTGCTTGCCACCGTGCTGCTCCACTGCTGCAGATTCGACGCGTCGGCGGTCTGCACCATCTGCATCAGCGCCGGGACGTCCAGGCTGTGGACGACGTAGCCTGTAGGCGGCTGCATGTTGTGGCAGGCCGCCGCCGCCATCATGTCCTGGGGCTGGTGTTGCTGCTGTTGCGCGGCCGCGAGCTGCTCATGCTGCTGCACCGTCGGGTTCGTGTGGACCATCTGCAGGTCCGGCATTTGGCACGCATGCTGCGCCACGAACTGTTGGGCCTGCGGCGGCGGCGCCACCACCTGTTGCGCCATGGTGGCCGGCTGCAGAGTCCACGGCAGGAGCTGCTGGTTGCTGATCACTGGCGCAGCCGGGCCAGAGAGCAGCAGGGTGGAGGCGAGGCCGAGGAGGTCTGGGTCCGGCTCGTAGTTGGCGAGCGGCTCCAAAGGCGCAGAGCGGCTCGAGGTCGGCGTCCTGCGCAGGGTAGGGGTAGCAGTACGCGGCGGCGGGCGTGAGAAGCGCGGCCGAGAGGTCGAGGTCGAGGCGCGGCGCGTGGGTGACGGGGTCGATGCCCATGCGGAGCAGGCGCTTGCGGATGTTGGTGTTCCAGTAGTTCTTGACCTCGTTGTCCGTCCGCCCGGGCAGCCGCGCCGCGATCGCTAACCACACCAGTGACCATTGTAGCCAATCACGCATCGATCAGATACCGTACTGCTATGTATGCTGCTACTGTCTGTACTAGTAGCAGTAGAGCAAAAACAGCACAAGCCAAACTAGCTCTCCACGATGCCGAAGTGTGTAGTGTGTGCTTATTGTTACTTGTTGCCGAGGATGCTGTGGAGCTGGATGATGGTGTCCTCCTGGAAGGAGAATCGGCCGCGCTTGATGTCCGGCCTCAGGAAGTGGTCCACCGCAGACGGCAGCTCTTCCCAGTACTACAGGAATGGTTTCTATAGACGGCTGGTGAGTCTTTGTAGAGGCGGCTGGTCGAGCCGCCTCTACCATACTGTTTCTACAAATCATGTATTTATAGAGACGGTTTCCAAACCGTCCTTATAAATCGATTTGTAGGGGCGGCTGTAGTACCAGCCATCCCTATAATACCTGTTTGTAGGGGCGGTTCAGTCTAGAACCGCTCCTATAGTACATTTTTCCGTCAAAAAAATTCAAATTTACGATTCAAATTCGACCAGAAAACACACACACACACACACATATATATATATATATATATATATATATAATTCAAATATGACCACAAGCATAAGAGCATTATATAAACTACCATTATAAGTTCAATTCACAAGAATATATACAATCCATTATTAAATATATATAATTCACAAGTCTAATTCGTTCCACAAGTCCAAACCGTTCCACAAGGTAAGACCAATGTCAAATTCCATACACATTGTTATCAACGGCTTAGAGCTAGCCTTTCAGTCTCATGAAAATGTTGGTACTGAGGATTTCTACCTAAGTCAGAATCTCAGTCCTGGTAGGTGCCTTTGACGTGTACAATCTGGTCCAATATGAAGTTGCAAAGGTCGCCGATGAGCTGTAAGAGTTGGTCATCCTTGTATGGGTCTCTTTTCATTTTTTTCTCTTCTTTCTAATACAAGAGAACAAGTTTTAGTTTAGTATTTCATATCATGTATGAAATTTTTATACTACAGGTGAAGAGGTTCAAACTTACCCTTAAGGGGTGTCTTCTGTAGGCACCGGTGTTACTCATCATAGAACATATATAGTATCCACAATATACACTCCTAGGCTTCTGCTTGGGGCACTGTGTGTTTTGCATATAAAAATATTAAGTAATGCTTTTGACAGCCATGTAATGTAGTACTAAAGTAAGTTACACTTACCGCACATAGTGTTTTTATAGCTAGCCTTTCTTTCCTTACTGGATCATGCCTTCCGTGATGTTTATTGACACATAACCCGAATGCATTGTTCGAATTATTTTAGCAAATACAACTTATTAGTATCCAAAAGTGAACATTACAAGTATGTATACAAACATATAAGCTAATAAGAATTATCGATATGTATACGTCTTGAGAATCGATATGAAGTCATTGTATGTCACCGGGTCCCTATCTATTGAATCAAAGACCCATGCCATGTTCCTCCCGACATCGACGCCTATACAAATCCAGTGGTTACTGCATGAATTTAATCATAGAACTAGATAAGTTCTTTTGCATCGAATAAAATATATCGAACAAAGCTTTTAAGTATAGAGTTGAACTTACTCGAAGTTGTATGGTAGCCATATAGTAGAGTGTTGTTGGAGATTTTTAAAAGCCAGGGCAATGTATGCCAAAAGCTCAAGGGACTCTTGCCTTAGTTTCTTCGTATGGATGTCCTCCTTCTTCTGAAGGGTCTTTCCAGCAGCTAGCTCTTTGGCATCTAGTTTCCACTATCTAGGGTAATTAAAATTTGTTTGTGCTATAGCTTGAGGGTCTATATACCCGGCTTTCACACTTGGCATTTATTTTACAATGTGCACTTGCATTCTACAAATCACGGCGTGGGTTATGTACAACAAAATCCAAATATTGCATTCATATCATATCAGGAGAGCAAAGACTTGCAGGCACCATGTGAGAATTAGATTCATTTGTATTGCTCTAAGGTGAAAGCATGTCTATATGTCATTGAAGTCAAAGATAATTTTTCCGGCTGGGCTTCCAAATGTGTCGGTGGGGAAGCATGCTTAAACGAGGTCTATGCTCGTTAGGAGAACACGCAAGTACCAATCATGGAACCTTCTCATTCCAAGTGGTAGGCGCTGGATGTTCCAGTTTGGTAGGAAGGGCTTTCCTCTTTCATATGGTTTTGGGCAATCATTTGACCATTTGATGGCATTAACATTTAGATACTTCTTTGCTATTTGATGGACTTTGCTAGTGATGGTCTCCTCAGAAGCCCGTGTTGGGACTTTTTTAACTTCGTTCTCAGGTTTGAACTGGTCATGGGCATACCACTTGTGCACCGACGAGACGTCTTTAATCGGAACATAAATTGACATTATGGTGATTGGATGCTTCTTTCGAAGTTTCCATTCAGGCACGTCCTCATCTTCTTATGCATCACCTTCTTTAGGAGGCACTCATTCATGTATCGGCTGCGCTTGTTGAGAAGACTGTGGCATCACATCATGCACTTGCTCGGTATGAGCTGGAGAAGGTTGTGGCTTATCAGACACATGCTCGCTAGGAGGCGGGGAAGAATATGGCATCTTAGGAATGTGGTGGTCATGAGACGGTGAAAATATCTCCCCGTCCTCAACAACTCGCTCCAAATTTGAGAGGGGGAGAGGCGGCGAAGAAGCAGTCAATATAATATCCTGTTGGTGCCAGAGGATGAACTACCCCATTACGTCTCTGGGTAACACTAGCCCCTCAGGAGTTGTGTAGTCTATCCTCCACTGCATGAGCTCGAGCTTCACGGTATGCACCTCGACCCTAGTGTAGTCCGGTGGTATCTTATTATTGTGGTGTAAGCCACCGGGAGGATGTGCCACATCCGTTGCCACCTCCATCACAATGTTCTGCCGGCCGCTGAGAAACACTAAGGTGCAACTAGTTGGTTCCCGTATGCGATCGACGGGGGTTATGGCTGCAGTGGAACCTTGGTCGCTAGAAACTTCCGAAGGGCTGCCAACTAATGCCAGTTCTCCCGCATGGCGCCATTAATATCCGTGGCTCCGTAGACAGTCATTGCTCCTCCAGCGCCTTCGCAACTAGAGCCTTCACTTGGAGCTCAAGATTATACTCCCGATCTCTGCCATGTTTCTTGTACATGTGCCTGTCCTGTTCGAATCTATGCTTCTAGGTCATCCTTTTCCCTAGCCCCCTGGTGCGGCCTGTGTGCTCGTTATCTCCCAAGCCAAGGCTAAGCTCGTCCCTCTCTCTAGAAGGATTGAATGAGCCATTCTTCTTGTCTTCAGCATATTTTAGTATCCTTGGTACTGCCTCTTGGGTCTCTGGCTTATCAAACATAAGATTACCGCCGGATGATTCTGTACTCCTCGTATATATCCAATTTCTTGAGCGTATCTTCAAATTCTTCACATCAATATTCCTAGAAGCTGCGGCCTCTTCGTCCATCTTCCTAAACTGCTCTTCCTTGGTATAGTAGCCACCGAGGCCTAGATGATGGTGGTGTTTGTTCCTCTTGGTCAGCCCGGTGTTACGGGCACTGAGCTCCAATGCCTCCAGTGAAGTCTTCTGAGCCACGAGCTCCTTCCATTGACTAGGAGTTATGTTGCCGAACTCGTTGAAGGGAGTTAACCCCTTTTGGATATACTTCTTATTGAGCTCCGACCTCCAACGTCGGAATGACTCTCCTATGATCTTGAAAGCGTTTTTTACCAGTTCTTGCTTACCCTCCGGAAATCTAAATTTGAGCTTCAGCTGCTTATCCCATAGTTCATCCTTTTTCTTCTCTAGTACCTCTTTCTAGTTAAGGATTGCTGGATTGAATTTATCTTTTACTAGGGCCTCGATCATATTACGGAATCGTCCTTTGAATTCCTTCGGCTCAAGGATCTCCCCTGCTGGCCCAACCTCCGTTATCACATAGCATGCCTTATCTGGATATTGGTTTGCTTTTGTATCCCCTCGTTTCCTCTTTGGCTTGGTAGTCGTGTTCATGGTTGTATCTTGAGGTTGTGGAGCAGAGGCCTCAATGTCTATCTCTGTGCCTGTTGTCTCTACTCTCCTTTTCTCTACTCCCTTATCCGGCGAGATGTCGCGGACGTCGACGTCGTCTTTTCCGAGTTTCAGGAGGGACCTGTATATACGATAGGTCAAAGTGTTAGTAGAGGTAACACAGCTAAAGCTTTAGCAAAATTTACAAGCTAAGGCTTTATCCCTACCTCCTCGTTCAGGTCAAAAATCCTTATCCAAATCTTCCTCCATTGATCTCCTTCTAGCTTCATGTGGGAAAAGATCCTCGGGACTTACATATCGCTCTTCTGAGTCCTCATCATCATCATCCTCTTCTTCGCCTTCAGCAGCATCTCCTGCTCTTCCTTCTACAACCTCTTCCTCCTCGTCACACTACTCCTGAGTAAGCATTATTTTTAGATCCTTTTCTAACTTGTTATCGAACTGCTCCTGAGTAAGCTGGTCCTCTAGTGCTTGCTCCTCATTGGTTGGCTGCTCATCATGGTCGGGGCATCGGGCTGCACTGTCTGGTGTCCGTGACATTATTTCGCGCTTTGTTCTAATAGATGCAAAAAAGTGTGCTTTAGATACGCGAGAAGGTATAAGAAATTAAAAAGGTCTATAAACAAAGTAGTCCTATAAAACAATAATATATCAAAAAAACGAGAGTAGCAGTAGTAGAGGCCTAAGAAACATGTCAATCATTATTTGATCATGAACTTGGAGCATCAAGGTACCATAATAGAGAAGAGAGGAGAAGGTAATATAGGGGCGGCTGGTAATGATGTCAAGTTCCTCACAAGTTCTTGATCATCAGCTCATATTCCATATAATGTATGGACTTAGACAATTTTATCTTCGGCAAAATAAAAGAGATGAGAGGAGAGGGGAGATTTGGCAAAAAAAAAAGCAACAGCTGCTTAGCAAACATAGAGCAGCAGCTGATGGCAAAAATAGCCAAAAATATATATGCTCACTGTTAACAAACATAGAGAGAAGAATAGTAGAGTACAGAGGAGTAGTAGTATAGAGAGGAAAAGAGTAATACAGTAGAGATTAGGAGTAGTAGAGTAGAGAGGAGAAGAGAGAAGAGAGGAGTAGGAGTAGTAGATTAGAGAGGAGAAGAGAGTAGTAGTAGAAGCAATTTTTGGAAGGTACTCTCAAATTAGTAAAAAATCATCACCGACGAAGGGCTTGTGCTCAATTATACATAGGCAAGTCATCAACATCATCCATGGTCAGCTGCTGCTTGCAAAAAAATAGAGAGGAGATTTGCTGCTATATGGTCAGTAACAGATAAGAGAGGAGAGCACACTGCTATGGTCAGCAACAGATAAGAGAGGAGAGAAGAGAAGAGCCATGGTTAGCACATTGCTTTAGATACTTATAGGAAATATTAGCTAAGCTTTTGCATACATGGCCAAGAAATAAAATACAAACACTAGACAACAACATTATAGTTATTTAAATAAATCTAAGTTTATAGATGCCCAAAAGCACAAGGAAGCATTGCTGCACAGACATGGAAAGAACATAAGCTGAAACTTTAGAACTTCATATCTAGAGTTCTACCCAACCAAAAATTTTGTGGATTACACAAATGGCATCGTCAAATTCGTTGTTGCCTTAAAGTATAGTGTACCACAAATGATAGACGGAACTAATGTAAAAGAGACAATCTGTACGAGAATCCATAAAACACATTCAAGTAAACCATATGCTATATGAAAGCTTGAATTATCATGCACAAGCTAACTAGATAATCATGACCTAGTGGAGAAACACTACCGAAAACAGTATATATGCCGAGTGCCTGGTGGTTTGCCGAGAGCATTCCTTCGGGCACTCGGCAAATAGTATCTTTACCGAGTGCCTACAGATAAAAACTCGGTAAAATAAATACACTCGGCAAAAAAATAATTTGCCGAGTACAGGAAATAAAACACTCGGCACACAACAACAAGATACTCGGCAAAGAATAGACACTCGACAAAAGACCGCCACGTGTGACGGCCGTCAACTAGGGTGCCGACCATTAGAACTTTGCCGAGTGTCGACTGGTGACACTTGGCAAAGAGAATCTTTGCTGAGTGTTTTTATCTGGTACTCGACAAATAGGTTCGTTTACCGAGTGTTTTACGTTGACACTTGGCAAATTAAAAAGTTTTTTTCCTCCTCTGACCTTGAAACTTTTTCTACGCCCCACATACAACATGTGGTACTCCATATTAAGATTTGGTATATTTTTAGATACGTTTGCTATATTTAATTAATTTATTGCCTTTAAAGGAATTTTTTGGTATAAGTCAAATTTGAACTGCAAGTGATTCCAATAATATAATAAAATGAGCAGAAAAACGATATTCATGTTATTGAGTCCCGTGTGAGGCCTTATCCGGGAAATGAAAAAAATTGAACATCTCGTTCATGAAACCCGACCACGAACGTGTGGCTGAATGGTTTCTAAATTCTTAAAAAAACAAAACGAAGTCTGAAAATCATGAGATTTATCAAGATCTCACGATATCATACATGAAGGCCATGGTAAAAAATTGAGAAGGTTTTGCACAATCTGTCATGTACGATGTTTACAAACCTAAGTATCTCAAAAGAAAAATCGTAGCGTTGAGAAGGATTCGGTAAGATTTGAAGTTAAAGTGACGATCGAATTGGGGTTTAACTTCAGAACTTTTTGCATAGGCAATAGAGAACATAAATTGATTCATATGTAATTTTGGTAAATTTATGGATCCGTTCGATAATTTTAATTTGTTAAGTGCAATTATAGAATTTTAATTCATATACATTGAATTTGAGCTACATCGGCATGAAATAATAAGTTTTTTTCACTCCTGACCTTGAAACTTTTTCTACTCTCCACATACAACATGTGGTACTCCATGTTAAGATTTGGTATATTTCTGGATCCGTTTGGTATATTTAATTAATTTATTGCCTTTAAAGGAATTTTTTGGTATAAGTCAAATTCGAACTGCAAGTGATTCCAATAATAGAATAAAATGAGTAAAAAAATGATATTCATATTATTGAGTCCTGTGTGAGGCCTTATCTAGGAAATTAAAGAAAATTTTGAACATCTTATTCACGAAACTCGACCAAAAACGTGTGGCCGAATGGTTTTTAAATTCTTAAAAAACAAACGAAGTCTGAAAATCATGAGATTTGTTAAGATCTCATGATATCATATGTGGAGGCCATGGTAAAAAATTGATAAGGTTTCGCACAATCTATCACATACAATGTTTACAAACCGAAGTATCTTAGAAGAATCGTAGCATTGAGAATGATTCAGTAAGATTTGGAGTCAAAGTGACGGTCGAATTGGGGTTTGACTTCAAAATGTTTTGTATAGGCAATAGAGAACACAGATTGATTCATGTGTAATTTTGATAAATTTATGGATCCGTTCGATAATTTTAATTTGTTAAGTGCAATTATATAATTTTAATTGATATACATTAAATTTGAGCTACATCTGCATGAAATAATAAGTTTTTTCACTCCTGACCTTGAAACTTTTTCTACTCTCCACATACAACATGTGGTACTCTATGTTAAGATTTGGTATATTTCTGGATCCATTTGGTATATTTAATTAATTTATTGCCTTTAAAGGAATTTTTTTGGTATAAGTTAAATTTGAACTGCAAGTGATTCAAATAATAGAATAAAATGAGTAAAAAAATGATATTCATGTTATTGAGTCCTGTGTGAGGCCTTATCTAGGAAATTAAAGAAAATTTTGAACATCTTATTCACGAAACCCGACGAAGAACGTGTGGCCGAATGGTTTTAAATTATTAAAAAACAAACGAAGTCTGAAAATTATGAGATTTGTCAAGATCTCATGATATCATACGTGGAGGCCATGGTAAAAAAAATGATAAGGTTTCGCACAATCTATCACATACAATGTTTACAAACTGAAGTATCTTAGAAGAAGAATCGTAGCATTGAGAAGGATTCAGTAAGATTTGGAGTCAAAGTGACGGTCGAATTGGGGTTTGACTTCAAAATGTTTTGTATAGGCAATAGAGAACACAGATTGATTCATGTGTAATTTTGGTAAATTGATGGATCCGTTCGATAATTTTAATTTGTTAAGTGCAATTATAGAATTTTAATTGATATACATTGAATTTGAGCTACAATTGCATGAAATAATAAGTGTTTTTTCACTTCTGGCCTTGAAACTTTTTCTAGTCTCCACATACAACATGTGGTACTCCATGTTAAGATTTGGTATATTTCTGGATCCGTTTGATATATTTTATTAATTTATTACCTTTAAAGGAATTTTTTGGTATAAGTGAAATTTGAATTACAAGTGATTCAAATAATAGAATAAAATGAGTACAAAAATTATATTCATGTTATTGAGTCCCGTGTGAGGCCTTACCTAGGGCATGAAAAGAAATTTTGAACATCTTGCTCAGGAAACACGACCACGAACGTGTGGCCGAATGGTTTTTAAATTATAAAAAAAGCAAACGAAGTCTAAAAATCATGAGATTTGTCAAGATCTTGTGATATCATACGTGGAGGCTGTGGTAAAAAATTGAGAAGGTTTCGAATAATCTGTCATGTACGATGTTTACAAACCGAAGTATCTCAGAAGAAGAACCGTAGCGTTGAGATGGATTTGGTAAGATTTGGAGTCAAAGTGATGGTCGAATTGGGCTTTGACTTCAGAACTTTTTGTATAAACAATAGAGAACATAGATTGATTCATGTGTAATTTTGGTAATTTTTTGGATCCGTTTGATAATTTTAATTTATTAAGTGCAATTATAGAATTTTAATTGATATACATTGAATTTGAGCGACAAACTGCATGAAATAATAACTTTTTTCACTTCTAGCCTTGAAACTTTTTCTACTCTCTACATACAACATGTGGTACTCTATGTTAAGATTTGGTATATTATAATAGAATAGTATTGGTAGAAAAATCAAATGAAAAAAGAAGGAAACGAAGGAAAATGAAAAAAAGTGGGTTGCCGAGTGCACCTGGTTTGGCACTTGGCAAAGATGTGGTTTGTCGAGTGTCATATCTGGGACACTCGGCAAACTCCCCACACCCGGCCCAACGCACAGTATTTTAGGGTTTAGGAAAAGGAGGATACGAAGGGAAATAAAGAAGAAAAAAACATGGTTTGCCTAGTGCCCCTAATCTAGCACTTGGCAGAGATGGGTTTGCCGAGTGTCAAATCTGGGACACTCGGCAAACATCTTTAAGGGCCCCACACACACACGTAGTTTAGGTATTGAAAATGAAAAAAAGAAAATAGGGGTTTGTCGAGTGCTAGATCACGAGCAGTCGGCAAACCTCCCTCGTAACCACCCCAATCCTGCACCCGGCCCACACATGCACACACTCAAATTTAACACAAAGCCGTGCACCTGCGCTCGGCCACACCGCCGGCCGATCCCGCCGCCCGCCCACACCAGCCCCCGGGGCCGCCCGCCCACACCCACTGACGCAGCTGGTCTCGCGCGCCGCCGCCCGCCCACACCTGCTGACACCGCTGGTCCCACGTCCGCCCACACCGCTGGTCGGCCCCGTAGCTCGCCCACACCAGCCCCCGGCGTCGCCCGCCCACACCACGCCGCCTGCTCCCGCGTGGACACCAAGGGCGGGCGCGCTAGACTCGCGTCGTCCTATGACCCGCCGACACCGCTGGTCTCTCACGCCGCCGTGGGCCTTGCCCGTGGCTGCCGACCTCTCGTGAGCCCGTGACTGCTGGCCGCCATGGAAGCCCAACGCCGCCGCCACCCCGGAAGCTCGACGCCATACCCTATGACCGTTGCCATCCCCTCCGGCCCTACGTGGGCCTAGCGGCCGGCACCCTCGTTGGCCAGCGCTCGGTGCCCTCTCCCAGCGGCCGGCGCCCCTTCTGGCCCCCGCGCGATGCCCCGTCCTAGCCCCAGGCACCACCCTCCTGCCACCAAGCCCGGCGCCCCTGCCCCCCGGTGGCCGCTGGGACGAACAAGGCATCGTCCAGTGGCACATCCCTCGACACCAAGCGGCTCGACGATGATACTGAGAATCTTACCCATGAGCAATCATAATCTCAGACCATCTTATGCATTAACAAATTATTGTGATGCTTATTTTCTAATCCGTTCGTGGACTACCACCTTGGATATATGATAAATTAATTAGGATCTAGGTTCAGTAACAATATTTTATCACATGAGCATCTTGCATGAGTGATAATCTGCTTACAATAGTAACTCAAAAAGCTTGTCAGGGCATGTGGTACTTTTGTGATATGTAGACATGGGGTTAATGTGTATGAGCTTCAATGCCATAGTATCAAAGTATAGTACGATTCTAGTGTAATGAAAATTTACAGAGTGCATCAAAAGCCTTAAAGTACGATTCTAGTCTAAGTGCTACAATGCAAAGCTTTGGTCTTTGCTGCTGGGGTGTAATACTTATTTGGCCACGGGAATATGTGACTTCTTGTTGAGACCTATTTGAAAATTGTGTTGTAAGCTTTTCTTGAGTCCAATGGCTATGGTAGTGATGAAATGGGAGCAATGCAATGCACCTAATTTTTTAGGTTTGAGTCATGATTAGTTCCAAGGCTCTAGGATGCTCGCACTTTCATGTAAACTCTGTTAGCTCTACAACAAGTTGTTTCAACATTATATCTTGAACTCTGTATGTGGTTATCGGCCATCGTGCTGTTGGTTTGTTGCACGTTTTGGTTACCTCACCATGTAGGGGTGGTGCTGTCGAAATTTACAATTGATACTATTATGCTCATTTGTTGCAGGAGAGGCTATTGCAAGGATTATTCCCCATCGTCCTTGACTCGTCACTTTGCAAGACAGCAAGGTGAGGCATCCTACACCCCTCTTTCCATATCATGTTCGTATATCACGTAACCTAGCTAGGTGTCTCTCGTTCGAAAGAGATACGGTTGGAAATATGCAGATCTTTGCATATCTATAACCGTATCTGTTTCGAATTGTCCACATTTTTTGGATAGCCCAAGGATGTGTAGATGGAGTTAGTTTTCATGCTCTAGTCGGATCTGAGACAGAGTTTCAACAGCATCTCCCTGTTGTTCTCTAGATACACAATCTCTCGCCCAGGACGTGTATTTGGAGAACAACGGGGAGGTGCTGCCGAGTGACTGCCAGTACGTTCTGGCCAGCCTTTGCCGCGTGTCTCAGAGTTAACACTCGGCAAAGAAGGCAACTTTGCCAAGTGCCAGGGAGTTTGACACACGGCAAAAGGAGGAATCTTTGCCGAGTGTCTGGGAGTTAACACTCGGTAAAGGAGGCAGGTTTGCCGAGAGCCTGAAATTTGACATATGGCAAAATGAGGAAGCTTTGCTGAGTGTCTGGGATTTGGCACTCGGCAAAGGATGCAGGTTTGCCGAGTGTCTTGGAGTTAACACTCGGCAAAGGCGCTGTGACCGTCTCAGCGCCGTCGCGTTACTTTTTTTCGCCGAGCGTCGGTTTTAGCTCTCGGCAAAGTGTTTGCCGAGTGTCCGATAGAAAACACTCGGCAAAGAGGCGTTTGCTGACATTGTAGATGCCATGTGCTGTTTACCGAGTGTTTTTTGATCTTTGCCGAGTGCCTGTGGCACATGGCAAACTCACTGTTTCTAGTAGTGAAAGTAACAAACAAGCAATAAAACAGCATAGAAATGACTCAAGGAACAAACTGATTGCACAAGCAGACATCACGGGAAGAGCATTATCAAATCATTATTCCGTTACTACATTATCTACAGTAGCATAGTTCTATCGTAAGCTAAGTATAACAGCCATAAATTAGCAAATCGCCTCAGTTTTTAGAAAGGGACCGTGGAGCTTTTATACAACATGATTTCGAGCACCAGGGATCAAACCCACAGGTGGACTGCTCCCCTACAGCTTCCACCAACAATGCTAAGCTTGGATCTCCTAATTTTATTTTTAAAGATATGTTTCCTTAGACAACCTGTCCATATTTTGGCTGCTTACTTCTTTTACTTCAATGCCCTGTGATGAACTGAAGACAACTACAAACATCAAACAAATAGCATGCATTTTTTCTACAATGAAATAAACATGGCCAATACCTTAAGCAGCACATCCACATGCGGTGTAATACAGTATCTACTTTAGACTAAGACAGAAGTATATTATGGTGGAAACATAGGAATAAATATAAACTAATGCCTGTAAAAGAAAATGCATCATCGCCTATGGACAGTGAACCTCAGGATTGTAATTAATGACCTGACATCACTATGTCTGAATATAACAAACAACTACAAAATATTCCATAATGCAAGTTCATAAGATTCCTACTTTAATTTGTCAGGTTAGCGGAACTGACTGAAACAAGGTATTGGCATCACTGCTTTGCATACCACTTCTCATCTAGGCAATGCTGCTAATTTCTGATACCAATGAAGCAAAGCTAGTATTTAAAATCGGTGGATGGTCTTCAAACTCATTGAACTCAGGACCCAGCAATGAGTTCTTACGAGACTGCTCGTGTGCACCGCAGCAACCATGCCCACATTTGTTTGGCATGGTTACTTGTGTGTGTACATGGATGCATGATAGAACATTATTGTAGGTAACCAAAGGCCCAACCATGCTCAGGGGGTCATAGGGATACCCTAAATGCAACTAGATAGACATTTCCCAACTTCACAAGCTAAGTAATACAACTTGTCGATAGCAACAGAAACACAATCAACAATTCAGACTAGGCAAACAATGCAAACTTGAGAAATGTCACTGCCAATCACTTCAAACATGAGAAATGACACCTGCAATCCATCACACAAGACCTGCAGGACCGGGGAATGGAGAAGGGGTTGGGAGTACCTGTAGAAGACCTAACAGAGAGGGACGCCGGCGGCTATGCGCGGTGGCCGGGGATCTGGATGCCGAAGAGCACGAGCAGCCGGGCCGCCCGTCATTGGAAGAGCATGGATGCCAGAGAGCACTAGAGGCGGCGGTGGCAGAAGTAGATGCCGGAGAGCGCGCATGGGCCGGCGAGTTCGGTGGTCGAGGTCGGAGACGGAGCGCCGGTGGCGGGGACGCCAGCTAGAGCACGCGGTCGAGCCGGCGGAGCTCAAACCCTAGCCCCCGCCGAAGTCATCAAAGCACGCACGTGGGCCGGCGAGGTTAGAGGTATAGGTCCTAGACAAGGTGGTGGCAGGGCGGCCGACGCTGCGAGCATGATCTGGCAAACCCTAGCCGCCCTAGCTGCCTGCGGAAAGGCGGTGGTTGGGGAACGGTGGACGGAGGTGCAGTTAGGTGAGGATGGAGGAGGTTAGAGAAGGCGGTTGTATACCATGGAGACGGCAGCGGCAGCAATGGGGGTAGCGGAGAAAAAATTCGGCAGCCTGCCGACGTCCGAGAGGAAGAAAGTGCCTAGGACTTAGAATAATTTTGGCCTCCCGCGAGCTCTTGCTTATATACCGAAGGTCATTTGTTGGGGCGGCTTAAAACACCAGCTACCCCTATAAATCGATTTGTAGGGGCGGTTCCTGAGTAAGCAGCCCCTACAAATATTTTTTAATTTATTTTAATGAATAATTTTTTAATTTATATATAAAGAACACAATGTAAATTTGTATAATACTTTTTTGATTATTCTATATATGTATAAATAAATATATTTATAAACAATTTCATGATATATATACAGATATAATTATATATTTTATTCTTTACAAAAAGAATATTTTAAAAATTAAAAATTTGAAATTGAAAACAACTAAAACAATTTTATCTCCACTAAATAACCTCAAATGAAAATTTAGTAACCATCAAAGTTGTAGAACTCATCAAGATGTACAACTTATATTTTGGTCATCTTTTCATTTGACCAAATTTGAATAATTTAAATTTTAAATTTCAATAGATGTCAACTTCAAAGAAGATTTTGAAACCTTAAAGGATTTCAAATAAGAAAGTCACTATCTACAACTTTTATTTTGGTCACTTCTTCATTTGATAAAGTATTAGTAAACATTATTCACAAATTCACATATTACTCATAGTTTCATGAACTATATGAGAGACATGTTGATTTGTGAACAATGTTTACTATCACTTTTATCAGATGAAAAAATAACCAAAATAAAAGTTGTAGATCTTGATGAGTTATACATCTTTGGTATTCATCATTTTTTAGCTAAAATCATTTAGTGTTTCAAAATCTTGTTAGAACTTGTAATTTTTTTAAATTTGAAAATTTGAATTGCTCAAACTTTGTCAAACAAAAAGAATGACCAAATCAACATAGTAACTTGATAGGGCATGATTTTAGAAAATTTTAGAAAAAAAATCATCACATTTAGAGTTAGTATGAGGGGGAAAGACTAGTTACCAATTTTACCCAAAAATTAAAAAAAATCATAATTGTTCATGATGATCAATGATGAACAAGTGTGATTTCTCTTTTTAATCTATGGCTGAAACTTGTAACTACTTTTTCTTCCTCATACTAACTCCAAATGTGATGGTTTTTTTCCTAAATTTTTCTAAAATCATCCTCTATCATTTTAGTCTGATCATCTATCTTTGTCACTAATTTTGGACAATTCAAATTTTAATTTCAGAAAATGACAACTTCAAACCAGATTTTCAACCACTAAATGATTTCAGCTGTAAAGGTGATGAATATAAAAGTTGTATAACTCGTCAAGATCTCCAACTTGTATTTTGGTCATTTCTTCATTTCATAAAGTGTTAAGGGCTTGTTTTAAGTGTTTCAATAGTAGTCCGAACATGTTGCAGTAGTAATAAGTGCATGTTTCAAGTGTCTGCGTGTTACAGCTGTTTTAGTAGTAATAGAGTGAATGTTGTAGTAGGTTCATCTGGATGTTGCAAAGGGTAGTCTCATACACATGCATAAATGTAGTCTCACACACCTACATAAAAGAAGTCTTATAAACACACACACTTATACAAACACTCCACATTCAACAACTAACTAGCCCATTGTAACAACTTTTCCCTTGATAACTTTTCGTTCCCATGACAATATGTCTTTAGGTAGGTTCTTTTCTACAGCACTGATCTTCTTAGGAAAGTCTATGAATAGTGGCATCTCATCGTAGTTATTGTAAGCTTCAACATCATCCACGCCATCAACTCCGATAGTGTGCTGTTTCTTGAGGCAACCACGTGCTTTGTCTTATTCTTCGGTGGGAGGTTACTTTGTGGGTCAGGCATATAGAAAACTTGTGCGACACGTGAAGCGAGCACCCAAGGGTCATCTTGGTAGCATAGATTCTCGAGGTTCAGGACTCTCAATTCGATTTCGTTCAGTTGTTGTTGTTTGATCCAGCGGCATCAAAACAGGGACACCGTTATATCCCTTCCATAGTCAAGTTCCCATACCTCTTCAATGATGCCAAAGTATTGGATCTTTCGCCCCACTCCATCGAGAGCTTCTATTCGAACGTCGCTGTTTTGGTTCACATATTTACTATCCTTTGCGTAGGTATAGTACGTGTACCCATTGATGTCATAAGCTTTCCAAGATGTTGTACATGGTCAAGATCACTGGCCAAGTGTTGTGGTCGCTCATCCTCTCATTGAAGGGATTCATTCCATCGATGCTCAAGCCAAACCGTACATTCCTTAGGTCATCGCTAAATTATTTGTGCTTCTCATCGATCCTTTGCCACTGACTATAATCAGCCGAGTGTGCAATCTTATCATAATCCACCTTGCGCTCATCATCCCACCATGTCAAGAATGCGGCTTCTTTAGGGTTTAGGAAGATACGTCTCAAGCGGTCGGTCACTGGCAGGTACCATATTACCAAGGCAGGAATTCTTCTCTGCTTTGCATCGTTGCCTAATGAAGTGTCCTCTGGGGGCTGAGATTCTTGTACCTCCTTTTTCGTACCCTTCTTATTTCTCTTTTTCCTTGTGGAGGCTTCGTCCCCACCATAAATGTCATTGTTCTTCTACCGGCTGGACCCACACCGGAGACATTTATCCAGTGACTTGAACATTTTGCCACGAAAAAGGATACAGTGGTTGGGGCATGCATGGAATTTTTCAACTCCCATTGTCAATGGACTTATGACCTTCTTCGCTTGGTATGTGTTGACAGGAACTGAGTTTGGTAGTGGCAGCACCCATTACAGGAGACGTAATAGATCATTGAAACTATAGTCTGACCAGTCGTACTTAGCCTTCAGGATAAGTAGCTCAAGCACAAAACGTAGCAATGTCCAATATGTCGGACAGCCCTTTTCAGCACCATACACAGTCTCAGTCGATGCTTTTGTCACCCTTTCTAAATTTTCTAGACTTTTCGGGCTCTTTAGTAAAATCTCTGGTCCAAGGACCCGAATCATTTCCTCCAAATCATCAAAATCATCTTCATCACCAACACGTGCTCCTCCATCATTTTTGGCACCACCTTCATCGTTACCATCCCAACCACCAGCATCACCACCTTGTTCATTACCAAACTCAGGATCCATTTGTACATCAAGCTCTTCTGAGTATTGGGACAGGTATTCTAGGGTTTTGGCGTCTTCTTCTTCATCGTCGTCGTCATTATCAACAACCGTTGTTTTACCATGATGAATCCACATTGTATAGTCCTTAGCAAATCCTCGCAAAATCAAATGTTCTCTAATGATACTCACATTTGTCCATGCCATAAGGTTCTTGCAATCTTTGCAGGGACAAATAATTGTATCATTATTATCTGTCAACGTCGCTGCATGCTTCTCTACGGCTTCAATAAATTTGTCCACCTCTTCACGGAAACCTGCCTTGAACCTTAATGAACCATACATTCAAAACTTCCTGTACTCCATCTTTTAAAACACAACAATCAAAGAAAATACATTAAAGGACTACTAATTCAGATATATATGTAAAGGAATCAAATTAATAATTAATTACTTGACAATAATTCTATATACTTCATATATATAAATATAAATATAAAATAAAATTACATGAAGCATATCAAACACACGCCATGGTAGAGGGTAATTAATTAATGACCTATTTATCAATAAACAATTAAAAATATATATTTATTAATTAAAATAAATAATTTCAAAGACAACAATTAATATTTTACCCACTACCTTTCATGTAAACCCTATTTCAATTTCATAAAACATAAATTACAGAATTAAAATTAAAAAAAACAAACCCTAGATCTAGATCTAAATCTACATGTACATGAAACATACATGAAACGAGGGTGTAATCTCAACTAAATCAAGAAAGATCGACTAATAAATGGTGTAATCTCATTTATCTAACTAATTTACACTAATAGCTTCAAAATTAAAGTCTAATTTGCTTCATACAAAGCTCAAGCACCATAAAAGAGAGAGAAAAGCAAAACTCTAATTACGATCACTATCCAACCATTAAAACTTCAAATAAAGGCTTGGAATAGCATTTTCTTACCTTGTACAACCTCTCCACTAAAATATTTGAGATCAAAACCTCCCCCTTAGTAGAGCAATTTTTGGGAGGAGCCCAAGGCCTCCTAACCTTTTTTTGTTTGGGTTGGGGAGAGTGGCCCGAGGTGGAAGAAGGTGGCTACTATATATACAGCGGGCATTTGTAGGCTGCCGCCCCTACATACAAATCTATGCATTTATAGGAGCGGCTCGTATTACCAGCCGTCCTTACTATGCCATTTGTAGGGGCGGCTGCTGTGCAAACAGCCCCTATATGCCCCGTCCAAATAGGCCTTTGAATGAACAGAAATTATTCCATGAAAAGATGTAGCTTCGTTCATGTTGCTATATGATAACAGGACACTGGAAATTATGTGCGTGAGCCGTGAGCCGGTGTGGATACTTGCAAGCATCTCAGCTACAGATTAAAAGCCCGGAAGATCGAGTCGGATCATTATTGGATCAACGCGACCGTAGCAAATATGGATCGGACTACTCGATATTTACGCTGCATAAGCTCTCTTTAAACAGATTATTACTTATTACATAAATAAACTGCGTAAGTGCGGATAGATACCACGTATCAGGCAGGCATCAAATCTTGTGTTGTCATGCCTCGCAAAGATGTCGCCCTCCTCGTTAGTGCTTTCGTATGGCTCCTGGCGCTCATTACAGCGCTCGGCAAGGCGAGCGCGCTACTGGACGACGACTGGCCTCCCGATCCGGCGACGTACCCGCCGGGGCGAGTCGTCGCCATCGACCTGGGCAACACTAACTCGTGCGTCGCCGGCTACGAGAGCGGCGAGACGACCCAGACCATGTTCCACCACTGCATCCCCTCCTGGGTCGCCTTCGCCGCCGATGGTGCCGTCCTCGTCGGCGAGGACGCCGTGCACCACGACGCTGTCAACCCCGAGGCCGCTGTCTTCGGCTTCAAGCGCCTCCTCGGCAAAAGGTAATTAACCATACATCTAGCTACTTTCGTAATTACTAATCTTTAGCTAGAATATTGCATGCATGCGCTGGTGGCTGGTGCTGGATCGGATCAATTAATATTGGTGATGATAACGAACCAAATTCATGTATGCAGATTCACTCGCGTTTTCGAGCAGGAATTTGCTAAGAGCGCCAAAGAGAATCTGCCATACAAGGTCGTCGAGGAGAACGTGCAGCTTCACATCGAGGTGAAGACGGCCAAGGACGGCGCAGTCAGGAACGTCGGCGTCGAGCAGCTCACGGCCGTGGTGCTGACCAAGCTCAAGGAGACGGCGGAGGCGCACCTCGGCCACCGGGTGGAGGACGCCATCCTCACGCTCCCGCTGCAGTTTTCCGACGACGCGTCCAGGTCCGCAGCAGTGTTCGCCGGCAGGCTTGCCGGCCTCAAGGCCGTGAGGGTGGGGCTCAGCGAGCCCGTCGCGGCCGCCATCGCCTATGGCCTCAGCAGGAACCTGCGCGACGAGGGCAACGTCGTCGTGCTGCACGTCGGCGGCGGCACGGCTGAGGCGAACGTCATGACCTTCGTGGACGGTGTGTATGAAGCCTTGAGCTCGCAGTATGACCCTTTCTTTGGAGGGCAGGACTTCGACCGGAGGATCGTGGACCACTTCGTCCAACTGATCAGGGACAAGCATGGAAAGGACATCGCCAACGATGGCATGGCACTCAGCAAACTGAGGATAGCATGCGAGCTTGCCAAGAAGACATTGAGCCACCAGGAACATGCGCAAGTGAGCATCGAATGGCTCGTCGACGGCGTAGATTTGTCAGAGCCACTGACGCGGGCTGAGTTTGAGGAACTGAACCATGATCTGTTCCTCAAAGTTGTTGAGATGGTGGATAGGGTGGTGTCACAAGCTGAAGTGGAGACCATTGATGAGGTGCTTCTTATTGGTGGAAGCACCATGATCCCAAAGGTTAGGGAACTCATCAGGGACTACTTTGGTGGGACCAAGGCAGTGCTCCATTCGAGGTTGAAACCAGATGAGGTGGTCACCATTGGAGCCGTGGAGTACAGCAAACGACATGACGCATTGTGTACGTAGCAGCTGATGAGTTGACTAACGCGGTCAAAATGTAGATGTTTGCCTTTTATTTTGGCCTACGTTCATCCGACTTATAGCCTATATATATGTTTAGCGGGCACAATCCACATTTCTGTGTTTAGATTTATCTTTTTTCTTCTCTTTGTCTATTTGTTCCATGATATGTTTATTCATTTGTTCCATTCTTAAAAGGTAATGTCTTGCTAATATTATTTACTTATGTAGTTTTTAAAAAAATGTTCTACAGATTTGATTATTTTAAAAGTGCAAATGTTTTGTTTCTCCGGTACAAAATTTTGTTCCTATATACTGTAAAGGGTAATGTTTTGCTAACTTATGTAATTTTTAAAATATTCTGTGAATTTCATTACTTTTATTGTACAAGTGTTTTGTTTCTCTCCTATAATAGAGAATCATCTCCTTCCCCGCCACCGCGCTGTCCTTTGCCTTCCCCACCGCCACGCCACCCGACACCGACCAATCTCTACCTCCAAGCCACCTCCTTGGCCATGCCGCCGCCATATCACCAGCAGGAGAGAGTGAGAGAAAGATTAAGAGGAGGGAGAGAGTGTTGTCTCAGACCTAGGTGAATGAGAGGGTGAGAAAGGCGCGCCATGCACAGGATCCTGGAGCGTCTATGCCACCCTCGCGCCGCCAGAACTTGCCCCACCCCTACTAGAAACCAATTTGTCGCCCAAACTGCCCCCGCCCCTACGTACTATCTTGCCCTGGGGCACTAGCTGGCGCCGCCGTTGGACAAGGAGAGAAAGGGGCAGTTGAGAAAGAGAGAGAAAGAGGGATGGAGCGCCTGTTTGAGGGGTGGGTGAGAGAGAGAACAAGGCGGTTGTGGCTGAAGTTGTGAGTGGGAGGAAGAGAAGTGAGGGAGTTAGGGTCTTGCCCGCTTATGTAGTCCGAGATCCAAAGTGCGCTGAGATGGGTCGCGCGTATTCATAGCAAGCTCAACCTGTTAACAGAGGTGGGTCAAGGCTTTTCCAAAGGTGGACCTCTTGATCGGTTAAGGAAGTACGCTCAAACCACAAAAAGGTTAAGGAAGTTTGACATATCAAATTCTAACACTTTCTTATGTTTTTGTTTTTTAGAGGAACCGAGCAGGAGAGACTTTGTTATGGGAGGGTAGCAAAAACATTACAATGTTTTCAGTTCGAACTGGTAACTGAAAGAAGGAAGCGTCAATAGTACAGAAACTATTGAGAACTGACTGTCAATGAAAAAATCCGATGGGTTATATCCTTTTGTTTCCGCTGCAGCGCAAGTTTAGATAAATAGTACAAGCATCACTAAAATAAAGAACCAAATCCTATCCAGCAGACAGTACAGTTCTGCTAGCTTCTCCACTCAGATTCAGA
This sequence comes from Miscanthus lutarioriparius, assembly GCA_904845875.1. Lineage (NCBI taxonomy): Eukaryota > Viridiplantae > Streptophyta > Magnoliopsida > Poales > Poaceae > Miscanthus > Miscanthus lutarioriparius. The sequence continues at coordinate 120,373,326 of CAJGYO010000003.1, read as the reverse complement.
ACTGAACAGGCACTAGAAAAGGGGAAATATCCTAAGCACATGGGAACAGCAGCACCAAATCTACTAAAAGTAGTTTTTTTATTGATTCAACTAGACTGACCATATCTCTTAGGCAACTCAATCAACTAGCATAAAATAGGTGAAGGTGGAGAGGTAAAGAGTTGTCATGGCATACATGGTTGTAGAGCGGGCGGTAACCAATGACGACGGTGACACTGCGGATGCCCAACCCCAGGGCGGCGTCGAGGCCCTCCATCAGCGCCATCACCTCCACAATCATGCGGCCGCCCACAAAGCGCTCCACCGGCTTCTGTATCCTGAGCACCACTCCCCCCTGCGTCCTGCAGACAGCCACCGCGAGCACGGCGATGCTGGGGTCCCGGTCCCACGGGCCCACGACGTCCCTGCTCGGCATACCCTTGGAGAAGACGCGGAACAGCGGGCGGGGCGAGGAGTCGACGGGGCGCTCGAAGTAGTCGCCGTCGTGGGCCCATTGTTCCTCGGGGATGTCGGCGAGGTCCGGTGGCTGGCGGCCGCGGGGGCGGCCGCGGGCGCGGCGCACGGGGAGGGGGCGTTGGCGGGCGGCTGCGCGGGGACGGCCGGGAGCGGCGGCACGCGGGCTGTCTGTTTGTGGCTTGACTGCCCGGCCGAATTCGGTTAAGTCCCCCACCCGCCCCTTTGTCGAGCGCCGGATAAGGAGGCCCGACCGGCCGTCGGCAAAAAAAAAATTATTTTTTGAAATTTCTTTGCCGAGTGTCCTTCTGAAGTCACTCGGCAAAGAGGAAATTTCTAAAAAAAAAATTCAAAAACCTCTTTGCCAAGCGCTTTATTTTTAGCACTCGGCAAAGACCCCATTTGCCGAGTACCCTGCCCCGACACTCGGCAAAGTTTTTTCATTTTTTTTTGTTTTTTATCTCTAAATTTTTTGTGCACCCCTTTTAAAATACCATGAACTCCTAATTAGAATTTGGGGATTTTTTGTGGCTTTTTGATATATTTAGTTACTTTATTTCGTTTACTTGAATTTTTTGAAAAAATATAAATTTGAACTGCACGTGGTACGAATAATGGAATTTAATGATTCAAAAACTGATAGTCATGTTAGTGAGTGTAGTGTGAGGCTGTATCCAGGAACGGACCCAAAATTTCAGACATCTTGTTCACGAAACATGACCGCGAACTTGTGTGCGAAGTGTTTTTAAATTCTATAAAAAGCAAACGAAGTCCAAAAATCATGAAACTTGTTGAGATGTCGTGATATCGTATGTGGAGGCTACGATAAATTTTTGATAAGGTTTGGTGCACGGTGTCATGTACGATGCTTACAAACCAGGACATCTCAACAACGTACGTGGAGATGTCCTGGTTTGTAAGCATCGTACGTGACAACGTTCACCAAACCTTCTGAAATTTTTATCATAGCCTCCACATACGATATCACGACATCTCAACAAGTTTCATGATTTTCGGACTTCATTTGCTTTTTATAAAATTTAAAAACACTTCGCACGCAAGTTTGCAGTCATGTTTCGTGAATAAGATGTCCGAAATTTCGGGTTCGTTCCTGGATACGGCCTCACACTACATTCAGTAATCATTTTTTGAATCATTAAATTCCATTATTCGTACCACGTGCAGTTCAAATTTATATTTTTCGAAAAAAAACAAGTAAACGAAATAAAGTAACTAAATATATCAAAAAGCCATAAAAAATCCCCAAATTATAATTAGGAGTTCATGGTATTTTAAAAGGGCTGCACAAAAAATTTGGAGGCCAAAAACAAAAAATAAATAAAAAAACTTTACCGAGTGCCGGGGCATGACACTCTGCAAAGGTGGTCTTTGCCGAGTGCCAATAATAAGGCGCTCAGTAAAGAGGATTTTTTATTTTTTTTAGAAATTTCCTCTTTGCCGAGTGCCTCCACATGGCCACTCGACAAAGAAATTTCAAAAAATAAAAAATTAAATCTTCGCCGAGTGCCGTGTCAGGGGCACTCAGCAAAGTATTTTCCAAAAAAAATACTTTGCCGAGTGCCAAATTTGGGACACTCGGCAAAGACATTTAAAAAAATTTAAATCGGGCACTCGGCAAAGTATTTTCAAAAAAAAACTTTGCCGAGTGCCTAACAGTAGGCATTCGACAAAAAAGGACGTGGCCGAACACCGTTACGCGAGGCAGCCTATGCCGAGGGCCGCGCTTTTGCCGAGAGTCTGGCACTCGACAAAGAAGTCCTTTGTCGAATGTCCGATTTTTGACATTTGGCAAAGCAATTTGCACTCGGCAAAGGCTCTGTTGCCAGCAGTGTATGGAACGTCTGAATGAAACCGGCGAGCATGCCATTAATTACGTGCTGCTTCGATCGACCCACTCACTCAAGTCTTCCATATATCATCTCATCTGATTGATCAAGGAACTTCCTCCCCTTTGTTATATCGTTGCATAATGAATTCCGTCAAAACACAACTACCTACTGCCAACTGAAACTTCCTCCCCTTTGTTATATCATTGCATTGCCCTAGTGGCCGGTAGTGGAGGAGAACCCCAAGGGAATCACAGTAGTATACTATTATTATATATGTAAGCAGCAGAGCGTAGAAACTGCACTGCACTAACGCTAGCTGCTCCACGGGCGCCACACTGATTGGTTGACTACATCGCATTACATAGACAAGCGACATGCAAGTTGTTGGGTAGTGACAGAGAGTGGTTTCACAATGGCAAGTAATCAATCAATCAGCTGCATGTAGTTGGAGTAATTAAGCAAGCGAAGCGACCAGACCAGCACCGCACGCACACGCACGTCGTGCCGCCGACGGCCTCCCATTTTAAAGCGAGGCGAGCCTCCGGCACGGCATGGTGACACCGACTGCATGGCATTGGTATTGTATTATTGTTTCGTCTTGGTGATCGATGGTGATGGAGACGATGGGCCGGCTTCGGTGATGGTGACTGGGATGAATGGAGGGAGGTCCCGTTCACTTCGTTGAAAAAACAAGCTGAAATACTGTTCCAGCTGATTTGTTGTGAGAGAAAAACATTGTTTCGGTTGAAAAGACAAGCTGAAAAGTACAGATTATAAAATAAGCGAACACGGACGAAAAGTGGTTAAAGCTAGCTAGCTAGGTAATGAGACCACTGCGCTGCAAGCACTCGAGCGACACGTACCGGTTGGCCGCTGGGATACGGGATACCTCTCCATTACTGAGGAATACTAATAATATATAGAACAGATAGGCTTACTTACTCTATGAACAAATAAAAGAGAAGTACTTGTGGGCTTCTACAATACTAGCTGGGATATAGTATTGTTTATCCATTGCTTATATATAAATATATGTTTAATGAAGCAATAAACTTCAATTTCAATCAATCAGTATATATGTCAGCGATTCAACTCTTTGTATTGTTGTGCTCATGCCTCGACGTTGTCGACACAATATTGTTGTGCCGGTTTAGCTATTTTCATTTGGAACTGGGCTCGGCGGCGTTGTTGTACTCAATGTTGTTAACATGCCTCGATCAGTGGTAATCCCACCAAGTACATACTAAAATACACTTCGTCATCATGCTCATGCATATTGCAAAATCTTGAAGCACATATATATACCCCTGGTGTCCGCGACGTACGCAAACGAATGTCGTCATTGGAAGACAGGCAGCCATGGCGCCTCGTCGTGGTTGGCGCTGGCGCCGCCGTCTCCCTACCTCGCTCGTGCTCCTCACCACCATCACCGTCGTCTCCAGCAGCTTGCTTGGTGGGTACGCCAGCGTGGAGACTTACACACCGGCCAGGACGCACTGCCCGGCGGAAGGCGGCAACTTCAGCGCCGGCAGCATGTACCAGGCGAACATAGACGGCCTCCTCCACAGCCTCCGCGACGGCGCCATCACAAACGCCGGGTTCTTCAACACCACCTTCGGCGTTCCCAACGATGAGGTGTTCGGCGTCGCCATGTGCTTCGCCGACGTCAGCTGGTCCGACTGCAAGAAGTGCCTTAACATGGCGCCTTCTTACATGATGAGCACGGCGTGTCCGAGCGGCCGGACCGGGGCGCTCCTGTACAAAGAGTGCCTCCTCCGCTACTCCGACGAGTACTTCGCCTCGATGCAGACCGACACGGACCAATATCCCTTTGGGTTGATCCTCGAGGCATACGTCGGCGACATGGTGAGCATGAACAACACTCGGTGGAAGATGATGGACAGGCTCATCGCGGAAGCCGCCGCGTCGCCGCTCCGGTACGCCTTGGACAACAACGAGACGTACACGGACCCGACGACCGGTACTCGTGTGTACGGGCTTGTGCAGTGCAGGAGGGACCTGACGACGGAGGAGTGCACCAAGTGCCTCAATTACCTTGTTCGGAGTCTGCTGGATAACTATCCTAACAACACCAATGCTTTTCTCATGGGGTTCAGCTGCTATGCCAAATACCACCCAGAGCCGACCGAGCTGATCATGGTGCCATCAAGTGCACCTGGTATGCTTATTTCTACCTATTATATTGGTATATATATCCCGTACGTTATAGTATTTCTTATTGTTGTTGTTTTTGTTTATCTCCAAGACTGACCTAAGTTTCTTCTTTTATCAACACTTTCTCTCTCTATATATAGGGAGGGCGAGAGTGAGAGAGAGACTACTGATTTAATTTTGTAATGTGTGCATATGTTGATCTATCAGAGGTTCCACCAGCTCCGTATCCGCCCCGCACAAAGGACGACCCCAGGTCCAAGATGTCTCTGATCGTCGGCTTGGGTGTGGCTGCGTCTGCTAGTGCCACCTTCTTCTTGTTAACCCTTGCCATCTTGTTGTGCCTTGTCTTTGGCTGCATGCGGAAGGGAAGGTTTGCTATTGCCAATGCGACAGACGAAGACATGGAAGGAAAATTCAGGAACGGAGCTGGACCAAAAGGATTCAGCTACGACGTGCTTGCCGCTGCCACTAGCAACTTCTCGGACGACCGGAAGCTCGGCGAAGGTGGTTTCGGTTCCGTGTACAAAGGTTTCCTCGACCAACTGAACATGTACGTCGCCATAAAACGGTCCAGGAGCTCCAGCGAGGGGAGGAAAGAGTACGCCTCCGAGGTGACTATCATCAGCCAACTGAGGCACCGCAACCTCGTGAAGCTCATCGGATGGTGCCATAGCCATGACCACCACCTCCTCGTTTATGAGTTCATGCCCAACGGAAGCCTCGACAGGCACCTTTACAGTGCAGACAACATACTTTCTTGGCAGCGCAGGTCACCCCATTTTTACAGCTCGAATTCATGATCTTATATATGTGTCCAAGCTTTCACAACAAAAAGGAAGCAATTCTTCGTTCATACTAGCTGTCTTATTAGCTGTATATGCTGTGCGTGTGCAGGTATGATATCGTCCTCGGGATCGGCTCCGCACTTCTGTACCTACACCAAGACTGTGAGCAAGGTGTGTTACACAGGGACATCAAGCCCAGCAACGTCATGCTGGACGCCGCCTTCAACGCCAAGCTTGGCGACTTCGGGCTGGCGAGGCTCGTCGCCCATGGCCGCGGCGCGCACACCACGGAGCTGGCCGGTACCATGGGCTACATGGACCCGGACTGCATGATCACGGGCAGGTTCAGCACTGAATCGGACATGTACAGCTTCGGCGTCCTCCTCCTCGAGGTCGCCTGCGGCCGGCGGCCCGTCGTGGTGGTGCAGGATGAGAATGAGAACACCGTCATCCATCTGGCGCGGCGGGTCTTGGAGATGCATGGCCAAGGTGAGGTCCTCAAGGCGGCAGACCCCCGGCTGGACGGCGACTTCGACGCGCGCCAGATGGAGCGCGTGCTGGTGGTAGGGCTTTGGTGCACGGTGCATGACCGGAGCCTGAGGCCGTCCATCTGGCAGGCTGTTAGAACGCTGCGGTTCGAGGCCTCGCTGCCGACAATCACCAACGGACACGAACCACCACCGGTTATTGGCCGGCTAGCCTCTGTCCCGTCGTCGGCTTTCATGTCCGAGGAAGACGATATGGCAACACGCAGCATGCATGCATCTTTAGGTCCAGGTCCACCAACTAATTACTATACTACGTAATCTTTATAAGTTGTACGAGAACTCAAGGTTTGAATGAGCCGGTTTATGGGTATACTCACCATGGAAAAAAATAGCGGGCTACAGTGGTGTCGTGGAGCACTGGATCCGGAAGAATGAGATAGAAACGACTCGAGTCTCCCCAATGCCGCACGAGTGGTTTCTTCCCGTCTTGATCTGTGAGTAGACCCGCGCGGTTTCGTAAGGGAGAAACGGTGTCTCCGTTTTTCTAATCTCTCTCCTCATTAATTGTATTGCCATGTGAACAAATTACTTAGTTGGCAGGATAATTAAAGCAGATATAGAAACTACCATTAATACTCCATTAGAAATGCCCTTAGTTCTGCTGGTTTCGTGGATGTTATGGAAAAAGTGAAACAGTCGAGTGTTCGACGGGGATCCCCAAACGGGGTGGCGCAGACGGCTCAGCTGATCGTTGCCGAGGGAGAATCCTGGGTTGCTGCTGGCTACAATGCTAGCTCTGTCGATGCTACTGGCAATGGTCACGGCCTGAAACTCTGATAACGCTTCGGTCGCCAACATTTAGAGATGTAATCGCTTACTAGATTCTGCTAGCAGTGCTAGGCCTTTTCTGTGTTTCGTGTGAAGCCGGCAACTCGCCGAGAATTTCACACAAAGTTCTAAAAAACTATCCCTCTTAAAGCTGAAGCATATGCTCTGCGAGATGGTCTTCTGTTGGCAGGTCAGATAGGTTGCCAAAGGCTTATTTTTCAATCAGATTGTTTGGTAGTGGTGGAGATTATGAAGGTGGGAGGCAACTCAATTGGTGTTGTAGCTGCTATCTACGAGGAATGTTCCTTCTTACGTCGTGGGTTCTCTAATGTCAAGTTCGATCATTGTCCAAGGGAGGCCAATAATGTAGCGCATAATTTAGCTTGTAACTCGGAAGGATCCTTACCCATTCTTTGGGAACAGGATCCTCCAGATTTTCTTTTGGCGCAATTAGCGGATGATGTAACTATTATTTGAAATTAATAAAGTTGTCATGATGGCTTCCCTCAAAAAAATCTATCCCTCTTAAAGCACGTTCTCGGGGGGAAAAAACTACTAATAAGGAGGCAGGGTGGGCTGGAAATTAGTTTCCCTATGGGTTTGTGTGGCCGTACGTGACGAAACAAACAATCCATGCCGCCGCACAATTCAAGCTGCTGGGCTGTGGATTCCCCTCCGTGCTCCTTGTCGTTGTGCATGCCAGCTTCCATGGAAGTTGGAACTGGTCTCCGATCCTCGACGTTGCCGTCCGTATGTAATGGTGTGGATTGGAGCTCATTCTCATCTACTCTTATCAAACAGTTTAGTTTGGCCGATGCTCAGGCCATCCACGGTAGCAAAATTATTTTGGTCCGTTTGATAGCAGCTTGGACGTCCAGATCCCTTGTTGCCTCCTGTACGTTACCTCCGTACACGCACGGCTAAAAATATCTACCGAGGCCGCCGTCTTCTCGTCCCTTCCTCTCCCTCTCCCCCGCCTCTCTCTTTCTCTCCCTCCCTCCCTCCCTCCAGATCTGGCGGCGCACCGGCCGGCCCAGCGCGGCGGCCGCCCTCTGGCATACCGGCGCGGCCAGACCTCAGCGCTGGCCGGCGGCCGCTGTCGTCTCCCGTGCGGCGCGTGCATCTCTCTCTCGCCTTCGCTCCTGACATGGCGGCGTGCCACCCGGCAGCGGGCGCCGGTGGATCCCCACGCTACCACCGGCCGTGGAGACTACGTAGGTGGCCCTCCGCACAGCATGGCGCCGGCGGCGCAGCATGGCCACCGACGTGGGCCACGGCTCCTCCCCACCCCCGGCCCGTGTAGGTGCCTCACGCGGCTCCACTGTTCCTCGTGTCATCGGCTCGCCGGTTCGCTCCACTTACCCTTCTCTCTCTCCTTACCTCAGTGCGGTGGTGTTGCTCCCTTGCATTATTTTTCGCTGCATGTGACATTTGGAGGGGGGATCTTGGTGAAAGGAGGCAAACGAACAAGGCAAGGTCAGTTTCACCATAGATCTATTGTTGTTCTCACCAAACAATATATGTTAATACAAATTGTTTTGTGTTGTGTAAGGAGTGGCCTACTCAGTTCGGCGGGTCTTGACAGCAGGCAACTGTTGTGCCATGGATCTGAGCATGTGACGCTGTCGATGGTATTTGTTTCAGGTCTCAGTGTACGATAAAAAATGACACTATCTATACTACATTCCTGGTGATTTCTAGTTTACTCTTTGCATTTTGGTCACTTGCAATGATGAATACACTTTTCTCTTCCTGCGACATTTTACTTTGAGGGAATGGGCTGCTACTGTGATGATTACACCATAAATTATGTTCAGTATTTGATGCAATGATTGCTCTTTCTTTCTTTCATACATGACGTATGAGGCAATGATCATGAGCTCTAAATTCGATTTTTGTCATCTCTTTTTACCTGTTCCATGATAGTTGGGGTGATGGTCAATTGGTTGTTCCTTTTTTTGGAGTTTCTTCTTATCATCATAGAGTCTGGCGTATGAGCTTGTGCACCGTTTGGAGGCATTGGAGAGGTACCGTCAACTACAGACGGTTGTGTGTGTACCTGTGCAATTATTAGATGGTGGAATTGGAGGTTCCTGGGTGACACCACCTATAGTAAGAAAAGTTTTGCGTTTTTGGAATAGAAGAGCGAAGGTGAAAGTACCAACAATATATAGTGATCAAGACTAATTACCGTTGTAAACCACACTCGGTTGAGTTGGGTTGTTCGAATCATTGCACTTTCCATCCGCACACCCTCTAGCCCTTCTTCCAATGTTTGCTTCAAAAGCCTGATTGCGGGATAGAAGGGCATTTCTCTCTCCAGTGGTCACTCGCTACCTATGTATGGTCAGTGCCGCAGCCAATTCAGGGGTCTAGACTTCTGGATTTTGAAGTATAGTCGGCGCGATGTCAACAGGCGTGCCCCTCGATTCAGGTATTTCCATATCGTATGAAGCCGCTTCAGGCGATTGAGGTGAAGAAGGGAAAATAAGCTGAGGGTTAAAGTGAGGGCTCTCCATGGCGATTGAGTCCGGATGCAGATTGTTGGCTCGGTGTTCTCTCACTGCCGTATTGTATTTTTTGTTGATCTCTTTTCGTTTTAACTTCTTCTCTTGTGGAGTCATTTGCAATTTTCTTGCAGCATTTTGTGTTGCATACAAGTCACGCCGCCTCTTGTTTATTAGCGCCTTTTGTTCAGGAGACAGTGCAGCCCGTCGTGCTCTATCTAGTTCACGCTTACGCTCTTTTGGACACGTGACAATATTGTCGATGGAATTGGACGCATTTACAACACCTAAATGTAATAAGAAAAAGTACGGTCTCAATGTCTCATCGATGAAGGACACATAATAATTCAAATTGTGTGATAATAAACTTTACACAACAGTGTGAGGTACAATGGTGTTCGAACTCCTTTAGTAATTAAAAACAAAGCCACGATTCTATAAAGGCGTACCCGTTTCATGAACAGTGTTGATATCCGTCTCAGTTAAACTGTCATCAATATCACCAAGAGGGGGTGATTCCTCGTTTCCTCCGATGCTTAAACGGATAAGACCGTCTAAAATTTTATTGATATAATAAGTATCCTACGGCACCACGGAATTTTTTACCGTAAAGAAATGCAGAAAATTGCTGCTTTCTTATTTTACAAACTCAGTTTTCTTGTAGCTCACCTTGGTGTATTCGTGTTGACAGGATGTGAGTCCAAAACTCTGATGCTTGTTCATATCCGTCCAAATGAGGATGATTTGTGTGAGACCATTTGTACCTTGGGTTTTGCAACAAGAGTCAGAAGTATTCGCCTGGAAAATGAAGAACCACAAGAAAAGAAAAGGAAGAGACCAGTTAAACATTAAAGTAGATAAGAAGCCAATGTCAGGCTGCTTTGATTTTCAAAGACAAGTGATAATAACAAGATGAGAGTATGTTGACCTTGCAAAAAATGTTCGATGTCCCAGAAATTGTAATAACAATCTGTGTCCATGTCTCCATGAACACAGATGAGTAAAGGATGTGGTTCCACACAATCTTTGCTGCAAAAAACTAATGTTTTGATCTTGTACATACAGGAAGTAAAAGCAAGAAAGGAACATTTGTTAATGGAATTAGAACAGGAGATCAGTGATCTAGAACAAGAATGTGAAGGTATTATTAGAAAGATTAAGAAGCTCAAGGAAACAATTGAGCATTTTAAAGGGCCCCAGCCATCTGTTGAAACAAATTTCGACATTTCACATCCATCCAGTGAAGAGTTGAAAATTGACATATCAAAGAATACAAGGAATTCAAAGAATCAGAGAGATGTTTCTTCCAGGTTACCAAGGTTTATGAAGCCAACAACATCTAGCCAGCATAGGATAGGCTTAAATAAACACATACCTGTTAGAAACAAGACAAAACCACCAATGCCACCAAAGAGAAGGCCTTCCTCAGTTTATGCTGAGTCTGTAAGGCTGTCAGTAAATGCTGTGGCTTGGCAGTCAGAACGCAGTTCTGAATGCAGTATCTCCATGACAAGTGGCATGAATTGGGCTAAAGTTCAGTTCTGAATGCGTATGCCGCATGGGGAAAAAATTAGATCCCAGAATGACTGTGTCAAGAGTTAAAGTTCAGTTCTCATAGGTGAAGCTCTCTGTTGTGGCTAGTTCTTTCTTCTTCTCCTTACCAGTTGTGGCTAGTTCTTTCTTCTTCTCCTTACCAAAAATCTTTGCAACTTTCTGCATAAAAAAACTGAAAGTTACTGTACTTCACTGTGTATAATCAGTAAGGCACACAATGTAAGGGATCTAAAGGAATCACAACTAAGCATCATATTATGAGTCCAACAGCAGAGAACTTGCGCTGGTTCCATGGAGCCACACGCATCCGTTGCTTCTCCATGCTAGTAGAGGCCACGCCACACGAGGCTGAGATCACCGACACGTTCGCAATGGAGCCACCAGCTGCTTTCCATGTGCTGGTAAGCAAATTTCTTACATACGTTGTTGTATCCTTACTTTGCAAATGAAGCATAACAATACATGAGACAATACATGCAATACATGCCTTGCTGGCAGACAGATATCTATAGTGATGTGGCCAATGAGCTGCTTTCGTATGCCCAGCGGTTCGAACACAACCCCCCAACGGTTGGTACGCTGGAGTTGGTTGCCGCCCTTCGACGACTAGGTCAACGTTGCTTGGTGGGAGTACACCAGGCACCATGCCGGCACACCACTGACGTAGTTGTTCAAGCCCACCAGGGTGTGCCTCCACCTCCACCTCCATTGCCACCTCCAGTCGACGGATCGGGAGGACGTTCTCGTCCATCCCAGCACGAGCCGCAACAGAGGGTTCAAGTCCTAGGTAATTCAAAGATTACCTTCCGGATTTCTCATGTACTATGTGCATAACATGCTCTATCTAACCTAGCCTTTTTTTATAGGTACACATGCTTCTTGCAGTGACTACACGGAGGGTACTAGCAGCTTTGGGACCTTTCACACAGACGACACTCCACCTTGGTTCCCCGAGGAGGTAGGGCCCTCCTAGCTTTCTGGTGTACCACTACCGACTCAGGGTACTGAGCATATGGAGTCGACCCCACCTACACGACTGCGACGCCCTCCAGACCAGTGGACTTACCCTACGGCCCAGGTTCGTCACCGAGGTGCGCAGGCACCTAAGCATGGTCGTCGTGTAGGTTAAGCGTGTAGGACAATATGGTTGTATGCTAGCATGGATATATGCATGCGAACTAATGTACTTTTGGATTTGTGATGCGAACTAATGAAAAAGGATATTGTTTAGCCTTTGCATCGAGTATTCTAGCCGGAGACGGTTGTGTTCATCAAAAAGCATCACATCGGGTGATGGCTGTATCTAAAAAAGAAGGAATACAACATCAAATAGAGTTGTCGGCCGCGTGGGGCCCGACAGTGGTATGGGCAACTGGGCACCCGACTTCCCTGCCGGTGCACCAAATGTCGACTGACCTGCCGGCCTTCCACGGGCCGACTGATCCTGTAGGCTAGTGAGCGGCCGACAGGCTGCCATATGTCAAATTTTAATATAACAGCTTCTAGATTTGCAATTAATCATTAAAAAAGTAACAGCTATAAGGTCGCAAATCTCATCGATCTTTACAATTTCATATAAATTATGTTGTTAAGCTCACGTAAAAAAAGTTATGTTTTTTTTTCAAATATACTACATGGAGAAGAAATATCTTGTTATTTTTGTTACGAATCACGGTACATCACAGGCGCTCATACATGTCCGTACACTCATCTCCTATGAACGCAAGCACACACATTCTACCTCTACGAGCACCTCCACAAACGGTGTGTCCCTGCTTACATGTCTGCATTCGTTACGAATCATCCTCTACTCGGAGCTCACGTGTCTGCGTCATACACAAGATCCGCTACGAATACTGGATCCACGTGTTTGGGTCCGATACAAAGTTTTCAAAGCTCACGCGTTCGCATCCGCGTCCGAATACTGAGATTCAGCACAAAAAAGATGATACCGGTGCAACGCACGGGCATGTATCTAGTATATAAATATATGTTTAATGAAGCAATAAACTTCAATTTCAATGAATCAGTATATACGTCAGCTAGCGATTCAACTCTTTGTATTGTTGTGTTCATGCCTCGACGTCGTTGTCGACACAATTTTGTTGTGCCAGTTTAGCTAGTTTCATTTGGAACTGAGCTCGGCGGCGTTGTTGTACTCAATGTTGTTAGCATGCTTCGATCAGTGGTAATCCCACAACGTATACATACTAAAATACACTTCGTCATCATGCATAATGCAGAATCTTGAAGCACATATATATACCCCTGGTGTCCACGACGTACGCAAACGAACGTCGTCATTGGAAGACAGGCAGCCATGGCGCCTCGTCGTGGTTCGTGCTGGTGTTGCCCCTACCTGTCGGCCTTTCACGGGCCGCCTAACACTGTCGGCTCTGCAGATGGTGCCGGCTGCCACGTGCGGGCCACGTAGACCTATCGGCTCGTGAGAAGCCGACATGATGCTATATGTCAAATTTTAGTGTACCAACTTCTAGATTTACAATTAATCATTAAAAAGTATTATTTAAAAAAAATTCCAGCAGTGGGTACATCGCCTATCGAGTGTGGCGTCTTCCTGCTTGCTGCTGCTGGGTATACAATCTGAGTAGTTGACGTTGTCGTAAAAAAAAATCAAACTCCATCTGCATGTACATCTTATTGATCACATCCTCCATGGAATTGATGTACCTGAAAAGCATTGGAAAGTTGAACTGAAAAACAAATTGTTCAGGCTCATCTTGTTTCCAAGGGCAAGATTAATTTAGTAATTCTGTAAGTATTCACTTTGCAGAAAGAATAAATAAAGTTTTTTAAAGCATTTATACAACTAACTCTGGCGAGCTTGAGAAAAAAAGCATGTATAACTATTTTTGACCTGTCTCTGTTGACTCTGTCTGAATTGTCTCAATAATTGATAATAATCCATATCAGCCTGAATGGTCAAATTTGCAATGCAGAGTGCTGACTACCTTGAAATTAGTACATTGATGCCACAGTAAATCATATGTAACACACATGCACATTAGAATTGATTCTTGGAAAAGTCATGCTATTCATGTATTTGTTTTTCAAGCCAAATTCGATCTGTAGTTGTGTAATTAACATGCTTAAGCATGCAAACGTTTACCTAAAAGTTCTCTTGTGATCAGTTTGCATTTCAGTCAAATGGTTTTTCTTCTGTATATTTTGTATCTTTGTTTAAAGATATTTAGTCCTGACAATAGAATATTTTTGGTCTTGCAGGCGAATTGTCTTCTGAACTCCATTCAGATTTAAGTGATTGTCTGAAGATTCCTTGGTTAAGATAGAATATTCAAGTGAAGTGCTGATCATTGCCTATTTTAGAAGTGTTGTACAGAGATCCTCAACAAATTGCATGGTGTCCAAATTGGCAGGATCTCATCTTTGCTTCCCACTTCTTACATTGTTAAACTAACCAGGAGGCTAGTCCTGGCTTGCCTCATTGATTTGCACACTGAACAAATTTGGAAGCTGTAACGTAGAATCATGTAGATGAATCAATGAAACATGTACTGATCTTTTTTTAATGGAAATGCACAGGTATGCATAAGAACATCTCCAGCAGGCTACCTAAACAGGCTACATATCCTATATTTGGGTAGTGGAGACAAAAACTACACTCCAGCAGGCTACCTAAATTTATTGGCCCAACAAATCTGCCTACCTATTTTTCTTCGGTTGTTTTCCTCTCTCCCGCACGTGTCTCTCTCCCACAGCGCGACTCGCCCGGACGCCGGCAGTGCGCCTCCTCCCCACCGGTGGCACCCCTCCCCCGTGAGCCTCCTTTGCCGGCGGCGCGCCTCCCAGATGGCAGCACCGCCCCTCCCCGACGCCGGTGAAGTCCCTCCCGACGCCGGTGGAGCTCATCCGATCTCCGCGAGTGGTCCTCCCCGCCGGCGGCGCATTTCCTCCCGGCGGTGGTGCCCCTCCTGCGCGAGCCTCCCTCGCCGTGGAGTCCCTCCGCGACGCCGGTCCTCCTTTGCCTCACGCCTAGCCTTCCATCTAGGCAGCGCTCCCGGCGGTTCCCCTGTGCCGTGGCCGTGGCGAAGGTTTCCCAACCGGGGAGCTCCTGGCGGTTCCCCTATGCCGTGGCCGTGGTGAAGGTCTCCCGGCCGGGCACGACTCCCCGGCGGCAACTCCCCTCCCGACGGCAAGTTGTTGATGGCCGAGTTCATCGATGGCGACAAGGAGGATGACACGTGGGTCCCACATGTCATGGACTACTTGAATGAATTTAGGAGCCATGTTTTAGGTAGTACTGCTAGAGTTGGGACCAAAATATAGATAGTATGAAAATGGGTGGCTACCCAAATAAAGAAATAGGCAGTGTGTTTTAGGTAGTACTGCTGGAGATGCTCTAAGGTTAACTTGATGGAGAACTAAACCAGATAGAAAATTGCGGCCTGTCACTGACACAAACGAGATAGATGCAACATTAAAGAGAAGCAGGAATTACATTGAATGGCACGGGCTGGCCTACCTCTGAGAGGAGCCCATGCAGCCGCCATCGAGGCAATCAAAACAAATTAGATTGAAGGGAAGGGCTCACCGGGCCTCCATCCTTGACCCGCCAGTGGTGACCCATAGTTGTCGCCGCCGCCGCCGAACCTAGCCCCATCGAGGACGTTGTGGCAGAACCACTCAAACTATGCTGGCCCCGTGTACCCGTCATTGTCCTAAAGACCTCTGACTGCTATACACAAAAGACAGATAATACGGTAGTCTGTCAGGTGTCCTCGGAGAATCTGAAATCATCCACATTTTACAACTCACATAAGATCAACAATGGAGTTACCATAGCATTACAATATTGATACAAAAATAATATACATCGGAGTGTGAAAAACTTATAACAATAGTTTACAAAACATGTTTAAGTAAAACTTAACATTAGATCCAAAGAGTTGAATAGGACAGCGGAAGTAAATTAGAAGAAGCACCTAAGGTAGAAGAGACAATCAGATCATGTCGAGCCCACCGACATGACCTTGATTAGCAGCACAAGTCAGAACCTGCGATAGGGATTTAACAAACCCTGAGCACATGAGGGTACTCAACAAGACTTACCCGACTAAAAAGAAAAGACTCCAAGGATATGAAAGCTTAAGGGACGGTTTGAAGCAAGAATAACTTTTGCAGAAAAGCTTACTAAAGTAGATCCTTACTTTCAGTGTTTTAGCCTCGTATTAAGTTATCATCGGTATCCAGTTTGCACCTAATCTAATTCAATCACTTCATTAAACATCTCATCTCATCTTATATCATATCGACAATTAACCATGTTCCATTGATTAACTATGATGTAGATCGGGGATCGAGTCTCCTTCTCCGAGAAGCACGGTGATTCGACTCGATTTGGCCTAGCTAGGGTTTCCTTACCACACGACATATGCAGGTCTCGGACCTACATATATCAACCTTCACTCGGATCCTACAAAACTAGAACGGGTTTGCGCCACCCGAGAGCACAGTACTCCACCGCCTTACCCTATTCTAGTAGGGTGGTTACACGCTATTCTCGCCATCTCTCCACTCCCAGTGCGTGGTTGTCTTTCCCATAATGGAATAGCCGAGATATTAGGCTTACCGGAGTATGTGGCCACTACTGCAAGGTCTCGAACATAACAGGTCTACAACGAACGGTCCTCAATCGACACAGGCGGAGCACTACACCGAATCATTTCACAATGCAAGCTACCCGCCCGGTCTCAATTTAAACATTAACACTATCAAGGTATTCTCATGATCCATCGGCAGAGCCAAGAAGAGCAAGGTAAACCTGTTTCTCTCGAACGATGAAACCATCATTTGACTTCTAACGAAGTCTAATCATTACTAAGTATAAGAGATACCGACCTATTCATACTAGCAGTGTACAACTAAGGATACCTAAAATCATGGTAATCATGCATCAACGGCATTCGAACAACTCCTAATTACTTAATGCACATCTCACAAGACGTAAAGTGTATTAAGGATTTGTAAATACTAGAGAAGGATTTATACTCCAGGGCTTGCCTTGGTTAGTAGAGGTGTTAGATTCTCCCGATGAGCCACAGATATCGAAACCAACCTCCCCAGGTGGATTCTCTTCCTCTGGAATTTGATCAACGGTCACTTCATCGCCTTCGGTCACTACACGTGATAAAAGATGCATGCTTGACAAGATGATATGCAAATAAAAATGATGTAGGAAAGATGTATGCAAGTGCATGGATGAACTAAAACAATATTAACAAACTTGAGTACAACTTTCCTTCACGGTACAATTGCAAGTAACTGACATAAAGCACTTTTAATTATTATTATCACCAAGTTGATTATGAGCGCAACCAATAAGAAATTAAATTGCCAAGGAACAATAGAGGTGAAAGTGTCCCAAGGTCAACAATCAATTCCAAAACACACCCAAGATAATTCATGATTTATCATAAGCATTTTGGTATTTATTAATCAATTAATTAAAGCATGCAAATTAAGTGAATAATTAAAAATTATCAAAACAGTACCAAACTTTTTATGGAGGTAGGTTATTGCACATAACATTTACACAAAAAGTTTCATGATTAAAGGATAATTATTTTAGCCTATAAAAATCTAGGAAGTTGCATTTATTAATTAAAAAAAGTAATTTTAAAGTATGCAAAAACTATTAATTTTCACCATTTCATATTTTCCTAGATATAGCACATCATGAATAGGCTACACAAAAATTTTCATAATTTCATCACATTTATATATTTAGTTATGAATTTCACAAGAAATCAACATTATTCACATTTTCTGAAAAAGATTAGACCGGTTAAAACCTTTTCTCTGACAGAGGGGCCCGGGGTCAACCGAACAGTGCCCATGCTCGTGGCCGCGGATTCCCAGTGGTTGACCGCCGTTTCCTCGCCGGCGGTGTGGTCGCAGCCGCGGCCATGGCGGCACGGCGGCGGGTTCCCCGCTCCGGCGGTCGGCTGACCTATCTATCACTCGGGTTAGCCTCAGGATGCTCACCGTGACTCGGTCGACCTCTCGGATGAAGTGGAAACGGAGCCGAAGTGGCTGCCGGCGTCCATAGCGAGGACGGCGGCGCGAACTAGCGTCGAAAGTGGCGTTCCGGCGCGTCTGCTACTCTACAGATAAAACGGAGGAGCCGTTCATGATTACAGAACCAAGACGTACACAGCGCAACAAACGGGAGGTTAAGAGACTCTTCCGAGCGTCCTGGCCATGGCGGAGGTGACCACGGCGGGGCGGTGGAGCTTGCGCGGCGAGAAACGGCCGCGCCGGTGATTTCGACAGGTAGAGATGGCGCGAGGACTCAAACAGAGCGCAAGGACTGGGCGAGGCTATGAGCGAGAGGAATTGAACGGAGACGGGATGGTTGCGATGAATTTCGTTGGCGATAGAAGGTGTCCGGCGGTGGCGGGAAGAAGAAAAAGGAGAACATGACAGCCGGCTCGGGCTTTTATAGGCGAGGACGACGTCACGACCTTGATAGCACCTTCGCGAGCTCAACACGCAGGCGTCCGCACGGGAAACGCCGCGAAGGTGTGGCCAAATCACGCACGGCGGTGACGCGGCATCCGGCAGCTCGTGCGAGGTTACTGTAGCAGCCTGAATGTCCGTCTTCTTCCTCCTTTTTCTCCCGATTTCATGTAGCAACTCGCTGAGCTCCAAAAACAAAATTTGTTCACCTGAATCTGCACTCCATCTTTGCTTTAAATGCCATCTCCTAATTCTATTTGGTTAGAGAGATCAAGAGAGAGAAACAGAGGTAGATTGAAACTGGATTCATAACATTCAGTTATGGTTTAAAAACAGTTTTGGGTTAACAACTTTGAGCAATTAATTAGGGGTTAACCACTGACTTAACATCACATCTAATTACACATTAACATAGCTCGAGCATTACACCAATCAATGGAGCAAAGGTTGGCAAAAAATTATTTATGAAAATTCATCTAATACATCTCCCAAAATTGAACTTAACATTGATTTCCATGACTTAGCCACAAAATGCTAAGGAAGGAAAAACAGCATTAAATTCAATCTTTGGAGTCCAATTTCAACATGTTTGACTTAGAAACACCATTATATTTTGATTCTACATCAAAGCACCCAATTTGTACTACAAGTTTTATCTTAACAAAATTTTACTTGTTTAAGCAAATTCTCATATATAAAATCACAAAGATCCCTAATTACTAACATTGACATCATTTCATGCAACATGGGAAACATATTATAAAAAACATATGAAACATCACAACGCAACATATGAAACATCACATATGCAACACATGCATGCTATAGTTGAAACATGAAATGTATTTATGCCACAATGCTTGCTAATTATGCTTGATGATCATGATCAAGATTTGGAAAAAGTCCATTTTTTGCCCTTCAACTATGGCTGCAGTTTTTTTCTAGCCCTCGAACTCGAAAATCAGACACGCGCAGTCCTTAACTCTCAAAACCAGTTAAAATTGGCCCTCGCGCCCATTCGACCACGGTTTCCGCACAGTAAACCCGCCACGACCCCGCCTGTCAGGCCTTTCCCTCTCACCGCCAGGTTGGGACCACCTGTCATCCCCCTCCCTCTCTTCGTGGGCCCCGCCTGTCAGGCCTTTCCCCAACCTCCCGCCCTGTACGGCTGCGCGCTCGCGCGTGCGGGTGCGCGCGCCGAGGAGTGGCGCAGGGACGCCCGTGGCCTACCTCAGCAGTGCCCGGAGACAGGGGTCGCCGGAGCTTTCGGCAGCGGCGCAAGCGGCGGCACCATGGGTCACCTCCAACCGAACTACGGCCAACAAATCTCTCTCTACTTCACGCTAATACAAGCAGCCCCAAATCTCTTTGCTTCAAGCTAATACAAGAAGCACGGCGACGCACCACCAAATCTCTCTCTGCGTCACGAAATCGCTCGCCTTTCCTCTTCTTCAAGCAAGGCAACACGGAGGGGCTGAGCACGCGGCGCTAAGCGCGGGCGAGCAGGGGACCTCCGGCCGCGAGCGCGGAGATGGGCGAGCACAATCTGTGAAGAACTGCTCTGCTCTGCTGTGAGCGCGAAGATGGGCGAACGTGAAGAAGGACTGCTATGCTCTGCTCCGAGCACGGCGAGCATAGAGATGGGCAAGCATGACGAGCACAATTCGTCGTGCTTCTCTGCTCCGAGTACACCACTCCGAAGACGGTGCCTCTCTGCTACGAGGTTTGACGCATGAGGACGGCGGAGCATGCGGCTGGCAGCAAGCGCACATGCCTCGGTATCCACCGTGCACACCGGCGAGGTCAAAGGGGCACGGCCTGGCGCAGATGCCAGACGAGGCCAGGGTCGTGACATCCGGCGTGCGGGGATGACGGAGGAACTCTGCTGGAGTCCGCGCCGCGCCACACGAGCCCGCCGCCACGGTGGTCAAGCAGATGCAGGCCGCCGCTCCTCCCACCGTGGGCCATCGGAGGAGGAGATGCGGGCCACCGCACCGGAGGAGGAGCAGACAGATGCGGGTGAGATGGGAGGTAAGGAGGAGCAGAGCAGATGCGTCGGCGAGGAGCACCGGAGGAGGAGCAGAGTGGATGCGTGGGGTACGCGGGTGAGATGGGAGGTTGGGGAAAGGCCTGACAGGCGGGACCCGTGAAGAGAGGGAGGGGGATGACAGGTGGTCCCAACCTGGCGGTGAGAGGAAAAGGCCTGACAAGCGGGGTCGTGGCGGGTTTACTGTGAGGAAACCGCGGTCGAATGGACGTGAGGGCCAATTTTAACTAGTTTTGAGAGTTATGGGACTGCGCGTGTCTGGTTTTCGAGTTAGAGGACTAGAAGAAAACTGCAGCCATAGTTGAATGGCAAAAAATGGACTTTTTAACATTTAGGATGTTACAGACGTGGTCCTCACCCCAAATCTCACGCGCCGCTAGTCGAGGACGTGGCTGGAGACCTGGGCGCACCAAATCGGACGGCGCCGCTGAGCTGCTAGCGCAATCAAATGGAATTGGGGGAGGAGGGGGAGGACCGGAGAGGTGCCGCCCCTGGTTCAGTCCGCCAGCTGCCGTTGCTCGGTAATGGCCAACGCAGGGCCATGCCGTCAGATTTGTAGGCCCTGTACAAAGCTCTAAGTGAGGCCTGAATCAAAGTACCAAATATAACCAAAATAGTGTATACAACGTAGAGCAAATGTGATATATCAAGAATAGTACCTTTCTGAGATTGAGTTAACTCCTCGATTCTTTGTTTCTTCTTACGTTTCGGAACCAGATTCATATTTTCTAAATCGATTTGCAGATGACATGGCTTCCAAAGATGAAAAGAATAAAACTAAAATTATATATAAGCACTCCTAGACTTTCATAGGAAGGATTTAATTAGTACAATACAGTTGGAATTGATCAAAAAATAATACCTGCACTCCTGTGGGGTCCTCCGCCTCTTGCCCTCTCCCTGTTGCTGCCTTGCTTGTTGGTCGCAGTTTCACTAGATGAACGGACGCAGCCTACGCCTGGCGGAGTCGTGGAGATTAGACGAACAGACGAATCGGGCCTGTTTGGTTTGCCCGTTAAAATTTAGCTACTAAATTTTAGTCACTTTAACTACTAAATTACTAAACAAACTGGCTAAAAAGAGACTAAAGTAGTTTAGTCACATTAGTTATCCAAGAGTAGCTAAAAGTGGATTAAAATGGCCAGTGGATAAGGGCTGCCCCTCATTATTACTGGGCATTCATTAGGGATAATTTAATCTTTATTGAACTGCTTTAACAATATTTAATCACTTTTGGTCATAGAATAAAATAGGAGTAACTAAAGTTTAATCATTGGTTCTGGTACCTAAAACTTTAGCAAGGCGGAACAAACAGGCTCGAAGTCACGAATACTCGAGGGAGAATAGGAAACGTCGTGGGGCCCTGCGCAGACTCGTGCTGCGCTCTTTACTCACTCGAATACATGGGGCTTCTACTGTTGGGCTGGTTTTTTTAGGCCCCGGAAATTGAGAGGCCCTGTTCAGTCGTACTGGTCACACGCCCATGGGCACGGCCCTGGGCCAACGCCGTCTCCTCGTTCGACGAAGTAACGGAGCCGATGGGGGGCTGGGTTGGACGGGTTCAGCCCAACCGTGACCCAAGCAACAAATAAATAAGAAAATAATTAATTAGCTTAATGGGCTGCTTTAAGATTTGTGCCTTTTTTTAACGAGGAGTACCGGAGGAGTTACAGTTACTATTGTTCAAAAACCTCTGCCTACAACTATAGCTTGAGATAGCTGCCGGGGAAGAAAACAGCTAGGAGAACTAACTTTTCGTGCTAAGCAATCCTAAACGCTAATAGCTGTGTTCAGCCGGAGATAGCTGCCACCTCCAAACCACGTAACCCTAGAGTTGAGTTCTCTTTCTTGTCTCTCTCTCTCTTCTCCATGATAGAGTCAAAGACACGGCAATGGCTACTACACTCATGACACATCCCCGGAGACCCTCGAGGGCAGCTGTGGTCTAGAGACAGTCGCGCGGCGAGCGCAACACTTCCCCAAAGCGGCAGCAAGGTGGAGGTGCTCGGCCAGCGGCGGCGGCTGTGGCTGCTACGCTCGTCCTCGGAGCCCCGGAGGCAGCAATGGTCTAGAGATGGCCGCGTAGCGGCGTGGCACTTCCACAAGAGGCAGCGGCGTGGCTGCAACGTGGAGGATGAGCAAGCTGCAACGCGGAATTTTCACATGCCCTTAAGGCCACCAGACCTATCCTGGCGTAGAACATTTCCAGCATCAAGATTCACGCAGGAAAGGAACCGGACGACGCGCGAGGCTGCACCTCGTCCTCCACCGACGCCCAAACTCCTCCGCACCGCCGCATCCTTCCTCCGCAGCAAGCTCCGGCCATGGACGCCCCCGCCCTGCCTGGCCCGACCGCCCCCTACGCCGCCAGAACCCGAAAGCCGCCCTACGACCATCCCCACCGCCTGGCCGCCCTTCCTCCCCCCGAACCTTCACTTCTAATCCCGCCGGATTTGGGGAAGATAAGAGGAAGAGCTCGCCGGAGCCCCAGCTCGGAGACCCAGGAGGAGGACGAGGAGGAGGAGGAAGAAGAAGAAGTAGAAGAGGCACACCTCGCCTGTGCCTGCGCCGCCGCCGCCGGAGTGCCTAGAGCGGGGGCCGGCGCCGCACCACAGGTGAGCTGTGGGAGGGGCGTGGCCGCCTGGGGAGGGGCCGCCACTGGGGATTGAGCTGTGCCGCTCGGGTCGGGACGGGAGGGAAGGGGATCCCGTGCTGGTGCTGCCCGATGGGAGAGAAAGATTAAAAATAAATAAAAAGAGTGGGACCCACCATAGGATGGATGGCTAGGATAAGTCCTGTGGCCACATGGGCATGTGAGACTGCATTTTCGGAGCAACCAACTTGGCAGTTTCTTCTATGCTCAGTGCTCACTTCACAATCTCCATTGGACTCTTCTATGAAACTGATGCAATCTTTATTTGACTCTGAAAACCCAACAGCAGTCCAACAACATACATGCTAGTTAGTATCATCAACAAATTGATGTCGTTCATCAGAGGGAGCAGGCAGGCATCAGCAGCAATCATTAAGCTGCGTTGCGCACCGTATATACCAGACCAGTACTAGCTAGTGATCTGTTTTTTTCTCAACCATTCAAGATTGTCTATATCATCATGCGTCCATCAGCTGTGACCCTCCATGACAGTCCCCAATTAATCACATAATACGGG
The DNA here is from genome assembly GCA_904845875.1 of Miscanthus lutarioriparius. Classification (NCBI taxonomy): domain Eukaryota; kingdom Viridiplantae; phylum Streptophyta; class Magnoliopsida; order Poales; family Poaceae; genus Miscanthus; species Miscanthus lutarioriparius. The sequence continues at coordinate 120,349,969 of CAJGYO010000003.1, read as the reverse complement.
TGGGGCAATTAATCAGCTGAAGGAAACCAAGCAGCATGGATCGATGTGGACGAATAAGGCACGTACAGTAGCATTCTAAGAAAAGCAACCCTAATTTTCTTCGCTGGAGACGAATAAGGCACGTACGAAGCTGCTGCTGCTGCTGCTGCATGTTGCCACCGTGCTGCTCCACTGCTGCAGGTTCGACGCGTCCGCGGCCTGCACCATCTGCATCTGCATCAGCGCCGGGACGTCAAGCAGGCTGTCGACGACGTAGCCTGTAGGCGGCTGCATGCTGTTGCTGTGAGGCCGCCGCCGCCATCATGTGTCCTGGGGCTGGTGTTGCTGCATTTGGCACGCATGCTGCGCCACGAACTGTTCGGCCTGCGGCGGCGGCGGCGGCAGCGCCACCACCTGTTGCGCCATGGTGGCCGGCTGCAAGGTCCACGGCAGGAGCTGCTGCTGGTCGCCGATCGCGGGCGCGGCCGGGACAGAGAGCAGCAGGGTGGAGGCGAGCCGGAGGAGGTCTGGGTCCGGCTCGTAGTTGTTGGCGAGAGGCTCCAAGTCCAAGGCGCGGCGGCCTGCGTGGGGTAGGGATAGCAGTAGCAGTACGCGGCGGCGGGCGTGAGGAGCGCGGCGGAGAGGTCGAGGTCGAGGTCGAGGTCGAGGATGAGGTCGGGGCGCGGCGCGTGGGTGACGGGGTCGATGCCCATGCGGAGCAGGGGCTTGCGGATGGTGGTGTTCCTGTAGTTCTTGATCTCGTTGTCCGTCCGTCCGGGCAGCCTGTTAGCTAATCTACTGCCACCTTGTGAGAACACAGCAGAGGAAGGCGGCGCCGACTTAGCTGCCTGCTGTGTGTGAACACAGCAAGGGAAGGCGGCGCCGACTTTGCCCCCTGCTGTGATACAGTAGCCGCTGTAGGTGCAGGCGCCGCACGGCTCACCTACAACACTGTAGGAACAGGCAGTGGCCGACGCAGAGTCAGCCCTGTCAGGTTATCTAGTTACTGTGCCAGCATGGGCGCTGCACATGGACTAGATAGTTAGAGTTGTATAAATAGACATGTATGGCAACTCAGTAAAGAGAGCTCAGATTTGTCATCACACAGACAGGGCTTCGGCCAACGCTGTTGCCTTGTATTGTGCGTGCTTGCTCTGTTCTCCCTTCCTCTTCTAGCTCGATCCGTAGTGTGTGGGTACGGACAACGCCGGTACGTGGTCTGCACGGCTAGTGGGTGCTCGGCAACACTAGCGCGTGCTCGGCGAGACCGACAAGTGTTCCACTCGCCTGAGCCGGTGGTCGGCAAGATCGGCTGGAGTGGTTCACTGTCGTGAGCCGGTGATCCTGTGAGACCAACGGAGTGGTCTGTCGATCATCTCGGTGGTCGGGAGGCTAACTGTGGGCCAACACAGCCGCACCTCGATTGCTGACCACCTAATAACCACACCACGCCAGTGTATGTAGCCAATCACGCATCGTCCGGCATTTCGTGTAGCTAGTGTGTCCTTACTTTTTGCCGAGGATGCTGTGGAGCTGGATGATGGTGTCCTCCTCCTGGAAGGTGAAGCGGCCGCGCTTGATGTCCGGCCTCATGTAGTTTGTCCACCGCAGCCGGCAGCTCTTCCCGCACCGTGCGAGCCCTGCATGCGTGCCATGACAAGGATCGATCGATCGAGGTGATGAGCATGTATATATGATGTGCATGGATATCTCTCTCTCTATATATATATATATATGCATGTATGATTTTTCATGCCGTCGGTGTCAGGGCGCTCATCACCTGCATTCTTGGGGAGGGTGCGCCAGTAATCCTGGCCGTGCTTCTTGATGTAGGCGACGAGCTTCTCGTCCTCCTCGGGCGTCCAAGGCCCCTTCTTCACCCCGCTCTTATCGCAGCACGGCGGGCGCCCCATCGATCGATGGTCTGGTGGATCGACCGGTCGTTTCCTCTCCTCAACCGGCAGGTACACGAAGCTGCAGGTAGCAAGGCCGGGCTTGCATTGGGACGACGACGATGGGGAAAGAGCGCGAGCGGAAAAAGGCCTGCTCTGTCTCGCCTAGCTCGCTGCTACACCGGCTTATCAGCTGTAGCCGCAGATCGAGCAAGGTGCAAGGACAGGCCGGGAGGCGGGAGCGTCCTACGTTGCGTTGCGCTCCAGATACAGGGGTGTGAAATTGAGCTTATAAAGGGCGCGAGGGCGACGGGGGCTGCCGCACCAGAAAAAAATTGGGTGCAAGATGTGGTGCGGACTGTTTGTCTCACATGTGGGCCACTGTATCATTTTGACCGCACGGATGGTAAATCAGATGCCCCATGGCCCACGCATCAGCTGCACATCCGCACCATATTTTGGTAAGGTTCATCTCTACCAATTTTTTTTCCGCCACGCCGGCCGTGTACGTGGGAAGTCAACAGGATTTGTACAAGTGTCGCGCCCGCGACGTGGCTGCTGACGTGCCTCGGGCCACACGAGGCTCACCTCGGAGGAACAGTGGCTCATGCTTCGCTCGCCCGGGTAGGCATGAGGCGAAAAAGTTGATGGAGCCCCCACCCCCGGCCCAAAAGTAACATGCCAACGTAGGCGGTCACCGTGGTCTACAGCTACCGGAGCGATCTGGTCAAGCGTCAGCGCTCACCAGCCAGCAGCCAATAGCAACATGTACGGGCACTGGATAAAGATGAACATGCAGCCCATAGCCCGGTTGCCCAACACGAGGCTCGCTTTTTGACCCGGCCCAATCAGCTCCTGCTCGGGCCTGCCTGGGCCGGGGCATCACGCCGTGCCTAGGCCGCTGCCTCAGCCCGACGGGTGGCATGGCCTGGCCCGCCAAATAACGGAAGTTATGGCGCTATCATCGCCTTTCTCGTTGTCCTCTCCATGTCCGGCGACGTCTCCACCGCCGGATCTTACAGACCTCCTCTCGCCCTCCTCCCATCTTGTACCCTGATCTTCCTCCCAGCCCCTCTCGCCCGCCGCCTGCCATTGTCGTCGCCTCTGTCGCCATCTTCCCCATCTCTGGTAACCTCTCCACCGTGGAATCTTGCAGATCTCCTCTCTTCTTTCTCACCTCTCGACTCTCGTACTCTCTTCTTCCTCCCGACCTCTCTCTAACCGCTCGTTGTTCTCCACCGGTCGATCTTGTCGCTCATCGTCCATCGGGGTGGTGCTCCTACCGACACGCCTCTTCATCTCTGGCTCCGAGCTTCGGCTATGCAGGATCATCACATGAACCCTAACCCTAGACTTCTTTTTTTCTTGACATGAACGATGAACCCTAACCCTAGAACTCTCTGTTTCATGGTCGCAGGTTGTCGACCGATGCGCGGCGCGTCGTGCTGGTGTCGCATGTGCTGTTGAGGTACGGTGCCAAGAGGTAGAAGACGACAAGGTTGCGTTGGCCATGGACGACGACGATGGCCATTACCCTAGAACCATCAACGAAGACCTAATCGCGTCAGCCGTCAGGGCAGCTCCCCGATGATGTCGATGACATGGGAGATGCTGGTGCTGCTTTGTTTGGTAGCAATGCTGCTGTCTGGGAAGACTTCACTGAAATCATAGAAACTGTGAATGGTGTTCATATATATACACATCTACAACTAATATTTATTAAACCAATCATGCGGCCAACTTATCTATCAATTACATGCATAAATATGATCCCACAAAGCATTATCTTATTTGGATCATCAGCAAACCAACTGGGAGATTAATTTCACATACACGTATCCTTCACAAAGGGTAGGGATCGTTGTGAGAGATTGGACCCCAGGTAGGGTAGGGATCGGTGTGAGAGATTGGATCCCGGGTTCATACAATTTAATTTAATTTCCAGCATTCGGTCCACAGCTACACCTACCTGAGCGATGTGGGCAAGCGTTAGCAGTTCAGCACTCAGCAGCCAACAACCAATAATAGCAAAAGGGGCACTGGATCAGCTAGGGCGCGGTCCATATGACCTCCATGGCCACAAGCACAATAACGAATTCACGATCCATAGCTCGCTTGCCGGACATGCATATGATATACTCCGTACGTTTTACTGCTGGGGAGCGATACATCGAGCCAGCCTTTTACCACCGGGGATATGTAGTCACATATCCTGCCTGCCAACTTTAATTTGTTGGGTACGTCAGCCCCGTTTAATTAAAATGTTTGATTTTTCATGTCTTTTTGCTGCTTGGTTATAACCATCTTTTCTTTGAAAGCCATGCATTCATCAGCTAAAGCTACGTACGTCCTGACACTTCGATACATGTCAAAAATGTGATGTATGGGTGCCTTTTTGGAACATTAAAACTTCGGACTAGTGATTGGACTTCTATGAGATCCTGGTCTTCGATAAATGTGGTTGTTTCAATATTTTTATAGCGTTGTTTTTTTTGGCATAACCTTGAGGGAACTTAATCCTGAGAAAGTAGAGAACAAGCATATGAAACTTAAGTATAGTTGGTGAGAAATGTTTATGCATAGATTGGTCTCCCCTTTTGTCATCGGCATACACCTCTCTATGGCGGCCTATATTTTTGTGTGTGAACTTGGTTGGATGACTATTTTGATTTAAAGAAATTTTGAAATGCCTATCAGTACTTAATTTGTCTTTCCTAGAAAAGGATGGTACACGCCATCCATTGGCATGAGTTAATTAAAGGACCTGTTTGGATAGTCTATAACTAAAGTTTAGATGAACTAAGATTTAGTTGAGCTAACGCTTATGTAAATCACCTTTAGTCAAGTGATGTTTGGATACATGCATGGACTAAAAGTGAACTAAAAGCAAAATAAAAAAACATTCCTTAGACGTAGACTCATGAACAACTTTTAGTCCACATTTGCCAACTAATGGACTAATGGCTACTTGGAGTAGGAACTAATGTTTAGTTCACTTTTAGTTCACATGTTTGGATACCTATGGACTAAAGTTTTGGTGACTAAAGTTGTTTAGGTGACTAAAGTTTAGTCAGGGTATCTAAACAGGCCCCGTTCTACTTCAAGATAAGAAAGAATCTTCGAACCCTGCCAAGATATACATATAGAGCTCCATCCGTTTGAAAATGCAAATAATATATTTTTGTAAAGATGATTTTTTTTATACATTTATCAACACTTAGTCAAATCATAAATATATTTATCATATAAAATGGGATATCTTGTTTCAGGCAGTCCAATAATGTACGTAGCCCAGCTGGCGCCACACTGCAGTAGTCCAATCCATGCATCTGGATTGGTGGTTGGTTTGATGTATTGTCGATTTATGGTCTTACACTCTTATACTTTGGTTATCTTATTATATATGGATCTTATGCTGGTGTCAATTATAATTTTTATGTGTTGTTTGTGTCGCCTTGTCAGGTCGATTAGGTCAACAGGCGAAGTCATGTTTCTTAGTTATATTTGTCAGCTAGCGTTCCTTATTGTATGTGCGCAGATGGGCGAGCCCCGTGCGTGCCCACTGCCCAGCCAATCCCCCGCCACGCTCGCTCGCGAAACCTACCTGCGTCTGCGTGCATGCATCATGGCTCACCGCTCAGCCGTCACCACTCACCAGTCAGCCCAGGAGCCTCCCTGCCTGCTGCGCCCATGGCAGCTAGCGGCGGCCGGCGGGAGCCTAGCTTTGTCCCCCGCTTTAATTAATTCATGCAGCGTGGCATTGCATGCCGGCCGACGACCAAACGTCCCAGCGCCGTACTCGTACGCCCAACGGCCCCGCTGCCGGCAGCCACACTGCATGCGCTACGTGCCCACGTACACAGCCGGCCGGCCGGTCCACCCTATCACGTGATGAATACACAGGTACGAGTACTTCGTAGGATTGGATCCTCACCTGCCAGTGCCAGAAAAAAGGGCACACAAAACCGGTCGCGATCAGAACTCTTGCCAGTGCGCAGCATGTGCGCTAGCACCGCGCTCGGCTCGCAACCGGATGCGGGATGCCGCCATTTGCCGTGCAAAACCTAGGCAGCCGACCGCGTCCGCCACGCGCGCGCGCCAGAGAGATGGCGGGGCGGTGCTCCATACAAGGTTAGGGATCTCATCAGGGACTACTTTGGTGGCCGGGACCAAGGCAGTGCGTGCTCCATACAAGGTTGAAATCCAGATGAGGTGGTTACCACTGGGGCATCGCAGTTCGGGAGCAAAAGACGAGACGCCTTGTGTGTACATATAGGAGCTGATCGATGTGAGTTGATGAACGTCACGTCCTCAAAATGCATGTGTGTAGTTTGCATTTCTTAACTTGGGGACAAAATTACTATGCAGAATTTATAATTTGATACACTCTTTGGCCATTTTACTTGCAGCAAAATGGTGGGGAAACTGTGGGATGACATAGGTTCTCTAAGATGGCTATAAGGATGACCTCTGACTGTGAGAATGAACTGATGGAGTAGTGATGTTGCAATCGGTAAGAGTATGGGTGTCAATTTGTTGCAATCTCTAGTGTTCCCTTCATACAAGTAGTGTTGGCTTTTTTTCGAGAACATGCCTTGGAGATGCTTCAGCACGTTTTTCATTAAGAAGAATTAAGTTATACGACACAACCACGAGAGGGTCCTCGTAGCGCGGGTTACAAACCACCAAGACAGTGGTAGACAACCTAAAGAAAACGACAAGAAAAAAGCAGGGGAAGCGGTCCCTCGACTACAACACCTAGCAAACTAGCCTAGCTTGTGAAAAAGAAGATATTGATGGAACAGTTGCCTACAAAAAAGTTAAGACCACAGTGGCAAAGCATCAACCCAACGAATACGGCATGGTCATCCACAATTATCGGCAACAAATAAGCATCCACCGGAGGGGAGACCCATACGACCTCAGCGGCAAAGCATCCAACACAGGAACTAACATCTTCTCGGTAGCAAAGCATCTACGGAGACCAAAGTGATGCTGGCAGCAAAGTATCCGCCAGCAAAGCTGAACGACGACCTCAAAACATCTGCCATGGGAGAGACCCAAACGACCTCAGTGACAAAGCATCCGCCATAGGAACAAATGCAATCTCGGCAGCAAAGCATCCGTGGAGACCGAAAGCTGAAAGATGATGACAAAGCATCAGCCAAGACGACCCAAACGATGCTAGGATAGGTAACCATTGCGAGGACAGACAAGAAGCACACACAGGCATAACAAGGAACTCCGACATGGACCGGCGACGTGGTAAGGACAACGGACAAAGGCGGCGATGTCCCACAAGATGACGGCAGCATGTTGTAGAGGCCTCTAGGGACGCCTCCAAAGGATTGATTCTTCAGCGACACCTCCAGGGAGGGACATGATGCCTGAGGGCGCCATCGCCGTTGGCACCGTCTAGGACTAGAGCAAGGCTTTCGCCTAGAACAGCCATCACATTGAGGCCCCACCCATGCCACCCGCAGTTGTGCAGGGGCTGGACCAAGCCACAGATTCGTAGGCCGGATCACCAATGAGACGCTCGACAGCCACCAACGGAGTCTAGCAAAAGGCTTGGTGAAGAGCAGACAAATAAAGGAGAGGGAGGAAGGAAGCCACGGCGGTGCCGATATGCTTGTGCTCCGCATAGTGAAGTAGTGTTGGTTGTAGCATTAGTATTAATTTTTTGATTTGTGAGCTTGAATCCTTGGTCTGTTAATGAGGTTTTGTAGCATATATATTCAATACCATCAATTTATGATAATGATTGATTGGTTGTGAATTATATTATTTGTGACTATTATTTAAATAGGTCTCAATGCGCTTGGGCCATAATCTGCACGCTAAAAAAGGTTCCTCAATCTGTTTGGCCCAAATTGAATTGTGATTTAATATGGACAAATCCAAAAATCTTATATATTTAAAAGGCTAGGTTTTAGTATGGGCCAAGCCCAAAATCATATATATATATATATATATATATATATATATATATATATATGGGCACAAAGCCCATACTTGATTGCGTGACTCGGCCACCACGTCACTTCCATGTCTTGAGTCGTGCCTAAACATCTGGCGCGATTTAGTTGTGAGTCGCAGACTGATCATAAATCAGATGGTTAGGTTTCTGGTGGCGGAACCTGTCCATCCGGGTTTAAGTCATCGACTTGGTACGGGTGCTCGTATTTTCCTGGACTTATTCCATGATTTAACGACGCTATGCTTTTAGTGGTAGACGACGTCCCCATCGACAGCGAGGCACCATGGTGACTTTGTGAATCTCGAGATCTGCCGGCTCAGTCCTTCGGAGGTACTCATAGGGGTAGGGTTTGCGTACGTGTGTTCATAGGGGTGAGTATGCGCGTACGTGTTGTGGGCGTCTGTGTTATACTGTGTAATTCTAAAAAAAATGCATGACGTGACCAAAAACTACTTCGAAATTTAGTTTAGGACAGGTTATTATAAAAAGTCAGGCCGGCACTCAGACATTATCCAGACGGACGCCTGCGTCCGAACGCCAAAGCCCGCTGCGCCTGCTTAACGCGGAGGCCACGTCGTTTCCTGCGCCTGTGTCTGCGCCCACTTCGTTTCCTACGTCTGCCGCTCGCGCAAACTCCGCTGCCACGCCCATGCACGCGGGCTCAGTAGCTATAGCAGACGGCTACGGTAGGTGGGTCCCATTGCAATATGCGTAACACCAGATCTACTTTTGCAACATCTAAATAGAACACTTGCAACATATATTCGAAATAGTTGAAACACTTGCAACATACGTCTGAAGCGCCAGGAAAACATGTGTGTAGGTATTGCAAAACATATGCAACACTAGATAAAACACTTGTAACATACATATGGAACACCTGAAATATTTGAAACATACACTTGTAACATGTTGTATATGTAACATTCAAATCTACTTTTGCAACATCCAGATGAAACACTTGCAACATACGTCTGAAATAGATGAAATATTTGGAACATACACTTTAAACACCATTGACATGTGCAACATCCCGATCTACTATTGCAACATACCTCTGAAATGTCTAAAATACTTGAAACGTACGCTTGCAATGTACGCTTGCAATGTACGCTTTCAGCACAATATCACCTTGCTTCTTGGACGAATGGAGGCTCGTCGTTGCGGAGCTTGACCTTGCTTCTTGGACGAATGGAGGTTCGTCGTTGCAGAGCTCGACGTCGACGCGGAGGTCGGCGACGGCACATGGACCTCATGGCGGCGTAGAGCTCGCCGGTGCGGCAGCGGCGCGGGCAACTCGCCGGCTGGTGTCACACGAAGCTCCTCCCCTCTCCTGCTTGCTGGTGCATCCGTCGTGGAGGCTCGCCGTCTCGGTGGCGCATGAGTGGAGCTCAACAGTGCGCCATGGAGGCAAGGCAGGAAGGTGTGCGGGTGCAGCGCGAGGGAAGAAAGAGGACGGACACGGGCATGAGGGGACGTGAGGAAGGAAAAGCAGGCAGTGAGGAATTAAGGCGGTCAGCGGCAAGGAGAAAGTGTTGGGCCATTCGTAGGCTGTATGGGTCGTGGTCCAGTTAAAACGGCGTCCGACACGAATGAAACAGCCCGAACGTCCGTGTAGAAGCATTTTCGTATTACTATTAAAATAAAATACTGTATTTTTTCTAAAAAAAAAATAGGTGGACGTTGGTGTCCTACCGCGTGGCTGAACTAGGACCAGCCACTACACCCTGGTCCGTGTCCTTCCTGCGTGGCCAACCATGGAAGCGTGCACTCTACCAGTATTCGGAGCATATTGCTGCACAAGCGCCGATCTTGCATGTGAGACTCTAGTCTCTAGAGGAATCGGCGGCGGGATGGTGTCGTCGAAGAAGGTGTGCGTGGTCGGCGCCGGCGTCTCGGGGCTAGTATCCGCCCGCGAGCTGCGCCGGGAGGGCCACGATGTGACTGTCATGGAGCAGAGCGACAGCGTCGGTGGGCAGTGGCTCTACGAACCGAGGACCGACGCCAACGAACCCCTCGGTGCTGCCGGCGTGCACAGCGGCGTCTACGCTTCTCTCCGGCTCAACGCACCCAGAGACAGCATGTGCTTCTCGGACTTCTCGTTCTACCCCAAGGACGACGGCACCGGCGACGCCCGGCGATACCCGGGGCACGCCGAGTTCTTAAGGTACATTAGGGACTTCTGCGACGCTTTCGGGCTCACGGACGTCGTCAGGCTCAACACGAAGGTCCTGCACGTCGGCCTGGCGCCGCGGCGCACAGGAGCTGACAACGGCACGAAGCGCTGGAAGGTGAGGTGCTCGTAGAGAGACATGGTGACTGCGAGGGCGAGGTGGTCACCACGGAGGAGGTGTTCGAAGCTGTCGTCGTGGCCACCGGCCAGTACTCCCAGCCAAGGATCCCAGCCATCAACGGCATGGACAAGTGGAGGAGGCGGCAGCTGCATTCCCACTCCTACCGCGTCCCGGGCTCCTTCCGCGACGCGGTGGTCGTCGTCGTCGGCCTCGGCGAGAGCGGCAAGGAGATCGCACTGGAGCTCCGCGAGGTGGCGAGAGAGGTGCACATCAGCGTCAAATCCATGGACGACGCAACCGTTGTCCCCGGCATGAGGAAAGCTCTGTCCAGGCACCACATCCTGCACCTCCAGGCAACAAGAAGTCAAGAACTAGCAATCCATGCATGCATAATGTCATTCGTTCAGAATCTGATAAATGTGATCGATCTTTAATTTGCTTTGCATTTAATCTGCAGATCGAGTGCTTGTGCGCGGATGGCCAGGTAACGTTCGCCGACGGCTCCTGTGTCGTCACCGACTCCATCATGTACTGCACTGTGTACGACTACTCGTTCCCGTTCCTGGACACGGGTGGCCTGCAGCTCACCGTCGACGACAACCGCATCGGCCAGTTGTACTGTACGAGCACACCTTCCCGCCGGCGCTAGCGCCGTCGCTGTCCTTCGTGGGGGAGCCCAGTCAGGTGAAGGCGCCACGGTTCTACTTGGTGCAGGCGAGGTGGGTAGCGCAGGTGCTGTCCGGCCGGAGGCCGCTGCCGTCGGCGGAGGAGATGCTGCGGTCGGCCGAAGAGTACCACCGCGCCAGGGAGATGGCCGGCGTGCCCAGGCGCCTCTCGCATGCCCTCTTTTTGAACCTGGAGTACTGCGACGAGTTCGGGGAGAAACGCTGCGGGTTCCCGCGGCTGCCGGAGTGGAAGAAGGAGCTCATGCGGGCGGCCGTCGCGCGCTTGCGCAACGACCAACGACACGGAGAGCTTCCGTGACGACTGCCGCGACAGCGACCTTGTCGTGGAGGGCCTGCGCTCAGAGGGCTGGTATTGGTATTTTTCCCGGACGCTAGACGTGAAGGAGAATGGACATGGCCATGACAGAGATGGCTTACCACTACCAGAGGCACAACCACCGCAACCATAGATATATCTCCTCGTGGTTTTATTTTGTGCATATGTGCACATGTGCAAAATGTTTATATATGACTAGTTAACATACACGTGCGACACGCACATGTTTATAAATACCATATCATGTTCATACGCAACGTGACATTAAAATAGATCGTGTTGGGTAGCGTTACCAGAAATTTGAGATTGTTCGCATTGTACAGTATACCAAATTACAAGATCATAATATTAATTGAGTTTGAATGTTGCAGGCTAGGGGCACTCTAAGATGTCACACTATCTACTACAAGTCCTTTACTCTGATAGCCAGATAACCTTTTTGCTCATGTATGTGAAAAATAATAGCCTGCAAAGGTCCAAACAGCTCAAGCTGAAATTATAATTTATTAAATGCTGGAGTCCCATAAAAGTTAATTTGGTAAATAAAACTGAGTGGAAATGATCTCTTACAATTAAAAAGTGCTTAACCACATGTCATTTTACTAATTAATCAAAGCATTGCAATCTCAAAATATTTTGAAGAAAGAAACTCAATTTTACCAATTAAATCATGGAAGCAGTATCAGTCCAACAATATCAGGAATTCAGTATGCTTCAGTGTCATGATCCAACAATATCAGGAACAAGTGAGATAAGCTTCAGTATGCTGTTTCGAAAATCAACACTGTAATGACTTAACCCAAAGAGTCTGCGTGGGAACAGTGAAACAGTATATGAAAATGAAAGAATTATTAGCACAGGGTTTCCTAAAACTGAATTGCTACATGATTAATTTTTTTGAAAAGGGTAACCTCACTGTGCTGAAGAAAAAAAAACGATAGCAAATGGAGATGATAACTGAATAATGAGTGCTCAGGACAGCACTAGTAGAGAAACGACTTTTGATCCACTTCGAAATTTGGCTTTAGTCCTGATATTTTTCGCGTCCGGGACTAGAGAAATCTTTAGAGAAATCTTTAGTCCCGGTTGGTAGCTCCAACCGGGACTAAAGGTCCCTACCCAACGGCTACTGCAGCAGGCTTTTGCTGTAGGGGACCTTTAGTCCCGGTTGGAGCTATCAACCGCGACTAAAGGTTAACTTTTACTCCTGGTTGGTCCCTCCAACCGGGAGTAAAAGTCTACTCCCGGCTGGAGGCTCCGTCCGGGATTAGAAAGGGACCTTTAGTCCTGGTTACTGTCTCCAACCGGGACTAAAGGTCTCCTCCTATATACCCTTTCTTCCTCCCTGAGCCCGAGCCACTTCGAGCTCAGTGTTCTTGCTTCATCGCCGGCCTCTCTTCTTCCTCATCGCCGGTAATCACAAGATTTCTTCGATTCCTCCATCGATTCTTCGGTTCTAAAGGTTACCAACTTTATACTCTCATGTTTCATCAGTAGCATATCTCATTTTGTGGACTAGATATATGTGGTTTTTTATGGTGGATTCTTTTTTATTTGTAAGCCATTTAAGCTCAAAATCACTTTAAAGTTTGCATATTTGGATGAAGGAAGGTTAAAGTAGTTATTCAAAACTAGTATTCAGCTTTCATTTCTAGCATGCATAGCACACTTCATGGTTTAGAGATATAGAGAATTTTAGAGTTTTTTAAATTTTATTTGTTTATAAAATGAGAAATTTATATTATATTAAAAATGAGTATAGAGAGTAGATGGCAACTGCTTCCGGGTCCTCGGCCTCTCATCGGGTTTCAAAGCGACTGAGGCCAGACCTCCCTCTCATTGCATGCGGCAAGTGTGATGAGAAGATTGTGATGGAGTACCGGGTGAGAAAGGAGTGTCCCAACAAGGACCGTATCTTCTACAAGTGTCCGGATCGTAATGTGAGTTATTTTGTCGCATTTGATGATTATGGTTAATTTATACTTATTTTCATGATAATTGTGATTAAAGTTCTAATTTTTTGTTTTAATTTCAGTGGGATGGCAATGGATGTTCAGGCTGGTACTGGGAGGAAGAGTATGTTGAACACGTGCAAAACTCTCTTGCACAGACGGCTACGGCGGCTGATGAGGCAGTGATCCTGCGGAAGAAGCCCATAGATGTTGAACAAATGCATGATCTGTCTGTTTTAGTTGGGATTGGTCGTGAAAACCTTACGCTGCTGAAGTGTATTTTAGCTTTAGTTTTTTTAGTGGTAGTTGAGATTGTCTACATTGTAGCGAGACTTTCATAAATTAATACCTTATGTGGTGGCATGCATGTCGTATAATTAACTAATTATGTTCTAGGTTTTAATATGGTATGTATGTCATGTAATGCAGATGAGCCGGCATTGGGTGTACAATGCTGATCGCCGCTCCCAAGAGTTCATTGAGGGCGTGCATTCTTTCTTACGTGTGGCCGAGGCAAACAAACGCGATGTTTCATGTGCTGCCCATATGCCATATGTAAGAATTTGAAAGAATATGCTAGCTCAAGAAGTCTTCATTCACACTTGTTGAAGTCGGGTTTCATGCCAAACTATATTTGTTGGACGAAGCACGAAGAAACGGGGGTTGTAATGGAAGAAGGTGAAGAAGAACAATGGGACGATGATGACATTATTGCTGAATATAGTGCCTTCAATGATACTGCAATGGGAGAAGCTGAAGAAGAGGTAGGAGCAGAAGATGAGCCCGCTGATGATCTTGGTCAGGCCATTCGTGACGCACAAAGAGAATGCGAAAATGAAAAGGAGAAGATCAAGTTCGAGCACATGATAGAGGATCACAAGAAATTGCTATACCCAACTTGTGATGCGGGGCAGAAAAAGTTGGGTACCACACTGGAATTGCTGCAATGGAAGGCAAAGAATGGTGTATCTGACAAGGGATTTGGGGAGTTACTGAAAATCCAAAAGAAGATGCTTCCGAAGGATAACGAATTGCCCGCCACTACGTACGAAGCAAAACAGGTAGTCTGCCCTTTGGGATTAGAAATCCAGAAGATACATGCATGTCCTAATGACTGCATCCTCTACCGTGGCGAGGAGTACGAGAAGTTAGATGCATGCCCGGTATGTCATGCATCGCGGTATAAGATCAGGCGAGATAACCCTGGTGATGTTGAGGGCGAAAGTCCCACGAAGAAAATCCCTGCCAAGATTATGTGGTATGCTCCTATAATACCACGCTTGAAACGTCTGTTCAGAAATAAAGACCATGCAAAGTTGTTGCGATGGCACAAAGAAGACTGTAAGATAGACAATATGTTGAGCTTGCTATGAATACGCGCGACCCATCTCAGCGCACTTTGGATCTCGGACTACATAAGCGGGCAAGACCCTAACTCCCTCACTTCTCTTACTCCCACTCACAACTTTAGCCACAACCGCCTCATTCTCTCCCTCACCCACCCCTCAAACAGCACTCCATCCCTCTTTCTCTCTCTTTCTCAACCGCCCCTTTCTCTCCTTGTCCAACGGTGGCGCCAGCGAGTGCCCCAGGGCAAGATAGTATGTAGGGGCGGGGGCAGTTTGGGCGACAAATTGGTTTCTAGTAGGGGTGGGGCAAGTTCTAGCGGCGTGAGGGTGGCACAGACGCTCTAGGATCCTGTGCATGGTGCGCCTTTCTCACCCTCTCATTCACCTAGGTCTGAGACGACACTCTCTCCCTCCTCTTAATCTTTCTCTCACTCTCTCCTGCTGGTGTGGCGGCGGCATGGCCAAGGAGGTGGCTTGGAGGTAGAGATTGGTCGGTGTCGGGTGGCGTGGCGGTGGGGAAGGCAAAGGACAGCGCGCTGGCGGGGAAGGAGATGATTCTCTATTATAGGAGAGAAACAAAACACTTGTACAATAAAAGTAATGAAATTCACAGAATATTTTAAAAATTACATAAGTTAGCAAAACGTTACCCTTTACCGTATATAGGAACAAAATTTTGTACCGGAGAAACAAAACATTTGCACTTTTAAAATAATGAAATCTGTAGAACATTTTTTTAAAAACTACATAAGTAAATAATATTAGCAAGACATTACCTTTTAAGAATGGAACAAATGAATAAACATATCATGGAACAAATAGACAAAGAGAAGAAAAAAGATAAATCTAAACACAGAAATGTGGATTGTGCCCGCTAAACATATATATAGGCTATAAGTCGGATGAACGTAGGCCAAAATAAAAGGCAAACATCTACATTTTGACCGCGTTAGTCAACTCATCAGCTGCTACGTACACAATGCGTCATGTCGTTTGCTGTACTCCACGGCTCCAATGGTGACCACCTCATCTGGTTTCAACCTCGAATGGAGCACTGCCTTGGTCCCACCAAAGTAGTCCCTGATGAGTTCCCTAACCTTTGGGATCATGGTGCTTCTACCAATACGAAGCACCTCATCAATGGTCTCCACTTCAGCTTGTGACACCACCCTATCCACCATCTCAACAACTTTGAGGAACAGATCATGGTTCAGTTCCTCAAACTCAGCCCGCGTCAGTGGCTCTGACAATTCTACGCCGTCGACGAGCCATTCGATGCTCACTTGCGCATGTTCCTGGTGGCTCAATGTCTTCTTGGCAAGCTCGCATGCTATCCTCAGTTTGCTGAGTGCAATGCCATCGTTGGCGATGTCCTTGCCATGCTTGCCCCTGACCAGTTGGACGAAGTGGTCCACGATCCTCCGGTCGAAGTCCTGTCCTCCAAAGAAAGGGTCATACTGCGAGCTCAAGGCTTCATACACACCGTCCACGAAGGTCATGACGTTCGCCTCGGCCGTGCCGCCGGCGACGTGCAGCACGACGACGTTGCCCTCGTCGCGCAGGTTCCTGCTGAGGCCATAGGCGATGGCAGCCGAGACGGGCTCGCTGAGCACCACCCTCACGGCCTTGAGGCCGGCAAGCCTGCCGGCGAACACTGCTGCGGACCTGGACGCGTCGTCGGAAAACTGCAGCGGGAGCGTGAGGATGGCGGCCTCCACCCGGTGGCCGAGGTGCGCCTCCGCCGTCTCCTTGAGCTTGGCCAGCACCACGGCCGTGAGCTGCTCGACGCCGACGTTCCTGACTGCGCCGTCCTTGGCCGTCTTCACCTCGATGTGAAGCTGCACGTTCTCCTCGATGACCTTGTATGGATTAACCGAGGCGGGCAACGCAACCGCCTCGAACAAAAGGCCACGATTAATACACGAACTCCCGAGGCGGTGTCTGCCCGCCTCGGTTCATCAAATAGAAAAACAAAAAAAGAGGAAAATCCATGGATAGGCCCGCCAAACACATCCAAGGGCCCGCCGAGCCCATTCAGGCGCCGCCGCAACCGCCGCCGGATCCGGGCACCTGCTGGCTGGATCCGATCACCTACTTGCCGAGGCCATTGGTGGAGCCGCTGGGACCGCTACTCCTCACCATCGGTCAGATCCAGGACGCACCTGGAGGCGCTGCCACTGATGGATCTCTTGCACGGGCTGCCGGATCCACCACCAGGGAAGGATCTGGGCCTTGCGCCACCGCCCCTGCATGCCCGATCCGCGGAGGGGAGGGAGAACAGGGAGCCTCCGGATCTGCACCGCCGCTGCTCCACTCACCGGAGGGAGAGGGAGGCCGCGCCGCCGGAGGGAGAGGGAGGCGTGCCGGTGGTCCTCCTCGCCTCCATGCCGGAGAGAGAGGCGTGCCGGTGGTCCTCCTCGCCTCCACGCCGGAGAGGGAGCCGCCCGCGCCGTCGTCGGAGTATGGAGGGGGAGGGGCTCGGGAGGGAGTGTGTGAGGGAGAGAGAGTGGAGGGAGGGAGAGAGTGGAGGGGCACCGTCGAGCTCTCCCTCCCGAGGGGCGAGCGGTCGGGCTCTCCCTCCGCGAGGGGCGCACCGCTCGGCCTCGACTGTGGGATGGGGAGACAGAAGTGAGGACTGGAAAACCCTAACCCCTGCGTTTATATATTAGTGATGGTAGTGGGCTGGTGTGGGCTAGCGGGTTGGGCCTGATTTACCGAGGCGGTTGAGTTAGAATGCCCGCCTCGGTTAATGATTTACCGAGATGGTTGCGTTAGGATGCCCGCCTCAGTTAATATATATTAACCGAAGCGGTTGTTGGGCTGGCTGTCCGGCCACCCAATAACGGAGGCGGGCAATCGGCCCGCCCGCCTCTGAGGCCATTTGGCAAACGCCTTGAAAAAGATTTGTTGTAGTAGTGGTCCTCACCTAATTTTTTTCCGACGCGGCGGCCCCATCGCCCTCGGGCCCTTTATAGGCTCGGTTTCACACACTTGTATCTGGAGCGCAACGCAACGTAGGACGCTCCCGCCTCCCGGCCTGTCCTTGCTCGATCTGTGGATACAGCTGATAAGCCGGTGTAGCAGCGAGCTAGGCGAGACAGAGCAGGCCTTTTTCCGCTCGCCCTTTCCCCATCGTCGTCGTCGTCCCAATGTAAGCCCGGCCTTGCTACCTGCAGCTTCGTCTACCTGCCGATTGAGGAAGCGACAGGTCGATCCACCAGGCCATCGATCGATGGGGCGCGCGCCGTGCTGCCAGAAGAGCCGGGTGAAGAAGGGGCCATGGACGCCCGAGGAGGACGAGAAGCTCGTCGCCTACATCAAGAAGCACGGCCAGGGTAACTGGCGCACCCTCCCCAAGAATGCTGGTGACGAGCAGAGCGCCCTGACATGCACTGACGGAACTCATCAATATATAATCATACGCATGCATATATATAGATAGAGACATATATATATATCCATGCTCATCACCTTCTTGTCATGGCACGCAGGGCTCGCACGGTGCGGGAAGAGCTGCCGGCTGCGGTGGACCAACTTCCTGAGGCCGGACATCAAGCGCGGCCGATTCTCCTTCCAGGAGGAGGACACCATCATCCAGCTCCACAGCATTCTCGGCAACAAGTAACAATAAGCACACACTACACACTTCGGCATCGTGGAGAGCTAGCTTGGCTTGTGCTGCTTTTGCTCTACTGCTACTAGTACAGACAGTAGCAGCATATATAGCAGTACGGTCTCTGATCGATGCGTGATTGGCTACAATGGTCACTGGTGTGGTTAGGTGGTCAGCGATCGCGGCGCGGCTGCCCGGGCGGACGGACAACGAGGTCAAGAACTACTGGAACACCAACATCCGCAAGCGCCTGCTCCGCATGGGCATCGACCGCGTCACCCACGCGCCGCGCGTCGACCTCGACCTCGACCTCTCCGTCGCGCTCCTCACTCCCGCCGCCGCGTACTGCTACCCCTACCCCGCGCAGGCCGCCGACCTCGACCCGCTCTGCGCCTTGGAGCCGCTCGCCAACTACGAGCCGGACCCAGACCTCCTCGGCCTCGCCTCCACCCTGCTGCTCTCTGGCCCGGCCGCGCCAGTGATCGGCGACCAGCAGCTCCTGCCGTGGACTCTGCAGCCGGCCACCATGGCGCAACAGGTGGTGGCGCCGCCGCCGCAGGCCCAACAGTTCGTGGCGCAGCATGCGTGCCAAATGCCGGACCTGCAGATGGTCCACACGAACCAGACGGTGCAGCAGCATCAGCAGCTCGCGGCCGCGCAACAGCAGCAACACCAGCCCCAGGACATGATGGCGGCGGCGGCCTGCCACAACATGCAGCCGCCTACAGGGCTACAGGCTACGTCGTTGGGTCCGTGTACGTCTCGTTGTTGTCCAAGGCGTACCGCAACGGTGACGCGGCGGCCTCCGCGATGAGCCTGCCCATCATCTTCCACCGAATGTTGTTCATGCTCACCATGTCGCCGACGTATCCGCCGGTGACATATATCCCGAAGGGATCTTGGTCCGTGTCGGTCTGCATCGAGGCGAAGTACTCGTCGGAGTAGCGGAGGAGGCACTCGTTGTAAAGGAGCGCCCCGGTCCGGCCGCTCGGACACGCCGTGCTCATCATGTAAGAAGGCGCCATGTTAAGGCACTTCTTGCAGTCGGACCAGCTGACGTCGGCGAAGCACATGGCGACGCCGAACACCTCGTCGTTGGGAACGCCGAAGGTGGTGTTGAGGAACCCGGCGTTTGTGGCGGCGCCGTCGCGGAGGCTGTGGAGGAGGCCGTCTATGTTCGCCTGGTACATGCTGCCGGCGCTGAAGTTGCCGCCTTCCGCCGGGCAGTGCGTCCTGGCCGGTGTGTAAGTCTCCACGCTGGCGTACCCACCAAGCAAGCTGCTGGCGACGACGGTGATGGTGGTGAGGAGCACGAGCGCGGTAGGGAGACGGCGGCGCCAGCGCCAACCACGACGAGGCGCCATGGCTGCCTGTCTTCCAATGACGACATTCGTTTGCGTACGTCGCGGACACCAGGGCTTCGGGTCGCCGAAGGTGGTGTTGAGGAACCCGGCGTTCGTGGTGGCGCCGGCGCTGAGGCTGTGGGGGAGACCGTCTCTGTTCACCTGGTACATGCTGCTGGCGCTGAAGAAGTTGCCGCCTTCCTTATTCTCGTAGCAGAACGTGCTGAACGCAGTGTAAAGCTCCTCAGCAGTAGCGCACCCAGGAAACAAGCTGGCGATGGCGACGGTGAGGAGCACGAGCGTGGCGGGGAGACCACGGTGCCGACCGCGACCAGCCATGCATGGCCGCTGGCTGTCCTCCACTGTGACGACGTTCACGAGCAGGCACCAGTGATGCTTCAAGCACCTTGCTATGAACGTGCGTGATCAAGTGTATATTTTGGCGCACGCACGTGGTGGGATCAGAGATCGATCGGAATCCCGCTCAGGGCTCAGGCTTGTGTTGTGATGAATTGTTATATTGCATGAAAATGAGCTCCGATCCACCATTACATTCGGCAACGTCGAGGACCGATCGGAGACCAGTTCCTACTTCCAAGGAAGCTGGCATGCACAACGACAAGGAGCATGGAGGGGAATCCAAAGCTCTGCAGCGTGAATGGACAATCCCACTAATGAGCGAACGCTCACGTGAATCCAGCGAATGATTTTCGGACAGCCATAATTTCCTTTATGGAGAAAAAAAGCCCACCTGCTACCCTATTAGGAAAGTAATTAGCAGCGCGGCCCCTTGCATGCAGCTCCATGGGTGATGTCAGCGCTGAACTAGTCAAACAAAGCTAAACATTTATTTAAAATTGGTATAACTTCTGAACGGTGTATTCATTTTAAATACCATTTACACCGATATGTTTTGCGCGATGAGGATAACAAAACTTGACCTCACTTGCATATGTTTTGAAAAATTTCATTCAGTACAATTTATGTGTACTAACTTATAACGTATAGCATATAACTTATACCTATAACTTATTCGAAAAACTTGGAAACAAAAGAGTTATGAAACACAACTTGTTTGCAAAAGGTTATTAAACACAAAGGAACGAATTAACTTATAATTTATGCCAAAACTTGTAAACACAAAAGTTATTAACACACAAAGTAACGAATTAACTTATAAATACAAAAATTATGAAACACAACTTATGTACAGAAGTTCTTAAACACAACTTATGTACATAAGTTATTCTAGACAACTTGTGTACATAAGTTATTATGATAAGTTATTTTGTACAACTTGTGTACATAAGTTATTTTAGATAACTTGTGTACATAAGTTATTATGATAAGTTATTTGATATAACTTGTGTACATAAATTATACGTCATATATAAGTTATAATTTAGTACACACAATTTGCTACTAAAAATATTCTTCGAAACATATGCAAGTGGGGTCTACTTTTTTTCATCTGGTCGCGAAGAACACACCAGTGTAGATGGAATTAAAAACTGATACGCCATTCATAAATTATAACAAGTTAAAGTAAATGTTTTGTTGTTTTAGACTGCATCAATAGAAAAGGGAAAACTTTAAAAAAAGAAAAGTTGCGGATTTTTTTACCAAAAATATAAAGTCGCGATCAGATCAATCGTTCTTTGGGGCAGGACCGAGTGAACGTCTGCTGGAATGGAATTGGGGTGAACAGGCACCGTGGCGCGTGGATTATTGTTTTGTGAATAGCAATATATATAGGGGCCCAAACAAATCCATATATATGGAAACTAATTTTCCACTAACCACCTCTGCATCCCTATATAATTCCCTATATTAGTATAGTGCCACAATCCGTTTCAAAAAAAAAGTATAGTGCACACAAACCCAGATTTTCTCATGCAGTGATTCTGGTGGAGATCAGAGCTAACAAGAATCACTCATTTATTTATACTATGGGATAGGAGTTAAAACCCCCGCTCTTCAGTCTCCACAGCTCCCTACTCTATCACCAATAGAATCACTACACAATCACTACTCACCTATTTCTCACCTTGCTCCCTACTTTTCTCCTCACCAAAATCACTATATCATGAAATAGAAAATGAAGTTAAAGAACCAGGAAGAAAAACTTTACCAAACTCATCCTCAGGGGGGGAGAGAGAGAGTGCGTGCAAGGAGCACGGATCAGAGCCGATTCGAACTCATATTGGCTGCTGCGATTGGGGAATAGAAGAACAGGAGTTGTGCTTATGGGGCCTAGCTCACAGTGTACAGAAGGAGATAGAGAGGTGAGGTGATGCGGGGGCTTGCTTGATGATCTTCTTATCATAGGATCAAGGTGGGTAACTTAATCCATGTAACCTGACGATCCAATGGCACCAACAGCTACTCTGAGACCACCTATGACAAAAGATTTCGTCCAAGCACGCAATGGACCAATATCTACTTGAACCAAAAGAAGGTAGAGACAAGCTCTTGCAAATCACAAGGGATACACAAGAACAAGTGGAAGAGAAAACTCCCAATCCTTAAAGGCATAGCTATATATGGCACAACCCTATAGACAAAAGCACTTGACTTCTCTATTTTTCTGATATTTATGGTTAGGGTTTCCAACAGGTGTGCAAGTGTTATTTATACTAGGTACATCCCTCGTAGTTGGGCTTGGTGTCCCTTCAACTTGGCAAAGCCCAAAACTCGTGGCCCTAGAGCTAACTTCACCTAAATATCCATAACTCTTTGCACAAAGCTCCGATGGACGTGCCATCGATTGCATGTGAATGTAGACTTCAAAAACTTTCCATCTATATATAACACTTGTGCTAGAACCATCAAAAGTGGTACAAAATTAATCATGAACTTAGAAGTCAGAATCTGCACACATCAACACGTTGTCTCCAACTTGCTCCTTCCGAGCAGCCTACCTGTCCATGACTTGTGCTTCAAGCCTAAGGACAAGTAATGCACCCACGTTAGATAGTACTTGATTCTTAATAAAGGCATGCTCACAATCATCAAGGAGTAGATTCACCTCATGTATAGTCGTTGTACTTTTGTCCAAGTCATTGACCCCTTGTAGATTGCGTTGTCTTGTTCACGAGGACCACGATGTTGTTCAACGTTGACTAGAGTATCACGGGGTACTTCCTCCGTCCCAAAAGGTTCAAAACTAGAATTGTGTTTTTTTTTTGGGACGAAGGGAGTATGTCCTCGTCAGAAGGCGATGCTTCTGTGGCTGAATTTTCTTGATGGGCCGGCCCACACAATGACATGGTTACAGGACTAAGAAGGGGAAGGACCCCACGAGCTGGGCTTAATTAGTCCGTTTGAAGAGAAGCTTGGGCTGAAAGGACTTTGTTGCAGAACAAACCCTTTTTTTCTTCTTTCTGGAAGGATTTTCATGTAACACAAAAACAAACAATTTTACTTGAGACCAATTCAAACCATTCTATGCACCCAAAAAGAACAGTGCAGCGGTATGAATGAATCCATACATTAATATAACCTATAATTAATTTATATTTTTAACTTTATCTACTGCTACTACCAATATAATGACACTGAGATCAGCTAGCACTTCGAATATATATATGGTTAAATTATATTGTTGAATATTGAATATGTGACGGATAATGGTTAAATCATATTTGTATTTCGTATTTGGCTTGTTTGAAAATAATTAATTAACTTGAACAAAATTTATTCATGTGAAATAAAAGTTTGTGAACATTTGAAATAATAAATCATACAAACAACTGTGGAAAAGTGTGTACCCCTAGAGTGCTTAACAGCAATCATTTAACTCGAATAAATATCCATGTGGAACAAAAATTTGTACAGGAGAAACAAAACATTTGCACAATAAAAATAATGGAATTCATAGAACATTTTAAAAAATACACAAGTAAATAATATTAGCAAAACATTACCTTGTAAGAATGGAACAAATCAATAAACATATCATGGAACAAATAGAGAAAGAGAAAAAAAGGATAAATCTAAACACACAATTGTGGATTGTGCTAAACATATAGGCTATAAAGTCGGATGAACATAGGCCAAAATAAAAGGCACACATCTACATTTTGACAGCGTTAGTCAACTCATCAGCTGCTACACAAGGCAACTCGTCGTTTGCTGTACTCTGCGGCTCCAATGGTGACCACTTCATCTGGTTTCAGCCTTGTATGGAGCACCGCCTTTGGTCCCACCGAAGTAGTCCCTAATGAGTTCCCTAACCTTTGGGATCACGGTGCTTCCACCAACAAGAAGCACCTCATCAACGGTGTCCACTTCAGCTTCTGTCACCACCCTATTCACCATCTCTACAACTTTGAGGAACAGATCATGGTTCAGTTCCTCAAACTCGGCACGCGTCAGCAGCTCCGACAAATCCACGGCGTCGATGAGTGATTCGATGCTCACTTGCGCATGTTCCTGGTGGCTCAACGTCTTCTTGGCATGCTCACACGCCGTCCTCAGCTTGTCGAGAGCAGCGCCGTCTGCGGCAATGTCCTTGCCATGCTTGCCCCTAACCAGTTGGACGAAGTGGTCCACGATCCTCCGGTCGAAGTCCTGTCCTCCAAAGAAAGGGTCATACTGCGAGCTCAAGGCTTCATACACGCCGTCCACGAACGTCATGACGCTCGCCTCGGCAATGCCGCCGCCGACGTGCAGTACGACGACATTGCCCTCGTCGCGCAGGTTCCTGCTGAGGCCATAGGCTATGGCGGCCGCGACAGGCTCGCTGAGCACCGCTCTCACGGCCTTGAGGCCGGCAAGCCTGCTGGCGAACACTGCCGCGGACCTGGACGCGTAGTCGAAGAACTCCAGCGGGAGCGTGAGGATGGCTGCCTCCACCCGGTGGCCAAGGTGCGCCTCCGCCGTCTCCTTGAGCTTGGCCAGCACCGTGGCCGTGAGCTGGTCGACGCCGACGTTCCTGATTGCACCGTCCTTGGTCTTCACCTCGACGTGAAGCTGTGCGTTCTTCTCGACGACCTTGTATGGCAGATTGTCTTTGACGCTCTGAGCGAACTCCCGCTCGAAAACGCGAGTGAACCTTTTGCCGAGGAGGCGCTTGAAGCCGGAGATAGCGGCCCCGGGGTTGACGGCGGCGTGGTTCATGGCGTCCTCGCCGACAAGGACGGCGCCGTCGTCGGCGAAGGCGACCCAGGAGGGGATGCAGTGGTGGAACATGGCCTGGGCCGTCTCGCCATTCTCGTAGCCGGCGACGCAGGAGTTAGTGTTGCCCAGGTCGATGGCGACCACTCGCCCCGGCGGGTACGTCGCCGGATCGGGAGGCCAGTCGTGGTCCAGTAGCGCGCCTGCCTTGCCGAGCGCTGTAACAAGCGCGAGAAGCCATATGAAAGCCCTAACGACGAGGGCGACATCTTTGCGAAGCATGTGTGACGAGAACACAAAGATTTGATGGCAGCGTGATACTACGTGGTATCTGCAGTTTAAATAGCACATGCAGCGTAAAATCGAGTCCGGTCCATATTGGCTACGGTTGGGTCGATCCAATGATCGGACTCGATCTTCTGGACTTTTAATCTGTACCTGCGATGCATGCATGCATGTATCCACACCGGCCAGCATTGACGCACATAATTTCTAGCTTCCTAATCATCATATATCAACATGAATGAAGCTAGTTTTTTTTCATGGAATAATTTCTGTCAATTCAAGGGCCTATTTAGCTGGCGCATAATTTGCTGTAAAAAAAACGTTTGGTAAAATATGGCTGCAACAAAAGGTGTGGTTACAAAATGGTTGTCACACACTTTTTAGCATACTTATGTAAGAAAGTGAGTCAACCACATATGAGACATGCACATGGCTATGAAAGTTTGGCAAGGCACGGCCGTGTGAAAATAAATACATAATAAAGAAACTATATATACGGCACATATAAAGTGTGGCTGGCAAACTTTTCCAACCAAGCCATCCCACAAAGTCTTATGGGCCAGATATAAATGGCCAAATGGGCCATGTGCTTGCACGGTCCGGTAAAGCATGTCCTAATTTAGCTGGGCCAGGCTGGCGCGGTCGTGATGGCCATGCTATGCTTCACCACATGTTCATTGTTCATCCTAGGTGCAGCACAATTGCAAAACGAGCCAGAAGATAGAGGTCGATAGGGAGGAAGGAGACAAGGTGAATAACAGGGCAAGAGAGGAGGAAGAACTTGGAGCTTGTGGAGGTGGCTAGTGCCTAGAGGAAAAGGAGGAAGGGCACAGTGGTCGCCGCGTAGCGACACGGAGCGTCCACATACGGTAGGGGCTCATGCACTCATGGCTACTATGGGGAGCATGGGTAGGGGGATGTGATTGTAGAGGCGGCAAATATGTGGTGCTATCAGGTCGGGCAGCTAGGGATGGAGCCATAGTTGGCTTTTGTCGTGTTGGCAACATTAAAACAGTTTGTGTCTTGTGGTGCTCGGCTGGACTACAAGAGTTGGAAGAAAACAAGAAACAAAATGTGAACAAATAGGGGCAGTGGAAATGTCAAGCGTTATCTAGAAGGAAAGCACGCGAACACATTTTATGTGCGAAGTCTGGAACTTTAAGATATTTCTTTAGAAGTCCCGAAAGTTTAGAAGTTTGGTTTGGAAGTTTGAATCAACACAAGCCACGAACACGAAAAACAAAGATCCGGGGATGTTTCTCAACCTTTTGAGCACAACTTCTCGTGTGGTCTCAACACAAGTTACTTCTAATACAATGACTATCTAGCCAATCATTCAATCCCCATCACTAAATACTCAACATATCAAAGAACACATATACCTCATATGTCAACACAACAATATGCCATCTAAAATGAGCATACTCATTCAATCTTCAATAGATGACACCAATATAGAAAGCAAGATGACAACCAATCAACTCATATATCAAGAGGAATACCAAATCACAAGTAGACACAATAATTTATGTGAAACCTCTTGCGGAGAAAAATAATGGATGACATGGTCAATCAATCCACTATGACTATGCCAAAACTGATAATCACTGTCGGGTCAGAACCCCCTTCACTGCGGGAATTCATGACGACAGAGGATACTCGGTAGTGATGGGGTGGCCTATCACTGCCGATTTGGTGACCCGATAATGATAGTTCAAAGCACAACCCTGCAATGTTATTCTCGGCTATCACTGTCGGGTTGGTTCATCAACCGGCAAAGTTAAGTCCCCAGAGATCTAGAAAGCCCCTAGTTTATTGAATGGAGCCCTAAGCTCCATTGCTCCCCCACAAAGGGCTAGTGTAGAAACCCTACACTAAGCACCTTTTTCAAATCGTTTTTCAAATGTGATAACTCCCAAAGTGTCCCACGGGACAACAAATTTAAGCATAGAGTTAGCATTTTAAAAATATTTTCAAAGTATTTTACCTTTATTTCACTATAGCACTAGGTCTAATGCATTTGCAATGCTAATCCTTACTAGTGGTACTAGATAACCGCATTTGCTTTAGATTATGGCTATCTACCTTAAACCCAACCGTGCACACAGCACACTATTGCACCTTGGTCAGTAAAAGCAAAGACACCTATGCATACCTTTGCCTTCAAACTTTTGCTTCATTCTCCATCATCTCCTTCATCCATGTTGAGCACTTGCTTCATGTTTAGCATAATCTCCACCATGTTTCTAGCCTTGCTCAACTCCGTATCCTTGTGGGCCCTAGCCTAATCATCGGTCAAGAAAGCATTAGTTCACTAGTTGTCACTCAATTGCTGAAACAAAACTAGGGCTTTCAGATGCTTGGCACCTCATCCAACGAAACCAATATGAAACTGCTTCGGGGAAAACAGTGGTTTTGAGAGTTAAAGTGGTGTAAACATCCAAATTTTTAGACGGAGGAGATAAATCAAAATTCGACGATATATAGTTAAGGAGGGTTGGAAGGACTTGTTTCTTTTTTACTTCTTTTCCCTACCCTTCTCCATTTTGCTTCCCAATAATCCTCGACAAGACAAAACCGAGCACAAGCCTGCATGCTTTGTTGATCTACAGCTCACTAGCAAGCCTCTTTCCTTCTTCTAGTTGGGCCAAGGTCAGGCTAACCGCACCTCCCATCTTCATTGACCATGGGCCCATCCTGGCACAAGCCACACGTCTGTCCTTGTCCCGTAAGCAGCAGCCGCTATGCTTCCTCAACTTCACTAATTCGCGGACATTTGCTTGGTTCAAAATCACCAACAATCATATAAATCTCCATGACTTTTCTTTTCTTAGAAAAAAGTATCTTTGTAGCTTTCTATTTCTAAAAAGTTATAAAGTTATATTTATAACTTTTGTGGATAACATTTTGGGCCACAAAACTTATCGCCACAACTTTTTCACATAACTTTTTCAATATAGTTTCTACATGATCTTTGTGGCCTATTTATAACTATCAGGGGACAAACATATCATGACAATTTTTTAACATAAATTTTCTAGCTATACTTTTATATAATAGATTTTACAAATAACGCAACTTATCCATATAACTTTTTTTGTTGTTCAACATCTTTCAAAATTATACACAACTTATCAAGCACATTTTTTACATAATTTGTTCGAATAAATAACTTCCAAACCTAAAAAATATGTTCATATTATATAGTAGAAAATGGCTAATATAAAATCTAAAAAAAGGAAAAAAAGAAGGAAAGAAAAAATGAAAGGGCAGAAAGAGTGAGAAACAAAATAGACTTGTCGAATCAGATACAAGGTCATGCTAAAAGTTGTTAAGATAAGTTGTGTATACAATTTGGTCAAAACTGTAAAAAAATTATGATTAGAGGCTATTGTCATAAATTATGTCCCGCAAAATATTATGCATAAATGTTGTGAAAACTCTATAGCTTTCCAAAACTAGAAAATTATGTAAATAATTTTTTTCACAAAAGGAAAGTTGTCGCTAGTTTCAAGTTTGGCAAACCGTTTGCTACTTTTTGGATTCTGGGGTGATAGAACATACCTGTTCCATAAAAAACAGCCATTTTGTATGGATTTTGCTGCTTCAATTGTACGGATGATCTTTCAAGTGAACTGGGCTAGTATAGTCTTTGGTTTGGACTTCTACTGGTTCGACCGCTGGTTTGGTTAAGTCCTATTAACTATAGTTGAGTGTGGTGGTGTATGAACTTCCCAATTTGTTATTCTTCGGTTTTCTTGTGTGCCCCTACGATGAAAATGATCAGAAACGAGCAAACTAGGCCTACATAATTTGCATTTTCATATCTTTCTCACATAAACGAAATCGATAACGATATTGCCCAAAATGAATATGACACCCGTATTGCGACATGTCGATATAGGTCAATAATCGAATAATGTAAACTAAAAATAATGTTATATAAGCCAGGTCTTCAAACATGCTTTACTTATTTTTAACTAACAAACATGTTTTACTACCCATACAAGTCCACACACAAGACTATTGAAGTGTGGGATATATATAGGTAAAAACTGTATAATATCGTCAGGATTTCCTGGCTCGGAAATGACGAATCACTAAAACAGTCCGGTAGAAACAGATATCATTTCCAAATTTACAGTTTCTATTTCCATTTGCTCCCAAAACACGATAAAATCTCATAAACAAGTGACAACAACCGATTTATTCCATTTGGGCTTTCATCCCTACGAGAGAGGGTTTGTGGCATTCAGCTGAGAGCTAGCGGAGTTTAGGCCTTGTTTGGATACATCAAGATTGTGGAAGCTTGATTTTGAAAGCTAGATTATAGAATCCGAGTTGTGAGGTTGATTGGACCCATAGATTATAAAAGCTGTGGTGGACCACTTTTTAGAGTAAAATTATCTTAATACCCTTAGTATTTTATTTTATGTTGTAGCTATGGAAGAAAGAGAGAGGGGCAGAATATTCTTTTGATGACTAGAAGCTGGAAAAAGCTGGGTTCCCTCAGCTTACCAGATTATGGAATCTGGGATCACTGAATTCTAAAAGCAAGCTATAAGTTATGGCTGTTTGGATCCCTCCCTATATTTTAGAAGCCAGCTTCTACAATCTCTGTGAATCCAAACATGCCCTTAATATCCTGGCATTTGTGCAACAGTGATTCAGACAAGATTTTCAATTTCAGTAGTAAAAAAATTCGGCCACCCTCGAAATTACTGAAATTCGCGAGATTTGGCAGAAATTTCCCTGGAATTTTTTTAGAGACTTGCACACGAAGTACGTTTTTTTTCTAAAAAAATTAGATCTAAACAAATATTGCATGATTTATGACTACACATCTATTGAGTAGAAGAATATGCAACATAAACAAAATAAAATATGAGTCCAAAATTATATAGCACATATATTAGTGTATTACAAAATTTCGGATTTTTCTTTCGGCAACCTCTGAAATTACCGAAATTCGTGAAATTTTGGTGAAACTTCGCTGACATTTTGAACTCTTCCTGAGCTATGGTTCATCTGTCTGCTTTTGTTTGCACATGCCCAGCAGAAGATAAGTACATCGACAATGGTATAGTAGACACGGCACCTGCTGCCGAGACCAAATCAGCACACGTCTTAACGACATGTTGACATTATTGTTCGCTTGAATCGTATCAGCCATGCTTATCGGTCATGATACAGTATTTTTTTCTCACAATAAAACAACATTAATCGGCTTATAAACCATAGAAACGATCAATATTAGCGAGCTTGTAGACTGGGCAGAGATGAATCATACAATAATAGTAGGAGCAGTTGAAGTGAGTAGGAAAATGAAAACAGTGATGACCATCCGTGACTAGGACTTGCAACCAGCCAATATATATATATATATATATATATATATATCAAACGAGCAAGCGTGTCTGCACGTCCACCGGCGGCGAGGCGAGGATGGCGTCGTCGTCCAAGAAGGTGTGCGTGGTCGGCGCCGGCGTCGCGGGACTAGTGTCCGCCCGCGAGCTGCGCCGGGAGGACCACGACGTGGCGGTCATGGAGCAGAGCGGCGGCGTCGGCGGGCAGTGGCTGTACGACCCGAGGACCGACGCCACCGACCCTCTCGGCGTGGCCGGCGCGCAGAGCAGCATCTACGCCTCTCTCCGGCTCAACACGCCCAGGGAGACTACGGCCTTCTCCGACTTCCCTTTCTTCCCCAGCAACGACGGCACCGGCGACGCCCGGCGGTACCCGGTGCACGCCGAGTTCCTGAGGTATATCAGGGACTTCTGCGACGCGTTCGGGCTCATGGACGCCGTCAGGCTCAACACCAAGGTCCTGCACGTCGGCCCGTTGGCGCCGCGCGCCGCTGACGACGGTGGCGTGAAGCGGTGGACTGTGAGGTGGTCCTCGAGACATGGTGACAGTGAGGGCGAGGTGGTCACCGCGGAGGAGGTGTTCGACGCCGTCGTCGTCGCGGTCGGCCAAAACTCCCAGCGAAGGCTCCCTAGTCCCTACCATCAACGGTAGGTTCCGATCAATTAAGTCGTTGCCAATAATTGCGTGCACTGATTGCAAAAGATGATGTATCGATCTCAGAATTATTTTTTTTCTCTCCTCCCAGTCGAACTGAATTTGTGTTCTTGTTCTTGGTCACCTGAACACATCGATCAGGCATGTACAAGTGGAGCAGGAGGCAGCTGCATTCGCACTCGTACCGGGCCCCGGACTCGTTCCAGGACCAAGTGGTGGTGGTGGTCTGATGCCACCCGAGCGGCACGGACATCGCGCTGGAGCTCTCCACGGTGGCAAGAGAGGTGCACATCAGCGTCAAGTCCATGGACGACGGCGCCGTGTTCCCGGGCATGAGGCAAGCTGTGTCCAGGCACCACAACCTGCATCTCCACCTCCAGGCATGTCGTCTCTGCTCGTTCATGGACATCAACAACATACATATATGCATATAATCCGACAAGAACGCTTGTGCGTATGTAGATTGATAGCTTGTGCGAGGACGGGCAGGTGGTGTTCGCCGACGGCTCCTCCATTATAGCCGACGCCGTCATCTACTGCACCGGGTGAGCGTATAGTATAGGTGCCAACGCTTCAGAATGATTGCCAACTGATTGCTGAATGCTGATGAAATCGTGCAATGGTCTCAACTATAGGTACGACTACTTGTTCCCGTTCCTGGACACGGGAGGCCTGGTCACCGTCGACGACAACCGCATCAGCCCGCTGTTCGAGCACACGTTCCCGCCGGCGCTGGCGCCGTCGCTCTGCTTCGTGGGCGTGCCCAAAAGCGTGGTGGTGCCGCGGTTCTACGAGGCGCAGGCGAGGTGGGTGGCGCAGGTGCTATCCGGCCGGAAGTCGCTGCCGCCGGTGGCCGACATGCTCCGCTCCGCGGAGGAGTACAACCGCGCAAGGGAGACGGCCGGCGTGCCCAAGCGCCTGACGACGACATCTTCGACCTGGAGTACTGCGACGCGTTCGGGGAGACGCATTGCGGGTTCCCGCGGCTGGAGGACTGGAAGAACAAGCTCCTGTGGTCCTCCGTCAAAAGAGTGCGCGATGCCACGGAGAGCTTCCGTGACGACTACCGCGACAGCGACCTTGTCCTCGAGGGCCTGCGCTCACAGGGCTGGCTTACCGGCCGGCCGCCGCCGCCGCCGGAAGACACGAGGGTAGAAAACGAGTCATGAGTGGCGGCTTGTTTGACAAAGTACGTCTGCGCCAGAAGCACGATTAAACAAATTGCAGAGTGTTCCAGCACTCCTGGGCAACACATTAACTCTGAAAAAACTAAGAGATCAACACAATGAGCCTGTTCGCATGTTAGTTTCTGGACAATAAGTTCGACTGGTGCTGGTTTATTGTAAGAGAAAAATATTGTTAGCTGGCTGATAAGCTCTGGCTGAAACCAACAGACAAACAGGCTAAATAACTCTGGAAAAAACTAAGAGATCAATTAGATACAACTTGAGGAAACAACTAGGCAGGGACACGCGTATCTCACCTTTAGGATTGGGGACAGCTGCCGGCCGGACAAGAATGTCCAATGGCCATGTGCTGCTGACAACGGAGAGGGAGACGACGCACTACTGTGCAAGGCAGACGAGGGAGAGGGGAGATCTCATTGTCGATGGTCGTGTAGAGAAAATCAAGTTCTCAAGGTGATGAATCAGCATCTTATAACGTACCCAACGATGCAACTATCGATATATTCAGTGATTTAGATGCGTTTTGAACCGGTTCCGAAGCGTTGGATCTTGCGGCATGTCCAATGTTTTGGGTTGGCCGTTGGATCCGGTATAAGGACTGCACTTTGGCTCCAGCATTCGAGGAAAGCCATTGAGAAAGAAGACGATGGAAGAATCTAGATATAATATTATGTATTTTTTTATTTTAGATTTTTTCTTGTATAATTTAGGAATGTATTGTGACAAGATTTATTGTAAGTCCCCCTTCTATTCGAAAAAAAGAAAAGGGAGCGGCCAGCAAGAAAAAACAAGGGAAATGCTTCCTCTAGGGTGTCTGCCCGTCCGGACGCTAGCTTCCTAGGCCAGCGAATGCTCACATTGGTGGACCGTGACTCCCAATGGCCCACCACGACGTATGCGCTCGTCTGCAGTGGATGGACGATGTATCCTGTAGGGCGTCCGCAGCACCGCGATCGCGTTCCACCATGACCGTGTCGCGATCGCGACTGCCCTCCACCACGACTATGTCGCTTTGGTGTTCTCCACGGCGTCTGGGTGCTCGCTGGCCATCCCACCCGCCCTTTGCGTCATCACCGCCGTCACGCCTCTTGGCATTCTCCACGCCGTCTGAGCGCCCCCCGTTCATCCCACCCGCCCTCTTCATCGTCCGTCGCGCCGCCCCACCTTACCCTTTGTGCGCCACTCCCCAGCTCCGAGCTACCGGCGAGCTCTACATCAGTGAACTCTACACACCGACGAGCCTCTATTCACCCAAGCAGCAAGGAGATGTTACGTTGAAAGCGCTTGTTGTAAACGTATGTTGCAAATGTTTCAGGTGTATTCAGATGTATGTTGCAAATATTCCATATGGATGTTGTAAAAGTAGATCTGGATGGTGCATATGTTGCAATGGCTATACATGTATGTTTCAAATGTATGTTCCAAATATTTCACTTATTTCAGACATATGTCACAAGTGTTTCATCTGGGTCTTGCAAAAATAGATCTAGATGTTGCATTTTGTTGCAATGGCTACCCACATATGTTGAAAGTGTATGTTCCAAATATTTTATCTGTTTTAAATGTATGTTGCAAGTGTTTTATCTAGGTGTTGCAAAAGTAGCTCTGGATATTTCTATGTTGCAATGGCTATACTGCAAGTGTATGTTATAAATGTTTCATCTGTTTTAGACGTATGTTGCAATTGTTTCGTCTGGGTGTTGCAAAAGTAGATCTATATGTTGCATTGGTTATGTTGCAAGTGTATGTTCCAAATGTTTCATATGTTTCAAACGTATGGTAAAATGGTTTCATCTGGGTGTTGCAAAAATAGATCTAGATGTAGGCGTGGAGGAAGCTTAAGCCCTCGGTAGTCGTGCTGCTGCTCGAGCAGAATGGCAGCTACTAGTCCGCCGCAACGGAGGACCACAGGAAGAGGGCGAAGGGAACCTCCGGCGACAACGGCGTGGTCGCTAGCAGGTGGAGGCTAAACTCCCATAGGTGTATGTGTGAGAGGCGTCCTAGACGTCTCGGTGAGGCCCGTGGACACGGAGAAGGCCGGCTGCTGCGGCTCCCTGGTGTATGGCCCGATGGCGAAGATGGAGGCCACGGACGCGAGAGCGGCGGGGATGGGATGTCATGGGTGACATGGGCACGATAGGGATATGGGACCTCGCGGGCGCAGATGGGGGCGAACGACAACGGGTGAGGCGGATCGGGAGGGATGGGGCACGGGAGCTGCATGGATCAGCTGTTCGCTGGACTTGCGGCCATGGTACCGTCCAATGAATTGATATTCTTTCAGATGTCCAGGTGCTAGCAGCTCAAAAAAGGATAATGGAAATATATGGGCTTGGCCGATCGTCAAAGGAGCTGGACTGAATTGGATCGACAATCGATGGCGCCCACAATACTGTTTATGCTCTAACGTGTCTGGCAGGCTCTACCATGTTCGCCTGGTATGCCCCGATGGCACCATCCTACAGGAGCGCAGGGCATGGCAGGGTACGGTCCTCGGTATTGCGATTGACTTGAGCGCCTTACCTTATCTGCTCCGCCTGCTCCCCGGGCGTACACCGAGTAGGCGTCCCCGGTCAGTCGTTCTCGATCGGCCCCTACCGTGTCGGTCAGGAAAGAGCAGCGAGCAGAGGTCTAGTGTATCCTCGATCGGAGAAAAGGGGTCAGAGTCGGACTATGGTCCCACCTCGGCCAAGCCTTCCGGTCGAGGACCGAACCGTGGTCTTGGCCTATGATTGTGTATTTGGGCCAGCCCAGGCACGTGCGCCGCCTGCTGGGCCTAGTTTTATAGGGAAGCGGGTCCATTGGGGACCCCAGGTTTATGAACCCAACAGGAGCCCTCGAGCCCCTTTGGGGCTTCTGTGAAGCCATGAAGGGGCTGTTGAGTTGGAGCCTTGGCGTTTTCCCCTTTGGTTTGTTGTACCGCGTAGGATAACCAAGTAGGTTTTAGGCGCCCAGCCTCCATGTGGAGGACTGGCAAAGGCCGCGGAGGCGCGCAGAGTGGATAGGGGCCCCCAGCCTCTGTGGGGAGGACTGGCGAAGGCCGCGGACTGCGCCGGAGGGATATTGGCACCCAGCACCTGAGGAGGGGACTGGCGAAGGCCGTGGAGGCGCGCCACGTAGACATAGGCGCCTAGCCCCTGAGGAGGAGACTCATTGGTAATCCGTTTTCTATCAGGTGCGCGCGAGCGCACCCGGTGGGTGTAGTCCCCGAGCCTACGGCCGACTAGGTAGTCGGTTGGAGGCTGAGCAACTTGGTACTCTTTTTGGGGGCTGCGGACTCTTGTGTCTCTTCTGGTTGGGGTGTTCGCCCATGTCCGTTCCGACCGCAACCTAAGCAGTCGGTCAGGTTCCTAAGTCGAGACTTGGTAGCTCGAGCCCCGTTTGGCTCGGTAGGGGTTGGTCGAGTTTTGTGCGTCACCCCGTCCACGGTTTCCACAACCGGAGGGGTTGAGCTAACATCACTTGCCTCGATGGCTCGAGTGACGCGCTCGGTGAGCTCACTAACGGGCATGTCCAAGTGGAATTCAGGTCCGTCGTTCGTAACGGGGTCGACATAGCCCTCATGTGGCATTCCACTGCTCCTTAACCCGCCTCCTGGCAGATGCCCGAACCGTTCCAGAGACCGACTCAGGTGGCCCGCTGGTCTCCCCTCGATAGACATTCTGTGGGCATGGCTCAAGGTCAGGATCGAACGAGAAGGTTGAGATGACCCTATCTGCTCTTGAGTGGGTCGGGCGAGGGCCGCTGGGGATCATCTGCGTTTTCTCCCCTGGCTCTATTTGACGCGAGGTGGCCTCGAGCCCTTCGTGGGCCGGCCTTCAAACCCCGGTCGGTTGCTGCTCATATCAAATGAGACGACTATCGCTTCGTGACGCGACACGAAGCGTTGTGATGCATCAATTGCATATGCAATGCTTGGATGTATGGGATGAATATATGGATGAATGTATGAATGCATGCATGAGAATGGATGAATGAATGCTCATGCACTAGAAAAGCAAAACGGGGGTTGGTAGAGTTACCTCGATGGCTCGAGTGACGGGTTCAGGGAGCTCCTATCGAATATGTCCGAGTGAAATCCGGGTCCATCGTTCGTGATGAAGTCGGCATAACCTGCATGGGGCCTCCCATACTCCTTACCTATCACTCGGCAGCCTTCTGAGCTATCCGATCGACTCGGGTGATCCGTTGGCCTCTCCTCGATGGAGATTCCATCGGTGGGCTCCTTCAAACCCTGCCTAGGAAGGCGAAGGGTCGTTTGCGTGTGGTTGTGCCTCATTTCCTGTGCCTGGCTTGTGGTAGTGGTGGGCCCCGCCCAGGCCATGTCCCGTTAGCCAGGCAATGTTTCGTCGAGTAGGCCACATCCCGTCAGCCAGGGCCACATCCCAACGCACGCCTTTCCGCATTAAATAGGGGGAAGGAAGAGGGTTTTCCTTCCGTTCTTTCGCCTTTCTTGAACCGCTGCCATTTCTCCTTCCTTCTTTTCGCCAAGCCTGTTTGTGTGCCGCGGCGGTTTCTAGGAGAGACGAGGGCAGAGCGAGGGAGAGGAAAAACTCACAGATTCGTTCGTAAATCCGAGGTGCGATGTCGAACTAGAGGCCTTCCAACATGCATGAGGAGGTGCTGGCCACCTTCACCGAGAAGGGGTTGCTCCCATCAAAGGAGGTGGCGCATTGGAGAGCTCCTACGCCGAGGGAGATTGTTCCGCAACCCTGGGCCAATGAGGTCGTCTCCTTTCTTGCCTTCCACGAGCGCGGGCGAGGGTACCCCGCACACTGGTTCCTACGTGGACTCCTCAACGAGTGGGGCCTGGAGTTGCAGCACCTCAACCCATCATGGTCAATCACAATCCATTTATTTAAATGCCCTTATTAATTTAATTAAATAATTAGGGTAAATAACAAACATATATCAAAGCTGCACAATAAATTCTCATAAAATTACAGTGGACTCCTAATGCCCACAATAGGCTACTGTGAAAATTTCATACCATTTGCACATATATAACATCCTATGCAAAAATGATAAGCTAGCAAGGGTTAATTTAGTGAAAATAGTAAACCCCATAGAAAAGTGTCAAACAACATATTCTATATTTTTCCTAGCTTCATATTAATGCCATATTACTGTTCAAAAATTTGCATAGCAATATATTACATATTTTTATCCCTACAAATTTCCTTAGAAAATGCCATTTATTAATAAATAAATAGAAAGACCATATTTAAATCAAGTTTACAGCAAGCTTATTATTTTTTCTAGCTAGAGCATGTCAATACAAAACCTACAAAATTCGAATCACAATTTTAGGAGTTTTCTAGCTCAAGATATCTAATTTACAAAATTGTAAACATACAAAAAGCATTTATCTAAATGCATTTGAATCCTTAATAAAACATCAGAAACTATACCTATCATATTTTTATAAAATACTACACTTCCTAAGGAACACTACAAAATTTAGTTCACAAGATTTGGATCTCTACAGCTCAACTTATCATTTTTCAAAGTTGCACACAAAACTGAAAATAAATGAGCTATATTTCATGACTGAGCCGCTGACAGTCGGGACCCACGCATCAGATGGGCCCACGTGTCAGCGACGACAAAAACAGAGGAGCGCGCGGGACGGCGCTATCTCGTCGGCGGCGACCTCTCAGGCGACGGCACCGGCACTACAGTGACCCCCTCGACCTTGCGCACACGATAAGGTATCTAGGTGGACGGATTATCGAAGCGAAGGACGACGGCGGCGGCCATGGCGGTGCGGCGGACGCGGTCAACGGCGATATGCCGGAGGTGACCACGACGACTCAAACTAAGGATCGGCCAAGCATCTACAGGATACGGTGAACCTATTGCGCACTCAAACGTGGCACTCGGTGGTCGGAGTTGGCCAGACCACGGTGATGGACCACGGCGGCGGAACACCGGCGAAGCCGAACGCGGCACGGAAGCCTCACCGTGCGCGGAGAGCGAGAAAATGTGGTTGCGGTGGTGCGCAGGGGGTACGTCGGAGTTCTGCGGTGGCGAACGAGCGAGGTGGAGCGAGCTGGTGCCAATAATGGCGACGACGGCGCTGCCTTAGCTACTGCGGCTGCTGCGCTGTTGCGGACGGCGAAGGAGGAGGCAGGGAATTGAAAATGGGAGCACGGGGCGTCACGGGCAGATGCTGGGGAGGTTGAAGGCGCGCTCTGGCTCGGCGTGGCCTGGCTGGTAAGGGCAACGGTGACGCGCGGCTTCACTTCCTCCACGCGGCAGCCAGCGTCTGTGCGCCGGTCGGCCACCGAAGCCAAGCCGATTCAGTCATCAGCGTTCGACAGTCCGACTGACCGCGCAACTTGATAGCGTTCAAACTCCTAATCCAAGGCATATTAGTGAAAACTTAATAAACCAAAGTCGTAGACCTATATACCAGCTACGATTCTTATTTAAGGATCTAGTTCTAAATCTCAACCAATATCGAGTAATATCATCCCAAAGTCGGCACGACAAAACTGTAAAAGCATAAAGACTTAGAAATTTTCCAAGTGTTGGAAATCAGTGAATTGTTGGTTTTTGTGAGCTCAAAAAGACTAAGCTATGCACATAATTAGCTCATGACCCAAAAATAAAAGTTGTTGCTCTACTCAAATACTACAACTTTGCTTTAGTTAACAAATCCATGCAAAGTCTCTATCATATAGTTCAAACTAGGTCAAACCTACTACATTCAAATGATGACTAACACTTGAACTATGACTTAGTGACCAAATTACCCTCAGTCATGAATATCAAAGTTGTTCATAATGACATTCTAAACATGTTTGAGCTATTCATAAGGTCACACAAACATTTCATACATTGGTTACACATTTCACTTTCTAGGTCAACATACATAGCATTACTTAAGAGCTGAGTCATGCAAAGTGATCTTCAGGAACAATGTTCCATTAGTCATCCTAAGTGTAGCTAAGATGTTTTAGTGACTAACATCAACTACTTACACCTATTCACTCATGATCACAAGCATACACAAAGAAAACATGAAATAACAAGGCATGTTTCATATGTTTCATTCATATGTTTCAAATGTAAAAGCTTAAATATGAATGCTTGATGCTCATGCTCATGCAATGCAAGTCAAATTATGCAAGCTTAACACCTAGGGTGTTACAAGGATGCTGATATGGTATATACCAGAATTGTAGTTCTAAATGTGATATATAACTTTGTTGTTAACAACTTTTCTATCTGAGATCATTTAAAGACCCAAATATTATTTTTTAAAATTCACAATTTTGAAATTCATTTTTTTTCTAAAAAATCAAACGACCTTGGAGGCCCAAATATCTGTTTTAGTTTTTAACATTTTAAAATTCAATTTGTTTAAATTTTCCAATGACTTCGGACATTGACATGATCAAGACCAAAGTTACATATCTCAATATGGTCTATAACTTTATGGTTGAAAATCCTTTTATTTGAAACCATTTAGAGTTCAAATATTTGTTTTAAGTTCTCTAGTTATTAAAGTTTTTTTGTTATTTAACAATCTCCGTTGGAGACACGCCCTATACCAAATTGGTGGTGCTTGAATAGTTTAAAACTTTATTGTTGATTTTTCTTCATTTGAGGTCATTATAGGAGCTTAAAATTCAATAAAAGATGGTGTGACAAAAAAAAATAAAGACATTAACTAAACCACCATCGAAACCACTATGAACTATTTTATGAGAGTAATTTATTCATTTTTTATGCCTCAATACTTCAAGTACAAGTTATGAACTTGTGCACAAACTCATATCACACACCATACACACCGTACATAATTAAGTTAGGCCTACTACACCTATATATCTAAAGAAAACACATGACAGGCACACATTGACCATTGTGGAATTTTAGCGCTTGAGGCAAAGAAAGAAAATAGGGACAAACTGCCGGTTGCTAAACTTGTATCGAGTGGAGCTCAAACCCAGGCCGTGGGTGCTCAACTGAGCAAGCCCCACTACGGCTCGCTTAAGCTAATTTATTCGGAAAGTTAAGGATTAGGTTCCTTGGTATTTGTGATTGAGGATGTTTTAAAAAAAAAAATCGGCGATAGGTTCAGAAAGTACACAAGCAAACCACTGGTTTATATTTAATAAGGTGTTGATAAAACACATATAACTCCTCCGCTAACCATAAGTTTGGTTGATCAATTCGCGGTTTTATGCGACTATGATCTGTCCAAAACGTCACGACTAGAATAGTGCATGCAGTAAGTCTGTGTCGCCGTGTAGGTGGTTGTGGCTGTCGGCCACGGGATCACCGTCTGACGATAGTGAACTAGTCTTCGACCACTAGTCTCCTAGACCAGATCACTAGTCTTCCAGACCACTAGTCTTCCGACCACTAGTCTCCAGACCAGACCACTAGACCGGTTCTGTTCGTACCCACATACTTCGAATCGAGCTAGAAGAAGAAGGGATAACAGAGCAAGCACGCACAATACAAGACAACAACTGTAACAGAACCGACCAAATCATAAGAACGTAAGTACAAAAACAATCACCGAAGCGATCAAATTCCTGTACTTAAGCTCCCATAATCCCGGTAGTCCGGAAATCACGAAGGATTTCAACCAACTCTCGACATACAAACCAAGATCGTAATGATTCAACACAACACATCATTCGTTACAACATTTCACAAGTAGCATTCGGATTACATCCATCAGAGTTCAAATAAAATATTACAAACCAAGTTTGAGTGTGCGGAAGCAACATAGTTTAGTACATAACTTCATAGTTTCAATTACATTGCCAGATCAGAGTCATGTCCCACAAAAGCATTATCAGGTACGAGAACTAGTAGAGACCGCTACTAACGGTCTAGTCTTCATCCCCAAAGCAGGAGAAGGCAAGACTTGCAACAACCAAAGAAGAACCGGTCATCTCGCAATGTGTGGAAATAAACCCCGAGTACGAGAAGGTACTCACTAGACTTACCCGACAAAAATCGTAAATAAAAGACACCAAGGATCATGCAAGGCTTTTCGTGGGCTAGCTTGGCACATTTGCATAAAAGAGCTTATGAGCATAGTGACCAATTTAAACTTAGCATCAAGCTTATCATCATTTACTGTCCACTAGATTAGCACCTGTACTAGAGCACTCACTTATTAGGAGCAAACAATATTAACCATAGCAGTATAATAAGGTCGGCATCATCATATCATCATTTCCGAACCATTAAGTATTAAGTGTATCTACATTGGAGATAAGCCCGTCAAGTTCTCACTAACCGGAGAGACGGCGATTCAATCGAATTACAACTCACCGAGGGGTATTCCTAACTCTCACCCTGGCATACTTTGCAAGGGTAGCCGTGGGTCACCTTTGGAACATCTCAGAACCAAATTCAGCGGGTTCGATCAGGCGCCAAAGACTCTCGTGGATTACCCTTCCGCCAGACGATCAGACTTTTAAATCACCGCCTTGGACTCACGCCACGGCTCCTTCCGAGGCGCACTTTATACTTATCGACTCCCGGCCGAGGTGAGCTACTCGGCCATGGGTCGGTCATCGGACACTGCCAACTAAGAGAGAGGCATGCGTTCAACATGAACAGGAAAGGCTCCAAGAATCAGTCCTGTTTAAGCGACGCACGGAGTCACCGCAAACCGACAAGCCTCCGTCCGGGTCTTCATTTCAAATTAAGACCGGTTCTTTTCCACGATAGCAAATATAGCCAACCGTGCCACATGTATCTTCCTATATCTCGCAGTGACAGAAATCACCCGACTTCTACCGCGTTGAAGCGGTGGCTAAGCACTACTCGAGCCTCGAGCTACATAGGATTCAGGGGTAACAATATCTGGACAAGGAATGGGTAACCAATGCAAAAGTGTTTGCATCCAACACCTAAACTTAATGCAACAATATATGTAATAATAATATCAGAATCGCAGTTCGGAAAATAGGAGGCTTAATATGCTCCGGGGCTTGCCTTTCACGGTTGCAAGGACGGTGGTCGTGGCACTCAACGGCGACCTCGTCGCACTTCTCCGTATAGGTCGCTCCTCCTCGAATCTCCGGCGTCATTGCAGCCGCTTTGCTCTCGGTTCCTCAATTCAGCAGGGTTACTCCTTCCGGTACACCTATTGCATGCCGATGCACAAGATAAATATCATGAATGCATAAGGAATGACATGATGCTCATGATGAATGAATCACAATGGGTGTTTACGAAAACCTCACTTTGGACACTCGCTTACCGAGTAATTAGCTCTATTCAAATCACTTTAAGTATGTATCCAACTTAACTTAAACAACAAGAGCAACTTACCTAACTTGCATAACCTAAGATAAAGATGCTCATCTTCAGTTAGAGGCCTAACACCTAGGAACAAAGATCATGAACTTAGAATAGTAAAGACATGCTTAAAATAACAGCTTAAAGCTTCATATGCAACAAGTAGTAACTTAATTCTATCATAACCAGAGTTCTATAACTCCAAATGACTTGCAAGAGGACATTCTGGAAAGCTTATGAAATTCTCTACAATTCACTTGTAAACATCAAAGCATGATTCTGAAGTTAACCAAATCAATTTCCAGTAGACCTAGAATCTGTCCGTAATGACGGGGTTGCTAACTTAATTATTTAATGATGGTGCAAAAGCCTAATTTGACCAAACCAAGTTTACCAACTTGTTTTTCATATCTAAGAAACATCAGAAAGTATAGTGCTAGCTTCTAAATAAATTATTTAATATCCTTTTCCAATTTATTTAGTTAATTAGGTGATTTAAGCAATATATAGTAAAACTATTCATAAAAATCTACAAAAATTTCCGTAGCTACCTCATGCTGCACATAGACTACCATAAAATTTTAAAGCCATTGGACCAACATAACTTGCTGTATCCAAAATAACAGATGCCATGTCTATTTCTAGCATAATTAGGAAACCTTATTAAAAGTGTCAAGCAACAGATTTCCCATTTTTCCTAGCATCCTTCTAGCATAAGAATAGCACCCATAAAATTTTACCTTCACTGGATCTATAGAAAATTATGAAAATTCACACAAGATCCACTTATTAATAAAAGGAAATTCTATAACTTAAAAACTACACATGCACTAGCTCTAAAATTTTTACCAGAGCTTCACATCAGCAATAACAGACTGCCCACAAAATTTCATAATTTTTGGACCACAGAAACTCAAGATAAAATTCAAACAAGTTTGCATGCTTCTAAAAACACATTTCAAACTCCTATTTAATTCATCAAATTTTTCTAAAACATGTGTCCATATAATATTTTTATTAAATACTAGACATTATCATGAACTCAACAAAATTGGAACCATAGCATTTGGATCTATATACTAGGAGCTACATATTTTTTTCAAGATGTACATAAATCTGTGAAAATAAAATAAACAAAACAAATCGAAAACAAAATCGTGGAGCCGGCCGGTCGACACGGCGGCCCACGAGCGCACAAAGCGCCCCAGACAATGGCGCAAGCGGCCAAGCTGGGCTCCGCCCAGCAGCGACAATGACAGGGGAGGACCCGCGTGTCGTGAGACAAGCGGGAGGAGCGCGGTGGCGTAGATGAGTCGCCGACGGCGATTTCTCCGGCGACGAGGAGAGTACCTTCGTGACCGTCACGACCTCCCGCGTTGATTGGTGCCCCAATCACTCTCTCTACTGGTCCCTAGGCACGCCGCCATGGCGCACGGCGGCTCGGTCATGGCGACGGCGCGCTCCTATGTGAACCCCGGCGCTAGGTACCAG
The DNA here is from genome assembly GCA_904845875.1 of Miscanthus lutarioriparius. Classification (NCBI taxonomy): domain Eukaryota; kingdom Viridiplantae; phylum Streptophyta; class Magnoliopsida; order Poales; family Poaceae; genus Miscanthus; species Miscanthus lutarioriparius. Next base: position 120,306,185 of record CAJGYO010000003.1, on the reverse strand, counting down.
CAAAGCGCGCATCGCCTTCCGAGACCAAGGCGGACCTGTCTTATGCTATCGCTAATGGCTGTGGTGAAGTGCGCGAGTGTAGCCATGTGATGCCACCGGCGGCGACCATGGCGCGGTGGTGCGCGCCGTGTTCCGCTCGGCGTAATGGCTTCGTCGGTAACGCCATAACTAGAGCAAATACGACAGCTAGAGAAGATGAAACGAAGGCTAGGGAAGCAGAGCGGTGCGGAGTCAAGGCCGCCACGATGACCCACAACTCCGGCGAGGTAGGCCATGACTACGGCGTCGGAAAATCGGCCAAGGTCCTCACCTACAGCACGATTGGCTCAGCTAGAAGGTGGGGAAGGTCCAGATTTAACACGACGGAGCTATGGTGAAGGCGTGAGTGCGGGTAGATGCAGCGGTGAGCAAGCTCGCGACGGCGGAGCTATGGCGGAGTGGTCGCTTATGCACAAGCGCTTGTAGTGGCGAAAGCGAGAAATGGAAAAGGATCAAGAGGGCGCTTTAGCAGCGCGGGTGGCTTAAGGCGCGTCTGCGACGCCAGAGGCGCGACGGCGCGGCGGCCAAGGCCATGGCCGGTCGGCCTTCGACGCTACACAAGACGCGTCGTCGGCGTTTCTGAAAAACACGACCACCAGAGCTTCCATTCATCGGGGTGAGCAAATGACAAATACGATTTCCTCGTGGTAAAATGGCTAATCCGTTGCTTGTTTGCAAAAAAAAAGTTCATGAAAAATGTAGACCAAACATCCATCTGCAATTTACTTTCAAGAACTATCACCTAATTCGCCATGGATCGGTTAGTTACAACAAGCCAAAGATGGCTCGATCCAACTGAAATGCACCATGACTTAGAATATTTTTCTAAGTGTTGAAAACAGCATGTAATTTCTGACTTGTGGGCCATGTTTGAGCATGTTCTAGCCATTTTCATGAGTTGGTCATAAAACAACTTTTGTTCCTTAATAAATTTGCTACAACTTTTGTAAAGAGTGCACAGCCATGCAAAGTCTCTAAGTTGGACTTTTAAACAGTCAAACAATGACACTCCAAGGGTCAATTCAAGTCAAAATCGCATTCGAGGGCATTTTGGTTATTTTGATCTACATGAACAATGTTCCAACAAGTAAACTAAGTATAGTTAAGGTGTATTAGACCATGATCAACCATTTTACAAAGTTGTTATACCTCTTCTACTGATCACATGTGATAAAGAAAGTAAAACAAGCAATTCATACATATGTTTCAATACAATGTTCCACATGTTATGCGTGACCTTGTTGTTATACTATACTTGTCACCTTACTACCATGTTGCCATGTTTCCAAGTATGAGAGTTTCATGTTACATTCACATGTTGCACTACTACCATTCACAAGCAATCTAGTACTGAAACAAATGTATTATGCGAATGTTTCATATGTATGTTTCAGGAAAATGACATGATGAGATAATTGATGCACATGTTTATGAGACGAAATGCAATTAGTAGAAGCCAAACACCGAGGGTGTTACAGCCCTCCCCTTAGAAAAATCTCGTCCCGAGATTTGGAAAGCGTATCAATCAAGATAGAAAAGTCGGATAGTTTTCCTTTAAATAATCTTCCGCTCCCAAGTTGCATCCCGCTCACTATGATTACTCCAAACTACCTTGTATAACTTAACCACTCGTGTACGAGTCACTCTTTCTTGTGTATCCGTAACTTGCACGGGCTTTTCCTCATAAGAAAGATCAGATTTCAAGTTGACTTTTCTGTTGCTATTCTTTCCTCGTGAATACGAAGACACTTCTTCAATCGGGACACATGGAATACCGGAAATATAGCTCCCATCTCACGGGGTAGATCGAGCTTATATGCTACTCTTCCACTTTTCTCGATGATGCGGTAGGGTCCAACATATCGAGGCTCAAGCTTCCTTTTAATTCCAAAACGCTTGACTCCTTTCATAGGGGATACCTTCGATAAACATGATCACCTACTTCAAACTCAATAGGTTTCCTTCTCTTGTCAAGATAGCTCTTTTTGTCTAGCCTGTCATGCACATATATTCTTTTGTATAGTTCGGACTTGCTCTTCTGCTTCTTTTACAAAGTCAATACCATAGAATCTTTCTTTCCCGGGTTCCACCCAGCTTCAAAGGAGTTCTACACTTGCGCCATAAAGAGCTTCAAAAGGAGCTATTTTGATACTCTCTTGATAACTGTTGTTATAAGAGAATTCAGCGAGAGGTAACCAGCCTTCCCAAGAGCCTTTGCAAGAAATAAGACAAGCTCTAAGCATGTCCTCAAGAATTTGATTAACACGCCACCGTCTCTGATGTTTATGGATGATAGGCGTAATCATGGATTAGATGAGTGCCAAGATTTTGATGTAAGCACTCCCAAAAGCGAGCCGTGAACTGAGGTCCTCTATCGTAAACAATGGATTTGGGTACACCATGGAGACGTACCACTTGTTGAAAATAAATCTCAAAGATAATTGTGAGGATGATAGGTAGACTTGACCGGAATAAAGTGAGCGGATTTAGTTAGACGATCTACGATAACCCGTATGGAATCACAACCCTTGTTGGTAGTGGGTAATCCAACAATAAAATCCATACTAATTTCTTCCCACTTCCAACCAGAATGGAGAGTGGCTTTAACAAAATCCGGCCTTATGTGAATAGCCTTGACTCTGCAACAATTATCACACCTTGCCACGTAAGTCTGCGATTTCTTTCTTCATCTTGGTCCACCAATAATACAAATTTTGAGATCTTGATACATTTTACTACTACCAGATGGATGGACAATTTAGAAGAATGGGCTTCACCATAATTTGATTTCTAAGTTCTTTATCTTTGGGTACCACAAGTCTATCATTAAACCAGAGAACTCCTTTGTCATCGACCTTAAAGTGTTTGGTCTCTTTCTCTTTCATTTTCCGCTTGATGTGAAACACACCCACATCAGTCTTTCCGGAGTTCAATAATTCGACTTCTAAGAGAGCAATCCACAAAGATATTGTGAAGTACTACAGATGAAGGAGGTGTGACAGATGAAAGTCTTCACTAACTAAGGAATTGCAATGGCTTTTCTCGCTTAAGGCATCAAGAACCACATTTGCTTTACCAGGATGGTAGTGCACTTGAAGGTTGTAGTCCTTGATCAATTCTAACCAACATGCTGATTGACGCATGTTCAACTCGGGTTGAGTAAAGATGTACTTGAGGCTTTTATGGTCAAGATAGATATTGCACACATTACCCAACAAGTAATGTCTCCAAATCTTCGTGGCATGAACAATCATGCTAGCTCTAAGTCATGGGTAGGATAGTTGACTTCATGCTTTCGAAGCTGGCGCGAAGCATAAGCAATTACTCGGCCTTCCTGCATAAGAACACACCCCAAACCGGTGCCACATGCATCACAATAGACATCAAAAGGCTTTTCGATGTCAGGTTGTGCTAATACAGGAGCAGAGGTTAGCAAGGTCCGCAAAGTGTGGAAAGCCTCTTCACACTTCGGAGTCCACACAAACTTCTCATCTTTTTGCAGTAGTCGAGTCATGGGCTTGGCGATTTTTGAGAAATCCGGGATAAAGCGACGATAATAGCCAGCCAACCCCAGAAAACTTCGGACTTCTGTGACCGTAGTAGGTGCCTTCCACTCAAGGACTTCTTGCACCTTCGTAGGGTCAACCGAAATTCCATCACCAGATAACACATGACCTAGAAAAGGTATCTTGTTCAACCAAAATTCACACTTGCTGAACTTAGCATAAAGCTGGTTGTCACGCAACCGAGTTAAGACAATTCTCAGATGTTCAGCATGCTCTTCTTTATTCTGAGAATATACTAGGATGTCATCAATGAACACGACGACAAACTTGTCCAATTCTGGCATGAATACAGAATTCATCAGGTACATAAAGTGTGCCGGAGCATTTGTCAACCCAAAAGACATGACAAGGTACTCGAACAAACCATAACGGGTAGAGAAAGCTGTCTTAGGTATATCTTCAGGACGAATTTTGATTTGATGGTAACCAGACCTCAAATCGATCTTGGAGAATACCTTAGCTTTAGAGAGCTGATCAAACAAAATATCGATGCGAGGAAGAGGGTATTTGTTCTTGATGGTAACAGCATTTAGGGGACGATAATCTACGCACATGCGCAAAGATTCGTCCTTCTTCTTCACAAAGATAGCTTGGACAACCCCAAGGAGACGCGAACTAGGCCGAATCAAACCTTTCTTCAATAGCTCATTCAACTCGACTCTTTAGTTCAGCCAACTCATTGGGCGGCATTCTATAGGGCCTTCGAGATATAGGAGCCGCACTTAATAAGTTCTATCTTGAATTCTACATCGCGGTCCGGAGGTAATCCAGCAAGTCATCGTGGAAGACATCTGAAACTCACGCACAACCGGTAGATCCTCAATGGCTTTGGCTAGGGTAGCATTGGTCAGTATTGTGAAGAGAGATATCACGAGGTAACTGCACTAGAAAACCCTTCTTATCCACAGATCCTCAACATTACCACACGGGTTGACGATCGATCAAGACTCCATTCCCACTCATCCACTTCATTCCTAGGATTATATCAATTCCTACCCCGGTAGCACTACAAGATCTGTAAGAAACTCTCGATCCCCAATTTCAAGCTTTACATCTTTTACTACTTGGTTAGTCATGATATTATTCCCAAAGCAAAGACTAATACAATAACCACCCTTGACAATTGTAATCACATTCATCTTATGCTTAGATGCAAAAGTAGAACTCACAAAGGAATGTGAAGCACCAATCAAAGAGCACAACCTGCAGGGGTGATCATTAACAAGAAACTTACCAATGGGTGACCACTTCACCAAAGCAGGAATTTCCTCTCTGATGAGTGTAATGAACACGCCCACGACGGACGCTTCCTTGAGCATTCTTGGGAGGGTGGGGACACCTATTTGCCCAATGACCAGTGCTGGTTACGGTTCCCAACACGGCCTGTTAGCTGGTGGGACATTGGAGCTGCCTCGCCTGTAAGTATTCTTTGGCAAGGAAATTGTGTACCCCTTCTATGAAAAACCAGCTTTTAGCTTGATTCTTCTTCCGAGGTGGGCGGTACCGGACATTAGCATTGGGTGGATTGCATCGGGCCTTGATATCATTGGTGCCTTAGACCGAGAAGCACCTGAATCAAAGTTTCTTTTGCGGTTCTTAGAAGCGGCATATATCTTATCATTGTTCTCTTGAGTCGAGTGTCACTAATAAACTCATTGAAGGTGACACACTTGCGCTTGCCATTGACTTCATCAATTTAGGGAAAGTCCCTCTTGAAGCTAGCTATTCTCTTAGCGTCGGTATCGACAAACTCGTGAGCATACCTCGCCAGGTTGTTGAATGCCTGGAGGTATTCATTGAGACTCTTGTTGCCTTGGGTGAGCTTCATAAACTCGGTATGCTTAATGGCCATGAGACCAGGAGGAATAAAGTGTCCTCCTGAAGTCGCTCAAACTCGACCCCAAACTATCTCGACGCTTTGCGGGGAAGGTGGTCTTGTGATGTGTCCACCAGATGCCGCAGGGCCTTGAGCTGGTGTCCCGCATATGTGGCCTTCATACCCTCAGTCAAACGGAGCAATCCAAACCTTTGCTCTATCGTGCTCAACCATTCATCAGCTTGCAATGGTTCTTCTGCCTCACGAAAGACAGGAGGCTTTGTATCCATGAAGTCCTTAAAGCTGCTGTACTGGTTTGGCTCGGGTCCTTGGCGGACATGACGATCCTCACGGTTAGCCATCTGATGCATAGCCTCCGCTAACATGCGCTGACTTTCCACCACTGTCTCGCATTAGCTAGCTCACCGTGTGTGGGCGGTGGCGGAGGTGGTTGTTCCTCATTTCCCATGCCACGACCGCGACGAAGGTTATGATGAGCCATCTGCAAAATGTATAGCCAATGAGCACTGACGATGTGGAAATTTTTGTAGATGAATCGTATAATTATGCCCAAACTGAGTCCATTGGAGGAATGCATTTAGATAATCAACAGAGGCACAATCATTCATCACAACCACACAACTCATCAAGCGCGTCAATGGACACATAAATGCGATGAACTTAATCAACCACTCGATCCATAGACCGCAAAGACGGAATTTATCAAAGGCTCATATACGTGGAGCATAATACGCTCGATAGGTTACATCCAAGCCATAGTGGTCCCAAACTTACATCCAAAGATAACTTATGGTTCGATATTACATCCCAACGATTACTTATTCCAAAGCTACTCGCTCATGCATGAGGATCAACAAAGACTAGCTCTTGCGCATTAGCTAAGTAGTAAGCTAAACCACGATCGTCCTCGGAGTCGCGGTCGAAGATCTCTCCTCCATCTTCATCACTAGCAGTGCTCCAACTCCTCATCTTCCTCCTCATCGTGGGAATGTCCTCGTGTCCATTGACCTCCATGTCATCATCACCTTCACCATGATGACACCGTAACCCATCTCATCCTCGTGGAGGCGTGAGAGGGTGAAGTTGATTGTGTAACAGTGAACCTCCTCATGGAGATTGTCATTGTACTCCTCAAAGAATTGCCACTTGTCGCTCTAGCTCTACCCGTCGTGTGCTCTCAACACATCCTCCTCGTGCAGTGCTTCATTCCGCTTGGTTCATCACGTGAATCAATGATGCGTTCACAGCTTCTGGTGAGCAATCTGTTAACCTCTCGAACCTCAAGGGTCTCTTGGTCCCTTTCCCGAAGTTACTTGCTCCAAGCGGTGCTGAGCCGCATTCCTCTCAAGAATACCACCGAGCAAGCTCGTCTCTCACCTTTCCTCCTCAAGAGGCTCGGACGGGCTCACGAGGAGCTAAACGGTGACGCTGGGCGCCTCGCCTCCAATGGACTTATGAAGCAAAGGCGCTTCGTGGCGCCGCCATCTGTAGCAAAAGTTACAACATAAGGGGAGAATCATTTAAGGATACGAAATTTAATTATCCGGGACAATCATATTTTAAAGGAGGGAGTAATGCAAGAAATGTCATGTATGCTTGAACATGATGCATGCACGATCCGTGACGTCCTCACCATCCTAGAAAAATTTAAAGGCTAGCGAAATATACGGTGGCATACATAATGCTCTCCTATACGGTAGTTAGTCGATCTACAACGATACGTTGTTAGTGTACCGCAGAAAATTTCATTTCAGCCCAAAGAAATTTCCCACAATGCATAAAAGCAAGCAAAGAATTAAATACTTTCATACATACATCCCCGATGCACATACTCTAGTATCACAGCCTACCCGTCGAGATACCCACATTTAAGTACTCTCATAGATACATGATTGAACATGTAAATATGCGAGCAACCACAACTACTCTCCCTAGACCGACGATTGACGGTCATGCCCTCACAACTCCCACTTACCAGAGCGTAGAGGTATTTGATCCAAACATTACCACCCAAGCGGATGGCATCCATACAATAGCACGCCGTATGGACGACTTTAAATGTAAACAAGCGAGGAACCCCCAAGTTAGTACTTTAATAAGCCACCTAAGAGTCCTTATTTGGGCATAAGGGATATGACCACCGGCAATACTTAGTATTTAATTTAGGATTTTCACAAATACTTTTGTTTTAAATACACAAATGACGTGTTTAGTGTCAAATCTTGCTTTGATACCAGTTGTAATGTAACCGACCAAATCATAAGAACGTAAGTACAAAACAATCACCGGGTTGATCAAATTCCTCGTACTTAAGCTCCCATAATCCCGTAGAGTCCGGAAATCACGAAGGATTTCAACCAACTCTCGACATACAAACCAAGATCGTAATGATTCAACACAACACATCATTCGTTACAACATTTCACAAGTAGCATTCGGATTACATCCATCGAGTTCAAATAAAATATTACAAACCAAGTTTGAGTGTGCGGAAGCAACATAGTTTAGTACATAACTTCATAGTTTCAATTACATTGCCGGATCGTAGTCATGTCCCACAAAAGCATTATCAGTACGAGAACTAGTAGAGACCGCGCCTAACGGTCTAGTCTTCATCCCCAAAGCAGGAGAAGGCGTGACTTGCAAAAGAACCAAAGAAGAACCGTCATCTCGCAATGTGGGAAATAAACCCCGAGTACGAGAAGGTACTCACTAGACTTACCCGACAAAAATCAGAAATAAAAGACACCAAGGATCATGCAAGGCTTTTCGTGTGGGCTAGCTTGGCACATTTGCATAAAAGAGCTTATGAGCATAGTGACCAATTTAAACTTAGCATCAAGCTTATCATCATTTACACCGTCCACTAGATTAGCACCTGTATTAGAGCACTCACTTATTAGGAGCAAACAATATTAACCATAGCAGGTATAATAAGGCTGGCATCATCATATCATCATTTCCGAACCATTAAGTATTAAGTGTATCTACATTGGAGATAAGCCCGTCAAGTTCTCACTAACCGGAGAGACGGCGATTCAATCGAATTACAACTCAAATTGAGAGGGGTATTCCTAACTCTCACCCCGCATACTTTGCAAGGGTAGCCGTGGTCACCTTTGGAACATCTCAGAACCAAATTCATGGGTTCGATCAACCAAAGACTCTCGTGGATTACCCTTCCGCCAGACGATCGGGACTTTTAAATCACCTCGCCTTGACTCACGCCTCGGCTCCTTCCGAGGCGCACTTTATACTTATCGACTCCCGGCCGAGGTGAGCTACTCGGCTTCATGGGTCGGTCATCGGACACGGCCAACTAAGAGAGAGGCATGCTCAACATGAACAGAAAGGCTCCAAGAATCAGTCCTTAAGCGACACACACGACGGAGTCACCGCAAACCCGACAAGCCTCCGTCCGGTCTTCATTTCAAATTAAGACCGGTTCTTTTCCACGATAGCAAATATAGCCAACCGTGCCACATGTATCTTCCTATATCTCGCAGGTGACAGGAAATCACCCGACTTCTACCGCGTTGAAGCAGGGCTAAGCACTACTCGAGCCTGAGCTACATAGGATTCAGGGTAACAATATCTGGACAAGGAATGGGTAACCAATGCAGCAAGTGTTTGCATCCAACACCTAAACTTAATGCAACAATATATGTAATAATAATATCAGAATCGCAGTTCGGAAAATAGGAGGCTTAATATGCTCTCGGCTTGCCTTTCACGAAGTTGCAAGGACGGTGGTCGTGGCACTCAACGGCGACCTCGTCGCACACTTCTCCGTAAGGTCGCTCCTCCCGAATCTCCGGCGTCGGCTCTGCCGCTCGCCGCTCGGTTCCTCGAATTCCAGCAGGTTACTCCTTCCGGTACACCTATTGCATGCCGATGCACAAGATAAATATCATGAATGCATAAGGAATGACATGATGATCATGATGAATGAATCACAATGGGTGTTTACGAAAACCTCACCGGACACTCGCTTACCGAGTAATTAGCTCTATTCAAATCACTTTAAGTATGTATCCAACTTAACTTAAACAACAAGAGCAACTTACCTAACTTGCATAACCTAAGATAAAGATGCTCATCTTCAGTTAGAGGCCTAACACCTAGGAACAGTATCATGAACTTAGAATAGTAAAGACATGCTTAAAATAACAGCTTAAAGCTTCATATGCAACAAGTAGTAACTTAATTCTATCATAACCAGAGTTCTATAACTCCAAATGACTTGCAAGAGGACATTCTGGAAAGCTTATGAAATTCTCTACAATTCACTTGTAAACATCAAAGCATGATTCTGAAGTTAACCAAATCAATTTCCAGTAGACCTAGAATCTGTCCGTAATGACGGGGTTGCTAACTTAATTATTTAATGATGGTGCAAAAGCCTAATTTGACCAAACCAAGTTTACCAACTTGTTTTTCATATCTAAGAAACATCAGAAAGTATAGTGCTAGCTTCTAAATAAATTATTTAATATCCTTTTCCAATTTATTTAGTTAATTAGGTGATTTAAGCAATATATAGTAAAACTATTCATAAAAATCTACAAAAATTTCCGTAGCTACCTCATGCTGCACATAGACTACCATAAAAATTTTAAAGCCATTGGACCAACATAACTTGCTGTATCCAAAATAACAGATGCCATGTCTATTTCTAGCATAATTAGGAAACCTTATTAAAAAGTGTCAAGCAACAGATTTCCCATTTTCCTAGCATCCTTCTAGCATAAGAATAGCACCCATAAAATTTTACCTTCACTGGATCTATAGAAAAATTATGAAAATTCACACAAGATCCACTTATTAATAAAAGGAAATTCTATAACTTAAAAACTACACATGCACTAGCTCTAAAATTTTTACCAGAGCTTCACATCAGCAATAACAGACTGCCCACAAAATTTCATAATTTTTGGACCACAGAAACTCAAGATAAAATTCAAACAAGTTTGCATGCTTCTAAAAACACATTTCAAACTCCTATTTAATTCATCAAATTTTTCTAAAACATGTGTCCATATAATATTTTTATTAAATACTAGACATTATCATGAACTCAACAAAATTGGAACCATAGCATTTGGATCTATATACTAGGAGCTACATATTTTTCAAGATGTACATAAATCTGAAAATAAAATAAACAAAACAAATCGAAAAACAAAAACAGGAGCCGGGCCCGGTCAGACACACGCCCCCACGAGCGCCACAGCGGCCCTGCATAATGGCGCAAGCGGCCCAAGCTGGGCTCCCGCCTCAGCAGCGACGCTGACAGGGAGGACCCGCGTGTCAGCGAGACAAGCAGGGGAGGAGCGACGGCCGGTGGCGTAGCTCGCCGACGGCGACTTCTCCGGCGACGAGGAGAGTACCTTCGTGACCGTCACGACCTCCCGCGTTGATTGGTGCCCCAATCACTCTCTCTACCGGTCCCTAGGTACGCCGGCCATGGCGCACGGCGGCTCGGTCATGGCGCACGGCGGCGCTCCGGTGAACCCCGGCGCTAGGTACCCAGGCAAAGCGCGCATCAGCTTCCAGAGACCAAGGCGGACCTGTCTATGCTACTGCTAATGGCTGTGGTGAAGTGCGCGAGTGTAGCCATGTGATGCCACCGGCGGCGCGACCATGGCGCGGTGGTGCAGCGCGGCCGTGTTCGGCTCGGCCGTAATGGCTTCGCCGGTAACGCCATAACTAGAGCAAATACGACAGCCTAGAGAAGATGAAACGAAGGCTAGGGAAGCAGGAGCGGTGCGGAGTGCGCGACGCCACGATGACCCACAACTCCGGCGGGTAGGCCATGACTACGGCGTCGGAAAATCGGGCTAAGGTCCTCACCTACAAAGACGATTGGCTCAGCTAGAAGGTGGGGGAAGGTCCGCACGAACACGACGGAGCTATGGTGAAGGCGAAAAGGGTAGATGCAGCGGGTGAGCAAGCTCACGACGGCGGAGCTATGGCGGAGTGGTCGCTTATGCACCAGGCTTGTAGTGGCGAGCGGAGAAATGGAAAAGGACTGGCGAGGGCGTCGGCAGGCGCGGGGTGGCTTCAAGGCGCGTCTGCGACGCCAGAGGGCGACGCGCGTGCGGCTGCCATGGTCGTCACCGGCCTTTTCGCACACAAGACACGCCGTCTCCGGCGTTTTCAAAAACGCGACCACTCGTAGCTTCCATTCAATTGGGGGTGAGCAGCTGACAACATGCGACTTCCTCGTGGTAAAATGGCTAATCCGTTGCTTGTTTGCAAAAAACAAAGTTCATGAAAAATGTAGACCAAACATCCATCTGCAATTTACTTTCAAGAACTATCACCTAATTCGCCATGGATCGAAGTTACAACAAGCCAAAGATGGCTCGATCCAACTGAAATGCACCATGACTTAGAATATTTTTTCTAAGTGTTGAAAACAGCATGTAATTTCTGACTTGTGGGCCATGTTTGAGCATGTTCTAGCCATTTTCATGAGTTGGTCATAAAACAACTTTTTTGTTCCTTAATAAATTTGCTACAACTTTTGTAAAGAGTGCACAGCCATGCAAAGTCTCTAAGTTGGACTTTTTAAACAGTCAAACAATGACACTCCAAGGGTCAATTCAAGTCAAAATCGCATTCGAGGGCATTTTGGTTATTTTGATCTACATGAACAATGTTCCAACAAGTAAACTAAGTATAGTTAAGGTGTATTAGACCATGATCAACCATTTTACAAAGTTGTTATACCTCTTCTACTGATCACATGTGATAAAGAAAGTAAAACAAGCAATTCATACATATGTTTCAATACAATGTTCCACATGTTGCGTGACCTTGTTGTTATACTATACTTGTCACCTTACTACCATGTTGCCATGTTTCCAAGTATGAGAGTTTCATGTTACATTCACATGTTGCACTACTACCATTCACAAGCAATCTAGTACGAAACAAACAGAATATGCGAATGTTTCATATGTATGTTTCAGGGAAAATGACATGATGAGATAATTGATGCACATGTTTATGAGACGAAATGCAATTAGTAGAAGCCAAACACCGAGGGTGTTACAACAACAATGGCCGAAGCCCTGTCTGTGTGACGGCAAATCTGAGCTCTCTTTACTGAGTTGCCTTGGTTTCCTATTTATACAACTCTATCTATCTAACTAAAGTACAGCGCACATGCTCATGAATAAAGAATTAGATAAGTATATGGTGGGGACGACTCTGCACATGCCATCGATGTGCCTCTCAAGATCTTTGTAGGGTGAGCCATGCGGCCTTTGCACCTACAAATGACTCTCAGACATGTAGAAGGGGGGGTAAAGTCGGCGCCGCCTTCCTCTGCTGTGTTTCACACAAGGTGGCAGTAGATTAGCTAACAATCTTCCCCTAATCCTACTGCTAACCCTTGCACCCCCTCCATGTCGATCATCTCCGTGAGTCGAAGTCTTCCGAGCGGCTTGGTGAGGACGTCCGCGAGTTGTCGACCAGTTTCGACAAACTCGATGACGATCTGCCCTCCATCAACACAGTCCCTGAGGAAGTGGAACTTCACGTCGATGTGTTTACTCCGGTCGTGCAGAACCGGATTCTTTGCGAGGGCGATGGCGGGCTGGTTGTCCACCATCGGTCTTTGGTGGGTGAGCTTCCACACCGTTAGCTCACCCAAAGCACGCCATAGCTACACAACAACGCACGCCGCTATGGCCGCCGCTACGTACTCTGCCTCGCACGTAGATAGCGCTACCACCTTCTGTTTCAGCGACAGCCATGAAATTGGGGCCGACCCGAGGAAGACGAGTACGCCTGAGGTGCTCCGTCGTCCATCGATGTCCCCCACCATGTCTGCATCGCTGAACACCGTGAGCTGCAGCCTACTTCCCCCAGTCTTTGGGAGGATGATTCTATGATTCACCTTCCCCTTGACGTAGCGTAGTAGCCGCTTTACCGCAGCCCAGTGATCCTCTCTGGGATCCTCCATGAAGCGACTGACGTAGCCCACGGCGAACGCAATGTCTGGCCTTGTGTGGACTAGGTAGCGTAGACCGCCGACGATGTTGCGGTAGAGTGTTGCATCTACTTTCGCCGTGGTGCTGTCCTTCGTCAGCTTCAGCCGCTCCTCCATCAGAGTCACGCATGGCTTGCACTCCACCATGTCGCTCCTCTCCAACAGCTTGGAGGCATACGCGCTTTGCCCGAGCGTGAGTTCCTCCTTCCCCTGTCTCACCTCGATACCGAGGTAGTAGGAGAGAGCGCCGAGATCGCTCATTCGGAAACGAGCTGCCATCTCTCGCTTGAAGCTATTGATATCCTCCGTGCGCGCGCCGGTGACGATTAAGTCATCCACATACACGCCGACCACGAGTTCTTCCTTCCCCCGTCATCACGTGTAGAGCGCGTGCTCGGTTGCGCACCTCTGAAACCCAAGCTCGCCCAGCGTGGTGTCAAGCTTGGCGTTCCATGCTCGAGGGGCTTGCCTCAGCCCGTAGAGCGCTTTGCGCAGTCGGAGCACCCTGTGCTCCTCTCCCTTGACAGCGAACCCTGGAGGTTGCTTGACGAAGACCGTTTCCGCCAGCTCGCCGTTGAGGAAGGCCGATTTAACGTCCATGTGATGGACGCGCCAGTCCTTTGCTGCCGCCAAAGCAAGTAGCAAACGGACCGACTCCATGCGTGCTACTGGTGCAAAGACCTCCTCGAAGTCGATGCCCTCGCGCTGGACAAAGCCTCGGGTGACGAGACACGCCTTGTACTTGACAATGGCGCTGAGCTTGTCCTTTTTGACTTTGTACACCCACTTCAGGCTGATCGGACGGCATCCTGGGGGTGGATTGACGAGCTACCAAGTCTCGTTTTCCTCGATCGCTTTCATCTCCTCTAGCATTGCCCATCGCCAGTTTCCATCGCGCTCGGCTAGCGTGGACTTGGGTGGTTCCTCTGCACTAACGAGTAGCAGCTCTGCGTTGTTGAGCAGCCTACCCGCCATACCTGAGGGACCTGTGCCGCCGACGATGTCGTCCAGCCTGCGGAACCTCAACTCCTCACCTTCGTGGTAGGCGTCCACGAACTCAGTGATGTCACTTGGAGGTGAGGCGAACTCGATCGGGGGTGATGAAGTTCCTTCTTCCGTCGGAGTGCCCTGCATAGCATCTGAAGTGCTCGGTACTGCTTCTGGACTGCTCGTCATAACTCCTGTAGTGTTCGGCCACACTGTAGGAGTGCCCAGCCTCAGTCTTGGAGTGGTCGAAACCACAGTAAGACGTCTTGGCTCCGCCACGGGAGTGCTCGGTACCTGTCCTGAAGTGGTCGCCGCCACTGTAGAACCTCCTGGCTCTACTCCTGGTGTGCTCAGCATTCCTCCAGAAGTGCTCGACACTCCTCTCGGAGTGCTCGGCATCCCTCCTGAAGTGCTCGGCACTGCCCTAGAAGTGCTCGACTCTACCGTCGGAGTGCTCGGCGCTCCTCCCGGAGTGCGTGGCACCTGTTCTGCAGCGTCTCCACCGCCGTGGATGACCAAGTGTTCGACGACGAAGGTGTTGGTGAAGCCTCCCACTTCCCCTGTGCTCGGACTGTGCCAGTCCCAAGCTGCCTCCTCGTTGAACACAACGTCGCGCGAGACAGTCACCTTGTCTCCGCGTGGGTCATAGAGCCGATACGCCTTGGTACCCTCCGCATAGACCAGGGAACACCATGGGTGTGCTCCTGCCTCCGGCTTGGTGAGGTTCGCTTCGTCTTCTGGCGTGGCGATGCAACTGAATGTCCGAAGGAATGACACGTTCGCTTGCTCCGTTTCAAGCTTGAACGGCGTCTTGCCCGTTAGGGCTTTGGTTGGAGCGCGGTTGAGGATGAATACCGCCGTGGTCACCGCCTCTCCCGAACTTTGCGGCATCCTTTGGCCTTCATTATGGATCGGGCCATGCCGACCATCACGCCCGTTCCGCCGCTCCACCATGCCATTCTGTTGTGGCGAGTATGGCGCGGTGTGATGTTGCCCCACACCGTGATCCGCGCGATGACGTAGCAAACTCCACCGGTGAATTCGCCACCCGATCGATCCTCGTTACACGGAGCTTCTTGCCGCTCTCGGCCTCCACGCGTCTTGAACTTCTTGATCGCCATCGCCGCTTCGTCCTTGCTGTTTCGTCAGAGTTGCGACCACATGTAGCGATCGCAATCGCTCACGGTAGGAGGAGGAAGTACCGCCACCACCGCATGTAGCAGGCGCGTGATCGGCCCACGAGTCGCCGTGAACTAGCTTGAGAGCTTCCTTCACGCGATACTTGGCCGCCTTTGGGAAAGGTAGCCTCCTCGCTTCCCGCCAGCGACTATCACACGGCTTCGCCTCCGTGTTTGATGTGGGGTAGCCCTCGGACCATCTTCCCCGACCACCAAGCGCCGAAGCCGAGATGTCCGAACCGGGCATGCCACATCCACGGTTCCTCGGAGTGCCTTGCCGCCAGGCAAACCAGCTGCTCTACCTTTAGGTCGAAAGCGTGTACAACCGATTCGAGGATCTCTTCACCTTGGCGAGAAGTCGCCGCTCCGATCTCTGATCCTCGAACGCCGTCCTTGATCGAAACCTCGCTATCAAGCGCTCATCCAAACCAATCAATGCCGATGATGAATCTGAATGCACCGCGGGATGTATACATCCGTTAGCACGCGGTGCTCCCCATTCTGGCATCTGAAGATGATGGTGTCGCTCCCTTGGATAGCCACCCTTGAGCCATCACCAAACTTTACCATACCGGTAACATCGCCGTCGAGCTCGGAGAAGGAGTCCTTGGAGCCCGTCATATGGTTACTGGCACCAGAGTCCAGATACCACCGCTGCTCCTGGTCGACGCCCACATGCCCAAGATGGACTTGGGCGCATGGTTCGTCGAGGTTGACGGTCTTTAGGGCCTTGCTAGATCCTTCCACCATCGTCGCCTCTTCCCTCTCCATGGCCTCGACGTCGTGCAGTGCACAGAACGTCGCCATAAGGATAGTAGGCTCATCCTCATCATCGGCTTTCGCCAGGTGAGCCTGAGCCTTCTTTTCCTTCTTGCGATTTGGGCACTCCCGTGCCCAATGGCCCATCTTCCCGCAACACCGACAGGCGTTGGAGTCGATTTGCTTCTTCCCCGAAGAAGCCCCGCCGCGATGTTTGCCGTTGCCACCGCGACTGGAGGAGGCTGCCTTCCTGGAGTTTCGCCGAGCAGCCCACTCCTCTTCTATCAGCAGGAGTTTCCCGCTGTCCTTCGTTGTTGTCGCCTGCTCTAGGCGCTCGTCCACCGCCCGTAGACGGCCTGCCACATCCTCGATGGTGAGGGTGGACAAGTCCAGCATCGTCTCTATGGATAGAGCGATCTGGATGTACTTTGCCGGCATGGAGTGGAGGAACTTGGAGACCGCCTCCTCTTTGTCGATGGTGACGCCGTGGCTCTTCATCTTGCTGATGAGCGTCTGCAGGCGGAGGGAAAAGTCCTCCACCGTTTCACCATCCTTGAACTTGAGGTTTGCGTACTCCTGCTTCAGAAGCTGGACCGTCGCCTTCTTTGCGCGGTCGGAACCGACGCGCATCGCCGCAATGGCCTCCCACGCCTCCTTAGCTGAGCTCTTCGTCCCCAATGGTTCCCTATACTCCGCTGGTACAGCAGCGAGGATAGCCTCCATCGCTAACATGTCGTCTTCTTCCATGTCGGTGCCCTTGTCAACAGTATTCCAGAGCCGTCTGGCTCTGAGCTTGACTTTCATGGTCACCGACCACTCTCCATAGTTAGTGCGAGTCAGCGTCGGCCAAGTGGTGCCGCTGACCTCCCGCACCGTGCGGACAACTACCTCCAGTAGTGGCTGGGCAGCTATGACAGTGCCACTGCCATCGCCCAACTCCAAACCGCCTGTCCTCGCCATCGGTTAGAATGACGATGGCGCTTGTACAGCTCTGATACCACTTGTCGGCCCACGGGATCACCGTCTGACGATAAGGAACTAGTCTTCGACCACTAGTCTCCCAGACCAGACCACTAGTCTCCCAGACCACTAGTCTTCCGACCACTAGTCTCCAGACCAGACCACTAGTCTCCCGACCACTACACCGGTTATGTCCGTACCCACACACTACGGATCGAGCTAGAAAAAGAAGAGAGAACAGAGCAAGCACGCACAATACAAGACAACAACGTTGGCCGAAGCCCTATCTGTGTGACGACAAATCTGAGCTCTCTTTACTGAGTTGCCTTGGTTCCCTATTTATACAACTCTATCTATCTAACTAAAGTACAAATAGCACATGCCGTAACAATGAATAACTAGATAAGTATATGTATCGACTCTGCACCGCCAGCCTTTTGCATGCCTACAAAGGTTGTAGGTGAGCCATGCGGCGCCTGCACCTCTGCTGACTCTCAGTATTACAGCAAGGGATAAAGTCGGCGCCGCCTTTCTCTACTGTGTTTCACACAAGGTGGCAGTAGATTAGCTAACAGTGGCTACCTCTCGTACGTCGTCGTCTTCATCTTGGACGACCTCCTTGTCTTGTGGTGTCTAAGGCAGCCAGCCCTCCGAGCGCAGGCCCTCCAGGACAAGGTCGCTGTCGTCGTGGTAGCTATCACGGTAGGTCTCCATGTCGTCGTCCCTCATGCCTACGACAACCCGACCACGAGGTCCCTCTTCCACTCCGGCACCAGCTGGAAGCCGCAGCTGTTTCTACCCGAACTTGTCGCGAGACTCGAAGTCAAGAACATGGCATGCGAGATTTGCACAGGCACGCCGCCTTCTCCATGGCGTGGTGGTACTCTCGCGGAGCGCATCATCTCCTCCGACGACGGCAAATTGCCTCCCGCCGGACAAAGACTACACTCGCCACCCACCTCGATCGCACCTCGAGAAAACAGCGGCACCAGGCGCCCACCTGGGCAAGCCCATGAAGGATAGCGCCGACGGCGCCCGGCACCGCGGGAAGGTGTGCTCGAACAATGGCCGACGCCGCCGTCGCCGACGGTGACCAGCCCTCCGGGTCCAGAACGGGAACGACAATTCGTACCAGTCACGCAGTAGATGATGGAGTCGGCGACGACACACGAGCCGTCGGCGAACATTACCTGCCCATCGTCGCACAAGCACTCCACCAGAGGTGCAGGTGCGAGGTTGTGGTGCCTTGACACAGCCTTTTGACACGCCGGAGAGACGCCCTCCATGGACTTGACATCGACGTGCACCTCCATCGCCACCACAGAGCTCCAGTAGCGATGTCCTTGCCGCTGTCATGGAAGCCCACGACCACCACCACCTCGCCGTGGAAGGAGTCCGGGACTCGATGCGAGTGGGAGTGCAAATGCCCCTGCTCCACTTGTCCATGCCTAGCAGCTCGATCCGTTGACCAACAAGACAAATTCATCCTTTGCAATCACCACGACGGCAATCGATGAGAGGTCGAAAAGTACCTACCGTGATGGTTGGAAGCCTTGGCTGGGTGTTTTGGCCGACGACGTCGAACACATCCTCCGTGGTGACCACCTCGCCCTCACGGTCACATTGTCTAGAGGACCACCTCACAGTCCACCGCTTCACGCCGCCCGTCGTCGCCGCCGCACGCTGCACCGCCAGCCGACGTCAGGACCCTTGGTGTTGAGCCCGACGACGTCCATGAGCTCGAACGCGTCGCGAAGTCCCCGATGTACCAGAACTCCGCGTGCCCGGTACCGCCGGCATCGCCGGTGCCGCTTCTTTGGGGAAGAAGGGAAGTCGGAGAAGCACGTGAGCTCCTCGGCCGATGAGCCGGACGGAGGCGTACATGCCTTTGTCTTGGCGCCCGGCCGCCGCCGAGGGTCGCCGCCGCCGGTGCTTTCGGGTCGTCAGACAACCCACGCCACCGACGCCGCTGCTCTGCTCCATGACCGTCACGTCGTGGCCCTCGCGGAGGAGCTCGCGGGCAGACGCCAGCCCCGACACACCGGCGCCGACCACGCACACCTTCTTGGATGACACCATCTGACCTCGCCGTCATGTCGTCTCTCCTCCAACTGATGGAAAAATGGATGAAACCATGTAATGAATCACGGAAAGCCAAGTGCGGTTGGAAGAAATTTTATCCTTGAACCAAAGGCACTTGAATTATTTTCCCTTTTCTGATGTGTTTTAGTTGCAGTATAGAACAATGCAAGCACTGTTTGAAAAGGAAAGCTGTGATGATGTGTCGCTATGATCATTATTGATATCTAATCATTTTCCCATTGGAAACATACAAAGATATCTTTTCCAACAGGCTGATGATAAGGTTCTGTCTAACAGCAATGCTAGGTATAAGACGTCTGTATGTCCAGACGGTGCCGATGGTGGGCCGCAACGCAGCCCAACAATCGTCTCTGGTCTCCTCACCACTCGCCCCCAACCGTTCTTAAAAAAAAGAAAAAACTCACCTCACCATAGTGCCGCGACGGCTCTCCGAGACCGCGCTCCGCCTCGGCGACCGCACTCTCCACCGCGCTTCCTCTCCACCGCGCCTCCCTCTCCATCACGCCTCTGCCCTGCCGGCCGGCATCTCCCCCGCGCCAGAGTAGGCAGCCCGTTGAAAGCACTAGTTTGGTTTTGGTGAATTGTTGAAACCCCAAGTGCTAACCTAGTTTATTAAAGTGATCGTGAGATATGTAGCACTATTCCAAGTGGTGAGCAAGGATGGAGATGATCAAGATGGTGGTATGACCATGGTGATCAAGTGCTCAGGCTTTGAAAAGAAGAAAGAGAAAAACAAAAGGCTCAAGGCAAAGGTATAAGTGGTAGAAGCCATTTTGTTTTGGTGATCAAGACACTTAGTGAGTGTCGTCATATTTAGGATCGATAGCCGTACTATTAAGAGGGGTGAAACTCGTATCGAAATGCGGTTATCAAAGTGCCACTAGATGCTCTAACTCATTGCATATGCATTTAAGATCTAGTGGAGTGCTAACACCTTTAAAAATGTTTGTAAAAATATGTTAACACACGTGCACAAGGTGATACACTTGTTGGTTAGCACATTTAAGCAAGGGTGGAGAAGTTGGTGAAGTAAAGGAGGTGATTGTCACTGAAATTCAGTGACCGGACGCTGGTCACTTACTGATCGGACTCTGGCTGAACACTGTTTAGCGTCCGGTCCTGCTGACGTGGCGGCGCATAGAGAAGAGAAGGAGGAGCGGATGCACTGGAGCGTCCGTCGTGGTGGACCGGACACGTCCGGTCACAAATTTCTGTCTCTAGATGCTTACTGGAAACGACTGGACTCCTGGCTAGGGAGCGTCCGGTCCTACACTGTGGATCGTCCGGTCACAACTTACCACGTGGCGCTGTGAATCAACCATTGGGATCAGGCGGCTGATGTTGAATTCAGGGAACACGTGGCACGCATCGCACGACCGGACACAGGGGTCCAGCGTCCGGTCAACCTGACCGGCACGTCCGGTCAGCCCGTATTTCACTAGACAGAGGAGCCAACAGCTCTATTCGTGAGGTCTCTCTATTTAAGCCACATGTCCGGCTCTAGCTCACTCTCCTGGCCATTTGCATTGACATAGCAACCTTGTGAGCTTAGCCAAAGCTCTTCCACTTATCTCCATCATTGATACATCATCTTTGTGAGATTAGGAGTAAATCCACGTGCATTGCTTAAGTGTTTGCATCTAGAGGCACTTGGTGTTCGTGTTTCGCTGTGGAATTCTCTTGTTACTCTTGGTGGTTGCCACCATCTAGACGGCTTGGAGCAACGAGGATCGTTGAACGGAGGTTGATGATTGTCTCCAGCTCCGATCATAGTGATTGTGAGGGGTTCTTGACCTTTCTCCGGTAGAGAGCCAAAAGATACTCTAGTGGATTGCCCGTGGCTTGTGTGATCCTCATCTTGTGTTGGTTGTGCGGCACCCTATTAAGGGTTTGGCATGTGATGCCAATTAGCACGTGAACCTCCAAGTGAGTGAATCGCCACAACGAGGAGTAGCTTGTTGGCAAACAAGTGACCTCGGTAAAAATCTTGTGTCATCATTGTCTGAGAATTTCATTGGCTATCTTGTGATTGATTGATTGGCTCCATCTTGTGATTGGCTCATACCTCGACTCGTCGGTATAATCATCGTCATTCTCTCTTGTATTACATTCCTAGTGTGTAAGGTAAGCTCATTAGTGTAATTAGTTTTGAGAGCTAGCTTACGTCGGGACTCGTGGGTAGTGAGGCTCTTTAGTTAGTCTTTGAGAGCTCACTAATTTAGTGTAGTGACATATCCTTTGTATGGATAGAGACTATTGAAACTAAAATTATGGTAGGTGGCTTGTATTTTTAGTAGGCTAGCGCAACACTCGCTTCACCTCATATTTGTCTAATCGGTTTGCTAAGTGTTGTTGTAGAAATTTTTAATAAGCTATTCACCCCCCTCTAGCCATTAGGATCTTTCACCCGTCTTCCTCGCTCTCCACCGTGTCTCCCGTGCGCCGCGGCCATCTCCAGCGCGCAGACCCACCGTAGCCTTCTCCACAGGACCTGTCATGGCCTTCTCCACCGGAGCAGCGAGCTTCGCGCCATCGGCGAGCTCTACACCGGAGAACTCCACGCGATGATCAGCCTCCATTCCCAAGCAGCAAGGAGATGTTGCATTGAAAGTGCATGTTGCAAACATATGTTTCAAGTGTTTCAGATGTTTCAGGGGTATGTTCCAAGTGTTTCATATGGGTGTTGCAAAAGTAGATTGGGATGTTGCATATGCCGCAAGTGTTTTAGAGGCATGTTGCAAGCGTTTGTTCAGAGTGTTTTATTTTTTTCAGACGTATGTTGCAAATATTTTTTATCTGAATGTTGCATATGTTTCACACATATGTTGCAAGAGTATGTTCTAAATGTTTCAACTATTTCATTCTTATGTTGCAGTAAGTGTTTTCATGTTACAAGTGTTTTATCCGTATCTTGCATATATGTTTGACACATATGTTGCAAGTGTATGTTTCATCTGCTTCAAACTTATGTTGCATTCAAGTGTTTTATGTTGCAAGTGTTTCGTGTTTCAGAGGTATATTCAGAGAGTCAAGGGGCACAACCCTGGCGCGGCAAGCTAGGGGCTGGCAGATGGGGCGCATGGCGCGCCTGGGTCCCTACAGATGGGGCATGCTCATCCTCATCCGGGCTCCCAAGTCCCGCCCGAGCGGAGAGAGAGGAGAGGTCAGGGGAAGGAGTGGCGGGCGCAGCCGAGGTGCGTCTTGCGTCAAGGTATGGCGAGGCACGAGGGCGGGCACGTGGGTGGGGCAAAGGCGCCAGAGGGGACGAACGTGCGCGTGCAACAACGATATACGTGCTCTGCGCAAAGCAGCGCGAACGAGGTTAGGGCAGCCGCATGCGCCGGGCGTCATCCGGACGCGCTCATCTGCTCCGGGCAGAGCTAGTAATTCCTTTGTCTAAGGTGCTTGTCACCCTATGTGAGGTATGATGTTTCATTAACCCGCTAGTATGTGGTGGTCTGTTGCGAGATAACATATTTTGTAGAAATAACGAGAAAAAAAAATATGTTTTAAAGCTTGCAGGGGTGTAATATGATTATTTTCCTTGTCCCCGTATCTATTATATTATTGGCAAATTTTGTGGGATTTGTCCCATGTAACCTACTACATGTATTGGTGAAGGCATACACACATCTAGAAAAGAACTGTCAGACCTTCTATTTTAGATTTTTGAAGAACAATCTTGTTTGTAATTGTACTAATACATCCACATTCAAGTGATATGAAATTCAGAGAACGCGTGTGTATGGAGGCGACTCGAGGGCGCTAGCCTGGCCGCCCCCTAGTGCCTCACCTCCTCGTCGATGGCCAGGGGGAGGAGCTCAAAAAGGCTTCCTTCCCCATTCTTCTCTCCTCTGCTCTTCCCCTCCACGAACCCCAAAATCCCTCGATTTATGCATGTTTCCGCTAGATCCGTACACCTAGAGACTAGGGGCGTGTTTGGTTGACGCCCTGGGTCTCATTTGCCTGGCCGACAAGTGGCCTGGAGGTTGCCTGGAGCTCATTTGGATTGAACCCTGGGTCATTGCCTGCCCCAGGCAATGCTTCAACGCCCAGGCGAGCAAAATCGGTTGCCTGGTGCTGCTTTGTTTGCCTGGCATGCAATAAGTACGATGTGATGGTCTTCTACTATTAAATATTTGAAGAATTATCCATTAACGCACTATGCTATTTCAAATATTTCTTAGATGTTACTGTTACTGCTAAAAGGATTTCCTACCGGCGGGATATTAAATTGGTGCAGCTACTGTTCATTGATATCACTGTTTTGTGTGTAGATTATTGTTTTCTATTATTTATTTAAATCCTTTATTTGTCTTCATATATATTATTTAAACAAAAGAAATTAAAGTTTTATTAGACAAGAAAGCACACTTTATATTCACAATAGTTTTTTCCGACCATAACCGTGTATGTTTAAATATGGTATTATACCTTTTATTAGCTTTTAAATATGTACTGTATCTTTTATTAGCCTTTTCAGGCACAATCTCATAACTTGTCTGGCTAGGCAGATTTCATCCATTTTTTAGGTAACTTTCAGGCAACACTTTTATCAGGCAAGCACTCCAGGCTTCCATTCAAACAGGCCCTAATCCGTGCAGGGAGGGAGGCGTGGCCGCGGCAGGCCTTCAGGAGCGGGACTTGGCCGTGCGGGCCCCGGAGCTCATGGTCTGTCGTGTAGGTGCCGGCCGCGGGGCTTCGTCAGCATGGATCTACGCACGGCGCACGAGTGCCAAGCGGGGCTGCCTACCGCTTGCTGCGAGACGCGCGGTGGTCGCCCCAGTGGCGGCTCGGCGCTGGCTGCAAGGCGGCACGGGCTTCAGCGCAGGAGGCCGTCATGGCGCACGGACTCAGCATCGTGAGGGGCCGCCTGCCGCTAGCTGTGGGCGAGGTTGTCCCTCCATCGTTTAGCCTCCGGTGCGGGTCCAGTTGCTGAAGGCGCAGGCAGCGCTCGGGTGTCGTGTGAGGTCGCCGACCGGAAGCTACGATGCGTGCGGGTCGGCAGCGCGTGAGGATGTGTGCGGCCTTGCTGTCCCTGCCTACTGCGTACCCGTACGTGTGGGCCTCGGTGCTGAGGCGCCGCCTATGAGGTCACGCGGGCCACAGCGTGGGAGGCCTCCACGGCGCACGGGCATGGTGCCTTGCGGGGCCGCCAGCCACCTCCGCCGCAAGTCCAGGCACTGTGGCAGTTGTGATGTGGTTGATTGGAAAATGGGCGAAAGCCCTGCCTGGCCTCTGCTCTGGGCAGACGACGGTGTTGCAGCTTGTGTCACTTACCACGTTGGAGGCGTCGTCTAATTCCATTCCGTCGTCCACTTCTCGCCGCCTATGACCCTAATCCAACGATGGTGACGTCTGTGGATGTCATTCCCCTTCTTGAAGACATCGTTGTTGTGCACCTATCAGCTTCACTCTACCCTTTTTTTCCTCTCGCCGGATGTGCCCTTGTTGTTCATGTGTGTGCCTCATGTTCTTCGCAGAGGCCTGTCCTACTAGAGTGCTTGCCTTGTCACCGTCATTTGTCGTTTGGTCTCTGGCGGATGTTTTGCCGTCGTTGACCTTACTCCTCACTCTGGCAGATACTTTGCTACTGAGCGTGTGTAGGCCTCTCACCTTACGGATGCTTTGCCGCCAAGGTTGTTATGATCCTCTTAGGCGGATGCTTGGCCGTCGTTGTTGCTGGCTCACCTTACGGATACTTTGCCGTTGTCGCTGTCTTGGGTCTCCCCTCTCTGGCAGATACTTTGCTGTCAAGAGCGTGTGGGCATCTTACCTTGCGGATGCTTTGCCGCCAAGGTCTCTTGGGCGGATGCTTTGCCGCTGTTAGCGCTAGTTCGTTGACTTCTCTTGGTGGATGCTTTGCCACCATGACCTGGTTCACTCTTTAGGCAGCTTTTTGCGTTGATGTATCTTCTTCTCGCAGGTTATGGCTAGTAGGGTTTTGGGGTTGCGGGTTCTTCCCCTTCTCTGTTCTTTCTCTTTCTTTTGTGTTGGTGTTGTGTTCTTGCTCGGTAATCTCTGGATTACTTGGATTGGTTGTAACCTGTTAAACTCTGCTTCCTCTTAATGAAAAACGTGTCACAAGGACACGATTGAGAAAAAAAAAGAGAACACGTGTGTCGGCACAGCACCTGATGATGATGAAGATGAGAAGGCAAGACACGAACTGGGCTAGTCAAGTGGTGGGCCGGCCTCAACGGAGCCTGCGTGCTCCTAAACCACCACACCCAACTATAATCAAATAACAGACACAAGAAAATAATTTGGGCCTCTTTAGCCCGTTTCCAATCATTTTCATCCTAAACAGCACAAGAAAATTGAAGAATAGCATATGCAGAGGTTCATACGCCACCACACCCAACTATAGCTAGTAGGATTGAACCAAACCGGTAGTCGAACCGCTAAAAGACCGAACTAGAGACTATACCCGATCGGTTCAATGAAAAGATCATCCATATGATTGAACCAGTAAAATGATACAAAATATCCAGGGTTTTTTTATTGAACTGTTATGTTCTGTATGAATCGGAGGGTTGTAATTGGATGTTGATCGATCTCATGCGTCCAGGATGACAAGACAGAGGACGCGGGAGCAAGCCGGTGGCGGTGGCCCACTGGGTCATTGGCGCACAAGTAGTGGGAGGGGAGGGATCGAGTCTGGCGCGTGGGTAGGGCTGGGCACATTTAAACCGGAAGCAAAAAAAATTGAGCCAAAATATTAGTATTTTTGGTTTTCGGTTTCGTCTTCGGTTTTAATATGTGCGATTTTTGGGTATTAGCTTTGGCTTCGGTTCTATGAGGGAATTGAACTGTGGAGCCAAGACACGGATGCTTTCCTCTCCTCGGAATAAAGAAACCATGACTGTCGACCTATACCCTACCTATCATTTTCTCTTGGCCTCTCATTTCCTCCTCAATCCGATCAGTCCTCCTTAGATCTTTGTCGATGGTGGCCTAGATCCTTGGTGGCGGGGTGAAAGCCCTAATTTGATTTTGGATAATTGATTAAACCTATTGGACTAACCCTTTGTCTAAGTGTATAGATGTGTTAGGGTGGTCCAAGTCCAAGTGATGGAGCAAGATGGCACTCATGGTGATGAAGATGGACAAACATGATGAACAAGTGCTCCAACTTGGAAAAGAAGAAAGAGAAAAACAAAATCCTATGAAGATCAAGGCAAAGGTATAAATAGAGATTTTGTTTCGCCAATCAAGACACCATAGAGGGTGTGATTGAGTTTAGGATAGATAGTTGTACTATGAAGAGGGGAAAATCATGGTTAAAACGGTTATCAAGTGCCACTAGGTAAATTCATACATACATATGCATTATGATCTAGTGTGCTAACATTTAACCCTTGAAAATGCCTTTGGAAAATGCTAACACACGTGCATATTTGGAGAGACACTTTGTGGTTAGCACTTGGAAGCAAGGGTTGAAGTTTGGAGATGAAAAGGAGGTGTTTTGGTGCTCTGGACTCAGGGTCTCTGGGGTTTGGACCATGTTGCATGGGTCCGGAACCCAACCCTAGTCAGACACTGTGCCTGCGGGAGCTCCGGACCTGGGTGCGCGAGGGGTCCGGACTAAGCTTCCTCAGTCCGGTTGGGACGGGGCACATAGGTGATGCGGCGCTTGGTGGTGATCTGGACTGGGTCTGGTTGTTGGTCTAGACCAAAGGTGAAGTCCAAAGAATTATGTAGTTGAAACACTTGAAACATGCTCCCAAAACACTTGAAAGCCATTGCAACCATACTCAACATCCAAATGTGACACATGCAACGTATGTTGAAATATATGCAACATCTAGATAAACACTTGCAACATGCGTTCGGAAAACACAGATGAAACATACCTCTGAAACATTTAAAACATTCGAAACATATGCTTGCAACATGTGTAACATCCACCAATCTACTTTTGCAACATCCATATGAAACAAATGCAACATACATCTGAAACGCCTGAAACACTTGAAACATACATATTCAACGTAGGGGAAGGGAAGGCTGGGCCGGTCGATTCCGGCCCAGGGTGGGGGGAGCTTGGTCGCTAGGGTGAGAGAGGGCGCCGCGCCGAAGCCGCCCACTCCCCTGCAACACCGCCGCGCCATCTCCATGGATCTCGCTCATGCTCCATGGATCTCACCGGGGTGGGGGGCCATCAGATCCGCGGGCGTTTTGGGCTCCCGTTGGATGAGGAAGCCGGGGTGGGGGAGGGGCGCCGCCATGATGCGTGAGGACGCCGAGGTGGGGAAGCGCGTCACCGCCGGCTAGGAAGGCACCCATGGCCGCGCGTCAGGGTAGGCGCGAGGCGTTAGCGTGGAAAGGAGGAGGAAGCGAGGGACTCGGTACGAGAGTGAGCGAGTGAGGCGTCCGTCCGTTCCAGACGTCTTAATTAGAGCATTATCGTTAGCTAATTGGCTAATAACTAATTGAAGATTTGCTAAAAAAATTAGCACGCCTATTAGCCCTCTTGTTTGGATGCAAACTAATTTTAAGTCATGTTCGCTTGAACTTATCAGCTCGGCTTATCAGCTATGGTACAATGTTTTTCTCTCACAACAAAACAGCATTAGCCGACTTATCAGCAGCAAAAACCATCATCCGAATAGATATCTTCCATTAGCTAGTAATTAGTCTTTGTATCCAAACAATTGGCGGTTTTATGCCACCACTTCAAACTTGGTTGAGTTGGGCAAGGAAGATTTTACAATTCGCGGTTTTATGCCACCACTTCAATCATTATGATTTGTACTTGTTTCCCAAAAAATATCACGACTATGATTTGTACTGAGTACTTGTTTCCCAAAATATTACGATTACGACTAGCTAGAGTAGTTGGTCTGCGTGGCGTTAGCCGTGGATCTGGTAAGGTAAGCCGTCGTCTTCATCATCTTGGCCGACCTCCTTGTCTTATGGCGTCCTAGGCAGTCACCATCCCTCGGAGCGCAAGCCCTCCAGGACAAGGTCGCTGTCACGGTAGCTCTCCACGTCGCCGTCCCTGACGCGTGCGACAGCCGACGACAGGAAGTCCCTCTTCCACCCCTCCAACGGCGGGAAGCCGCAGTGCTTGGCCCCAAACTCGTCGCAGTAGTCCATGTCGAAGAAGACGGTGTGCGAGAGGCGCCTGGGCACGCCGGTCGCCTCCCTGGCGCGGTGGTACTCCTCCGCGGAGCGCAGCATCTCCTCCTCCGGCGGCAGCGGCCTCCGGCCAGACAGCACCTGCGCCACCCACCTCGCCTGCGCCTCGTAGAACCGCGGCACCAGTACCAGCCTGGGAACGCCCACGAAGGACAGCGACGGCGCCAGCGCCGGCGGGAACGTGTGCTCGAACAGCGGGCCGACGCGGTTGTCGTCGACGGTGAGCAGGCCACCCGTGTCCAGGAACGGGAACCAGAAGTCGTACCCAGTGCAGTAGATGATGGAGTCGGCGACGACACGCGAGCCGTCGGCGAACGTCACCTGCCCATCCTCACACAAGCACTCAATCTGGAGGTGCAGGTGCAGGTTGTGGTGCCTGGCGACAGCCTTGGAGACGGCGGGAGTGAGGCCCTCCATGGACTTGACGCTGACGTGCACCTCCCTCGCCACCCCGGAGAGCTCCTGCGCGATGTCCTTGCCGCTCTCATGGAAGCCCACGATCACCACCACCTCGCCGTCGAAGGAGTCCGGGACCCGGTACGAGTGGGAGTGCAGCTGCCTCCTGCTCCACTTGTCCATGCCTATACTAGAAGCTCCATCAGTTGACCAACAGGGCATGAACACAAGTACACAACTTAATTTCGACAGGGACAAAATTCTTAAATCTATCCATCATCATCAGTGTACGCAATCACTGACGACAACGGCGATAACAACGACGCAATCGATCAGAACCAACCTACCGCTGATGGTTGGGAGCCGTGGCTGGGTGTATTGGCCGACGGCGACGACGACGGCGTCGAACACCTCCTCCGTGGTGACCGCGTCGCCCTCGCAGTCACCATGTCTCGACCACCTCACCGTCCACCGCTTCACGCCGTCGTCAGCGGCGAGCGGCGGCGCCAGGCCGACGTGCAGGACCTTGGTGTTGAGCCTGACGACGTCCATGAGCCCGAATGCATCGCAGAAGTCCCTGATGTACCTGAGAAACTCCGCGTGCCCCGGGTACCGCCGGGCGTCGCCGGTGCCGTCGTTGCTGGGGAAGAAGGGGAAGTCGGAGAAGCACGTCAGCTCCCTCGGGCTGATGAGCCGGACGGAGGCGTACATGCTGCTGTGCGCGCCGGCCGCGCCGAGGGGGTCGCCGCCGTCCGTCCTCGGGTCGTACAGCCACTGCCCGCCGACGCCGCTGCTCTGCTCCATGACCGTCACGTCGTGGCCCTCCCGGAGCAGCTCGCGGGCAGACGCTAGCCCCGAGACGCCGGCGCCGATCATGCACACCTTCTTGGATGACACCATCTCGCCTCGCCGCCGGTGGACCTGCAGACACACTGCCGCCGGTGTCCCCGATGGCGTCTCTGCTCCAACTTTATTTGTAAGGTCGTCAATACTCAATAGGTGTGCTGATGCAGGGATGCTTAACTTCTAAATATGCTCATTTAGATATTTCGTTAACCACTGCCAACATGTAATATGATATTGTCGATACAGGTATATTGTTAAGTATGAACTCGAAGCTCAGAAGATTCTGCGCATCTGCTAACAAAAGCAGGCAGATGACACAGAAAGCCAGGATCACAAAATAAATACGGTTCAACTACAAAGGACGTCCACAATCACTTTAATGATTCAACAAACCATGCCAAATTATGGTACAGGTTAAACACTTGCGTCAACCAAAGCAATGTGAACATTATATCACTTATTACATGCTTATACATTGGACTATTACAACAACAGATATCCGATCAAAAACTTCATTTCCCAAGACTATCATATACAAAAGGCACAATCTTACACAACTATACACTCGTGTACCACAGAGCCCCCAAGAAGAAATGACTTCACTTTGTTTAGGGTCTATTCCAGCAATTAGGTCCAAGTTTGGATTTACCACCACTGCACCAGGCTCACGGTATTGGCAACTCTTATGATTCCTCATTCTTTACTGGAGTCCACTGTGCAGCTTCTTTCTTTCTCCTGATAAGAAATCCAAAGGAAAATCCCAGGAGCAGTGCAAACAATACACTGCCTCCGATTTCCAAGTACAACGGAGAAATTTTCCGCACGGTGCTGTCTCCTGTACCATGTTTGGTACCATCCACCGGCTCAGCAACACTACTGTTACTAGATACCAGGCCAGAAAATATCTCCACCATATCATGGACTTGTCCATCATGGTTCCCCACATAGGTTAATGTTAGTTTCTCCCTTGTTGCTACAAGCCTTGTGTATCCAAACTCACCGCCACGGTACATGGACCTCTCAGGCTGTGGAAAGATGGGGACGTCTGGGTGATCAGGCCTCGGTTGCCATATGGGTTGCCAGTCTTGCCCGCCCATCCCAATCACAAGATGCACAGGAGCACCAGAGTATTGGAAGCTTGATGAAGTGTTGACACATTGGAAGTTCTTCATCGGGCAGAACCTCTCATACCTGTGGACATGTCCCCATAGTGCAAGGGTCACATTGTATGTCACCAGCAGCGGTTCCAAGTGCTGGAGCATCTGCTGTTTCAAGGCTGCGTCCCTGGTTTCATCACTTGAGGTGTACATGGGGCGGTGGCCCTGAAAAACAACAAATGGTGTTCTGCTTCGGTTCACCTTCTCAAGGTCCACTTTCAAGAAGTTGTACTGATCACTGCCCTGAACAAAATTTGTTTCGGTTGACATGTAGACGAAATGCACCACACCTGAATCAAAGGAGTAATAAAGATTCCTGGTGTCTGGGCCACCATTACCAGTAGGCAGGATAGAATTGCCAGGCATTCTGAACTTGACGCTATACGGTATCCCACATTCGCCCCCACCGTCCTTTCCATATGTAGCCCACCATGGTTTCCAAGGTTGTGATGGCCAATCGTACTCATGATTTCCTATACAGACATGGTATGGGGTATTGGCAGCAATAGGCTCAATCTGGCTGAAGAAATGATCCCATACCCAAGAATAACCTCTAGCATAGCTGATGTCCCCAATGTGTGAAATGAAGGCAGGTTTATCCCCAAGGGCTTCAATATCACGGAGGATCCATTTTACAGTGGACAAGCTCTCAGCTTGTGTGCGAATGTAGGTGTTATAAGGCACATAAGTTCCCATGTCACCAAACAGAAACGCGTTGGTCTCATTGGCTTCACTGTCACGTGAAATAAAGCTGTATATCTCACTCCATCCTCCTGTGTCACTACCAACCTGCCAAAATGGTCAAGTTGATTAAATTTAATAGACGAGGAGAATATATATAAAAAGCATGCTCACACGGGAAAAGGACAGTGGTGCTCAACTCCCCACAAAACTGGATCCTAGTTCTAGTATTCAGAACAAAAAAACTAAATTTTAAGGAATTGCGATTTCCAAATAAAAGGCCTGATGTTCAAACTCTTCACTCAAACAGAAGTAGTGCTTAAATGCTTACGGCGCCTTCTAACAATCTAGTAAGTTCTCAGAAACCTACGCTTCAGGGATGAATATACTAACTTCAGTTCTTCAATGGAATGCTCATAGATCATACTTCAAGTGGTAGTGCTACCTACAGCAATACAGTTGGTTGCACTGAATCCTATTTGATATTTTGCAGAACATCAAATCAATGCTGAACACTTCAATATTCAGTAGTGTAGAAAGCTTGAAATATTCATATTCACTACACAACCATCAGTTCCTTAGCATTCAGTGCTAACTACACTTCTTTTATTGAGCACATTGACATTTCTAACCATATTTGCTACTAAGTAATACAAGTACATTCTGAAAGTTTCAAAATCCGTCCAGTCACAATTTACATCAGCAACTGCCAGTAGATACATACAACTCATGTGAAGCAACAACCTAAGAACAAGTTACAAGACAATGGACAAATTGTCAGCAAGTGAGGATATTCCTCTCTTTAATGAACTCCCACTATGCATACTTCCAAGATTGCAGAACTTGAGAATCAAAGCCTTACGGCCACATATGCTGAATACAAAATTCAATCTTTTTTCTGCACCCTCCCAACATATAGCTATAGTACTTCAGATATCTCCACTAGGAACTGTATAACTAATGAATACAAATCTTACTGTGCCTCTAATGCTGAATCAACAAATCTTACTATGCCACTAATTCTGAATCAACACAATTTAATCTTAGGAACACAATGATCCATCCAGCACACTCTAAACCACAAAATTCAACCCTTGTGCGCCTCAGGTAACCCTAACATTTAGGCTAAGCATGTATGGCTTGAGAGGACCTAGTACCTTTTCTTTTCTGGAACAAAATTTGCATAAGTAAAATACTGTTTTTTATATATAAAAGATGGTACAGAGCCAAATTTGCTACCTAAAATCAGAAAATTTGAACCATTCCAAGTTGCAGCAGGGGAGAATTCACAGTACCTTGTAAAAGTACCTCCTTCCGGGCTCCAATCCCTTCATGAGGCCGTCGAAGACGAATCCCGGATCTCTCCAGGCGACGCTGCTGTTCGCCGGCCAATCGCACATGTGCTTCTGTTCGTAGGTGCTCACATCCGTGCCCACCTCCTTCCACTCCTTCTCGTCCTCCTTCTGCAGCCCGTACCTGACGACCCTCTTCCCGCGGTCGCCGCACACGAACAGGACCCGCATCTCGTCGATCCCATCCGCGAACGCGAGGTGCACCTGCTCGGGGCGAGCGGGGTCGCCGACGGAGACCTCGCCGGAGACGGCGACACGGTGCTTGCCGTGGGGGAGCGGGTTCCGGTCGTGGTCGATGTGGTGGTAGGAGTACTCGTTGGCGGGCCAGCGGAAGAGGCGGAACTGGTAGGGCGCGCGGAGCGTCGGGAGGCGCGGGAGGGAGAGCTCCCCGGAGCCGCCGCGCCAGGAGGCGGAGCCGTTGAGGAAGAGGTAGCCGAGGAAGTCGCGGTCGCGGGAGGACGGCGGCGAGTAGATGGCGACGTAGTCGAGGCCGTCCGGGGCCGGAAGGCCGGACCAACGGATCTTGATCTGGTGGCCGGAGAGGGACGCGGTGAGGGTGGTGCCCGCAGCAGCCCCGCCGGCGGCGATGGCCGCGACGGCGAGGAAGAGGAGGAAACGGAGGTGGGGGTTTTCGGGGTACATTTTACTGGGGACGCCGTGGAGCAGCTGCTGGTGACGTGTCCTGAGCAATTTAGGTGAGCACGCAGGGTTACCGACGGTGTGGGACCCACCCGTCAGTTCAACGAATCCGGGTTGGAGTACTAGTGTGGGTCAAACGGAATATTCCTCGCAACTGTGGGAAGAATTTC
Source organism: Miscanthus lutarioriparius (assembly GCA_904845875.1). Lineage (NCBI taxonomy): Eukaryota > Viridiplantae > Streptophyta > Magnoliopsida > Poales > Poaceae > Miscanthus > Miscanthus lutarioriparius. Next base: position 120,272,369 of record CAJGYO010000003.1, on the reverse strand, counting down.
CTTGGTGAGACTTTCTGAGGGTATAACACCAGGTACTACGGCAAGGGATATGGTACATGACATCCAGACTTGCAACGCACGACACTGCTCGGCGTACACCGCAAGACAGTCAAAAGAACTGATCGGATACTATAGATATTGTAATCTAAATAGAATACTTGTCATGTAACCGACTAGAATACTTTTCTTATAACCCTACTCCTTCAGAGTATATAAGGAGGGACAGAGGTCACCTAGTCAGGGGATCCCCAGATAGATCATCTCATAACACAATCCATCAAAGACACAGTACGTAGGGTATTATGTCAAGCTGACAGCCCAAACTTGCCTAATCGCTGTCTCTTGCATTTGTCTCTTGCGTTCTGTGTCACCATTCGGTTCCCTCATGTGTCACCATTCGGTTCCCTCACGTCCACCGATTCATCTATTACCCATATTTCGTCGACAGTGGCACGCCAACTAAGAGATGTGCATGCTGATTTCATGGTGAATCAGATGGCTTGCCTCAAGATCAACTTTACGTTCTCGGTGAGATCGACCTTCGATTTCGTACGGGGATTTCTTCGTCAACCAACAAGTCGCCGAGACGAGGCGGAGTCCTCAACGTGGTGTAGTGGCGTCCGTGGTTCAATTCCGGGAGCCTGGCTTCACGTCGGATGCAACCTCCCTGACGACGAAAACGTCCGGTTAGCACTACCAAAGCCCTGACCCAACGCGATCGTTCGCGTCCGTCGATCGATGAGGACAGGGGGTTGCGCGTGCAGCAACATATCCAGGCAGATGTTCGGGAGGGCTTCCTTATTTGCTGATCTACGCTTCGGGATGTGACTCCAACCTCAATCGATCTAAACAGGCTAAGTCATGCTTTTGATTCCAATTAAATTTTTTATATAAAATGTATGTTTGAATATCTCTACATCCCTACGTGACTACAATGCAGGAGACGATCAACTGCGCCCTTCACCCTCAGCCTTCGCAGCAACGCCCTAGCACGATTGGAGCAGTTGCCGACGGCGCACGATCGCGACGGATGCACGGGTCGGTGCCGGGGGTGGGGATTGGAGGGGAGGTGGATGGGGAGGGGGATGTGGAGGGGGGGGGTGGCGGGGCGCCAATGATGGGAGAGGGGGCGGCGCGCCACCACCGTGTGTGTCGTCGGGCTAGGGTTTGACCGGGCGGCTTAACTAAAGCTCCAGGGGTTGGGAGGGTAGGGGAGTTGGATGGGAAGGGGAAGTGGGAGGTGGAGGCGGGGGGCGCCGGCGCCGGGAGGCTGTCGGGCGGCGGCGGCGGGGATGTGATCCTCAGGGTGGGTGCGGGTCGGGGTGAGGCCGCACCCCCTAGTTGCCATCTCCGACACTATGAACACTTTTTCCTTCCTTACGGCCTTACCGGCAGGGAAAGAAGAAATCGCCTCATCCAAAGAGATAGAGTAAAGGGTAGGGAAGGGCGAGACCCGGACGATCAAGAAGAGAAACCGCCAAATAGCCAGTGAAGAGGCCTGGTCGGTCGAGGTTAGAAGGATGACCGTAGTGGTTAATAACTTATTTTTATGTGGGACAACTCTTTAGCATGAGTAACATTAGTCATGATCTAAGTTTGTTGGACTTCAGGGGTTCTGCATTTTGTGCAAGGGATTGCATCTCTTAGACTGTCTCCAACCAGGGAGACCTAAACCCGACCCCATTCCCCGGTTTTGGGTTATGTACAGAAAAGGTCACGCACCCATAACTCGTCCTCTCCAACAACGCAAAGCCCATCCCGAAGCGCCGGCGTTGTTGACGAGGGCGCCCACGTCGCGGCCCCGGTGACGGCGAGATCGAACGCCACGCTCCGCACCTTGCACGACAGCGATGGCACGGCGGCCAGTACCTCCTTCGCCACCCGCGCCAGCTTGTAGTGCTCGGCGTTATTCTGCCGAGGGTGTTGCGAGGGGGAGAAAGCGAGCAGAGGAGGGCGAAGGAAGAGGCGACCGGAGGGGAAGGGATGGAGCAGGCGTAGCATGACGACGACGGCGGCCTCGACGCCGCTCGGCTCCGGCGGTGCTTCGACGCGGTGGAGGTTCTCCGGCTGCACCGGTGCTGGATCCGCCGCTAGCCACCGAGATCCACAGGAGGAAGAGGAAGAGAGGGCGTTGCTCCTGCAGGGTCACCGGATCCTCCCTGCACCGCTAGGATCCGGCTCGCCGCCGCCTAGAGGACCTCGGCGGGCCGGATCTGAGGGAGAAGAGTGTTGCCACCGGATCCGAGGGACGAGCGTCGTCGCAGCCGCAGCCAGGGGCGGATCCGATGCGCCATTGCCGTGTCGTCGTGAGGCCGCCCCCACTCAAGGCCCCGTCAAGGATGCACCGCCGATCTTGGAGCGCGTCAGCGTGGTCGTTGCAGAGATCCACCGCCGAGAGTGCGCGCGTGAGCTTGAGCTCGAGTTCCCGACGGCGGCAGCCCAGGCTACCGCTGGCTCAGCTTGTGCTGCGCGAAGCGAGGGCCGAGGTGGTGCTCCCAAAGGGCGCCGTGTGTGCCGAGAGCCCGAGAGGAAGGGAAGCTCGGCCATTCCTTGCTTCCGCTGCGAGCGAGCTCCACCATCGAGATTTGCGTGCGAGGAGAGAGAGCAACGCTTTTTGCGTTTCTTTCCTTTGGGCGGTAGGCAAAATGCGTCGCGTGTTTGGGTTATCCGTTGGAGCCGGTATTTGATACCTAAAGCACCGTCATGAGACTCATTTTTGAGTTTGGGTAGCTTGTTGGAGTCAGTCTTATGTCTATGTCTGTTATCTTGATCATCACTGTGAAGTTTGCTTGGGACCCTGTATTATCCTACTGTACGTGTACTCCTGAACATTAGCTTTAATGAAACCCTTGAATGGTTGAATGCATATGGTGTCCCCCATGTTATTAAAAAAACTATGCTAAAGAAAATGAGCACTTGAATTTAAAAATACCACACTCCCATATGTGCCATATTATTCCTGCCCAGTTTTAGCTTGGTTCATTATCTTGTGGCTTGAACATGAGAACTGAGGAAATATAAGTAGAACTGGGAAATAAATTAAGTATGCATGACATCTTTTTGTGCCATCATGATCCCGGGGATTTGGATACTCTCCAAGACTCAGTTAAGCTTTTGGTAAGCACCAATGGGGAAAACCATTTGGACACAATGTGGAGTATATAAATTTCTCATGAATGAACAATTCATACATATATATATCCTTTAAAATTTCTATAGTAGGATCAGGCCTTAGCTGTAGGTACTGAACATTGGTACACTGATTACTTAGCGTAGACAACATGGAAAGACTGAAAGGGAGTCATGATATTTCAGATTCGAAAGGAGCCTCACATCAGTGGTCACATATTTTTAGCACATTATTGATTATTGTATATTTTTTTGTGGAATTTTTTAATATAAACTTCTTTGTAGGAAGATTGATAAACTTCTTGGGATTTTTTAATGCTTTCAGCTGGTTCTGTTTTGGCATACTGCCAGAAACAGAGGACGCACAACTCAGTATCCTTTACTGTAGCTCAAGCTTGTTCACTTCACTAAGAACATGATAATTTTTTGGTTACGTTACGAGGCAAAAATCCAATGGAGACTGCGAATAAATATATGCACGAGCGATGAGCTGAACTAATATGCTTAGGCCAGCCTTATACATGGCAGAAGAAGATACGTAATCCCAAATCGCAAGCATTTGGAGCAGGGAACGTGAAGACGATGCTATACGTGCATCTAGAACAGAAATTTATACCGTCAAGTTTGTTCAGTCGAAATTTAGCAGTAATGCAGTATATCGATAAACCACACGTGAAAGAGAGTTGCACGTTTGTTTCCGCACAAATACGTGAGCATGTATAGAACATAATTTAACAAAATGATTACTGCAAATAGCACAGAGCAAACATTTTCTACTGCCAAAAAAAAATTGTTCATCGGCCATATCTACTATATACCTCCTAAATAGGAGAACCCCACTATTATATTTTTGTGCAATTTCATGAAGCCGCATCATTCCATAGGGCTCATCAAGTCATTAAATTGGTACGCACTACTAAAGGTCTTCAAGAAATAAAGAGACAACTAAAAACTCCCACCAAGTAAATTTTAACTCACGGCAGTTGATGCAGATCATCATGAACTGCCAAGGAACCTGATAGTTATTTATATCGTTGAGTGGATGGAAACATGGCATCCTATCAATTGTGTGATGGATCTTCGTCTGCAACAATGGCCCCGTTCGCTTCGCTGAAAAATAAGCAGAAATACTATTCCGGCTGATTTGTTGTGAGAGAAAAACACTATTTCAGCTGGAAAAACTAAGGGCCAGTGACACCACCTTCTCTCCTCCGTGCTACGTCGGTCGGTTCATCGGGGTCTCGGCCATGGCCTTGCGGCGTGTTTCGTGCACGTGTACATGTTGCGGCTGCTCCTCTGCTCTAGCGGGTGGCCGAGCTTACTTATAGAGAAAATTTCTTCATTGCCATTGAAAGCTATAACAATACTTTCGTTGACATTCAAAATTACATGTTCCCTTCGTTGCCATTAGTTTTAGATTTTCCGTTCCTTCGTTGCCACTGCTGTTACAGAGGAGTCACGGCGTGACTTTGCTCCATACCCGACGTCCCGACACCATCCGACTTCGCTCCTCCAACCGCCTCGCAGGGTCGCCCTCCGCGTCCACCTTCTCCGGCGCAGTCTTGCAGCAGCGCCTCCACGACGCCTCCGTCATCGCGCACGAGGACAACGCCACCGCACCGGGCACGACTACTGCGACCGCGCACACGACTCCAAGCCCCAGCGTCTGCTCGTCGACCACACGCGCGAGGCCGCCGCCGTCGACGGTAGCCTGCTGACGCCTGGCGGCATCACCGCTCCATCCAAGATGGTGGCGGTACTCAGGGCGCTGCCTCTGCTCGCCATCCCCTTCCTCCCGCCGCCGGTGGCCGCTCTGGTGGCGCTCTCCTCCCTGGCCAGCCGTGTCAGCGCTTGAAAGGTCCTTGTTGGTTTTGGTAATTGAGTGACAACCTAGGTGGACTAATTGTGTTTATGTGAGATACACAGGTGATTAGTCCACAGGTACATGTGTATGAGCAACATATGCCATGGAGGTGAAAATGGCTTGGAGATGTTGCAAAGCTCACACATGTGATGATGAAGGAGCTTATTGCACATGAGACATGACATTGAGTCATGTGATCAAGGTGGAGAAGATCAAGACAAGACTTGGCTTGATGGACCGGTTGCAAGCGTGAAGGGCAAGTCGAAGGCTTTGGAGTGATGGACCGCGTGGCGGTGAAGCTTGAGCAAGACTTGGCGCCGATGGACGATGGCAACGGTGAAGGGCAAGTGAAGTCAAGATCGATGAACCAATATGATCACGTGATGATATGAAGTGGATCATATCATTGTTGATCGTGTTGGTGCATGTGTTGCATCGACATTGAAGGAGATGGAATGCGCAAGGCAAAGGTATAACCTAGGGCATTTCATTTCACCGGTCATAGGTGTGTAGAGAAGTTTATGACCGGGTTTAGGATAGATGGCCGTACTATCAAGAGGGGCAAACTTGTTTGCATATCGGTCATCTAGTGCCACTCGAGTGATCTAACTTTGCATTGTCGCTAGGATCGAGTGGCGTGGCAAGTCGAGTGGCTAACATCCTTTGGGAAATGATTGTGAAAATGCTAACACACATACACATGGTGGTGTACACTTGGTGGTGTTGGCACATTTACAAAGGAGGTGGTGTTTACAGGGGTGAGATGGGTTTGGGTCCCTCTCTCCCTCCCGCCGAGCTTGCTCGGCGGGATTCGGCGCTTTCGGGAAAATATAATGCCTATTTTCTATTGCGCCGGATGCAAGTTCTTGTGGTTAGCACATTGGAGCAAGGGTGATGAAGTTAGAAGTGAAAACGAGTTGATCGCGAAGACGCTGGCGTCGGTCAACTGACCGGACGCTGGGTCTGAAAGCACCGGACGCTGGCAGGGTGCGTCCGGTCAGGCTGACGTACGATGACACAGAAGCTGGAGTGTGACCGGACGCTGGCTGCGTCCGATCAAGTGTGACCGGACGCGTCCAGTCGAGGTCGGTACCTTACTGGAAACGACCGGACGCTGGGGGTTCAGCGTCCGGTCAGTTGAAAGCTGCTGCGTTCGGTCAAGTCAAGTGACCGTTGGAACCAGGACACGTGGCCGTCTACGGGCGACCAAACGCTGAGGTCCAGCGTCCGGTCAACACGACCGGAGCGTCCGGTCGGCCCGACCGTTGCCCAGTGAAGGGGTAACGGCTAGTTTAGCCCTTGGGGCTATAAATAGAAGTGGCCCTCGGCCATGGCTGGTGTTGAGCACCTCAAGGGACTTAGTGTCCATACTTGTGAGTGCTTGGGAGCCCTCCATCACACACACACTTGATAGCGATCATCCGATTGTGTGAGTGAGCGATTCTAGTGCTATTGCATCGTGAGGTTGCATCGAGTGGCACTAGGTGATCGAGTTGCGAGCCGGTGGTGCTTGTTACTCTTGGAGGTTGCCACCTCCTAGATGGCTTGGTGGTGGTCTCCGTCGAAGCGCGCAAGAAGCTTGTGCGGCGCTCCGGAGAAGTGCTTGTGAGGGGTACTTGTGCTCGCCCCGCGGGAGCCGCGAAGAGCAACTCTAGTAAAGCGTGTCATTGAGCTACCCTCACTCCAGGGGTAGGTTCTTGCGGCGCCCGACGTGCGGGCTTAGCGGGTGATGCTAATTAGCCGCCGAACCACCAAGTGAGCGGTCGACACAACGGGGACTAGCGTGTTGGCAAACACGTGAACCTCGGGAGAAAAATCATCGTGTCAACCTTGTTCTTCCCGTTGGTTTGCATCCCCATTACACAAGCTTGCAATTACTTATATATATATCTTAAGCTTGTGTAGTTGCTCTTGTAATTAGATAGCTTGTGTAGCTAGCTAATTACCTTCTTGCTTGTGTAGCATAGAAGTAGCTCCCTTGCGTGGCTAATTTGGTTTTAGTAACCTTGTTAGTCACATTGCTTAGTTTGTGTAGCTAAGTATTTGCGCTCTCTAATCAGGCGTTGGTTGCCTTGTTATTGAGCATTGCTAGTGAGCTTAGTTAGCTTTGTGCTTTTGCTTACTAGCATGTGTAGGAGCTTCCTTGTTACTTAAAGTACTAGTGACATAGGTTTGTGTGACCTTGCTCCTAGAATTGTTTAGGAGAGCTCTAGCTAGCCCGGCACCTTAGTTGCTTTATTAGTATCTTTGTAAGGTGCTAGTGAACATATATAGAGGGGTGTAGTCTTGGCTAGACCGATTGTTTTAATTCCGCATTTATATCGGTTAGCCGACGCGATTAATTTTAGAAAAGACTATTCACCCCCCTCTAGTCCGCCATCTCGACCCTTAGAGCGCTCGCTTGGACGACTGCTTCAAACTGAATCGTGCCAGCGGTGATGCCGCCAGGCGTCAGCAGGCTACGGTGACGGATCAGCTTTTCTCTCGTACTCCCTGGCTCCCCGTTACAACGGAGAATCAAACCATCCAAAATCTAATAAAAATTATAGAAAAAATTATAAAAATTTAAAAATATAATTATCAAAGAATCTAATAATAATATTTATTTAATATCATAAATGTTAAAGTAGTACGGAGGAAGTACTACTTTAATCAGTAAGATCAGAGCTATTTAATAAAGATCCTCTTTATATCTTTCCACACTTTAACCGTGGAGTTACTTCTATTAAAGGAAAACATATAACAAAATTATAGAAGTAATAAGGTAGGAATAGAGATTTGATTCACCGATGCTCTTAGAGCATTCATATACAATATATAATATAACAAATGAATTATGGTCTGGCTCTGTTCTTCAGCACTACTTTTCAGCGAACAAACAATGTTTTTCTCTGATAACAAATCAGCATAAGCATCAGTATAAGCTAAATTTCAGCGACTTCCTTCGTTCGTTCATTTTTTGGTCTAGAAAAAAAAATAGAAGCCTGCTTTACGGGAAATAAGTGTACATGGTTGGCATTGCAGCGGTGTGTCCGGGTAATTTAGAAAATAAGAAGTTTGATATGTGTTCAAGGAAAAAGAATCAAGTCTTCTTCCGAGATTGTTGGTGAAAAATGTTCTTTCATGAAATAACACTAGGCATCCTTCAAACCAGGATCTCACGCAGCAAATGGAGAAACACAGCACGACTGTATGAAGTGGCGGTGCTTTTCCACCAGCAAGGATAGAAGGACAAACAGAAGAGCGTGTCAAGACAAGTTATTATCAGGCAGTGATATGATGACTCGACATTTGTTTCAGCTTGCACGAGTGGGGGCAGCCATAGGAGTTTTGGATGGCTTGTACGGCTTCTACCCTTCCTCTTCTCTGCTTTTTAAGACATAGAGTTCGTTCTGTTAAAGGTTACTGAACCCTTTACGTTCAGGGGTGGGGGAAGTAACAAAAAAAAATCATGGTCACAATCACATTGCAATACTCTAAACTCTGTATTTTCTTTACCTTACAGTAAGTAGTAAAATTCGGTTTTACCGTTACGGAACAAAGATTCCAATATACGTATCGAGGAAGCGAAGCCCAAGACCAAGCGAAATGACGAGCACTGTGCTCACCTAGTCATCTTCCACACCCAGTCAAACACTCAAACGTGAGCAATGCACGTGTGGTAGGCTGATAGCACCCTGTGCCACAACCCATGCACAACCGCGGAGCCGAAGCACGAAACGGAGTATAACGTCCGTATGGACGTCAAAGGGTCTGTATCCCGTACCCGTATCGGATACTATGTATGTTAGGCCGTACTGACAATTTTGGACACCTGTATCCGACACGTTTGGGCTGATCTTGATCTGGATACGGCCCAACTTCTGGCGCGGTCCCAACTCTGGGCCTCCCGCACAGCCGCACCGCCCAGGCACGCTCGACGACGCACTCCACTTGCGAGCAGCCGCCCCGCCTCTCTCCGCTCCTGCTCTCCACCTCTGCTCCGGTGCTCCCTTCAGTGAACCCCCTCCGGCGAGCTCGCTCCGCTCCAGGTGAGTCCATACGCGATCCCTCCCCCTCCCCCTCCCCCTCGGGCCGATTCTCACTCAGTTTTGGGCGCTCCACCACCGGCGGATTCCCATGGCGCACGGACGATGGTTCGCTGATCCGCTTATCGGATCCCTAATTCCTCTTCAGTTGCGCTTTGTGTCTTTGTTGATTGTGGGTAATCAATCACTTACAACCCGGGATGTAAGGATTTCCTTGATAACCATCATCGTAGTAACACTGACGATACTGATCATCTCTAAGAATCGTATTAGATTGCACGATTCGGCTATCAGAGTTCAAGGTACTACTCGCCCATCCTGGTGTGGCTGGGAGCGCTTCAGGGTAGTTGTCATATATAGTCATATCCGCACTATAACTAAAACCACGGTCAACTGAGTAGACAGCAGCTGGAAGAGAATAGGCTGCTCCATTAAAGCTTCTGGATCTGGATGCTATAGAAAGGGTAGCCTAGAGCCCTAGAACACTTACAACCTTGAACATCGCCATACATAACAAGGTTGTTTCTATGATTTGGGGCATGTTTGGATACATGAGCTAATTGCTAGCTAGCTAAAAATTAGCTCTAGTGCATCCAAACAAGAGAGCTAATAGGTGGGCTAATTTTTTAGCCGTCTCTGACTAGTTGTTAGCCAATTAGCTAGCTAATGATAAATAATCTGGGCTAATTTTTAGCCCAACCAGTAACTAGCTATGTGTATCCAAACATGGCCCTTAGTGTTACATCGAGATCATGAATGCATCACTTTTCTGCTGCTCCTTAGGTCCTCATGTAGGATACTGAGCATCTACTGTGTGGCAACCTTTTTGTATGACTGAATGTTTTCCATCCTTTATCTCTGAAGGTTTCCACGTCTTCCATGGCACTCGTCGTGATGTGTGGGCAGCCATGCAGCGGCAAATCAGCAGCCGCTGCTTGCCTTGCTGCGGCACTGCGCTCCTCCTCACCTGACCTTACTGTCCGTATCATTGATGAGTCATCCCTCCATCTTGGGCGCAACGATAGTTACAAAGGTATTGGTTATTATTACATGTCTTAGTTAGCTAGTTATGGACTTCTGTTTTGACCCTGTGATGAGCTTGTTTCTTTCTCGTTGTTTTGGTTGTTCCCTTCTTAGATATGGTGGTGGAGAAAAACTTGAGAGGAGTTCTTAGATCAGAAGTTGACAGGTCTGTGTCACGCGACAGCATAATTATCGTCGACTCTTTGAATAATATTAAGGTGAGGTAGTATCGAGTTCTTCATCCTATTTTTTTTTTCAAACTTGCACTGAGTGATGGTTCTCGATCAATAATAGAATGCTGCTCTTTTTTCTGTCAGTCTTATCTTTTAGTTTACTCCTTATCGCTGTGGTGATCGGGGTTCCAGAAGACATAAAAGTTTCCCAGACCTTTGCATTGAGTGACGGTTCTCGATCAATAATAGGATGCTGCTCTTTTTCTGTCAGTCTATCTTTTAGTTTTACTCCTCATCACTGTGATGATCGGGGGTTCCAGAAGACATAAAAGTTTCCCAGACCTTTGAAGTGTTGCTTCTTCCTATCTTTATTGACTGGCTTTCATTGAATCAGTGATTTGACACTCATAGTTGCAACTGTGTGCTGCTCTTGTTATTGCTACATCGGTACTGTTCTGTATAAACTCTCACGTTAGTTGTGATACAAAATAGATTCTGCAATTTGCCTTACATCATTTTACAGTTACGATGCCTCAAATGCATTATGGTCTTGCAATATTATTGCGTACCTGTGTCTTTGTCTTGGATACAATTAATTGACTTTCACTTGATAATATGCAGGGGTACCGGTATGAGTTGTGGTGTCTTGCGCGTGCATCTGGAGTAAGATATTGTGTGGTAGGCACTTGCTCTCTTGTTTATGTACTATGTACTTAGAATGATGGCTTTCCTAGCATAATACAAACAAACTGGAGTTGTAGACGACATTACGTGTTCTGAAAGTATGGATTTAATTAACATCGCGAATCAGATGGTAATATTGTTTGCATGATGAGCTACCTTTTTAGGCTATTCTTGGTATTTATCAAAGGATTAACTAAGTAAACTTACAAGATAGAGCCTCACCTAAACAAAGTTACAAAAGTTCTTTTAATTCAACAAGTAGGACAAATTGGAACTCATGACTATGTCCTGCATGATCCTTTTGTCAAGAGCACCTATAGGAAATAATGGAAACTTTATTTTGCTTTGAACAGTTCAGAACAGTAAATCATCCATTAGAAAGTGATTTCTTTTATACTTCCTCTTTTATGTTTCAGCTTTTTTGTGATACAGAAGTGGACCATTGTAGGGAATGGAACAGCAACCGCCAGGAGAAAGGAGAACCAGCATATGATAGTAATATGTAAGTCAGATCTAATCTGTATGGAGCTCATTGACCTGAAACACTAATGGGGTCAGATGTTGGCACTCTTATTTTAAACAAACTTGTATTTCATAGGTTATAAATCTTTAGTAGTTCAGTTACTGTATTGAATTTTGGGGTTGTCGGAATAATAACACAACTGTGCTTTTCTATTCAAGCACTGCTCTGTCAACTATCAGTTACAATTGCCCTCTCATTGGCTTTTTCTTCAATGATGATAGATTTGAAGATCTTGTAAGGAGATTTGAGAAGCCAGATAGGCGTAATCGTTGGGATTCCCCTCTTTTTGAATTGTTTCCATCTAGAGGTAAACAGACTTGCTTCTTTTGTTATTATTATTTGTAATTTCTTCACATGATCTTGTATGAGTTATCCCCATTGTCTACTGTTAATTTCTCATAAATCCTTTTCTAGATTTGCATATGTCCTCAAATTTTATAGCCGCTTCACTGCCCTGTTTTTGAGTCTTTAACTATGCGATTGTTTGTTTCCTTCATAACATGTTTCTTGACTGTTCCTATTTTAATGTGTTCTAAAGTTGGTTCAGAGCATCATATGAGTTCCATTATAACATAACCATTACTACTTATGTTAGTAGTGATGAAAGACACTATAGTCTTCAGGACTAGCAAATAGCAAACATGTATGGCCATACCAATTGTTTTTAATTTTTTTAGTTATTTTAAGATATGCTGTTTGAACTCAGTATTCATGACTTGTGATGGAGACTGATAAGGTAGACAGTCATGTGTATTGTGGTTGGAATCTGACTAGCAGTAGAGACAATTATTGGTTTCTTGTTATCTTTGTTCTTTCTGTGCATTTTGATTGACTGGCTAAGTGCACAAGGTAACTTATCAGGTGACGTTTGGATTGTGTGAAATGGATGCTGGTGAATTGAGGGATTGGGAAGAGAATGAGGTCTTAGAACAGGCATGGACGATCCCCATGTGTTAGGATGAGGATGTTTTCCCTTCTTGCCATTGTTTCATGGTCATTGAAGTTTTGTGAGCCCCATAACTAATTACTATTGATGGGACTGGTACTCTCTACTAGTGACCCAGTGCCTTTGCCATCCTTGACCACTGGTACCCCTTTTGCCCTCATCCAGATCAGAGCCCCTTTGGAATCGTCCTTGAGCCTGATCCCATGGCTGCTCTCAAGCCAGTGGCCATGGTTGTCCTGCTGTCCCATTGAGGCATTTGCTGTACCTTTGCAAGTGATTGGCTTAATTGCTATTGGCCTTGCTGTTTATTCGTTCTGTGGGGTCTTTATCTAAAAATAGGATGGGTGCTTACCTGCAATTTCGGTCATGGAAACTTAGCCATTGTCCCAAGGCCAAATTTTCGCAAACGTGGCAAGGGTACCAAAATCTTATATTCGAGTATTTTGACCTACCTCATCTTCCATCTCTTCCAATCTTATCAAATGCGTTATCCCAATCCTACCTTAGGAAAAGCTACCACCCCTGCAGATTTGAACTATATATATGTGTTCTGGCTTTCAAAACTATATGACTCCATTACAGGCGAAACAAAACAGGAAGAAAATTGTGTGGATCCATTTTGTTGTTGAGGAGGATTATGATTAGCTGTATACTGTTTTTTAAAATTGTGGTGTTTGGTTAGCCTTGTTTCTAAATTATGTTGCAAAAGATGGTTGATTGGTTGTTGCATCCCAATTAAGATAAATAATGATAGTCGTATGTCTGAAGGTACATTCGTGAGAAAAAAATTAAAGGGTCAACAATTGTGCTAGATATTCTTTTAAACAGTAAGCTGATCTGCCTAACAGAGTGTTGGACTTTTGATAACTGCTTCTGTGCAGCAGCGTTAGAATATGTTCAGCACACGACAATGCATCACCGCATATTGCCTGCATTGGGTTTGGCAAATAATTTGATCTGAATAATCTGTTTTCTCCAATGTTTTTAATTAATAGATGAAATAGTGGAAACGGCTCCTCTTATTGCTGAGGCTGTGTCATATTTGACAAAGAAAGTGGATTCCAAAACAAGAGACGTAAAAGTACTCCAGCCTACAATAGCCACTCAGACGGTAAGTATAAATTGTTGTTGGAAAATTGAAGTTGAAATAAATAACAAGATTATTGCAGCTGCCATATGAAAAACGGAATAATACAAGAAAGAAAAAACTGGCAGCTGCTCAAGAATATAGAATGCTTTCCAAATTGACTTATGTGTGTTCTAGAAGGCAGTTATAATTATCTTCCTGAATCTTTGGTATCTATTCTAGGGTTGTAATGATGTCTTGATATTTCAGGTGCGAACAACAGAGGCTAATTCCCTCTATGAGATGGACAAAGCGACACAGGTAATGCTAGTTGTTTTAGTTTGTAGCTGTCTTTGGAAATGTGTGGTTCTATAAATCTACAAGCCTTGGTAACGAGCTGCACTTTGCAGGAGGTGGTCAATGCAATTGTTGAAGCACAATCATGCGGTCTTGGGCTTGCTGTGAATAAGATCTCTATTGGACCTAACTTGCCAACTATATCCTTTATCCGTGGAAAAAGTATTGTTATAGTTTTTTCTATTATGTGAATTTACAGTTTTACACAAATGCAATCTCGGTGAGTCAATTTTTTTTTGAATTTTGATATATAACTTTGTTATTTGTTCTCCACATGGTTAATCTATAATTAGTTCCACAACTTTATAAGGGCGTACCAGTGCAGAGAGCTCTCGCTCTGTGCGGTGTCTAGGAAAGGTGTCAGTGGCAAGTCTTACCCTCGCCTGTGCAATGCGAGGAGAGCCCGCCCTTCAGTTCCACAACTTTATAGATGTATAAATTATAAAACTTGAAGGATTTGCCTCTTCTGCCTTATCTACATGCACAGTATGCTGGTTCATCTGATGCAGTTGGGATTCTTAACTGATTGCCACATCAACCTTCAGAGATCTGTTGGCCTGCCTGAGCTCCGAAGCCTGCGACGGACTTTCATCAAGCTGGCAGGGCAGTACAGTCTGAGTGGGCCACCACCACCGACAGATGCTGATAGCGCAAAGAGGATGTTTGTCGACTACTTAAACCGTGAAGTTGGTGCATGATAGTTTTCCTTGGCTGTGTTGCATGAACGTTATGTAGCCTGTAATTAACTTGAGGACAAATATTGAAGAAGACAACTTGATTATATACTTCTTCCGTTGTTTTGTGGAAGTGGAACACCTATATTGACCAACCTATTTTTTCCATCTCATAATAAACTGGCATGCAGGAAAATAACAGTTAGCCGGTGAATGCTCACTATCCTCGCCATGATTTTCATATTCGGGCTCCTACCTTACGTCTGGATGGACGAGCAGGAGGATATGGTGGTTTGCGGGGAGCATTTATGCTCATATTTTACTGAAAATGTGCAGAGCAAATAGATAGATTTAAATACCAAAAGTTTGGTTAAAGTGAGACAGAATGATGAGCACAACTGCCCACCTTCGCGTTAATGATAGGGTATGCCTCTCAGCTAGTGCTTGAGCCACCTTCCTCAAAATGTCTACGACCTGGCATTTGCCGAGGTCCTCATCCAGCCGAAATATGAGTACTTTATTATGTCAATTCTTGGCACTATCCTGGCTAATAGTGATATTACTGGACAAATGCAACATCATTAATGTCCTAAAAGTAGGCAATCTGTTACTGTGTTACAGCTGGTCAGAGCAATCCTGTTTCGGTAATGCTCCCGTGAGACATCCGGACGGACCGACGTGGCTTCCTACTCGCAACTGCGCCGTTCGCTCGTTCCCGTCCGCACCGCTTAAAAAATAAATCTGTACCCATACGCCATACCCAGGGGTGCTCTTGCTTGCCGGCCAGGGGGTACTCTTGCTTGCCAACCAAGGGATGCTTGCCAGCAGCTGGCGCAACAGGTGGTGCTCGTGCTCGCCAGCCAGCGGTGCTCACCAGCTGCTGGCCTGCTCGCCGAGTAGGCCGCCGTGCTCCACAGGTGCTCCTCGTGTAGGTTCTTGCCCAGTGCTGCTCTCGTGGCCTCGTGTAGGTGCTCGCCCAGCGCGGTGCCTCCGCTGGGGCAATGGCAATGCTGCCTTCGCTGTCGCACCCGCCGCGACCTATGCGCCGGCATCGAGCTCCGCAATGACGAGCCTCCATTTCTCCACGTTGCAAAGTGATATTGCGCTGAAAGCGCATATTGCAAGCGTATGTTTTTTTGTGTTTCAGATGTTTCATCTGGACGTTGCTTGTGTTTCATCTAGATATTGCAAAAGTAGATCGAGATGTTGCACATGTTGCAATGGCTATACATGTATGTTGCAAGTGTATGTTCCAAATGTTTCATCTATTTTTTCAAACATAGGTTGCAAGTGCGTTTGTTTGGATGCTACACATGTTTCACACATATATTGCAAAGTGTTTTATCTGGATGTTGCATATGTTTTGCAATGGCTTTTTAGTGTTTTTGCAAGTGTTTGAGACGCATGTTTCAAGTGTTTCATCTGTCTACACGCGTATGTTGCAAGTTTTTCAACTGGATGTTTTAAAAGTAGATTGGATGTTGCACATATTGCAATGGTGCGCCTATGGTTGGCGGACAACGGCCTCCCATAGGGCTTTGGCTCCTACCTCGCGCGGCGTGCCTTTTCCTCTCTTCTCCCCTCCCTCCCTTCCCTTCCCTTCCCTCCATCTCACCTCGTCATTAGTGTTGGCGTTGGGGTGGGAGTCATCGAGGGTGCTGCGTTCAGCAGCCACTGTCATGGGACGGAATGCGGGGCGCAGGGGCATGGGAGGTGATGCGGGAGCAGCGTCCGTGCAGGCGGACATTCGGGCGCTAGCCCTTCTGATCCTGTTTAGGTCTTGTTTGGATGCCTATGTATCCATCTCAATCCATGTGTGTTGGAGTAGGTTGGGGTGGTCTCGACATGACAACACAGAGACAAAGACATGATCTTTGAATAGGAAAAGAATGGATCCGAAGGTCCCAAATCATTTGGCTTATTCAAAAAAGCATTCTTCTTTGAAAGATATATCTCATGTCTGGCTTGTTCCACTCTACAAGAAGTCCGAATCAGTCTCTTGCACCTCCCCTTTTTTATGATAAATATACTAGAAATAATTCAAATAAATAGCAGCCTCTGACCACTTATCCTCTTTATCTGCTTGGACCCGTTCCAACACCTATAGGAAAATCCCCAGTCATATTGAGTAACTTTCGTAGCCCAAAACCTTAAGCAGGAGCTCATAACTACTACGAATGGAAAGTTCCAGCAATTGAAGCTTAAAAGAACAGAAGAAGATAGAGAGGTACAAATTGATGGATCCAAACCTTATGCTGATTCTAGTGATGATGACTAAATTCCATCCCAGTCCACTCTAACACACATAGATTGAGGTGGATATATGGACATCCAAACAAGACCTTAATCATGTCAAATCCAAGAACAAACTTATTAGAAGTTAACAACCAGCACAATGCTTATATTGATCTAAAATAACATAAATATAAGCCACAATAGCATAATAAGATTATCATCTAGCCTTATTCCGCGTGTATCCATTCCACGGGGATAAGTGGTAATTAAGCTCAACTTCTCATGAGTTGAGTAAACTAGTATACCATGAAGTACCTTATACAGGAATAAACCGATAACATAATGTCAGATATCTCATCTTTCAGACATAGCTAGAGTAGGTTTCGAGTTTAGACCATTTTACACTACATGTGCATGTGATGCCTCATAAAAAAGGTTTGGTCACGTAAAAAATAAAAAGGAAAAAGTTATTAGGCATACTTTTTTACTTACTATGTTGCCAAAATTCACAAACACTGAGTAAAAAAAAACAATAACAAATACAACCTTCGTGTTTTGTGCTTGTAGCAAACTCTTAGCCACCTACTCGAACAACTAGCCAAGTCCTCACCATAATACCAACCAATTCAATCCAGCTGTCAACCCCTCATGCAACTCTCCCTCATCTATAAGCGCAACTTAAACTCTCTCACACCCTCAAACATAATGGTGAACACAGTAAAAAGAATGAAGAGCCTATCAAATTGTCCCCTAGTTATATATCCCGTCTCTCAACGTGACATCAAGGCTCTCGAGCACACCCGCTTCCCGTCTCACCCTTGTTGCTTGCCTCCTCATTGACTTGTTGAGCTTTTGCCTCGCTATCCTTGCACCAACAACAGAAGTCACCTATGCATAGATCTATGTAGTATTTCTGAAGCCAAATTAACAAAGATTTTTATGTGCAACAGGCGATAAATATTTATACTAACGCATTTTTGGACCATTTGTTTGTATGTGGAGATCTAAGTTCCATTTCTAAAGCCAAATCGACAAAGATTTATTTAGACATTAGGCATTCTTACAATTCTTGACACAGAAAGAAAATACAACCTAGTACATACCATTGTGTCAATGACAAATATATAATATAATATATACAATACATACGACAAAACTTCGTTTGGCCCGAATCCAAAATTAACTAATTAGGGGATAAAATGGATAAGTGGCTTCATCATTGATTCTTACACAGTAGTATATAGGCACAAAAATTATCAATGACTGTGGGCCAGCGCTATTGTAGGCATTGGTTGCAGGACTACATGATGAAGTTGTGCATTGAATATTGTTTAAACTCATATTATCTTTGACAAGTGGCCTCTTTGTACAAATGGAAATGAGTGAGATGTGAGGTCCTTGACTTATGCCATTGGACACTTATATAGGCAATGGCTATTTACAAGTGTTCTCTTGTGGGATCAGATTGGATTTCACATGACACTACTATAGCTACTAGTTGAGCCTCTTCTAGGGGGAGACTTGGCCTATATACATCATGGTCTCCTCCAACATTCGCCCCCTGCAAACACTTGAGCAAGAGGGCCTTCGCCAACACTTCAGGGACTACAACGACTCACCCACGCCAACACTTTTACACGAGGGGCCTCAACATCATCATCGATGACCCATGAACTTGAGAGAGTGTGTGGCTCCCTCTTTTATTTGGTTGTGTGCTTCTTGTCAAGCACAGGCCGAAAGAATTATTTTGAAGACTTTGTATCAACTCGATGTAATGTGCTTGAAAATTTAATATAATCTTCCTTTATAAAAAAAACTAATCCTGCATCATGACCATCTTCCAGTAGAAACTGCAGGCACCGGAGCCTAGGAGCTCTGCCAGACCTGCTAAGGTCCTCACTACACCACAGCCTCGTAACAACGTACCGTCAGACCATAGGTTGCCTGCCGCTCTGATTCAGCACCCAACTGCTTCGGCCCAAGGCCCAACGAGCTCTCCCTAGTGTTACTGTTCATGAGAGCTGATTTCCTCTCTTCCCTCTCCCTAGTGTTACTGTTCATGAGAGCTGATTTCCTCTCTCTTCCCTCTCCCTAGTGTTACTGTTCATGAGAGCTGATTTCTCTCTCTCCTCTCCCTCTACCTCTCAGATAGCGTGCTGGAGCCGGAGAAGCCAAATTTTTGGCTCCAGCAGCTCCTTTGTGTCGGTGAGAGAGAGGAAAAAGAGAGAAAAACAGATTCCATACATAGTATGAATGAAAACTGGCGGTGCAGAGGATCCGGAGCCGGAGGAATCCCTCCCAAAGAGGCCCTAAATCATTTTGCGACAGCTCTTGCATTAAGAGTTTTGCTTTTCTTTTTTCTTTTTGCGAGGAAGTAAATAGTTTTTCCCGTAAAAATAAAAATCATAAACTATTTATTGCATTGAAAAGCCATGGATAATGTGGTTTTGATGACTTGACGCAACATTTCAGCAAGAGAGAAAAAAAATGAAGAGACAATCAAAATTTTGAGAGACTCATTTTAGAGAAGGTGCTCTAGTCTAGCAATTCGCCCTCAAGTAAGCAGTAAACTGTAAACCACACTAAGTTATCAGTGACGAAAAGAAAGAATGGAGCAGATGAGGTAAGCAATATTTTTTTCCAAAAAAAGGAGAGGTAAACAATAAATTATGAAGTGCAAATTGAGTAACTGAACCCTGTAAACCAAAAATACCGCACAGATAAACTCCTGATATGACAGTGGTCTGCCACACAAATGAAATGTATGGCAAGTAACGACAAACCAAATACTTCAAGTATATTTCGTTTCATCCCATGGACAAAGTTTAACCCCACAAACCTGAGTTTTGCCAAACTAGTTTTCACACACAATAATTTCATTATATACAGACATGATTTTTGTACTAGGTTCAGGAAACGCTACCACACAACCCTTGCTAGTTCCGACGGAAAAAATGAGAGTCAGTCAGGAGAACGCGCCCTAGGCCCCAGGCGACCCCGGCTACCCAGCCAAGAGGCCGCTGCCGCCGGTGCGACGAATTTTGGAGTCTCCGGTGTGTGAGCGAGGGACGCCTCCGCGCCTTAGGGAGTTCAAATCTAGTCGCGGCCCGCACGCCAGTCTCTCTACGGGCAAGGAGCAACATGGCGGGCAATGGGGGAACCAAGTGGCTCCTCGTCAGCCATGGATGCTGCGGAGACGGGTCGAGTTGGAGCGCAGGGCACAATCCAGTACCCGCGACCCATCAGGTGGTGAGGAAGAGAGTTGTCAGTGAAACCAAGAACTAAGTGAAGGTGTACCTGGTACATGAGCTTTTACACTCCAGGTACAACATTGTAGATAGTATGGCCCTTGTAAAACTTCTTCACCTCACAGGTCTTGACATGAAACTGTGTAGAGGACATTGTTTGCCCACAGGAAAAAAACACCAATGTGATCCGCAAAGCCAACCACAGAAGGTTCAGCTGACCCCAAGAGGGCATCGACAGGGAACAACCTTTGGAGCTCAATGACTCTGGTTTGTATCCACCTACTTAGGACTCAAAACATTGGCCATTCGAAGAGTTGCCGTTGGACCCACATTCATAGACACAGATGGACCCAACTGTCATCCACCCGAGTGGCAACATAATCAAGGAGTCGATCTTCTGAGTCCCTGATATCCAATTTTTTAGAGCTTGTAATCACGTATGGTGGCCATTCCCCGTTCACCACCCTCCGTGGTTGTGAACACGTTTGGCTCTGGGAGTTCCATCCTAGAGATTTGTCCCGACTGCAGATCATACTTGAGGATTGTGTTTGAGTATGCAAACCCAAAACAGAGTGCATTCCCCCCCGCACACACGCTGGGCATCCGTGCGGCGCAGATGGTACCGCCAATGGAGAATGGGTCACTCCATGTAGCAGATTCAGATGAGTAGGTGTACAAGAAGCTGTCCATAGCTTTATGATCATGGCCGACAAGAACCACGAGGACGGGTCCACGGTGGCAATCAAGGTGGTCACATGCGCCCGTGGTGACACCGCCGCAGCCAAGCAACGCAACCTCCGCGACGGGTCGGGGTTGGGCACCTTCTGTTGCTCCTTCGTGATGACATCCCAGACCAGGACGTCGGTGCTGGCACCCTCCACGGGCTGCGGCTGGAGGAGGACGCGGTCGTGGCGGGCGTGGAGCATGCGCCAGCTGCGGGTCTCGGCGTGCGACAGGCAGAAGGCGGCCGTGGGACACGCCGGAGGCATCGGGATCAGCCTGGATGTTGAGGAGGAACCCCAGCATCGGGGACGTGCGGTGGGATTTGTCGTTTTGAGCCCAAAAAATCCCCAACAATATTATACCGTTTTTTCCTATATCCCACACTCAACAATTTTGTGTACAATTTGATGTTTTAGACATTAGTGTATTTTTTTTTAATAAATTTAGTTAAAACTAAAACTAGAGAAGTTTTCTTAGGACAAACCTAGAATGACTAAAACGGAGAGAGCACGTATTATTAAGTTGGGTTCGTTTTCACCTTATTGTTCTACCCGTCTACAAATCGAGACTAATTTTCAGCGTAAATGGATTTTATTATGACGGTTGTATTTTATTGCCGTTGTAGAGGTAAAGATTCAGCATGTTTTTTTTCTTATGAAAAACACGGTAGATGCTCACACGCATGACATGCACATTTATGTAACTCACACGTTTGCGCTTCACTCCTACTCCCTCCGTTCTAAATTATAAGACGCTTTGACTTTTTTGATATATCTATTTTGCTATGCATATAGATATACTAATATGTCTAGATACATAACAAAATGTATGAACCAAAAAGTGCGACTTATAATTTGGAACGGGGGGAGTACAAGTATTTCTTTTCTTATGAAAACACGGTAGATGCTTATCAGATTTTAAAATTTAAAATCTTAAAATTTTCAAATGACAGGATGCTGACATGGTATATAATAGAGTTGTAGTTCTAAATGTGATATATAACTTTGTTGTTAACAACTTTTCTATTTGAGATCATTTAAAGACCCAAATATTATTTTTGTAAATTCTCAATTTTGAAATTCATTTTTCTAAAAAAAATCAAACGGCCTTGGAGGCCCAAATATCTGTTTTAGTTTTTAACTTTTTAAAATTCAATTTGTTTAAATTTTCAAATGACTTCAGACATTGACATGATCTAGACCCAAATTACAGATCTCCATATGGTCTATAACTTTGTGGGTGAAAATCCTTTTTATTTGAATCATTTAGAGGATCAAATATTTGTTTTAAGTTCTCTAGTTATTAAAGTCATTTTTTTAATTTTTTAACAATCTCGGATGGAGACATGGTCTATACCAAATTTTTTGTGCTTGAATAGATTAAAACTTTATTGTTGATTTTTCTTCATTTGAGGTCATTATAGGAGCTTAAAATTCAATAAAAGATGGTGTGACAAAAAAAACTAAAGACATTAGCTAAACCCACCATCGAAACCACTATGAACTATTTTATCAGAGTAATTTATTCATTTTTTATGCCTCAATACTTTAAGTACAAGTTATGAACTTGCACACAAATTCATATCATACACCATACACACTGTACATAAGTTAAGCCTACTACACCTATATATCTAAAGAAACACATGACGGGCACACATTGACCATTGTGGAACTTTAGCGCTTGAGGCTGCAAAGAAAATAGGGATTAACCCCTGTGCGAAACTTGTGTTGTGTGTAGCTCGAACCTAGGCCGTGGGTGCTCCATTGAGCAAACCCCACCATTGATCAAACTCCAAGCGCAGGCCCTCCACTCCTCCAGGACAAGGTCGTTGTCGTCGTGGTAGCAGTCACGGTAGGTCTCCATGTCGTCGTCCCTCATGCGTGCGACAGCCGACCACAGGCCTCTTCCACTCTGGCATCCGTAGGAAGCCGCATTACTTCTCCCCCGAACTCGTTGCAGTACTCGAAGTCAAAGAAGATGGCATGCGAGAGGCGCCTGGGCACGCCGGCCTCCTCCCTGGCGCGGTGGTACTTGTCGATGCGGGACCTACAGGATACCCCGCAAGAGAGATAAAAGATCTAGTTCAACTAGGATTCTTCCCATGTAATCTTAAATAGTAGAACTATTAATCCTACTAGGAAATCTCATTGTAAACCGACTAGGACTCTGGCCTCCTAACAATATAAAGGAGGGCAGGGCTCCTGAAAGAGAGACAACTTCTACAACAATTGTACAACATAACACTTCATAATCAATCCAACGCAAAAGGCAAACGCCGACTGGACGTAGGGTCGTTACTCGATCTACGATCGAGGGCCTGAACCAGGATAAATCGACTGTCTCTTGCGTTCACCATCGAGTTTAGCATACGCCGAAGCCCGAACGATACTGCCACGGTACCCCTGTGGCAGGCTATCGGTGGTAAAACATCGACAGCTGGCGCGCCAAGTAGGGGTCGAACCGTGGAGCTCATGCCTCAGGCCGTGGAGCCTTGGCCAACCGAGCTTTCGGTGACTTTGCATCCAAGAGCTCGATGGACCTCAATAACATGATCTTCCCGATGGGATCGATTTTTATCTTCGGCTCATAGATCTGCGAGGCGGACAACTACGACAAGCTTCAAAGCCATCTCCTCAAAGATCCGGATCATCATGAAGAATCTCCTATTTCGACAACTACGACGGATCAGCTCACTAGAAGATTCGCGCAGCCCATAATACCCGATTCGAATAAGATTCCACGGCTACACGCATCCGACTCGAATTCAAGCTCCGTATCCGAGATGAAGTCTTATTCGAGTGCTTTCAAGAAATCGAGTTCTTTTCTAGCAAGATTCCAGAGCACAACCCAAAACAACTCGGATTATCCTCAGAGTTCTTTCAAAAGGCCGAGTTCTTTTTCATTTGGGCTCGACAACACGACAAAATCCTATCAGGGACAGTTCGAAAGGTCTTTCAATCCAACACTTGGGATACCACTGACAGGAGCTCAGGAGGGTCTCGTACTAACGATAACATCACAAGACTGTATCATCCACTGGCCAGGATCCATTCCTGAGGATAGCGGAACCCAACTAATCGGCACAACAACAAAAGCTATTCTACCTTACCAAGAAGGAGACTCGATCTACGACGTCGAGGCGCATACTGAAGTCATCAGCAACTCCGACAGTATGAAAACTAACTCCAATAACGGAACGGCTCACGCACGGGAGGTGCTCATGGTTCGACGTCCTCGGTCACCATTAAACCCCCCAGAAGCACCTGATGTCAGGTCATCAGATGAATCAGAGTCCAACATATCACCCTTTGCCCAGGGCTACGATGGAGAAACCGAGAGTCAGAGACAGGCTAGAGAAAGGAAAAACAAGTTGAAGCAAGGGCGCCAACACCGCGCTCGACAGCGTAGAGAAGCCTGGACCAGATACGAGTCAGAGTTGGCTGAATATGACAAAAGAAAATCACAACAAGAGGCCAAAGAAAGACGCACAGTGAATACGCCTTACGATAAGATTCGAGAAGCATTAGAAGAACTTAGGGCAACTTCACATCACGGAGAGAAGTACGAAGAGCTCCAGGACTTGCTTCGGTCGACGATCCCAAGAACGCATGAAGAGAGAGCCCGATCAAGACTACCCGCCAGATCAACAACCCACAGGCAAGAAGATCAAAATCAAAGGAAGTCCGCTTTTGAGAGACTTGGGCCAGGCGGAAGCCATAACGGAGAAAGTAGGAGGGAACATAGTCAGGGCCACCAATTTGAACAACCAAGGAAGACCAGGAGTAGAGTACCTACCCAGACAGCCTTGCAGACTTATTCCCATCAAAACAACACTTGGCCAGAAGAAGCCGAATCTGAATTCAAGGAAGCCGGAACGCATGACAGATTCCCCTGTTTTGCAAACAGGTTGGCATCAGTACGATTACCTCACAAATTCAAACCGTCTAACCACTCCAAGTATGATGGCAAAACTGAACCAAGACAATGGCTCAGAATATATTCACAATCAATTGAACTAGCCGGAGGAGACGATGATATCAAAACCTTGTTCTTTCCCATGGCACTAGAAGCAATGCCCCTCCAATGGTTCGATAAATTGAACCCAGGATCGATCAGAACTTGGGAAGACTTGCAAAGAGGTTTCTGTGAAAATTTCGCAGGTATCATCACACACCCGATCACTCATGCAGAACTGAAAGGACTCAAGCAAAAGGGAGGCGAAAGTCTCAGAAATTACTATCGATGATTCGGCGAACTGCGGGCTCAAGTGCATGACATCACCGAACGAGAAGTAATTGAAGCTTTCTCTCACGGAATCATGGCTAGGTGGCAATTTCAAGACTTCTGCAAAGAAAATCCGAGAAACAATGAAGAATTCAGGCGAACAGTAGAAAAAATGATTACTGTAGAAGAGAAAACACGAGAAATGTTCCCGGATAGAAGCAATCAAGACAACCCGGATAGGCAAAATCATCGAAATAGCAGACATCAAGAAAGAAAGCGTAGACCAGACAATACCGTGGCAACGGCCGACAAATCAAAAAAGTTTTCCAAACCCAGAAGATATGATGACATTGAAAACATACGTTGCCCATTACACCCTAACGGGAGACACACCATCGGAAACTGCTACACTTTCAATGATCGATACACAAGAAAAGATAGTAAGGAGAACACCAAAGAGGACAATCACAAGAAAGATGAAGACAACCACGAGGACAAAGGATTTCAAAAACCCAGGGGAACGGTAGCAGTGATCTTCTCAGGGGCTCCAGATTGCACACGCAAACGTCAAGAAAAACTAGCACTACGGACTATCATGACGGCAGAACCGGCTACACCAAGATATCTCAATTGGTCACAATATCCAATCCAATTTTCAAGAGAAGACCAATGGACTAGCGTAGGGAACGCAGGCCATTACCCACTAGTTCTAGATTCGACTATTGCCGGTATGACTGTCACCAAAGTACTAATCGACAGGGGAGCTGGACTCAACATCATCTTTTCAGAAACACTAAGGAAGATGGGACTACAACTCGCTGGGATGATTACACCAACAAGCACTCCTTTTTACGGAATAGTACCCAGCAAAGCAGCCATGCCACTCGGACAAGTTACTTTACCCGTCACTTTTGGAACTCCTTCGAACTATCGAACAGAGTTTATCAAATTCGAGGTCGCAGACTTCGAGTCGTCATATCATGCGATCCTCGGACGCCCAGCACTGGCAAAATTCATGGCAATACCACATTATCCGTACTTATTACTTAAGATGCCAGGACCAAACGGTATCCTTTCTCTTCGAAGCGATTTGAAGCGTGCTTTTGACTGCGACATTCAGGCAATCCAAATTGCGGCCAAAGCACAAGCCGACAATGGAAGAAAAGAAATAGCCACAATTGCTGCGGAGATGAGCCAAGAAGAATTAGAAATACCGGCTAAAAAGCCCAGCATCATCACACCACCAAAAGAAGCCGACGTCAAGCAAATCGATTTGGGCACCGGCGATGCCTCCAAGACAGCAACCATCAGTGCTCACCTCTCGGCAAAATAGGAACTCGCGCTCACCAACTTTCTTCGGGACAACAAAGATATCTTCGCTTGGAAGCCGGCCGACATGCCAGGTGTCCCAAGAGAGTTGGCTGAGCACAGAATTGATGTTAATGAAAACTCTAAGCCTATAAAGCAACGGCTACGACGATTCTCACCCGACAAAAAGGCAGCGATTAAAAAAGAAATCACAAAACTGATGGCAGCCGGATTCATCAGAGAAATCCTTCATCCGGACTGGCTAGCAAACCCGGTCCTTGTGCAGAAGAAGAACACAAGCGAGTGGCGTATGTGCGTCGACTACACGGATCTCAACAAACATTGCCCAAAAGATCCATTCGGGCTACCACGCATTGACCAGATAGTCGACTCAACAGCAGGGTCTGCACTATTATCATTTCTCGATTGCTATTCAGGGTATCACCAGATCGCATTAAAAGAACAAGACCAGAGCAAGACTTCTTTTATTACTCCGTTCGGTGCTTACTGTTACAAGACCATGTCGTTTGGACTAAAGAACGCCGGTGCCACATACCAAAGAGCTATCCAAACTTGCCTTGGAGACCAAATCGGTGAAAATGTGGAGGCATACGTGGATGATGTAGTGGTGAAAACAAAGAACCCAGACACTATGATTGAAGATTTAGAGCACTCCTGAAATGTGTTTCATTTGAAGAAGGCAAAGAGATCCTAGACGAGATACACTCAGGTTGCTGTGGAAATCATGCCGCTTCAAGGACACTTTGGTTGGAAAAGCATTTACATCCACGGGACCGGATTCTCTTGCCAACCGCTTTGAAAGACGGCGTAAAGAAGAACTTGTCGAAAATGCAAAGGTTGCCAAATGTTTGCAAGACAAGCCCATGTGCCACCTCACAATCTTATCTCATCATCCACCCGCTTGGCCTTTTTTTTCATGTTGAAATTTACCGGATCAAGTGGGACCCAAGTTGTTCGCAAGAAAGCAAAGGCGGCTTTGAGTACATCTTTGTAGCAATCGACAAGTTCACCAAGTGGATTGAATACAAACCACTCAATCTGAAGTACAGCAACCAAAGCGGTCGAATTCATCCAAGAAATTACGCACCGTTTTGGCATGCCCAATCGAATCATCATAGATCTAGGCTCCCCTTCACAGCTCTGACTGAATTCTGTAAGCCGGGCACAAGACCGTGGTTTCAAGATAGACTATGCGTCATTGCACATCCGAAGCCAGCGGACAAGTAGAAAGGGCCAATGGACTCATACTAGCGGATTAAAACCAAGGTTATACGAAGAACTAGTGGACTATGGGTCCAAATGGATTGAAGAATTACCAAAAGTAGTATGGGGCTATGAACTCAAATAAGCGAGAGCAACAGCCATTCACCTTTCTTCCTAGTTTACGGGTCGAAGTCGTCTTTGCTTCCGACTTGATCTGGACATCACCAAAGATAGAACAATACGATGAAGGAGAAGCGAACACACAAGAAGATTAGAACTCGACAGCTCAGAAGAAGTCAGAGTAAACGCTACCCTCCAATCAACCCAGATACCTACAAGGTTTAAGACGGCACTACAACAAGAGTACCCATCCTCGATCACTACAAGTTGGAGACTTAGTGCTAAGAAGGATACAAAAACCCACTGACAGACGACATAAGCTTCTCGGTCCATGGGAAGGTCCGTTCATTGTCACAAAAGTCACCGGACCAGGCACATACAAGTTAATAACCGAAGATGGAAAAGAAGTCAACAATACATGGCACATCAGCCAGCTAAGAAGATTCTACGCGTAAAAACAACTCAAGATAAAACAGATATGCAAGCCACAAGGGACCAACATTCACAATCGATGAAAGACGATATTCTTCGACAACATATGTATTAGTTCATATTCATGATCAATAAAGATGATATTCATCCACAGCATGTCTTGTCATGACTTCCAACGAGTTGTTTTCCGAAACGAAAAGCAAAATGGTGAAAACATGCACGAGCATCCCGGTAGAGAGCAAAATAGCCGAAAACACGCTTGAGCCGCGCCGATGAGGGTAGCTAAAAGCTAACACCAAACGAAAAGCAAAATGGTCGAAAACATGCACGAGCATCCCGGTAGAGCAAAATAGCTGAAAACACGCTTGAGCTCACCGATGAGGGTAGCTAAAAGCTAACACCGAAACAAAAAGCAAAATGGCGAAAACATGCACGAGCATCCCAACGAGAGCAAAATAGCTGAAAACACGCTTGAGCCCGCCGATGAGGGTAGCTAAAAGCTAACACCGAAATAAAAAGCAAAATGGCTGAAATCATGCACGAGCATCCCGGTAGAGAGCAAATAAATTTGAAAAGACGCTTGAGCCCGCCGATGAGGGTAGCTAAAAGCTAACACCCAAAACTAGTCAACCGAAATTGAACTTCAAAAGACCCTCCAGCTCCTCGTTCTGAAAAGCAAGAGGCTCGGGGCTACACTCACAGAGATAGGAATACTTTTTCCTCAAAAAAAGTACAAGCGCCACTCAAAGGCAACATTCTATGCCGAGTCATTTTTTCATAGCGGTGTCAACAACAAAAGATTTACATCTAGCAAGTCACAGTGTGGACAAAGAACTCGACGGATCACAAAAGAGGAAGAAAAGAAAAGTACTCGACAAATCGAGGGTCTCGTCGGGATAACACACGAGTTGTTTGGTGGAGCATAAACGAAAAACGGGACAAAATACTCAAAGAAGTCAAGTAACTTCGACCACACCCGGGCAAAGAATACATCAACGAAAACAAAAAGAATCTTCATTTAAAGAAGAGTGTAATATTACAAGAAGCTGGTCAATCGGATCGAGCATTGTCATCGGAAGGAAATGTCAATATTTAGACTATCTACAACCCTCTCGGCTAAACCTTCGACCTCGAGCTCCATCCTCTCAACGGCATCAAGGTATTCTTGGCTTTCACTTCCTCTGCTATCTTGGACAGAGGCGCCTCGAGCAAGGACCCGGACTGGGCTAGCACATTCTTGGTACATACTTGGGCACACTTCTTCGCGAACTCTTGGAAGCGAGTGGAATCAGGGAATGAATCGCGCCCAAGATTGCCCGTCATCCGCTGGAGTCCGGAGAACATCGGCTACTGAACGAAAAGATTTCCACAAAACATTCCAATTTTCAGTAGCCGTCGCCAGCTTCCCGGACAAGCTTTCAATAGTTTTTTGGGCCTGCACAAGATCTCTGTCGACTCACGCCTAATCGACTTTAGCAAGGGCGAGTTCTTCCTCGGCATGAGTAATTACCTCCTCAAATTTTATTATGACTAGTGCGGACAAGAGCCTTCATTTCATCGATACTCTCCGAGAGCTTCGCTTCTCATTTCGGAGGACTAGACAAGACACCCAAGAACAAGTCAAAAAAAAAGAAGTCAAAAACAAGAAAAAAAAGCAGTGAAACCCATGACACCTTTGCATTCATTCTTCGCAGACTCCACCGCGGTCTCCGCTCTCCATTACCCGGCACGAAGAGTCTTCTCCTTTTTTGGTGCATTTGACGCTCTATCTCCAACTCAGCCCGGAGAAGGTCGAGATCGGCTTCAGGCGTCCACCTCGAAGACAACTTTCTCTCATTTTCGATGAGAAAAAGAAGCCGAGAATGATCACGAGAGAAAGACCGAGCCAAAAGAGGCAAAAGAAAAACAAGGTGTAAGGACGGAAGAAAACGAGCATGCAAAAGAGGAACGGTAAAAACCTACCTAGAGCTTTTCACCAAAAGAAGTAGCGAGGGTCGACAAGCTCCCCCAAGTGCTGCGGTCAGGCTCCGACAATCGATGGGTGGCATCGAACTGTTGCACCACGTCATCGGAAAAAGAAGGACCGCCGGATGCAAGAGAAGGGGAAGGAGAGGCCGGATGGGGCGAAGAAGGAACGACCAAAGAAACCTCCAGGGAAGCCGGAGTCAAACCCTCAGAAGGACCCAGCGCGACGGCCACAGTCACCTCCGGAGCGGCCAAGACCGCAACTTCGCTAGGTAGCTCTGAAGCCCCCACAGCAACTTCATCAACAAAATCTTTGTGAGTCCCGAGGCTTGGAACTTCGTTAGCACAGCGGGGAGGCGAGAGAAAGAAGTCGATGAAGGAATGAGAGAAGATGAAGCACTGAAAAGTGATAAAAGGAAGCACCGATAAGAACCAGAGGAAGGAAAATAGAAGCCAAAAAGATAAAGCTAGAATCTACTCACCCAACCACTTTCTTCTTCGTGAAGCCAAGAGAAGGCCTCGCAGGAGGAACCACGACGGTGAAAACATCCCCGCCACCCGGCGGCGAGAGCGGAATAGCCAACAACGGAGCCACGGAAGGAGCCGAGGCTGGAGACGTGGAAGAACTCCGTGCTGGAGGAGCGGTAGAACTCGGTACCGGGGCTTCCAAGGAACTCGACACCGGAGTTTCAGAAGAAGTCGACACGGGAGCCTCGGAAGAACTCACACCCGGCCTCCGATTACTTCAAAAAGATCAAGACTAAAAGTCAAGACAAAGAAGAGAAATTCAATGCAACAGGAATGTGAAAAGCAACTCATCGCCGCATGATGAGGGGTACTTCTTCATCTTCTTCCTCCTCAGCCAAGGAAACCAGAGCACCTGCTGAAAAGAGGATAAAAAGTAATCGAATCATGAGAGAGACAAGAAAATAAAAGAACAAAGAGTATTAAATGTGCTCACCTAAGAGCATGCTAGCAACAACTGGAGTACCTGAGAGAGTACTTGGTTTGCGAGGCTTCTTGGAGACAGGCAGGCCAGATGAAGACCCATCCGTTCACCCCCTCTTCGGGACACTACGAGGACCGCGAGGGACTAGACGAGGAACATACTCTTCATATACATCAACAAATCCGGAAGAAACCCCAGGAAGGACGGTAGAGGTTTGGGACTTACTAATTGTAGAAGTTCCAGCAAGTCTATCCCCAGTCTCCGCCACGGCAGGGAAAACGTCAGGAGAGACCGGGTCGACAAAGTTCCGCCCAAGCTCCTGCAAAAAAGAATAAAACACCGAGACAAAGAAAAGCTAAGCAAGAACGGATGCAGCTGAAGTGCATAAAAGTACTCAAACAAAAAGATAGAAAACTCACAGCTGAGGGCGGGTTGTTGGCTGAGAACTCGATGACAACAGGAGGAATGACGCTCACTCCTTTCAGCATCTTCTGGAGACGCTCGAGTACCTCCTCACCGGTCAGCTCAAGAGCTAGAACCATGCGTGAAGGATCCTCGGCCCCAGAATACTCGAAGCCAAGATGCTCCCGCTCTTTCAAAGGCTGAACCCAGCGATGAAGAAAGCTCGAAACAATACCAAAGCCGGTCAAACCCTGCTGTTTCAGCATGCTAATCCTATCAAGGAGTGGCTGGATCACTTGAATCTCAGCAGGTGATTCAAGCTTCTTGTCCCATCGGTCATTCACCATAGGACCAGATCCGGGATGAATGGCAAGGGAAGGGATCAAATTGGCAGCGTAAAACCACTCGGCACGCCAATCTTTTACAGAATCGACCAGGTCATAGTCAGAAAACTTAATTTTGAGACCCTGACGAAACTGAATCCCGCAACCGCCAAGAACGCTGGTTTCTTCACGGCGGGGTTGAGGTTTCAGATGAAAGAAAAAACGAAAAAGAGACAAAGAAGGAGGGATTCCAAGGAAGGCTTCGCAAAGATGAACGAAAATAGAAAGATGGCGAATGACATTGGGGGTTAGGTGGTTCAGACTAATCCCGAAATAACCAAGAAACTGATGAAGGAAAGCGGAAGCAGGAAGGCAAAATCCAACGCGGACAAAGGAAACGAAGAGGACAATCTCACCAGGACCCGGAGCTGGAACCCGATGCTTGCCCGGAACTCTCCATTCAGCGATGACTTTGCTTTGAATCAAGCCATCGCTAACGAGCTCGCGCAACTGGTCTTCGCTTGTTGTTGGAGCCGGCCAAACCTTCTGAGCAGCCCTCATAGCCACGAACTCATGGTTTTCGATCAAAGAAAGGGATGACTCCTCGTCTACAAAGGTCGCCTGAGACTTGCTTGCGGTTTTCTTCTTTCCCATGAACTGGCGGAAGCAAAAGAGGCGCTAAGGAAAATGTAGGATGATGGTGCTCGGGTTACGGCGACGGTGACGGCGGTGGATTTCTGAAAGCTAGGGTTTAAAGGCAAGAGTTGGGCAGCAAGGGTCTTTAAATAGATTTCTCAGCGATACAAACGGCCCACAAGGCCCGATAAAACACAATGTGGGAACGCGACGGTCCATTTACCGACGTAGCTAAAACGATGAAGGGCACAGATCCACACAACAGTACAAACCAACGGGCAGACTTCAGATTTATCCGTCCAGCACCATGGCAGGGGTATCATATCGCTACAAGAACAACTCGTCAAAACAAGAAGAAAGAAAGAAGAAAGAAAAGGCTACCTCACAAGGAACAAAAGAACCCGGTTATTTGAGAAAGAACCCGGTAATCTCATGGACAACAGGGATCGCAACAGAAAAGTAAAAGACAACTCAGAAGACAAGATTCGTTACATTACAAGCGACTTCAAAAACATAAGATTACAAATCTTAAAGACAAGATTCGTTACATTACAAGCGACTTCAAAAATAGAAGATTACAAATCTTACAAGACCCAACGGACTCGGCACCACGAAAAGCAAGGTAGCGAAGAAGAACGCGGACACGGCTAGGCTCTGGAACGACTACGTGTCCCAAATTGCTACTCGGAAGGACAAACCGCCATCAGCTACACTGTTTTCTTCAAAGGAAGGACGCAATGCACTCAAGGCGGAAATTGGCAGTACGGCAGGACAACATGGAGCAGAGAAGGCCGGCGGGCATCTGTCTACCCAAGACCGATGTGATACTGCATATGGTGTTGATCTGCACCGGACAGTCTCAAGACAGGCGACGAGGATCAACCCAGAACTGCCAGATGAAGAAACGAAGCCCACATCACAAGACTTCCTCCAACTACCACCACATACATCCTGGCACAATGCTGTCGCGGGATTAGCCTACCTCTAATCCCTATCACAAGACTTCCTCCAGCTACGACAAGACACACAGGAACTACAAAATATGCCCGGGGGCTGCTCTACTTCACAAACTACCATGTTCATGACCACGAAGGTTTCAACGGAATATCCAATAGATGAAAACAAGCACTCCGGGACAGTATTTATAGACCAAAGGAGCGGCGCACATGGACTAGGAGTACCAACGAAATAAGCCTGACAAAGGACACAGTGAAAGGACAGGACTCAATAATGGACGACTCAGACGAGAGGAAACAGTACTCGAAGACGGGCATATTCGGAAGAATATACCATCACAGTACAACCCATGAACAAAAGGCATTTACACTCAACCACCACCATACAACTACATCTGACAGCAGCAGACTATCAAAGAATACGCCAAGACCTCACATCCGAGTTCTTCATGAATAAAACAACACGGATATACGCTCGGGGGCTCGGCCAGCATCATAGCTTAATCAACACTAAGCTAGGGAGTTCGGCCCTCATTTCAACTACCCCCGGGGGCTCAGAACCAAAGACAAAAGACAAAAAGTGCAAGAAACTCAAGAATACAACGACGACGACGTATCAAGACTCTTCATCCGACTTCTTTTCTCGGGATACATAGCCCCAGAATTTTTTGAAGACAGGAATCTGGACCCTCCAACTTTTGCAAGCAAAAGCAAGAGGCTCGGGGGCTACACTCAGTGAGTGCAATTTTTATGAAAAATTGCACCCACCAAAAAAGAACCCGGACATAGGCTCGGAGGCTGCACGCCGCGAAACTACTCGGATGATGGTTTAATCCAAGACTAAAGGGCCGTTTCGGAAAGATACCACAAAAACTACTCGGATGATGACAAAATTCAAGTCTCGAGGACTACTTCAGAACACAGATTTTCTAACAACATAAAGGATCAAGACCCTCCAACTTTTTGTTCCAAACAGCAAGAGGCTCGGAGGCTACACTCAGTGAGTGCACTTTTTCTCCAAAAAAGCGCACATCACCAAAAGACTTCCTCAACGCAGACCACTTCAAGACATTGCGACAAAAAGAACCCGGAACGAGCCATATTCGAGTTCTTTTTGACAAAACTTCAGCGGACAATCAGAGCAACTTCAAGAAAAGATCCTCCAGCTCCTTGTTCCAAATAGCAAGAGGCTCGGGGGCTACAACCAGATGGATGTACTTTTTCTTCACAAAACACTCACCACTCGAAGGTCCCAAGAAGCGCTACAAGGTTTCACTCCAGAAAGCACTCGGATAACATTTTGTTCCTACCTAACAAGACCTGAAGGAGCAAAGCGAGACTTTCACAGCTCAACCATGAAGTGCTCGGGGGCTTATCGATGCGGGACCTACAGGATACCCCGCAAGAGAGATAAAAGATCTAGTTCAACTAGGATTCTTCCCATGTAATCTTAAATAGTAGAACTATTAAGTAATCCTACTAGGAAATCTCATTGTAAACCGACTAGGACTCTGGCCTCCTGACAATATAAAGGAGGGCAGGGCTCCTGAAAGAGAGACAACTTCTACAACAATTGTACAACATAACACTTCATAATCAATCCAACGCAAAAGGCAAACGCCGACTGGACGTAGGGTCGTTACTCGATCTACGATCGAGGGCCTGAACCAGGATAAATCGACTGTCTCTTGCGTTCACCATCGAGTTTAGCATACGCCGAAGCCCGAACGATACTGCCACGGTACCCCTGTGGCAGGCTATCGGTGGTAAAACATCGACAGTACTCCTCGGTGGAGCGCATCATCTCCTCCGACGATGGCAGCTGTCTCTGGGCGGACAGCACCTGCGCCACCCACTTCGCCTACACCTCGTAGAACAGCGGCACCAGCACCAGCCTGGGCAACCCCACGAAGGAGAGTGACGGCGCCAGCGCCGGCGGGAAGGTGTGCTTGAATAGCAGGCCGACGCGGTCATCGTCGACGGTGACTAGCCCGCTCGTGTCCAAGAGCGGGAACAACAATTCATACCCAGTGTGTTAGCCCCGGCGGTGGCGGGGGCCGGAGATTGGGAAGAAGGGAAGTAGCGTGGAGAAGAAGATAGCTCACGAGGTTCCCCTGCCAACGATGGCATGATTGGTAATATTATGAAAGTATTAACTGATTCATTACATGGATGCCTCACACCGATCTCTCAGGTTCTACTATTCTTGTCTGGCACAGCTGATTACAAACCCACTGTGGGCCGAAGACCTTGGAGCTCTTGGGCCTAACTCGATCACCTCTTCTGGGCCTCTTGAGTATCACCAGGATGGTGGGCGCTGACACCCCCTCCCTTGAGGACCGGCTGTAATACCCCTGGTGTTACGAGCTTATTTAGCACCGAGATTTAGGCCAAAGAAAAATTACCAAAACAAGTTCCTCGGTTTTTAAGATTTAAACTTACATGAAATGATAAACAACTCTTATGTGATTTACCTTCTAGTTGAGAAGAATCAAATAAAAACCTAAGTAATTCATTTAGTGCGTAAAACTGTTAGTGCAAATCCTAATAAGAAAAATATGATACGTAGCTTTAATTGTTGGGCATGAAAAACTATTTTTATAAACAAAAATCAAATATCACTTGTATGTAGCGTTTAAATAAAGTTTAGAGTGCAAGTGAAGTAGGTGGAAATGTAACATTCATTTTGGGAGAATAAATACTATTAGTTAGTATTTTGGGAGTTCAGAAATCAAACGTGGAATTAAGGAGGGTCATTTTCGTTGTTAACTAATGCTTGAGTTTATGTTAAAAGTATCATTCTTTGGCGAATTATATTGAACAAACGGGTTAAATAATTCTTAGATGTTTTGTTTCTATGAGTTAGCACGAAGTATGAGCTAGGTCATGACATGTTGTCTAGTTGAAATTGACGAGGCTTAAACCGTTTAAAAATTCAACCAAAAGTGCTAGGGAGTGTTAGTTATAACTGAAACCTTGAATTCTTTTAAGTCTGAAATGATGATAGACAATGCTACTTTGACATTTAAATTTCAACAAAATTGCCTAAACACCAACTTCATGGCTTTGCACAGTCGGTTGTATTGAAGTGAGAACTTAAGCATGGTGTAGTCCCGAGTGAGTTGGAGTTGTCGTGGCATCGCAGAAAATTGCCCAAATTCCTTAGAATGCGCGGTGAATCACGTTTCGGTGCTC
The DNA here is from genome assembly GCA_904845875.1 of Miscanthus lutarioriparius. Lineage (NCBI taxonomy): Eukaryota > Viridiplantae > Streptophyta > Magnoliopsida > Poales > Poaceae > Miscanthus > Miscanthus lutarioriparius. The sequence continues at coordinate 120,235,959 of CAJGYO010000003.1, read as the reverse complement.
TGTTCGTGAACGGGCGTTTGGCGTGACAGGCCCATGTTGGCATGCATCTAACTCCTCCTCGAGTTACTCCCTGGCCTTGGCGATTGCTTCGCTAGATAGTTGGCACTACGGGCTTTAGGTTAGGGAAATTAGTTGAACTTCATCCAGGGTCGTTAGCGGTTTTTGCGTCGCTTTAAAAATCGTGTGTGTTGCAGTTTTGGCTGTTGGGCTTCCATGACCGCGGTCACCACGCGAGCCTGGCGCTGCGGCTGCCCGGCCGCTCCTGGCCGTGGCTGCTGCTCCGCTGGCCAACCTCGCTGGCAGCTGGCCGCACATCGGGCCGGGGTGGGCAACGCTCGTCTCCGTGGGACCAGGCTAGGGTCGCCGTCGACGAGGCCATGAGCGAGCAGAGCCGATGCCGTGGCGGCCGCCGTCTAACCAACATGGCGACTGCCCCACCCCTCATTCCACCTACCGCAATGATGATTCGATCACCCTTGAGATGGGACGCTTCCCTACCCTGCCGTGCCGCTGCCGCCGCACCATGGCCATCCGGTCCCAGTCGCAGTGCCGAGGTGACGCTCCTCTGCCTGCCTTAGTCTCGCTAGCCACCATGGAGAGCTCTGCTCGGGTTTGGTCATTTCAAGTTATGTGCATCGTGTCAACCACCTGGTCTCGTCGACTGTATGCGCGAGCTCGCAGCCACCACTGACCGGAGTCTAACTTTAACTTGCTCAACCTGCGCAAGCTCATCCGGCTACCCGCCCCGCGACGTGACCGCGGCTTGGGCACCGCGTCTCTGCCCTTCACATTCGCCTAGCCATGACTTCCCAGCCTGCCTCCTCATGTCTGTAGGTTGCATAGAGAGGTAGTTAGCCGCCCCTAACCGCGTCTAGCTCAGTAGTGTTCCCCACAGCGCCAATTTGAGGTACCGACGCCACAGGCTCTGTTCGTCGCCGTGGCCAGGGACTTAGGGAAGAGGTAGGATTGGAGCGGTAATTGTTCGATTGATTGTCACTCAAAGTTCATCTTGACCCCCCCTCATCCAATGCTCAAGCTACTCTGGCCAGAGCGCTCGACGAGCGGAGGATGACGCCTCGACGCCGTGCTTGGAGCACCACCGCGCGATGCGGGCGCACGTGGCTAGCCTACCCCAACGCTTCTCGGCTTCAATCAACCATGGAGCGCACGCCTAGGTGAGCTACTGATGCTTCTCCACCACTTTCAACCCCCCCTAAGCGCGTAGGTTCGGAGGAATAGCCACGCCGCCGCCACAAATGGCCGCTCGCCGCTACAGCTCAAAGTGTTGTGCCCCCGAGCTCCTAACCGTCGCCTAGCCGTGCGTGTTTAGCCATAGGTTGGGGTTGGTTCGTTGTTGCTACCTCAGGAGGACTTGCGTGGCCGGCGCAGTCGTCGTTGCCCCCGGTGAGCCGCACCGCCGTGCACGGGCACGCCAGGGACCGCCCCGTTGCGAAGGCGATCCTTTTCGGGGTGTTTTGTGCATAATTCTAGTCTAGTAAAATAGTACCACCATGCGTCGTTTGATTTCCTAAGAGCACAAGCCCTCTTTTGCAAAATGTCGAGTCGTGCGCGGGCGCCTCGGGCATGGGCCGCTACTAGGCCGTTGCGCCACATGCAGCCACGCCCTGCGCGGCCCGCACGGTGCTGCTGGGCCGAAGGGTTGCCGCCGGCCCTCTTCCGTTTTCTAAAATATTTTCTAATTGAGCTCTTAAGGTAAACTTGTAAAATAGATGTAAAATTGTGTATATGTTCAAAAATTATGAAACTAATTTTGTTAAGTTCCTAAAATCAAGATCTACCTGCTAGTGTACTTGGTTCATAGGGTTCTAAAAATATTCCCTGGTTGCTCTAAATATTTTAACATGCTCTAAAATTATTAAAGTATGAACTTGTAGGAATTCTTGTGGCAAAATAATGATAGCCTTAGCTTTGAAAATTTTACAGTATCTTCACAATGTTATTATGTGTTTTCTGTAATTTTTGTAGCTCCATAGAAATTAGTTTGTTAAGGTAACTAATCGAGCCCTAATACAAAAATATATATTTAATCAATCGAATGTCAAAATAATTAGGGGTTGTAGAACAAAAACATTTTCGGAAACGAGCCTCACTTGACCACGTGGATACATGGCTTAGTATGTAGTCATTAGAGCTAGCTCATTAGCTTGCGAGGAGTAATCGTATTTTAGAGTTGCGGTTACCATTGATTATTTACGTACCTGCGTTGCATCCGCGAATATCTTGATAGGAACTATGATGGATCGCGGAGTCGATCGAAATAGCGGAGAAGATGGTGTCTTAGAGATCGTGTCGCCATGATGGGATGCTAACTTATGATTCTATCTTACCCAGGCAAGCCCCGGTGTATAACCCCTATTATTCTGTACTTTATTTTATGCTTGTGAATTAAGTTTAAGGAGTTGAATGAAACGCACTTGCATATATTTATCCTTATCCTATGAGTCTTACTGGTATGCCAGGATCGGGTAGCCTGCTATGCTATAGGATCTCGGTAGAAGTCGAGTGATTACCTGTCACTCGCGAGAGATAGGAAAGATATTAGTATTATCATGTTCCTATCACCTGATATATATATATATATAATAATAATTGGAGACCGGGCGGAATGGTACTTTGGATCTAGACTTGGTTACGCATTCAAGCGAGACTCAGATTGCAATTGTTCCGCATGTGTTGATTGAGGACCGTCCGTTGCTGTGGATGGTAGTCAGGTCATAGACTTATTATCCTAGGAACATACTTGCTTATGGGAGCGAGAAGACTTGTCACTCTCTTGTCATGGGTTCCGGCTCTTTCCGGACCGACTTTTAGGGTGATTTTTTTTGTGGAGGTCTAAGCACCGCACTGAGTCCGGGACTCAGGTGTTGGGGGTTTCGAGTCCATGTTTGGACGGGATCTGGACCTCTTGACAGGAGTAGGATGGGTTGGTCTTGTTTGTGCCTGGGGTACAAGCAGGGTGTGTGTTTCGGGGTACCAAGCTGGAAAACATTGATTCACGAATTATCGTTTCTTAGAGACGGTACTGACTTGGCTACGGTCTAACACCGTAGTAAGAACTGTAATATGGAAGAGGATAAAATGGTTCTGATTGCTTACCACATGCTTGAAAGTAGCATAGTTGCTTACATAGAATGGTTATCTAACGAACTAAAGATGACTGCTAATAAATTGAATATAAGGATGCACCTTAATGCTCCTACAGATGCGATAAACCCACAAACCAGATAGCTTTGCATATCCTTGGAGTCTTTTTTTTCCCTCCTGACGGGTAAGTCCTGCGGAGTACAATTGAGTACTCAGGGTTTGTTCTATCCTGTTGCAGATGACAGGATGTGTGGAGCTGACACTAGTGTGTGAAAACCTTCTGATGGGCTCAGCGAGGATTTTCTTTACGTTGCGGGCATAGAGTTTACTCCAAACTTCCACCCAAAAATATTTTGCAAGGGAAAACTTATAACGTGTTATTATTTCATGTTTATAAATGTTCATCATGTAAATGTTAGCTTGACATTAAGCACATTCTTATTTCCGCTAAAACTCTGATAACCCGTTTATATTCCGCTGTTGTAGACAATAGATATTATACGCTGATGTTGTATGAAAAGTGATGTAAGAAATGACTAAAATGTTGTAAGCTTTATTCTCCCATTTATGGGCCCTGTTCGGCTTGCTGAATCTTGGTTGAAATTGGCTGAAAACACTGTTCTGGCTAAAATGTTGTGAGAGAAAAACACTGTTCGGTTGGAAAAAAAACCGAACAAGTCAGATATAGGGTAAGCCGAATGGAGCCATGATCCTGATGGAAATTTTGTGGATATTCGAGTTCTCCCATAGAGTGTGCTCGATAGAACTGCACCGTTTAATGTCATCGCTTGGGTATTTAGCGTCTAATAAAAAACAAGTACTCTTGGGAGGACATTAGATTGGGCGGTTCTGCCATGTTGGCATGTCCCCAGTCCGGGGCATTGGGAAACTGTTGGAACAGAGCCTCCGCATCCTCCCACCAAGTAGCGAGTTCAGGATCCAGCCCGAACCACTTGATCAGCACTTGAGCAACAGAACCGTCTCGGCGAGGCTGAAGTCGCCGTTGCAAGATCTGCTCTGGAATCTGAAGTCCAAGGTTAGACTCAGGGAGGTTGGTAGATACCTGATATTTGGTGGAAGGAGCTGGCTTCAACAGCGAAACATGAAAAAACGGATGTATTGCCGAGCTCGGTGGCAACTCCAGCTTGTAAGCCACTTCTCAGCACTCTTGTAGGGACTGAAATATTTGAAACTGAGCTTCTGGTTGGACCTGGGAGCCAAAGAGCTTTGCACATATGGCTGAAGCTTCAAATAGACCATGTCGCCAACAGCAAAAGAACGATCAGAGCGCTTCTTGTCCGCCTGGGACTTCATGCGTTGCTGAGCACGAAGGAGATGCTGGCGAACAGCAGCAAGCATAGTGGCACGTTCCGAGATGAAAGACTCTGACTTCGGAGCAATCAGTGGCAGAATCAACAGTAAGCCCGAAATGGTGAGGCGGATGGCCATACAAGACCTCAAAGGGGGAACAGCCCAGGGAAGAATGAGGAGAGGTATTGTACCAATACTCCGCAAGGGACACCCAGCGAGACCACTGTTTGGGGCAAGAATGCACGAAGCAGCGAAGAAAGGTTTCGAGGCATTGGTTGACGCACTCAGTTTGGCCATCCGATTGAGGATGGTCAGCAGAGCGCATAGAAAGAGTGGTTTGAGCAAGGCGGAACAGCTCAAGCCAAAAGGTACCGGTAAAAATGCGGTCGCGGTCCGAAATGATACGTGTGGGAAGGCCATGCAAGCGGTAGATGTTATCAAGGAAAAGCTGTGCGACTTGCTGGGCAGAAAAGGGATGGAGCAGAGGGATAAAATGTGCGAACTTACTGAATTTGTCGACAATCACCATCAAACAGTTCGCTGATTCGGAACGCGAAAGACCCTCGATGAAGTCCATCGATATCACTTGCCAAGACTCTGACGGTACAGGCAAGGGAGACAGAAGACCAGGGTAACGGCAACGCTCTGGTTTAGCTTGCAAGCAGACTGTGCAGGAGGAGACAAACTCCTTCACTGAAGATTTGAGTCCGCGCCACGCAAACAGCTTGCGCACGCGGCTGTAGGTGACCGGGAATCCAGAGTGGCCACCCAGAGGTGAAGAATGCAACGCTTGCATGATGCGAAGTTGCAAGGCCGGGTTAGCCCGAATCCATATTCGGCCCTGGTACCAAAGGACTCCGTTGTTCAAAGTGAAGGGCTTGTGGGAGTCTGGAGACACTGAAAGCTCCTGAATGAGAGACGACGCAACCGGGTCTTGAGAATATCCGTCAACCACAGCATGTAACCACTCAGGAATTAAAAGGGAAATGGCCTGAAGCTGAGCTGGCGGAGATGGATGGCGGGACAAGGCATCAGCGGCAGTGTTTGAATTGCCCGGCTTGTAAACCACCCGATACTGTAGACCAACCAATTTGGTATACATCTTCAACTGCCAAGGGGTATGGAGTCGTTGATCGGTAATATGAGTCAAGCTGCTGTGATCACTAAAGATAACGAACTCGGCATGCTGCAGATAGGAGCGCCATTGCTCAACAGCTACAATGATGGCTAGAAACTCCTTCTCATAGGTGGAAAGGCCTCGGGTGCGAGGACCGAGAGCCTTACTGATGAACGCTAGCGGATGGCCATCTTGGAGAAGAACGGCACCAACTCCCAAATCACTAGCATCCGTCTGCAACTAGAAAACCTTAGAGAAATCAGGCAGGGCAAGCACCGGAGCGGTAACCAGAGCATTTTTAAGAGCCTGGAAGGACTCCTCTTGGATTAATGTCCAAAGGAAAACTGTCCCTTTTTTAGCAAGTCATTAAGGGGTCGGGAAACAATGGCAACATGCCGTACAAATTTGCGGTAGTACCCGGCGAGACCCAAAAAAACTGTGCAACTGCTTGGCATCAGTAGGGGTCGGCCAAGATTGAATGGACTGAATTTTGCCCGGGTCAGTCGCCACCCCATCTGCACTCACAACGTGACCGTGATAGGATATCCGCTGCTGAGCAAACTGACACTTGGACAGCTTTACCGACCACTTGCCGTTGGCCAGGAGACTGAAAACTTGCCTGCGATGCTCAATGTGCTCTTCCAGGCTATTGCTGTAAACTAGGATGTCGTCAAAGAAGACGATGACACACTTGCGTAGCAGCGGCTTAAGGGTACAGTTCATGGCCGCCTTGAACGGTATTGGGAGCCCCGGTCAATCCAAATGCCATAACAGTGAACTCAAAGTGTCCCTAATGCGTTTGAAACGCAGTCTTGTGCTCCTCGCCCAGTGCCAATCGAATCTGGTTGAATCCAGTCCTAAGATCCAAACTGGAAAACCATCTAGCAGAGGACAACTCGTCGAGCAACTCATCAATGACAGGAATGGGAAACTTGGATTTAACTGTCAAGGAGTTCAGCATGCGATAATCCACACAAAACCGCCATGTACCACCTTTCTTGCGGACCAAGAGAACAGGGGACGAGAAGGCACTGCTACTGGGCTGAATTATGCCGGTCTTGAGCATTTCGGAAACTTGAGCCTCAATTTCAGACTTTAGTTGAGGGGAGTATCTGTAGGAGCGAACTGCCACCGGCTGAGCGCCAGGTATGAGCGGAATCCGGTGATCACACGCCCGGCGAGGGGGTAGCTCAGATGGTTCATCAAAAAGATACACGAACTCATCAAGCACACACTGCACCAATGGCAGATTGGGGACTGGTTGGGATGAAGCTGAGTCAGAGTCGAGCTGAAAAAGCTGGAATAGAGAACAACCTTCAGGATCAGGAGAGATGCCTTGCAGATGTACTGTTGTTGCCCCATAAGGAATTGCCATCCACTTGTTGCGCCAATGGACTTTCTTGAGACTTTTCTGTGAGCCATTATAAAAGATCGTAATTCTTTATGTGCATTTGAAAAAATTTAGTGGTCTTCAGCGCTACTACTCTAACTTTTTCGGGTCCTCCATGCCACTTCCGTCATTTCAGGCTCTAACGCCGTCAAACTGCAGGTGTGAAAAGACGAAAATGCCCTTAAGTTCAAATATGTTATTAATTTTTTTTAGCATCTTAACGACTTCAAATGAAAAAACTCAAAACTAGAAAGTTGTAGATCTTGTCGAGATCTATAATTTTCATATAAAAATTATTTTCATTTAATTCCGCAAAAAAAATATGATGATTTTTCTCAGATATATTAATCATATCAAATCATATTTTTTTTGGGAATTAAATGAAAATAATTTTTATATGAAAATTATAGATCTCGACGAGATCTACAACTTTCTAGTTTTGATTTTTTTTCATTTGAAGTCGTTAAGATGCTCAAAAAAAAATTAATAACATATTTGAACTTAATAGCATTTTCGTCTTTTCACACCTGCAGTTTGACGGCGTTAGAACCTGAACTGACGGAAGTGGCATGGAGGACCCGAAAAAGTTAGAGTAGTGGCGCTGAAGACCGCTGAATTTTTCCAGAGACATACAGGGGATTACGATCTTTTATAATGGCACACAGGAAAAGTCTCGACTTTCACTGGAGAGAGCCTCTAACCAATCCATTCCAATTATCATATCAAAAGGGCCCAGAGGCAGAATTTTGAGGGCCGAATGAAATGAGTGGCCCTATACTGTCCACTCGGCCATTGGTATCTCAGACTCACAAGTCACAAGTTAGAGTTCCACCATCTGCAATCTTGACCGAAACTGGAGATAATAGAGGAACAGCACCAGGAATCTTGCAAGCCACGGATGAGCTGATAAATGAATGACTGCTGCCAGAGTCCACCAGAATAAGAACTTCCTGACCGGCCAAGGAACCCCGAAACTGCAATGTACGAGGGTTAGCGGCACCAGAAACTGCAGCGGCAGACAGTAACATGAATGCTTGGTGCTCAGCGCAACTGGAATAGCAGGCTCGGGCTCTTCCTCCTGAAAATCTTCCTGGCACATGTTCACACCTCCTGGAGAGCGTGAAGCTGGAGCTCTGTAGCACACTTGTGGCCCGGTGCCCATTTCTCGCCGCAGCGAACACAATGGCCGCGGGCCTTGCGGAAGGAGCACAGGGCAGAGAACTTGTCCTCAACCGACACCCCATGGCCAGCAGGCTTCTTGTCAACAGCGGGCCACGGTGGAGGGGGAGGAGGAGGTAGAGCGCCCTTGATTGTCGCCGTCTTGGAGAAAACCGATGAATCAGTCTTTCGGAAGTCACGACGGTGACCCGGCTCTAGGGCTTCCTCCTGTAACAAAGCAAGGGTACAAGCAGCATCCAAATCGCCAGGACGTTGAACCATGATAACAGAACGAATATCATGTCGCAGACCGTCGATGAAACGGGTTGTGTAGTAAAGAGGGTCAGGCGTAGTGTAGGCTTTGAGTTGCTCAACCAGCTCAGTGAAACGTTCGATATAGTCCTAGACAGTTGATGTTTGCTTGATGTGATACAATTGGCAAATCAAGAGTTCATGCTGGTCTCGACTGAATCGCTGGTGAATCAGACGGCAAAATGTAGACCAATCTGAAGGAAGAGAGCGTTCTACTGACTGAAGCCAGGGAGCAGCAGCACTGGTGAAGTGGTGTGTAGAAACACGAATCCAAACTGAGGGCGGAACAGAGTACATTTCGAAGTAGTTTTGGGCGCGGGTGATCCACAGCTGGGGGTTGTCCCCGTCAAATTGAGGAAAATTCATTTTAGGTAGTGAGCCCAAATTGAAGTCTGGAGGCAATGGTGGATGGTACTGGTGGAAATTGGGATGAACATAGTAGGTAGTGGGATGAAACGAAATGGCGTGAAGAGTACTATGTTGCGGATGATAGGTATGGTAGTGAGCAGGGCGGATCTAAGGGGGGGCTGCCGGGGCTCAAGCCCCCCCTACCACCGGCGAGCCCATGGAGCCCCCCTGAGCCCCTCCTAAAAATTTTCGCCATTGCTGCTGTGCTGCTTTGAGGAGAAGAAGTTAGATGCGTGATGTATGGAGGTTGAAGAAGCTCTCTGTTCACTGCAATACTGCATCCATCCACGTAACTCACATCCTAGGCCTCTATTACGGCCCATCAAGGCCCAGCGTCATCCGCATCCCTTCAGTCCATTCGCATTGCTGCAGCCAGCATCCGAAGAGAGCCCACGTTGGGCCTTGGCCAGAGCGCGCATAGCCAAGTTGTGATTCTTTTCTCTCTTTTTTTTAATTCTGTATCACTTGTCTACTAAGTTTTTGTGGAAGAGTAGCATATCAATTTTTGTGCTATGAATATCTCTTGGAAGTAGTAGCATTTTTTTTAGAGAGGCTTGTATATACATGTGCAAGATCCAATACATATGCCACGTTCGAAGATTTTCCAAAATGCACGTTTAAAAAATGTTTGGCATCGACGCGATCAAGCACCGGGCCTCAATGCCTATATACCATCACCACCGACATCAACATCAGTCACTATGTTACCCATACCGCTAAGACGACACACTTGTATGTTCAGCCCCCCCTTATATTTTCCTAGATCCGCCACTGGTAGTGAGCTGGGAAGGTGACAGAGGGGTTGGGATGATTTGGGTGGGAATTTGGATGGATTGGTCGGGGATGTGGATGAATTGCGTGGGAAGGTGGGTGAACTGGGTGGGGATTTGGGGTTTGATGGAAGGGGTAAGGGTATTGGGATTGGGTATGAAATAGGTGGCGCGGGTGGAGGATGAGGTTCAGGAGGGGGTTCATGAGGAACAATGAACTGCGAACATGAATTGAACTGGTAGGGAGGGGCTTCGAGCGTACCATTGTTCGGGCTCGGAACCAGGGTCATAACAGACCCAAAGCCCGGCTCCCGAAGCGAAAGCTGCAGAATGGTGCCCGTCGGGCAGATTGAGCTCGGTGGCGGTGCGCAGTAGTAGAGTACGCGCTGACATGAGCTCGAGCTTGGGAGAACTCCGTGCCTGGCTTCTTCTGATTGAACACCAGGGAACATCGATCCCTTCGCTGCTTGAGGCAGTGAACTTCCCAACGCACGTCCCCGATCGATCCTTCGATGTACGGGCGCCACTGCTCGTATGCCTCCTGCTGCCGACTCAAGGGCCGAGACCATATCGTCGCACTCGTCGCGGATCTCGTGGATTCGAATGAGCTCGAGATCCCCAATCCGCAGCTCCAGCTCTATGACGACACTGTTCGAAGTCCTACGCACGGATGTCAGCGAGGATGGCAGCCTGCGAGTGGGTGGAAGCGAACTGATCCAGCGCGGTGAGGCAAGAATCAACGGCAGCCTCCTGCGCTTGATCACGGGTGACAGCCGCAGCGGTCGAAGCGAATTGGGCAGCGAGAGCCTTCTCCAGCTGGTCGATGTAGAACCCCATCGCGGTGTCACGCTCGATGCGGTCACGCTCGCCATCTGCAGCCCCTTCTCGATCCGCCCGCACCTCTCGTCGATGGAGTCGAGGCGGAGCAGGATCTGCTCGAATGTGGACTTGACGTTGGGTTCCATCACCCCTTGGGACCTCTAGAGGCGAGTGAAGTGAGAATGCGACGCCGGATCCAGAGCTCCAAACCAAGGAATGGTGGCTCTGATACCAGGTGTTAGCCCCGGCGGTGGCGGGGGCCGGAGATTGGGAAGAAGGGAAGTAGCATGGAGAAGAAGAAGATAGCTCACGAGGTTCCCCTACCGACGATGGCAGGATTGGTAATATTACGAAAGTATTAACTGGTTCGTTACATCGATGCCTCACACCGATCTCTCAGGTTCTACTTATCCTGGCTGGCACACAGGCACACCTAATTACAAACCCACTGTGGGCCGAAGACCTTGGAGTTCTTGGGCCTAACTCGATCACCTCTTCTAGGCCTGTACTCTCCTTGAGTATCACTAGGATGGTGGGCGCTGACACAGTGCAGTAGATGATGGAGTCAGCGACGACACACGAGCCGTCGGCGAACATTACCTGCCCATGCTCGCAAAGGCACTCGACCTGGAGGTGCAGCTGCAGGTTGTGGTGCCTGGACACAGCCTTGAACACGCCGGAAGCGATGCCCTCCATGGACTTGATACTGATGTGCACCTCCGTCGCCACCCTAGAGAGCTCCAGCGCGATGTCCTTGCCGCTCTAGTGGAAGCCCACGATCACCACCACCTCGCCGTGGAAGGAGTCGGGGACCCGGTACGAGTGGGAGTGCAACTGCCTCCTGCTCCACTTGTCCATGCCGTTGATGGTTGGGAGCCTTGGCTGGGTGTACTGGCCGACGGCGACGACGACGGCGTCGAACACCTCCTCCGTGGTGACCGCCTCGCCCTCATGGTCACCATGTCTCGAGGACCACCTCACCGTCCACCGCTTCACGCCGTCGTCAGCGGCCCGCGGCTGCGCCAGGCCAACATGCAGGACCTTGGTGTTCAGCATGACGATGTCCATAAGCCCGAACGCGTCGTAGAAGTCCCTGATGTACCTCAAGAACTCGGCGTGCCCAGGGTACCGCCGGGCGTCGCTGGTGCCGTCGTTGCTGGGGAAGAACAGGAAGTCAGAGAAGGCCGTGAGCTCCCTCGGGCTGATGAGCCGGACAGAGGCGTACATGCTGCTGTGCGCACCGGCCGCGCCGAGGGGGTCGGTGCTGTCCGTCCTCGGGGTCGTACAGCCACTGCCCGCCGGCGCCACCGCTCTGCTCCATTACTGTCACGTCGTGGCCCTCGCGGAGGAGCTCGCGGGCAGACGCTAGCCCCGAGACACCAGCGCCGATCACGCACACCTTCTTGGATGACACCATCTGGCCTCATGTGACCTACTACATGAATTGGTGAACACATACACGCATCTAGAAAAAGAACTGAGATCTATTGTCTTCATTTCTAAAGAACAATCTTTGTTTGTAATTGTACTAATACACCCACATCCAAGTGATATGGAATTCAAAGAACACGTGTGTTAGCACAGCACCTGATGATGATGAAGATGAGAAGGAAAGACACGAACTGAAGAATAACATATGCAGAAGTTCATGCACCACCAAACCCAACTATAGCTAGTAGGACTGAACCAAACCAGTAGTCGGACCGCTAAAAGACCGAACCAGTGTTGGAAATAATAGCAATTTAGTGATGAATAAATTAATTCCGATAAGGCGAAAAAGAACATATGCATGTTTTAGACGATCATAAATAGAAGGCACTAGCACTATGATCTGAGGCGAAACCCAAATACACCAATGCTAGTAAAAGAAGGAACCCAAGACAAGGTAGATACATTCTTACGGTGGGGTTGTCGGCACTAGAAATAGCGCAAAAGTAGGCGAAGTAGACCGTCGATGAAGACCCACGAACACCGCGTAGAGGGAAGAAGACGTTCAACGAGTAGTCACAACGACGCTTCCCAAAAACCTGATACGGCCCCTACCCTGTGCAGGGACACGAGGGGATGTAGGCTTCGGAGACTTGCTCTCTCGACGCCGATGACATGTCGGCGACGGGATGGGGAAGACAGAGGCAGCGCAACACTGTGGCACGAGAGAGATGAATTGTATCTATACTGAGGACGACGTCTCATCCCAATATATACACACGTCGTAGCTAAGGTAAGTAATTAGCTGCGTAATCATAGCATTAAGGTGATTGACTTGTCGTTAGTCGACTAGAGCAATCACTTGTAGGTGTTTGATGACCGGCAACATGTCATGGGGCTACCCGGGACGGCGATTGGTGAGCTTTAGCGTATGAAGAACTCGGCGGGAAACACAAAGACAACGATTTATACTGGGTCGTCGGCTCATCGGAGCTGCGTGCCTTCGTGTACTATGGCGTGCGACATGGAGCGGCTGCAACTCATGTCCGCCCAACTTGGATGTTGCTTCTTGTTAGCCATGGAGGAGCCTTCCCATGCTTGCCGATGCTCCGCAACCTTGAGATACCCGGGTTGCTCCTCGACGACGCGCGCCGAGCTTCAAACCCCGAGAACCACCGCCTGCCGCAGCCATCCAGCGTGCGCCGGCCCTGACCACAGCCGTCGCCCGCCACCCATGGCAGCAGCTGCAGCCCGTCGCCCCTGACCGCAGGCTTGGTCGGGCCTCTGGCCATGGTGCACAGCGCGTACGAAGGCTTCCTCTGGGGCTCCGACTGCTCCCTACACATCTACTCCGCTTCTTTTCACTCCTCCGATGGCGGCGACAAGATCCATTGGGACAGGCCCTACGCCTCGCCGCCGCCATCGGGCACTGCACGGACCTGCAGTTCTGAGCGATCGCATCCATGGGTGAGGACGAAGGGAGAAGGTGGGACGGGCTTTGGGCAGACATGGGCGCGCCGGCGGGCGGGGACCATCTCTGGCGGGGTGCAGATTGGGGGCGAGGCAGGTAGGGGCACGCCGGCGGGTGTGGGCGAGCGCGCCAGCCGGACCATCTCCTAGCAGCATGTCCAGGCAGTATACATGGCCAACTGGGCCGCACGGCACGGCACGGGCACGGGCAGGCATGGCACTATGCGGCATGACAGTTTAGCCGTGTCGTGCCTGTTAGTGCTGCTGTGCTAAGGTCGTGGCCCAGGCACAACACTATGGGAGGTTAGCCATGCCGTGCTCCCAAGCACGGCAGCTCGCGCATGCCCGTGGTAGCCAGCAGTCGTGCCTCGCACTCGAGGCCGTCACGCCACCACCGCATCTTGCGCTCGTGGCCGCCACGCTGCCACCGCAGCAGCTGCGCCTTGCTCTTGTGGCCGTCGCGCCGCCGCAGCAATGCCTCGGGCGAACACCGCCGCACCGCCGCAGCGCATTGCCACACCATCGCGCTGTCGTCGTAGCCACGTCTGGAGTGGAGAAGACGTAGGGAGCAGGGGAGGGAGTTGCCTGGGACCCGCGGCTGCTGGCCTAGCGAGTGAGAGGCGGAGGGGTTCGGCCATTTTGGTCATTTGGGACTCGGAGAAGAAGCGAGAGAGAGAGAGAGAGAGAGAGATTGCGGTTGGGAGGGAGGAAAATGAGAGAGAACGAGGATGGAGGTAGCTTTTATACCTAGGTTTTCTATCAAGAGCTACGTCCAATGGTCAGAAATGCTGAAAGTTGATCTAACGACGGAGAATAACTGGGGCGACACCGTGCCATCCTGTTATCCGTGCCCTGCCTAGGCCGGCACTACCGGCCGACATGGCGGCCTAGGCATGGCACCACGACCGGGTCGTGCCGTGCCTGGGCCGTGCTTATTAGTGACGTGCTAGTGCCGACCCATCGTGCCCAGCCCAGCTGGCCAAGTATACCAGGCAGGGTGGCCCTCCTCGCCGCTGTTGGCCTCGACTGCTCACGGCACAGCCTCACCCAGCCGCTACTGTCACTGCTACGGCCACAGCCTCGCGCCGCCGCCACTCTTGCGCTGCGCATGCTCTCGCGATCCAGGAGGCCACCACTGGGTCAAGGCATCTACATGGAAACAGTCACGAGCGAGAGAGGCTGCAGCCGGGTCAAGGCATCCGTATTTGGGGGTGAAGGGGACTGACAGCTGGGCCCTGCGACTAGTGTGTCTTTCACTGCCAGGTTGGAGTGACACGTAGGCAAAACCGGGTGCCAAAAACCACTCCAGGGGGTTAATTAAACGGTTTGGGAAACTTTAATGTGTTCGTTAGATGGATTTAAAGTTGAGAGATGTAAGTAGCCCCAATGCCAAATGTGAGGGGGTTATGTAGACTTTGTCCTTTTTGGCTTGCTTACTTGCCTCCTATTTTGATCACTTTTTTTTTGGGAACAGATTTGATGGAGAATACCTAAATGGCCTTTGATGACAATGAAATATGAAGTGGTGGCTCACTCATCTCATTTACTGTGATGTGGCTCCGGCTCCATCAATTTTGCCTCAGTTTTGGCTCCAGAAAAAGCCATATGTGCTTGTTTAGTAAAACATTTTGATTAAGCCGTTAGAAAATCCATAATAAAAATCCTACCGAAGAGGGCCTAAATGTAATAATCGGTCAACTAGCGTGTGTATTATCCTAACTTCTATCCGTAATAATTATGAAGAGCAATGGACAATATGATGTATATAAGGAGATGATAGCCAAAGGATTCCAGAGGATGCGGTTTGTTACGAATTCATATGAATCAATCTAAATAAATGGGTTTTGAACTCTAAAACCAAAAACAAAAAGAAAGAAATAGAGACCAGTGCTCGGCGGTGTATGAAAATGCCACTCAGCATATGAAAATCCATCTTGGTATGCATATGCTTCGATAGCCGTCCGCACATGTCCTTTTAATAAGAAAAAAAAAAGCAAAGTAGCAGTAGTAAACAGAGGCAGAAATAACACACATCACGTGGAAAAATAAAAAGGAACAAGAATTGCTGACCGACAAGAGTTTTATTATTAGAGTGAACTCACTCATTCACACACAAGATAACAATAAGGCCACGTTTAGTTCCAAAAAATTTTGGTTTTTGCCCATCACATCGAATCTTGGACGCATACATATAGCATTAAATGTAGACGAAAAAAAACTAATTACACGGTTGGATGAGAAATCGCGAGACGAAACTTTCAAATCTAATTAGTCTATAATTAGACACTAATTACCAAATACAAACGAAAGTGCTATAGTTACAAAATCCAAAAAATTTCGCGAACTAAACGTGACCTAAGGTACTGACGATACAGATAGATGACGGCGCATCTACATCTACTACGACTTACTCATAAAACGAGTCCTTCATTCATTCATTTCTAATACTAGAAGGAACAACCAACAACTACGATATATGAGAGGCAACGATAATTTGATTTGATTTATAGCACCCAATTGATACTTTCTCGACGGAAGATGTAACGCAGTGACTTGTGCACCACCATCCTGAACCCTTCTTCCGATGATGAAGAGGAAGAGGGATTGGAACTGCAACCATCGCCTGCGCCACGAACCATCTCCACACCAGTGAGCAAAGCTGCTGTCTTGCCTACACTATTCTGGTACTCAGGGTAATCGTCCTTGACCACCTCATAGATGATCTTGGCAATGCAAAACCTGCCCTCGCCAAGGTCGAGGAGTTCGGCCGAGGCCGTGTTCCACCCCACGGGCGTCTCGAGGCCTTCCTTCCAGTGATGCGTCACTGTCACCGACGGTCTGTATTCACCCCTGGTGGCAGCATCGACGGCGCCACCGAGGTCCGACGACGCGCACAGGTGGTGCCTGTCGCTGTCGTCCTCGTCGCCGGACCAGGAGACACCCAGCCACAGCTTGAGGTCGGGGACGTACTGGGGCGCACCGAGGAAGGGCATATGCCAGTCGCTGGTGGCCTGCCGCATCCACTCACGCCCCACCGTGTCGAACAGGTAGGTGCCGCCGAAAGGGGAGGCCGACACGCAGATGACACGGCCGCCGTCTAGCACCGCGTGGGTGTAGATGGAGGAGCCCTCGGACACCGGCGGAGGTGGAAGGCTGTTCCATTCCCATGATGGATCGGCATCGGTGAAAGTTCTTGGGTTGAAAGGTTTTGGCTTGGAGTGGTCGAATCTGAGCACCTGGAAGCTGGGGTAGCCACTGTTGGAGCACATGACGAAGAGGTCCTCTTGTTCTCCAGGAGCACTGTCGGCGTCGGCGTCGGCATCAGCATCGTCGACGGGGACGGGAGCGGAGATGACGATGGGCCCGTAACCTTTGTAGCGGAGGCCGTTGGGCATCGACCAGGCGGTGTGCGAGTCGGCGTCGTAGAGGAAGGTGTTCCCCTCCTGGCTTCTCCAGAGGATCCTGCTCTCGCTGATGCGGGGGTTCGCCAGACCGAAAAGATGCTGCTCTACGTTCCTACCGACCACCGCCGGTTGGAAATTGTAGGTCGGCGGGGGAAGCGATAGCCTGTAGATCGTTGGTTTGGCCGCTTCTGCTTCCGCCGTCGACGGGTAGAAGAGACGCTGCGAGACGTCCAGGCGGTGCAGCGAACACACGCTGCTCATGCAGTTCTCTGCAACTAGGTTCACAAATCGACGCCGTAAGTTCATCATCTCTCCTCTCCCCGCTGCAAGATGCCCCGGCCTGCATCTCGATTCAAAATGGGGGAAAAGATTAACTTTTTTTAGAGAAATTCAGCTCAAAGATTCAAATCAAAGATGTGGAGGAGGAGGACGATCCCGCAAACATACCTCGGGCAGATCCGGCTGACTGGCTGTTGATGTCGAGGGCGGCGGGATCTGAGTAGAGGAGGCGGCGGGGAACGAGACCCTCTAACTTCGACCTCAGCGACTGCAGAGTACAGTCGGAGACGGATCACCGTCCGCTGAGGATCCAACGGAGGCTGCCCCACCAAAGTCTATAGCAGGCCAATTCGAGTGGCCCATCGCAGCCCACCACGCCAATAACAGCGACGTTCGTCTCTTTCCCTCCGGCCGCCGTCTTCGTCGTCGCAGATGTGCTCCGCCTCTCTCCTCGCCGTCACGGCGTCCGCTCGAGCGACGCGAGCTCCGCCGCCTTGCTCGGAGCGGACGCCGCGCTCGAGCTGCTGCTCTTCCACTGCCTCCTCGAGTTCGCACAGGTCCAGCACGACGGGGCGGCGGCGGGCAGGGGCAGGGGAGGAGCATCAGGACCGCAATGTTCGCCTCCAGCGCTGGTCCGCTGATGCAGCCCGTCGTCGGCACGCTGGTCTGGCTCGTCGCCGTCGCAACTGCTGCAGCCGGGTCCAGAAGGTGGTCATGCGGGCTGGAAGCATGAGGTGGTTGGACCTTGGATTGAAGAATTCAGTGCTGTAATTTGTGCTTACAATGTGTTCTGTAAATTGTGCAGCTGCTAGCAACTGTGCAGGAAATTAGATAGGAAAGGACAAGTGGTAGCCAAATCAGAGCCAATTGTACGTATTTGAATTGTGATGAAAATTGTTCTGGAATGTAATGGTATTACTAGAATAAAGAGAAGGCATTGCATTTTTTGAAACTTCAGATGCTGCAGAGCCAATATCAAGTCCATATGACATGTGAACTCTTTTACTAGAAATTAGTCAACCAGAAAGATCATCAGGTTGCAAAAATCAGTAATATATTCTGAGTTATGAACATATGTCAATATTTCTAAGAAAGTAGACCTGAACATGCAAATTATAGTGCTGAAGCTGAACATATATCACCAACGAAGCACACATACATGCTGATGCATTCTAAACAAGGAGCACAACTTATTCCACAATTGCTAGAACCCTTGCTTCCTGTCCAATTTCCTGCACAAATTCCTAACATATGAATGTAGTGCTTACAAAACACAACGCTTACAAGCTCAGGAAGCAAGGGTGTGGATGTAGTGCTTACAGCTTATTCCACAATTGCTAGAACACAATGCTTACAAGCTGTGGATGTAGTGCTTACAAAACACAACGCTTACAAACACAAAGTGCTAACACTCTGAAGATGGGTGCCGTTGAACAACTAGCTCAGGAAGCCCGGTGGCTCTCAGGTCGTTCTCCACATCTGGAGCTCGTGTGCCAAGGGGGCTCCACCTTGCCTGCGGTGGAGGGGAGAATAGGCATCTCACCAGCGAGTGCGGCCCGAGCACAGCACTTCCTGCGGATCGACGAGCAGCACAAGAGTGGCGACTTCAGTGCGGATCGACACCGGATGCTCAGCTCTGACGGTAGCGTCAGGGAGGAGGACGCCTGCGTGCAGCGGGGAGGTGGCGGACGGTGGGGGCTGGTCGGCGGGCGCCCGTGACAGGCGAGAACACGCACGGATGCTCGAGCTCGGCCGGTAAAGCGTCCGGAGGACCACGCTGAGTTGTGCCGCGGGGCGAGGGAGGGTGGCGGGTGGGCTGCCGCCGGGGGCTGGTCGGCCGGCTCCCGTGACGGGCGAGGAGGGAGGAGGCGGATCTGCATCTCTGCGACGACAGAGAGATTGGGAAAGAAAGGGAAAGATTTCCACGTCCTTATATATTGGCGTGGTGGGCTGAGTGGGCCACTCGAATTGGCCGCTATATGACTTTGGTGAGGGCCATCAACTCCCTCCAAAGCAGCAGGCTCGGGCTGGATCCTCGGTAAGACTTTTATCCGTCTCCTCTTGGCCCAAAGACAGAGTTATTTGGATATCAGTTAACAAAGACCAATTTACCGAGGCCTCTTTACTCTACAAAATTATTTTTTACATCTTTTAGAGATCTCGGTGCCTAGCTTGAGATTGGGGAAAACTCATTTTAGATAGAGCTAGTAGATTTCCATTCCTTATTATATGTTGATCATCTGAACTACGAGAAGCCTAGAGTGGAGAAGGAAGGAGGTGGTCTTGGATCATTTGCTCTTCTTCTTGTTGGGGCAATCAGCCACAAGATGACCAAACATCCCCCACACTCATAGATGATTTTCCTGTTTTCTCCTTGGGCCATCAACTCCAAATCTCCAAAGAGAGTCATTTCTTCATCATCAATACTTGAGCTCCCATATAAACTTGATTCTTTTCTTGGTCT
This sequence comes from Miscanthus lutarioriparius, assembly GCA_904845875.1. Taxonomy (NCBI): domain Eukaryota; kingdom Viridiplantae; phylum Streptophyta; class Magnoliopsida; order Poales; family Poaceae; genus Miscanthus; species Miscanthus lutarioriparius. The sequence goes on along the minus strand of CAJGYO010000003.1, from coordinate 120,216,524 downwards.
TGCCCTAGGTGGAAGTGTGAAAGCTCTAGTTTGGTTTTGGGCCCTAAGTGCTAACCTAGTTTATCAAGATGATCCTCTTGGCCCAAAATGATAGCATGGTGATGTTATTTGGATATCAGTTAACAAAGACCAATTTACCTCCTTACCTAGCGTGGAAATCCCATTTTCCTCTTTACTCTACAAAATTATTATTTTTACATCTTTTTAGAGAGGTAAACTTTACGGTGCCTAGCTTGAAATTGTTAGAATCTTTTATAAACTCATTTTAGTGCTTATTTGCTAGTAGAAGTTCTCGTTATCTATTATAATTAATTAGTCGATGTTGATCATCTGAACTACGTAGAAGCGCGAGTGGAGAATCGTCAAGACCCTTATTGTTTTTCTTGAATGTCGTGATCTTGCCTTCCTTGTCCTCCTTGGACTTGCCCTTCTTCTTGTTGGGGCAATCAGCCACAAGATGACCAAACATCCCCCACACTCATAGCACCTTTGCTCTTCCTTCCTCTTAGACGATGATCTTCTCCTTTTGGCACCAGAACCCTTCTTCTCATGACCTTGCCAAATCTCCTCATAAAGAGTGTCATTTCTTCATCATCAATACTTGTCAGCTTGAAGGTAACTCTAGTAAATTGCTCGTATCATTGAGTTACCTCACTCTGTGGGTCGTTCTTGCGGTGTCCAATCGTGTGGACGAGGTTTGAGCTAGCATCGTGATCACTTGATTCTTCGTTCTTGGTCTTGCCCTAGGTGGAAGTGGCTTTGAATGCGACACTTTTTTCTTCTTCTTGTGACTTGTCATTCTCCTTTCACCTTCCATCCTCTCCTCACTAGAATTGTTGGATAGGTGGCTTGCAACCCTTGTAGAGCTAGAGCTATTTGTCATACTAATCAAATTGCTCTAGTTGATGCTATTCACCCCCTCTAGCTAGGCATGCACTATTATCACTCCTTTCATAAAACTAAAGGATGCGGCATGCACTATTATCACCTGATAAAACTAAAGGGCGGTGTCGACACAGAAATGTGGCGAAGTGTTCAACACACAGCAAGACGGAAGATCTAAATGGAGCGAAACTAGAGATCTGCTTAGCTTCAACACGAGGCCAGTCGATTCTGAAGATCCAACAACGTGCTAGTTAATTTGACCTACAATTGACAAGGGAAGAAAATTTTATCAGTAACTTCTGGTGGAACATGTCGGTGTTGCTCTAGACAGTTCCAAATGTACGGCTTTGAAAGCTAGTATGTGAGGCCATCGACTAAATAGTCGATATCTGATATGCTCATGAGAGAAAAACTCCTTAAAACAAAAGAAATCGGCTAATAATTCATATAGATCATGGTAACCAGCATCATGGATTATAGTGGATTTATAATGGTTGTTTAATCAAGACAAAAACGAGTACAATACACCCAAATACAAAAATTAGAAAAATCCTTTTTGGGAACTCCGATTGTCAATCAAATAGCCGATTTCAAGGTAAATAAAGTCATAGTATGCGTATAATCGACTATCAGGCATGATTAAGCTTATGAGCAAGTCAAATCTAATCTATTATCATCAACAGGGAGGTTCGATCGGGTCGATACAGCTATAATGACAATAACAAACTTCGAGATTAACAACTTATGAGCTTATCCATATCTGATGGTTTCTTGGTGCAAGCTATGTATATGAAAGTATATGCAATCGGCTAAACACAGCCGATTTCAGACATGGGAAATAAACAAAACACATGACTTAATCATAGATGAACTCGTTAATTAACAAAATCCGATTTAAAGTTCTACCAGTGAGGTTCGACCCGATGGATGCAGCTATAATAATGACCATAAATCAAATCTTATTGACTATTGAATTCATCTATAAACAATTCATGTCTCTGAATGCATACCATGTATGGTTAAGATTGATATAAAACAGCCGATCTAGCGAGACTAGTCGCCATATTTAGAATTTGATCAGAATATAGTCAAAAAATTTTGGTTTTTGCCCATCACATCGAATCTTGGACGCATACATAGAGCATTAAATGTAGACGAAAAAAAATTAATTTCACGGTTAGGTGAGAAATCGCGAAACGAAACTTTCAAATCTAATTAGTCTATAATTAGACACTAATTAACAAATACAAACGAAAATACTATAGTTACAAAATCAAAAAAATTTCACGAACTAAACGTGGCCTAAGGTACTGACGATACAGATAGATGACGGCGCATCTACATCTAGCTAGTACTGGCACACAGGAAGGAGGAAACTACGACTTACTCATAAAACAAGTCCTTCATTGGTTCATTTCTAATACTAGAAGGACCAACAACTAGATACTCCCTCTGTCCCAATACTAGTCCAGGTTCAGTGGAGAGACAACCAACAAGTTCAGACAATAAATGATGTACCTTGATATATGAGACAGAGGGAACGATTATTTTATTTGATTTGATTTATAGCACCCAATTGATAATATCTCGACGGAAGATGTAACGCAGTGACTTGTGCACCACCATCCTGAACCCTTCTTCCGATGATGAAGAGGAAGAGGGATTGGAACTGCAACAATCGCCTGCGCCACGAACCATCTCCACACCAGTAAGCAGAGCTGCACTGTCGCCTACACTCCACTCATAATCGTCCGTCGCCACCTCATGGATGATCTTGGCAATGCAAAACCTGCCGTCGCCAAGGTCGAGGAGTTGGGCCGAGGACGTGTCCCACCCCACGGGCGTCTCGAGGCCTTCCTTCCAGTGATGCTTCACTGTCACCGAGGGTCTGTATACACCCCTGGCGGCTGCGGCGACGGCGGCACCGAGGTCCGACGACGCGCACAGGTGGTGCCTGTCGCTGTCGTCCTCGTCGCCGGACCAGGAGACGCCCAGCCAGAGATTGAGGTCGGGGACGTACTGGGGCGCACCGAAGAAGGGCATTTGCCAGTCGCTGGTGGCCTGCCGCATCCACTCGCGCCTCACCGTGTCAAACAGGTAGGTGCCGCCGAAGGGGGAGGCCGACACGCAGATGATGCGGCCGCCGTCTAGCACCGCGTTGGTGTAGATGTCGGAGCCCGAGGACAGGGGCGGCGGTGGAAGACGTTCCCATTCCCATGATGGAAGGACATCGGTGAAAGTTCTTGGGTGGAAAGGTTTTGGCTTGGAGTGGTCGAATCTGAGCACATGGAAGCCGAGGTAGCCACAGTTGGAGCACATGGCGAAGAGGTCCTCTGCTTCACCAGGGGCATCGGCGACGGGGGCGGAGATGACGATGGGCCATTTACCCATGTAGCCGAGGCCGCTGGGCATCGACCAGGCGGTGTGCGAGTCGGCGTCGTAGAGGAAGGTGTTCCCCTCCTGGCTTCTCCAGAGGATCCTGCTCTCGCTGATCCGGGGGTTCGCCAGACCGAAAAGATGGTGCTCTAGGTTCTTACCGACCACCGCCGGTTGGAAGTTGTAGGTCGGCGCGGGAAGCGATAGCCCGAAGACCGCTGGTTTGGCCGCTTCTGCTTCAGCCGTCGATGGGTAGAAGAGATGCTGCGAGACGTCCAGGCGGTGCAGCGAACACACGCTGCTCAAGCAGTTCTCTGCCACCAGGTTCACAAACCGACGCCGCAAGTTCATCATCTCTCCTCTCCCCGCAGCAAGATGCCCCGGCCTGCATCTCGATTCAAAATGGGGGAAAAGATATTTTTTTTAGAGAAATCCAGCTCAAAGATTCAAATCAAAGATGAGGAGGAGGACGATCCCGCAAGCATACCTCGGGCAGATCCGGCTGACTGGCTGTTGATGTCGAGGGCGGCGGGATCTGAGTAGAGTCGGCGGCGGCGGCGCACAGAGATTGGGGCAAGATAAATTATTTCTTTTACATCTTTTAACTTTTAAAAACTGTTTATTTTTTCACTTTTGCTGGTTTTGGCGATGTGACGCCACGTTACAGGGGATAAAACAGACTAAGTTAAAGTTTAGAGAGATAAATTAGACTAGAAATTTTTTTTAAAATATTCAAAAATCATAAAAATAAATTTACAAAAAAATATTTAAATATTTAAAAATAATGCAATTAACAATCCTTAAATATGGCTTAATCTTAGTAAAAAAATTTACTTAAGATTTTTTTTTTCTAAAGTTGTTCTCTATCTTAAGGTGCCCAGCTTGAAATTGTTTGAATCTTTTATAAACTCATTTTGGTGCTTATTTGCTAGTAGCTGCTCTCATTTTGGTGCTTAATGGCCATTTTGCTAAAACAGGGCCGATCAACGAACCCAAAGATCTTGTGCGTATAGCTATCTTGTTCATACAGCTAAAAATGCAGCAGATTGACAAGCGACAAGGAAAGAAAAAAAAAAAGGCATGTTTTGGATCATCAGTCCAAAAAAGGAAGCATCTTTTTGGTCAAAAATCAGAATGCGCTCCAACCCCATTTCCCTGCACATGTTTGATCTAGAAGCTGCTATGTTGCCTTTTCTCCTTTTGCTTGTATTTAGCAATCCAAATAAACTAAATAGTCTATCGTAGTGGCTTCCATTGTGCTGCGTTGTAGGTGCAGAAGCTGGCAATACATGAATTGCAGAACGATGGAAGGCAGATAAAATTCCTATAGCATAATAAATGGTCAATTATTTTATAAACTCCACACCACTTCACAGTTATTACCGTGGTCCCTGACTCGATGCTGGAGAGGTCCACCTCAAGTGAAGCACGTCCTTGCTTGCTGAGGGACAAACTTCAATATGAGGAGACACAGTATATGAACCTCCCACCATTCAGGGCAAAGTAAGCAAAGCCACGCTTGCTGGGATCTCCAGGAGAATATCTTTCATTGTTGTACTCATCATAAACTACCTTAGGGTTAGGATTCTTCACAGTAGTCACAGTTGCTGGGAGGTCAGCATCTTGGCTCCTTGGGACAAGTGTTTCAGATGAAGAGAAACCTACATAACAGGGTAATAAAGAACTGTCACGCAACCTTATGAACAGATAAAAAATGATAGCAGAGCATTCAACCTGCACAGAAGTAAAAGGTAGATTAACATTGGCAACCGGAGGGACGAAAGCTTGGATTGAGGCTCCCTGTGGTAACACAGACCAGGCAGTGTGTAATGCCTTCCATCTCTTATTTCTGCCTTCAGCCAAATACACCAGTTAGACTTGCATCATTGACATAGTTTCCTGTCATTCTTTGATCTGAAAGAATTGGGTAGAAACAAAACCTTATCACTGGCTATTATCCATCTTGCAAGCAACCTAATATAGCATAACTAACTTGTGTCAGTAATGTTTCAGTCTGAATTTATGAGTACCACTAGTTGAGTGCCCGTGCGTTGCTACGGGTATCACTTATCAACCATCGCATGTGCATGCATGAATCAGTATTTTAACAAAAAAAAAAAGCTCACTTCAACTTTGCCGTGGTTCTTTTTGTTACAACATCATATATGTGATAGGCATATGTTCATTTAAACGAAGATAAGGTATTGCATATCATATACATGCCAATGTAAATATACCAAGGAACTCAAAAGAGCAACATACTTCTACCATGAGAACAACTTACTTTTCCAAGAACCAAAACTACATAAAACTTAAATATTAATTTTTCTCTCAATATTTTGATTTTTGAAGCACTTCGAGTTTTACAGAAGCACTTCACTGTGCAAGTTCAGCCTACAAGTCTAACAAAAAATGACAAAGCAGTAAAATAAAATCAAAAGGTGGATCATGTAGTTCACTCCCTCATCATTGAACCCGAGGAAAAAATACTAACTCATTGGTATAACACTTCAGTTCACCTGACCCTAAAAGACCATTTCCTTTTTTCCTCCGCAAGAAATCACAGAATTATATCCAAGGATCTAATTACTTCCCCCTACTCCTGTCCAGCTAAGAGTTTCAACATTACATCATTGAATCAAAGGCAGTAGGAGAATCTTTCTACCAAATCAATCCCTGCAATGTGACTGAATACTCTAAATGTGCCCAACTTAGCACCTTTAACTAACAAAATTGATACTATTTAGATGGAAAACAGCTTGATAACATTGACCAATATGGTTAGCAAATGTATATCTTGCAAGTCTGCAAATTCTGAGCACTGAGAAACTCCTTGCATGGACTATTGCTTTCTTCACAATGTCTCTCTGCTCAGCAACCATCTGTTGGCTGTACTCCCTGCACATTATTCAGTAGCAGTTTGTTTCAGTTTACAGTTAGCATTGTCCTAGCTAGTCTTTAGGAGGACAGGTGTGTAGTGTTAGTGGGTGATTGGTCATAGTTATTAGTGGTCAGTTGCCTAATTAGGGGATAGTTTCTAGGAGCCACTAAGTGGTTACTGGTGCCTAATCATGGCTCTTGCATGTAAAGCTGCTTTAAATAATATGCAACAAAAACAGAAAAGCTGCAAGTTCTGCAGCAGTACCATATCTCTGAGTAGAGCCTCTGATCTTGAGTGATCCAGTTCATAGTGAGGTTGATTGACTTACACCATCTCCTAGCAGAGCCACTGCACCATCTCCCTGGCCATCACCCGCTGTGCCCTCTCCACCCGTAGCGCGGAGATCTCCCTCCACAGAGCCACCATGTCCGCCTTCAGCACCTTGACCCTTGCATACAATCCCCCCAATTAAAGGTAATTAGCCATCTGAACCTTATTAAGAAAGAAATACATGTAAGTGCAACTAAATTTAAAGTAATTAGCCATCAGAACCTTAAGAAATACATGCAAAACACTCATGTATCATATAAATTTTCTAGACTTGTATTTTAGGCAGGGCTAGTATCGAAGTGAGTATGATAGCAGGTCAAACTCATGCGCATTCCAGCTGCATTGGGATCAAAGACATCAAGGAAATCTTCGATTGAAACCTTCAAATATATCATCAAATTTGCTGAAAGAAATACATCAGGTCAGATGATAATATCCATATCCTCATGAAACTGCATAATAAGAAGTGAAGAAGCAATACCAATGATCATCTCAAATTAGAATGCTAAAATTTCCAGTTTAATGTTTAAGAAGTGTTGAAAGAAATACATCAGGTCAGATGACAATATCCATATCCACATGGAACTGCATAGTAAGATGTGCAGATGCAATACCAATGATCACCTCAAATTAGAAAACTAAAATTTACATTTTAATGTTTAGAACTTAGACAAACTGCTTCAGATTCTTAAACAAGTAGTTCCCAACAAAAAAAACAGGAAGTCGCAAATGAAAAGGATGTTTTATTATGGTAAGGAAACAACATAAAAATCAGGCGAACAATTATCCTCATTAGATTGATTGATCTCTTATTTTTGCCAAACACAGTAGTTTTTTTTTGGATTGATCTCTTATTTCGACCATATACAGCAGTTTACTAATATGATTTTTTTGACAGTTTCATCTCACCTGGGGATATCCACTCGTCAATTGGGAATCTCTACCTGAGTACTTGTCAAGGGTGGACACTGTGATTCCAGTGGTGAATCCCCTGATTCCGGAGAGCCAGCTGGATGAAAAAAGCAACCATATGCTATGCTATCAGACAAATGCAGGAGACTCTGGAGCTCAGTTGTGGATTTGGTGATAGCTAACAAGGCAAGGGATTACTGCATTGCAAAATCCTTGACAGCAGAGAATCTTCTGGTATCTAGACTTTATGGGACAGTGGCTCTGAAATGTCCTATAACTGAAGACTTACCAGTTGTATCATCTGAATTCCAAGGATTTAAGGCTGTGGCACATCTTTTTATTGAGATGGTACATCACACTAATGGCCGTGGTACACTTGGTCAGTTAAATATAGATGTCGACCACTGGCTCACAGTTTTGATAGACTCAGGAGAAAATGATGGCATTGTTACAAATTATCATCCTGCATGTTGAGTGTAGAAGGAAGGGCATGGCTCTCTGAGGAACTATGCGCAAAATTGCCGTTTTTTGGTAAAGAAATGAAAAGCTGTTGATTTTGAAACCCTTGGTTACACAATCGAAGAATTGGATTCAATGCATGAGTTCTTTCAAGAATGGTGTATGCGCTCCAAGGAGTTTGCTGAAAAAATGAGAGCCGCTAAAACCCAAGAGGATCCAAACAATCAGCTTCAGACTCCAGAGGATCCAAACAATCAGCTTCAAACTCTAGAAGATCCAAACAATCAGCCCCCTCAGACTCCAGAGGATCCAAATAAAGCCTTTGAACAAGGAGGGCTCTAGGTTATATCATTGCACAGACATTCAGTGGTACACTCCCACAGTCAGCAGTTGTTTAAGATATGTGGTTTCACAAGATATACCCCAACCGATGTAGTTCAACTGATGCATTATAAGATACCAATGTACCTCCCACGGGCTGTCAAAAACTGGAAGTCCCACTTGCGGCAGTATTTTGATATTGACAGCTGTCGTCGCAGAGTCCCAGTGTACCCACGGATCTTGTTCCCAAGGGTTTAGGTGGGGGAAGGTACAGAGACCCTTTTACTTACCTTCTATAAGTTCTTTTTGAATTTATTGCTTAGCTGATTAGTTTTTTTTTACAACAGACATATTTATTTCATTCCAGGAGCATTTAGGTGGATGCTCCTGGATCCATGTTGGGGAAGCATCTAGGAGCTAAGATGCCTGTAGATATTTTTATTTGTGCATTGACCATTCTTGGATGGAATCCATCTCAGAACATTCTGCTCTTGACTATGGACATGGTGAATATTAGTGATAGCCTGAACAGCCTGGTTATAAAAAATGTTAGCTATGAGATTTACATTACAGGAATGAGTGTTAATTTAACTGATTAGTTGAAGCACATATCCTTTTGTGATACTTTCTAATGTTTTTTATGAACCGTCTTTTAGGTACTGCTCACTTACCAAGCTTATTTTTTGAGCCTCACTTACCAAGCTGCACATACTCATGGGTACTTCTTTTATCCCACGACAAGTTTCTTCGCCTTTTGTTTGAATCAAGTTTCCTGCTGAAAAAAATTGTATTGACTGTCAGTTCAACTCAACCGTTAGTGCTTCTAGCTTCTGCCACAACTTCTAAATTCAGGGATTTAGGTCTAATTTTCAGCACTCTTGTGAAAAGGATATATATTGAATGGATGTTGCTAAGCGCTTTATGAATTCAGGGATTTAGAGTCTGGTTTCCAGCAGTTTTAACTCATGAAAATGACATGTTGATGACATGGTGAATGTATGCTGTTGTACTGATGTTTTTATCCTTTTGATTTCTGTCTGGGTTTTTACCATGCTAGATTTTGCGGTTTTCACTGGTCATGGTTAAATTTACCATGACTTAGACCACTTAGGTGGGTGATCTATCTTATGGCCAAAATCGCAAAATCTATATGGCCTTGCAATCACATCCACCTCAATCCAGCCAAAGTCTAAATCCCTGAATTCAGAAAGCGCTTAACAACATCCATTCAATATATGTCCTTTTCACAAGAGTGCTGAAAACTAGACCTAAATCCCTGAATTTAGAAGTTGTGGCAGAAGCTAGAATCACTGACGGCTGAAATGACAGTCAATACAATTTTTTCAGCAGGAAACTTGATTCAAACAAAAGGCGAAGAAGCTTGTCGTGGGACAAAAGAAGTACCCATGAGTATGTGCAGCTTGGTGAGGCTCAAAAAACAAGCTTGGTAAGTGAGCAGAAATGAAAGACGATTCATAAAAAACATTAGAAAGTATCACAAAAGGATATATGCTTCAACTAATCAGCTAAATTAACACTCGTTCTTGAAATGTAAATCTCATAGCTAACATTTTTTATAACCATGCTGTTTAGGCTATCACTAATATTCACCCTATCCATAGTTAAGAGCAGAATGTTCTGAGATGGATTCCATCCAAGAATGGTCAATGCACAACTAAAAATATCTAAAGACATCTTAGCTCCTAGATGCTTCCCCAGCATGAATCCAGGAGCATCTACCTAAATGCTCCTGGAATGAAATAAATGTCTGTTGTAAAAAAAACTAATCAGCTAAGCAATAAATTCAAAAAGAACTTATAGAAGGTAAGTAAAAGGGTCTCCGTACCTTCCCCCACCTAAACCCTTGGGAACAAGATCCGTGGGTAAACTGGGACTCTAGGACGACAGCTGTCAATATCAAAATACTGCCGCAGGTGAGACTTCCAGCTTTTGACAATCCGTGAGAGGTACATTGATACCTTATAATGCATCAGTTGAACTACATCGGTTGAGGTATATCTTGTGAAACCACATATCTTAGACAGCTGCTGACCGTGGGAGTGTACCACTGAATGTCTGTGCAATGATATAACCCAGAGCCCTTCTTGTTCAAAGGCTTTACTTGAATCCTCTAGAGTCTGAGGGGCTGATTGTTTGGATTTTGTGGAGTCTGAAGCTAATTGTTTGGATCCTCTGTAGTCTGAAGCTGATTGTTTGGATCCTCTGGAGTCTGAAGCTGATTGTTTGGATCCTCTTGGGTTTTAGCGGCTCTCATTTTTTCAGCAAACTCCTTGGAGCGCATACGCCATTCTTGAAAGAACTCATGCATTGAATCCAATTCTTCGATTGTGTAACCAAGGGTTTCAAATCAACAGCTTTCAATTTCTTTACCAAAAAATGGCAATTTTACGCATAGTTCCTCAGAACCATATAGAACTTTACAGAGAGCCATGCCCTTCCTTCTGCACTCAACATGGCAGGATGATAATTTGCAACAATGCCATCATTTTCTCTTGAGTCTATTAAAACTGTGAGCCAATGGTCGACATCTAGAGTTAACTGACCAAGTGTACCACAGCCATGAGTGTGATGTACCACGGCCATGAGTGCGATGTGACTTTGAAGACAAGGAGGATGGCATAAATCACATTTTGTGCAAAAGCCTTCCTTGTGATTGTAGAATTCCCTGCGTTAAAGTTCAAAATTAATAGTGCCAAAAAAACTAATCATTGGTGATTGAAAAAAGAGGTGGTACTAGAAATACTGTAAAGAAGACTTAGTTTACCTTCCCATGCCTCAAAAACAGATGGGACTGGTCATGATGCGCCTCATGTACAGATATATCAAGAACCTCATTGCCAATCAGAAGCTGCATACTTCCATCCTTCCATTTTACAAAGCGTGCATTGCTTTCATACTGCAATAAACAAGTGCCCAAAGCTTAGTAACCAGAGTAAAAAGAAATGAAATCTCAGAAAGCCAGCGAAGAAATTTATTTATCATAAGCACGTAACCACCTATACAACCTGCACAAGGTTAAATGTAACTCTCAAATAGAAACTGATAATTTGATGGGTGTCCTATGCACAGACAGCCAAAGTGAGCTGTAAAGTTGCTTTCTTTGGACACATTTACCCCAAATAAAAAAAAAGGAAAAATACAGTTAAAAACAAAATAATTGCAAAAATCAAGACACAGGGAAGAGGTCAGTCCAAGTATCATCAGTATGTTAGTGAATTCCAAGACTAATTGATACATGGACAGCATTCCACTTACAGATGTAGTGCCATCTGCATTCCTAACGGTTCTCCACCGCACAATATTGTCCTCTAGCCGTATCCTTTTCTTAGTCCCAGATTCATCTGTAACAAAAGCATCTTCTTCCACATATGTTTTTGGATCAAAGGGTTTAGGGTCGATCCCCATAATGTTTGATACCTTGATCACATTCATCTACAAAATAGGAAACAGTTAGTGATCAATACATATGTGAGTAGCTACAAAAGCACAAACCTTTGATCGTGGATGATAAAATTCCTAGCCAAGCATGGAAAGTTCCAAATACAACATGTTTGCTATATTATCAGATTTAACATAAAGAGAACAGCAACCATTCGCATGCTCTTTTGGACAAGTATAAGTGAAGTGCTCAGCCAAATGATCAAGTTCCATGCTTCTTCAATGAAATTACACTAGCCAGGTAGCAAGGTGTATGTAACTAGAGAACATCATCTATGTAACAAGCAGCAGATGGTAACATCGTAGATACCAAGGAATATTAAACAATATAATGCAGATATAGCAAGATAAAACATGATACAGTATTAAAAAACATTAAATTCTTGGACACAAAGAAGGCAATACACCGTAGCCTATAAACTCATAAAAAGCTTTATTAAACTACATGCCCCAAAAACATGAAAATTTTAAATTAAGAGCAACAATCAAATGATAAACATCAATAATGTACAACATGAAATTGTCTCATCAGAAAAGGACAGCAATGGTATGTGGCCAAAGATGGATTAAATGTATCATCATATGACAATAAATAACTCACTTTGTCAGGTTCAGCTGGTGGTTGCTTAAATGGAACCACCAAGTCTAGCGGTGGACAGACTGGTTTCTCTTTTGGTTTCAGTTCACGATTATCATCAGATTCATATCACACATCTTCATCAGCCACAACGTCATCTGGTTGCATGTCCTTCTCATACTGGCCTTCATCCTCCATGGGAGATCTCTACAAAAGAAAAAGAAATTTTATTAAGCACAAGAGGAGTTTGAAAAAGAAAATACTATAGAAAAAGATAACAGGTGAATATTTCTCAAAGCTGAAGGAGTGTGGATCAATACTCATGCAGCAAGACACGAAGAGAAAACATAGCTTCCATTCAGAATTCAGACATATCAAGTCACAACAAGAAATGCTCTCATGGGAACTTAAAATATCTCAGATCCATATATGTGAGGTGAAACACTGAAGGTTAAAGGAAGACAAAATAGTGAATTTGCTGAGTCTATTCTCTGCATGCTAACCTGCATTTATGTTCTGTTAAAACTAACATGCTATGCAGCAGATCGTAGCTATCTAGAGACATAATTTCAAGCAGGAAGTTCAAATAAAAACGAAAAGCTTTAGGGGTAAGTCTGATGAAGGATTCTGCTACACACTTTGAATCTTTATTAACGTGGCTATCCTTACTTCTTACCTAAAATCGGCAAATAGAAAGGGCAGCAAACATGAGTGAATCTTACATGAGATTCTTCATCAATTTCATGCCTAGCGCAATATGGAGCTGGTTCATCTTCATCACTCACCAAACACATCGCGAACTACTTCATGATCTCTTTCTTCCTCCATTGGAGAGCTGCATAATAATAAGATTATTACTGTTACAGACAACTACAGGATTAGGAAAAAGTCAGAATAAACAAAGAGTGTGTATGATGATAAAGTAATTGCCCAAATAACTAAACATTTGTGAACCATTGAATTGGGTACTAAAAATTGTAAAGCCTAAAATGGATACTGATATATACTTTGATATGTAGCATTATGTTTTTCCCTCCTAACCTTTGTTTCCTTGTTTGGCAAGGTTCCTCATCTTCTTGAGCTCCATCAGCATAGTAATTATCTTCAGATCCCTCCGATTCAGAGGCAACAACTCCCCTTCTTCTGCTAGATACTGTCCTCTGCTGGTAGCCTTCATCTTCACTATCCATTCCTCTTGCATCAGGTTCCATCCTCTGGTCATCGAGCTCTCTTTCTGGGGAGCTGTGGACTTTGTCCCCACCACTTTCTCCTTGATCAAGATCGGCACGATGAGCTTCACCTTCACTTTCCTCTTCCATTCCAACTTGCCCCTCACTTTCGCCTTCACCTTCCCCTCCATTCTCTGCCTCGCCATCCACTTCTTCCTAGATAAATATGTATTAAATAGGTTAGTGTTACCTCAGGAGGCTTTCCTTAACTACACAGCATTAGAATGTTGGAGCAGTATGTAAGGATGAACAGCTTGGGCAGAAAGGAAAATTACATGAGCATTAACCTTGAACTCCTTAGTGACACTAGCAGAGCACAGTGGCCCAAATTCTCACCAAGATAGGGCCAGTGTTGTTAAGATCAATTGGTACCACTTGAAATTCCCCAAAATGTAAATAGATTTACAGTTTAGTAATTTGCAGCTTGGTGCGTTGAGTGTAGAAATCAACTAAACTACAGTTTTCCTAAACCCAACCGAGTAGCAATGAAACTCGTATAGCAAAACAGTGTTATCCTCTTGTAAATGCGACGAAGCACATGGACCTTGTGAACCTGAAACTCGATTTTGTTTTTTCTTGTCCTAGTGTTTGGATTTCGTACTACAGACGACTGGACTTGGGAAGAAAATGAGGCAAACAAAATCATGTATCCATCAACCTCTCTCTGCATACACAGCCAAAAAAAATGGATCAAGCGCGACTCATCTCAGTAGAATTCAAACAAATTCGCACCGACTGTACCCCCACCCACCCACCCACAAAAAAAAAACTGCATCACCAGCCGCGAGGGTCCCGGCCGAATCCGAAAACCTAAGCCGTAGCCCAGCCCCAGGCAGGTCCGACGGGGAACAGCAAAGCAGCCGAGACGAATCAGAATCACGGGGAGGAGGGAGACGGGAAGGCTTACGGAGTGGTATCCGCCGTGGCGTGCGTGCGCGTGGCTGCGGGCGTCGTCCTCCTCGTCGTCTTCCAGCTCCTGGTGGTGTTGCGGGGGCGACTGCAGCTGTTGCTGGTGGCCGTCGTCCTCATCGACGACCTCGACGACGTCGTCGTCGTCGTCCGCGTCGTCCTCGTCCTCCGACTGGTCCCCGAAGAGGTTCTGCATCATCTGGTTCCGCGTATCCTCCTCCGCGTCCCGCTCCCGATCGCCGCCCGCCATCGCCGATTCGCCGCCGCCGACTCCGCCTCTCGTCCACCTCACCGGCGTGTCCTGTCGTTGTGGTGCGAGGTAGAGGTGTTGTTGGGCCTTACCTTTTTCGAGAGGCCGAGAGGAGTTGTGATTAGTGGGCTCTGGGCTTTAGGCTTTGGGCTTTGGTAGATGTACGTGCGTTGGGAATTGCTTGGGCCGGAAGGCAAAACTGGGATGTGGTGGTAACGTCTGACTTTTTTTCTTTTTCGATTTTTTTATCCTGAACAATCGCATAACTCAAGGTTTTCTCTTCTAACTCCAAAACCTGATAAATTGTCTCAACTCTTAATAATTTTTCATCTAAAAAATATGGCAACACTTGATAAGGTTTCTAATAAACCACAAAGATTATATCGGCTTCTAAAAAATCCAAGAGAAATCATATGGATAGATTTGTACACAATAAACCCGAAAAAATTAGAGCTCATCAAAATATATCTAGAATCTTACGGAAGTAAGATTTAGCTTTAGGGAAATGATAAATATCTACAAAAACATAAAAACTTTCCTAAACATTTCAATTGATGTCTAAATGTGTTTTAACAACTTCTCGCAACAAAATTATGAGATGCAACGTGCAACTAGTGTGAATGCAACATGCTTCAACGTGAATGCAACATAAATCAATGTCTAATAAATGCATGATTGGACACATCACATGTTTTTGTTGTAGAAAGGTTTCAAAATATTAAGGACCCACATAATATTAAGGACCTGTTTAGGAGGGTTCCGACTCCTCCCTCCTCTTAAGATGGCTCTGGCTCCTCATGTGAAGTAGCTTTTTTGGGAGTAGAAGTTGTTTTGGAAAACGTTTGGCAAAAACAGCTTTGAAAAGATCAAGATGTCCAAGAGGAGGGTGAATTAGGCTAATTCTAAATTTTTTGCAATAATTAAGCCCTACACTTAGTCCATTTCACCCCTAGTGCCTAGAATATGTTTCTATTGTTCCGCCGCACAAAAGTTTTACACTATAGGTTTCAATCCTACTCTAGCATGGCAATTCTATGAATGTAAAGACATAAAATGAATTGCTCAAATGTAAATGCTCAAAGTAAAGAGAGAGAAAGGAACACGGCGATGTTTTCCCAAGGTATCGGAGAGTCGCCACTCCCCACTAGTTCTCGTTGGAGCACCTGCGCAAGGGGTAGCTCCCTCTTGATCCGCGCAAGGATCAAGTGCTCTCTATGAGTTGATTCTTTGACACTCCGTCGCGGTGAATTATCCACAACCGCTCACAACATGACTTGGGTCATCCACAAGCTCTGTCGGATGATCACCAAGCTCCCAATCACCACCGAACCGTCTAGGTGATGGCGATCACCAAGAGTAACAAGCACAAACTCTCACTAGACCGAGACAAGCCTAATGAGAAATGTGGATGCACACTTGCTACTCTCTATGCACTAATAAGGTCCTTAATCTTGGATTATCAAATCTCAATCACCCCACTAGGCTCTTTCTCTCCCTTGCTCTCTAAAGGTGTTTCTCAACTCAATAAATGGGCAAAAGACCTCAAATGGTCGAGTGGGATATGTATTTATATCCCCCATTCAAAACATAACGGTTGAGGTCCAACTCAGCAAGTATCGGACTGACCGGACGCACCGATCAAGGTGACCGGACGCTCCGATCAGTGTAACATGTCAGCATGTCAGAAAGAGCCATTTACTCTAACCGGACTCAGATCCGCGTCCGGTCAGCACCCACCGGACGTGTCCGGTCATAAAAAACCCTCTCTGGAACCTTACTGATGTTGACCGGACGCTGGTACCCAAAGTCCGGTCATTTCTCTGTTCAGTGTCCGGTCACACTCTAACTATTATTGCCGATCAAATGAACTAATCGGACTCTCCAAGCTATGTCCGATCACAACCAAACCAGCGTCCGGTCAGTCATTTGACCCTCCATTCACTTTCACTTCAAAATCCTTTGTGAATGAAGTTGACTTCTATCGATCTTAGGGCTATTCTTGAGCTACCTAGTGCTAAGTTTGACAAGTGTGCATCACACCTAATCCATTAGACTCACCTAGGCCAAGCTACTAGTCCATATCCCCCTTAATAGTATGGCCAAAGGAAAAACATAGTCCTAAACTACTCTAAGTGTCTCTTCAATGCCAAATGACACTTAAAACTAGTCCATCCTTAACCTTATCGTCCATCCTTTGAAAACCGAAATGATTTCCATCGATAGGGGCATGACAACCATGATTGCTCAATCAATTTCCATTACCATGACCTAACTCAAATTGCCTCTACAAAACATACGTTAGTCATAGTAATCTCGTGTCATCATTAATCACCAAAACCCAACTAGGGGCCTAGATGCTTTCAATTTCATCCTTTTTAGTGATTGATGATAACACAACCTCGAGTATGTAAAAGAGATGAGTGAGATTTTCATCATGCTTGGTTCATATAAGCATTTGACAATAAGAATAAAGGAGTTAGGCATGCTTATATGACCCAAGCCAACATGGTGTACTCAAAAGATATGAATTAAGCATGAGTACATGAAGTAAAGCTCATTTGAATCAGAGTAAAATGTGGAAGCAAAGCAAATGAGCATAACCAAGTGACATGACATATACATATATCAATGTAGAGAGCACACATGTCACATAAGTCTCACCATCACATGTATATAATACAATGCATAAAAGTAAATGTGAAAGCATGAAGTATCACACACAAAAGACCAAAAGAATCAAATCGAGTCCATCTCACACGCTCCCCCTAAATCTAACATACTCGCTCCCTCTCCCTCTTTGGCGTCAAGCACCAAAACTTAAGGGTCGGATGGTGGGACAGGAGCAGTCGAGTCGGGCACTGAGGTGCGGTGAGAGATCTAGAACTAAGCCGCATCATCCTCTGACCCTGAACTCTGAGTGGTCTAACCCTCTATCGCTGGAAGAGAAGGTGAAGCGGTCTAGGTCTGCTCATTAACTAGCACGGCATGTGACTCTGGTGGTGTCACTGTAGGAAGTGGAGCCACAACTATCGCTGTCGTTGAAGCCTCAAGTGTAGGAGTGACTGTCTGAGGTGGCTCGGACGATGCAACAGATGACAAAATCATCTCGGTAGTCCTAGTAACTGGAGTAGCTATGGTAGGGATAGAGACTCAGAACTCTGGAGGTGTAGGCTACCCTATAAGCTCACTGAAGGTAGCACCGAGACTCCTAGAGACTTGGGTGTGTGTCACTAACGCCGAAGAAGTCTGAGTCAGAGTGAAGCCCATAACAATAGGAGTAAAGTGAGGACCCTGCACAATCACTGGTGAAGCAAACCACTATGACACCTGCTCTGTAGGTGAAGCAAACTGAGTAGCTGGTTGTCCCTGACTCTGAAGCCCACTAGGCTGTATAGCGGGAGTCACTAGAGTGGTAGTAGCAGGCTAACCTATCTGTAAGGTGGACTGGTGAGGAGCAACCCCTATAGTGGTGAAGACATGCTGCATGAAGCCAAGTAACTGCTGCTGAATCACAAGCTGTTACTGCTGCTAAAACTGATCCTATCATGCCTGAACCTAAGCAAGTGCAACGGCGATCTCCTATGCCTAGCATGCCTGATCCTACCTCATCCGCTCAAGTACAGCTAGGAGTGTTGGGTTTGTCTGTGGTGGCTATGGTGGAGCTAAGCTAGAGCCACTGGCCTCTCTATCGTGTGGATGAGGTGCCATCTACGGAATCGGCCGATAGTCATCGTCTGAGCTATCACTCGGGTCACTCTCGACCTCATCCTCCTGCTGTGAATCAAGCTCCTCCTCTGTCTCAGCAATAGCCCTAATGGCCTCATTCTACTCAGCTATTGTCTCTAGCACCTCTAGGTGATGGCTCGGCTGGCGAGGTGTCCTCGCACAACTATGACGTAGCATCTAGCTCATGTCATACTGAGAAAACTCAGTGGTAGCACCTGTCCACTTTGCCATTGTCTCTGGGGACTTGTGTGGAACTACCTTTCGAAGTAGGGAAGTGATCCAATGAGCATAAGGCAGCTAATGGTGACCTCTAAAGCCCTTTGTTAGTGTGTCCTTCATCTCTAAAAGCATCACATCCCAAATATCAAAGATAGTCTGAGAAACCAGGTAATGCACTAGCCACAGCTGAATACGAGTTAGGACCTCGTGGTAGCCCATCCTCGGGAGCAGAGTCCTCCTCATAATAGCATCAAGGAGCCAAGCTATAGGTGTAAGGTCACGTGGTGTCCTGCTTGACCCCTTGCCAAACAACTCTGTGAAGCACAGTCTAACAAGATCTATAGGTGGCACAAGTCTACCGTGAGGGCATCTCAAAGACTCTGTCTATCTATAGCATACCTCATGAAGGTGAATAGGTGACTCTAGAATCCTCAGTATCTCTCTAACCCTCAATCTCTAGAGCCTGTAGTCATGGCCTTTGAAAGCAAAGTGAATAAACCTATGCCTCGGATCAATCCATAGAGAGGAGTAGAACTCACGAACCCATGATAGAACATAGCGACCAGTCCATCCAAGAAGATCTGTCAAGTCTGGTAGATAGGTGAGGTGAGGACGGATCTGCTCGCCTACAGCTGCAACTAGAGACTCTAAGGAGCAGACCCGCTGAGATCTGAAGGCAACACCGTTGTTGAGATAAGCATGATAGAAATCCTCCTACATCATGGTGTAGAAGTGCTCTAACGCACGCTCATCCTGCCTCGGCAGAAATCAATCCTCAAACTATACAAACCATAGCTGCTGCACCTATCTGGCTATGGCTGCCCTCAGGTCATGGTGTACCACCAAAGGCAGACCCTATGGTCTGGGAGGTGGACGAGAGCCCTGCCTCTATGTCTAAGGCCTCGGTGACACCTGAGTGCATGTGCGACTAGAGCATCAAAGCTATGGTTGTGCTGCCTGCTCTACCTCCTCAACCTGCTCTCCCTGCTAAGCGTCCTCTGTCTGCTCTGTCGGCTGCCCTATCTCCCCCTGAGTCTGAGAACCCTCTGGTGCATCCTCCAAAGAGAAATGTCATCCTCCAAGTATGGTAGTCCTAGGTGGACTACCAAGACTAGCCTCAACTTGCTCGATGGCAGTCCTCTGAGCTAGGGACAACTGATCACCTATGCGAATGCCACTACCACGTCCACCTCTCTCGGCTCGCTCTGTGGCATCTGCCACTGCTGCTGCTCTCTCTACCTCAATGTCATCTCACTTGCGCTTCTTCTTTGTAAGCATCTTCTTTGGCCCCTTCACCTTTTCCTGAGCTGTCAGGCGAGGCGGCCATCTCACCTCATCGTCGGGACCACCCCCGATGTTCTTGCAATGAGCCATGATTGTCACTGCAAGAGATCAACTACCATAGAGAGATAAACTACCACTGAGAGAAAGGACTAACAAAGCACTGCTCCCCCTATCACTGACAATCACAAGCAAGATCAATTGCCCATCATCTGAGAGATCGGCTAAAAAACAACTACCACTAAGCACTGAGAAACACTGTCAGCTGACACTCATGAGGCTTGGCCTCAATCCATACCTATGGGCTTGGCCTGGGTTCAACTGCCACTGTCAACTACCAAGCAACCTCAAGCACACCTACTTGTTGCATAGATGGAAAAGATGGATATAAATAAGAACAATATGTAACTAGAGATAAGCGAGTAATCCTATTGGAGCAAGCAATTGGGTAAGAAAATAGAAGAACGGCTTGCTACCTAGAAAAACTCCTATGAAAAGATGAGTACATTGAGCACAATGGGGCACCACGAGGTCACAACAAGGATACTGCAGTAAGGAATATTTGCAAACCGGGTCAAATGAAACTACAGTGCTTGTTTAGGCACTACAGTGAACACACGGTGGCCGAGGAGATGCTCACCAAGAAAAGTGAAGCAGCCGGCCCTAAAAGGTTGCCAGAAGGATCCCTGGGTGCAAAGAAACACCGCAAGGCATCGACAACAACAATGCAAAATAATTGGTCGAGAATAGAATTAGAAACATGATTCTAGACTGGTTCAGACATTACGTCGAGCACCTAGCGTGCAGAGGAAAGCCATACCTGGGGAAAGGCACTACCGACCAATGAATTTGCTGGAGCAGCTACTCTCGAGGACAAGCAAGGCTAGGGTGGGAGCATAGGAGAGAGTGGTGATGATGGCGAGCCGGTGCGGAGAAGAAATCTGGTGGCAGTGGCGAGCTGAGCACGGGCACGACGAGCAGCGTCATGGCACGATGAGTGGGGAGCGGGCGCACACGTGGCTAGCTGCGTAGGAGCGGTGGCGTGTGAGTGGCGAGGTAGCGTGGCGTGAGGCTAGCGGTGGCATGGTGGCCATAGGAAGACGCGGTCACGGCGGCGGCGGATTGGGGTTAGGCGCGGCGCGACGGCGTACGGGCACAGGGTGCGGTTGGATTCTAAGAGGAAGGGAAGAAAATACGAGCCCGACTAACAGAGGAGAGTGAGCAGATGGCGGTTGATGAGATAGGAAGTGGGCCCCACATGTTAGACAGATTTGAAACAAGTTGCGCAAACACTGTTCCAACCGGATGCGCCTTTGGAATTGACCTATGCGCCGCGTCTTTGGAGTCTGGTCGATAACAGAGAGGTCCAAAACGCCTCAAAGAGCAATCGGACGTGTCCGATGATCTATGACCGACGCAGCACTAAGTCCGATCCTTTTTGTTTACTTCCTTGTGTTGACCGGACGTGGATTCAACTTCTCACCTAACACGCGTGAATACTGTTCATCTTTTGGTCTTTCTTCAGCAACTGTATCTCCTCCTGATGTACTGACCGGATGCTGCAACGGGTGAGTCCGGTCCCTCTTCAGCTGTAGTTCCTCCTTTCTTCGTGACGCTTTCTTCCGATCAAGTCCTAAACTTCAATAAGACCCAAATAAACATCAATTGGGACTGATATGAGAGACCTCTCTCAAACCCTCAAGTTTTTTTTAATTTTTTGCCTTTGGCTATAATTCTTTTTAAGAAAATAGGCAACAAAAGGGGCAAGGAGCACCATGTGACCACACAAGAGGGTTTTATGACCAATAGGAGCTTCAAATGCTCTCCCTATTTGTGGATAAACACAGTGGGTGCTCGAAAGATAACTAAAAAGAAGTGACAAAGCAACACACATGCACATGTAATACAATACTTAAAAATAAGTCTAGTTGCTTGTCAAGTTTGATCCAAGGTTAAGCTTCTTCACACGCTTTTCGATGGTTATCTTAACCATGTTAGACAAGTCCTAAGTGCATTACTAAAAATTAAACATGTTTTATATTACAATGCAATGCAAGGGACAACACACGCTCATTTTTAGTGAAGTTACTAAGGTCAAGCACATTGAGCTCATTCCTCAACCGACAAAATGTAGCCTCATCTAGCGGTTTATTGAAGATATCTACCAATTGATCCTCGGTCCTTACACCTTCTAGTGATATATCATTTTTAGCAACATGACCTCTAAGGAAGTGGTGGCGGATATCTATATGCTTGGTGCGAGAGTGTTGAATTGAGTTATTAGCAAGCTTTACCACGCTCTCATTATCACACAAGAAAGGTACATTTTCTAGAACTACACCATAGTCTAGAAAAGTTTGCTTTATGTAAAGAATTTGTGCACAACAAGCACCCGCGGCAATGTACTCTGCCTCGGTGGTGGATAAGGCCACACTATTTTGCTTCTTAGAGGTCCAAGACACTAGTGATCTACCAAGCAAATGGCACCCTTCGGATATGTTTTTTCTATCAGTTTTGCAACCAGTATAATTTGAATCAGAATATCCAACTAGTTGGAATCTAGCTCCTTTGGGATACCAAAGACCAATGCTTAGTGTGTGCTTAAGGTATATAAAGATTCTTTTAACGGCAACCATGTGAGCCTCCTTAGGATTAGCTTGAAATCTAGCACACATGCACACACTAAACATGATGTCGAGCCTAGATACGGTTAAATATAACAAGCTACCAATCATAGAATGATAGAGAGTTTGATCAACCAATTTACCTCTCTCATCTAGATCGAGATGTTCATTATATGGCATTGGTGTCTTGATTGGCTTACATTCATCCATTTTAAACCTATTGAGAAGGCCCTTGGTATATTTTTCTTGAGAGATGAAAATTCCCTCTCTTATTTGCTTGACTTGAAAACCAAGAAAGAATGTAAGCTCTCCAATCATTGACATCTCGAACTCCTTTGACATCAATTCATCAAACTCTTTACAATAGTCTTCATTTGATGAACCAAATATGATATAATCAACATATACTTGACAAATTAAGATCTCTCCATAAAGCTTCTTGGTGAATAGTATAGTGTCGACCTTTCCAATGGTGAAGCCCTTCTCAATGAGGAAATCCCGAAGGCGCTCATACCAAGCTCTTAGGGCTTGCTTAAGCCCATATAGCGCCTTGGACAACCTATAGACATGATTAGAATATATAGGGTCTTCAAACTCGGGAGGTTGATCAACATAGACTAGTTTATTTATGAAACCATTTATAAATACACTTTTTACATCCATTTGATATAATTTCATTTCATGATGAGATGCATATGCAAGAAGGATACGAATGGCTTGAAGTCTTGCAACCGGTGCAAAGGTCTCACCAAAATCCAACCCTTCAACTTGGGAGAACCCCTTTGCAACTAGCCTTGCCTTGTTCCTCACAATGATACCTTGATCATCTTGCTTGTTGTGGAACACCCACTTTGTTCCAATGACTTACATCTTGTGGTCGCTCTTCAAGTATCTAAACTTCATTGCGGGTGAAGTTGTTTAACTCTTCATGCATGGCATTTATCGAATCCAGATCTTGAAGAGCTTCTACATTCTTAGGCTCAATGCAAGAAACAAACGAGTGATGTTCAATAAATGAAGCAAATTTTTAAGAGCGAGTCATTACTCCCTTTGAAGGACTCTCTATGATGAGATCTTATGGATATGCTTGTAGTAGGGGTGAATTTCTTCTATCAACCACTTGAGGGGGAGGTTGTGGAGCATCAACATCTTGAGCTTGTGCCACCATTTGATCATGGAAGACATGGGTATCTTTATTTTATATTCTCCCATCTTTATCATCATCGTGTGACACATTTGATGAAGAGGGTGGATCAATCAGTTGTACATCATCTTCATCATCTTTGGCCTTGATGTCTCCAACTAGAATGTTCTTCATGGCCTCTCTCAATGGTTCATCACCTACATCATCAAGATTCTCATGTGCTCCTTGGGAGCTGTTAGATTCATCAAATTCCACATCATATGTTTCTTCAACCAAGCCGGTGGCATGATTAAATATTCAATATACTTTAGACTTTGATGAGTAACCAACAAGAAAACAAATATCATAACGTCTTTGGAACTTCCCTAGGTGTTGTTGCTTCTTGTAGATGCAGTATTTGCAACCAAACACCTAGAAGAATGAGATGCCCGGCTTCTTCTCATTGAGCAACTCATAAGGAGTCTTGCCAAGAAACTTTTGAAGAAATAGGCGGTTGGATGCATAACATGCGGTGTTGATGGCTTCCGCCCATAGAGCTTCGGGTGTATTGTACTCATCAAGCATTGTTCTTACAAGGGTGATAAGTGTCCGGTTCTTTCTCTCTACTACACTATTTTGTTGAGGAGTGTATGTTGCGGAGACCTCATGATTGATCCCAACTTTATCACAATATGCTTCAATATTTGTGTTGTCAAATTCTTTTTCATTGTCATTTCTTATTTTCTTGAACTTCACTTCAAATTCATTTTGTGCTCTCTTGGCAAAGTTCTTAAAACATGCGACCACTTTGGTTTTGTCATGAATGAAGAAAACCCAATTATATCTAGAGTAGTCATCAACTATCACAAGACAATAGAGATTGCCTCCTAAACTCTTGTAAGTTGTTGGTCCAAATAGATCCATGTAGAGAAGCTCTAGCACTCTTGTTGTTGACATGTAGGCTTTAGTTGGATGAGTGTTTGCAACTTGCTTGTCGGCTTGACATGCACTACAAAGCTTGTCCTTCTCAAATTTCACATCCTTCAAGCCTCTCACCAATTTATTCTTTATTAGCTTCTTAAGTGAGCTCATCCCAACATGTGTAAGTCTTCTATGCCATAGCCACCAAAGTGATATTTTGGTGAATAAGCATGTCTTCAAGTTTGCATCTTCAGAGGTAAAATCCACTAGATATAGGTTGTTGTATCTAAAGCTCTTGAATATAACTTGATCATCATCTTTCTTTGACATAACCACTTCCTTCTCGATGAACAAACATTAAAAGCCAAGATCACACAATTGACCAACGGATAGCAAGTTGAAACTCAATAAAGCAATATATAGGACATTTGATATTGAATGATTATTTGATATTGCAACTTTGCCCAATCCTTAAACTTTGCCCTTTGAATTATCACCAAATGTAATCCTTTTTTGACCGTCTACTTCTTCATCTAGTGAGGTAAACATACGAGGATCACCGGTCATATGTTGAGTGCAACCACTATCAATAATCCAATGACTTTCGTCGGTCTTGTAGTTCACCTACACACAAGAGATCAAGCTTGTTGTTTAGGGACCCAAACTTGATGAGGGTCATCGACTTTCTCAACTAGTGACTTTGAAACCCAAATTTGGTTAGGCCTGTTCTTTTTAGGTGAACCTAAAAACATGACTTTCATCTTTCTACTAGAATCCTTTCTAAGCATGTAGTGAGCATTGAAGGCAAAGGGTCTAGCATGCTTGGACAAAGGGTTGTGGTGGTGTAGTTTGACACTCATGAGCAAAGTGACCTTCTTGTCCACACTCAAAGCATCTTTTTGGCTTAGGCTTTGACTTGTATTATTGTTGATGTTAAGCTTGAGCTTTCTTCTCTTGATTTACCAAGTACCCAATACCACTTCTATCCATCTTCATCACGGTGTTCATGAGTAGCTCACTTTGGAGATAGTGACCTCTTATGAACTTGCTCAAACCGGTCTTGAGATGCTCTTTCTCTAACTTGAGCTTCTTGTTTTCTTTTCTAAGTTCATCATGACTTTTCTCCATCTTGAGTCTCTTGTTCTCTTCTTTAAGCATCTCATTCTCAAGAGCCATATTATAATCATTGTTAAGATTCTCCATCACAATTGTGTTGGTGGTTGATAGCTTTTCAAGATCTTTCTTGAGTTTTTCATTCTCATTCTTGAGCTTGACATAATCATCATAGTTGTCGGACTCAACCACTTTCTTGTCTTTTGCTACTAGAACCTTGCTCAATGCTCTCAACAATCAAGTCATCACATAATGTAGCTGTATCAATCTTAACAACATTGTTAGTAGCATCATGTGGCTCATTGGATAATAACTCATGAGAAAGAACAAGATTGTCATGATTAATCTTGAGATTGGTGTACTCTTCTTTTAGCAAATTGTAACTAGTGGTGAGCTCATTATGTATCCCCTCAAGTTTATCATATTTTTTAAGCTCCTTTTTAGAGGTTTTGAGCTCCTTGAGTTTGGATGACACAATTTTATTTTCTTCTCAAAGCTCAACACTAGCTTTTTCGGCTATGTCATACTTTGCTAAGAGTGAGTCCTTCTCAAGTTCTAGCTTTTCATTTTTAACTCTTGTCTTTCTAATGATTGTAGTGTATTGGTTTAGCAACTTGATAAGATCATCATAAGAAGGTGATTCAAATTCTTCATCACTATCACTACCACTCTCATCATTGCTAGCATTATCATCACCACTACTATCATCATCATTTTGTACCTTTCGTTCACCCTTGGCCATAAGGCATAGGTGTGTAGAGGATGATGGCGGTGGTGTCGATGAAGATAGTGAAGAACCAATCATAAGAGCGGCCACTTTCTCCTTCTCATTCTTACTTTCATCATCGGATGAGCTACTTGATGATTCAATGTCCATGAGCCAATCACCAACAATGTATGCCTTGCCATTCTTCTTCTTCTTGTAAAATTCTTTCTTTTTGACATCTTTCTTCTTGTATGGCTTGTTCTTCTTCTCATCATCATCTTTATCACTTGAGTCAACTTTCTTGCTCTTTTACTTCTTCTTGTACTTGTCTTTCTTGGGTTTGGGGCATTGATGAGCTAGATGACCAAGTTCTCCACAATTATAGCAATCTATTTTGGAGATGGGCTTTCTTCTACTACTAGTGAAGAATTTCTTCTTCTTGCCATCAAATTTGACACCATTCTTATTTAGCTTCTTGAGCATCTTGGCTGTTCTTCTCACCATGAGAGCAAGACTTGCATCATCAATCTCATCATCACTTGAGCTATCATGATCAACTCTTGCTTTGCCCCTTTTCTCTTGGCTAGCCTTGAATGTCAAATCTTTCTTCTTGGTAGAAGAAGAGCCATTTTGTGGAGTGATGTGCATGTATATCTCATGTGCATTGATCTTCCCCAATATGAGTTGGTGTAGCGGTGGAAAGATCATCTTGACGAAGCACCATCACAATATGCCCATACTTATCAATGGGAAGGACACTCAAGATCTTTCTTATAACATCGGATGGTTGCATTTATGTGAGTCCAAGCCCATTGACTCCCTCTACAAGAATATTCAAGCGTGAATACATCTCATTGGCACTTTCTCTAGAAAGCATCTCAAATGAATTAAGCTTTTTCATCACAAGATGATAGCGTTCCACACGCTCACTCTTGATTCCCTCATGGAGCGCACAAATGTTCGACCATAGTGCATGGGCGTCTTTGTGGTTCCGCACACGGTTAAAGACATCCTTGCATTCCACTTCTCGTAGTTAACCTCCCTTGAAGGTTGGCGGGATCCCAAGGTTTTGGAAAGCCTTGTGAGGCAACTCTAAGAACACCAACATCTAAAGCCTCTAGGTATGCCTCCATGCAAATTTTCCAATAAGGAAAATAATCTCCCTTAAAGATAGGAGGGGGTCCATCCCCGTGGGATATCTTGCTCTAGGCGGTTAAGCCTAATTTAGGGAGCATGAGGCTCTGATACTAATTGAAAGGATCAAGATGCCCAAGAGGCGGGGGTGAATTGGGCTAATTCTAAATTTTTTGCAACAATTAAGCCCTACACTTAGCCCATTTCACCCCTTGTGCCTAGAATGTGTTTCTATTGTTCCGCCGCACACAAGTTTTGCACATAGGTTCCAATCCTACTCTAGCATGGCAATTCTAGGAATGTAAAGACATAAAATGAATTGCTCAAATGTAAATGCTCAAAGTAAAGAGAGGAAAAGGAACACGGCGATGTTTTCCCGAGGTATCGGAGAGTCGCCACTCCCCACTAGTCCTCGTTAGAGCACCCGCGTAAGGGTGTAGCTCCCCCTTGATCCGCGCAAGGATCAAGTGCTCTCTATGGGCTGATTTTTTGATACTCCATCACGGTGAATCACCCACAACCGCTCACAACATGACTTGGGTCATCCACAAGCTCCGCTGAATGATCACCAAGCTCTCAATCACCACCGAGCTATCTAGGTGATGGCGATCACCAAGAGTAACAAGCAAAAACTCTCACTTGACCAAGACAAACCTAATGAGAAAGATGAATGCACACTTGCTACTCCCTATGCACTAATGAGGTCCTTAATCTTAGATTATCAAATCTCAATTATCCCACTAGGCTCTTGCTCTCCCTTGCTCCACAAAGGTGTTTCTTAGCTGAATAAATGGGCAAGAGACCTCAAATGGACGAGTGAGATATGTATTTATACCCTCCCATTCAAAACATAACAGTTGAGGTCCAACTCAGCAAGTATCGGGCCGATCGGACGCACCGATCAAGGTGACTGGACGCTCCGATCAGTGTAACACGTCAACATGTCAGAAAGAGCTGTTTGCTCTGACCGGACTCAATCTGCGTCCGGTCAGCACCCACCGGACATGTCCGGTCATCAAAAATCCTCTCTGAAACCTTACTGATGTTGACCAGACGCTGGTACCCAGAGTCCGATCATTTCTCTGTTCAGCGTTCGATCGCACTCTGACTACTGTTGCCGATCAAATGAACTGATTGGACTCGCCAAGCTGCGTCCGATCACAACTAAACCAGCGTCTGGTCAGTCATTTGACTCTCCATTCACTTCCACTTCGAAATCCTTTGTGAATGAAGTTGACTTCTATCGATCTTAGGGCTATTCTTGAGCTACCTAGTGCTAAGTTTGATAAGTGTGCATCACACCTAATCCATTAGACTCACCTAGATGAAGCTACTAGTTCATACCCCCCTTAATAGTACGGCCAAAGGAAAAACAAAATCCTAAACTACTCTAAGTGTCTCTCCAACGCCAAACAACACTTAGAACTAGTCTGTCCTTAACCTTGTCGTCCATCCTTTGAAAAACAAAAATGATTTCCATTGATAGGGGAATGACAACCATGATTGTCCAATCAATTTCCATTACCATGACCTAACTCAAATTGACTCTGCGAAACACATGTTAGTCATAGTAATCTCGTGTCGTCATTAATCACCGAAACCCAACTAGGGGCCTAGATGCTTTCAAGCTTCAGTAGAAATTTTGTAATAATTTATAGGAGATTTTTGAGGAAAAATCAGAGAAAGATACATTTTTGTGGCTCTAGCTCCTCTATAAAAAATGGCTCCAACTCCTCTGGGCTCTTAGCAAGGAGACATTTTGTAGATGCCCATTTGAAAGGTCCTTGTTTGGTTTTGGTAATTGAGTGACAACCTAGGTGAACTAATTATGTTTAATATGAGTTACACAGGTGATTAGTCCATAGGTACATCATGAGTGAGCAACCTTTGCTAGGTCCTTGGTTGGTTTTGGTAATTAAGTGACAACCTTGGTGGACTAATTGTGTTTAATGTGAGATACACAGGTGATTAGTCCATAGGTACATCATGTGTGAGCAACCTTTGCCATGGAGGTAAAATGGCTTGGAGATGTTGCAAAGCTCACACATGTGATGAAGGAGCTCATTGCATATGAGACATGACATGGAGTCATGTGATCAAGGTTGAGAAGATCAAAACAAGACTTGGCTCGATGGACCGGTTGCAAGTGTGAAGGACAAGTTGAGTGATGACTTGGCGTTGATAGACCGAAGCAACAGTGAAGAGCAAGTGAAGTCAAGATCGATAATGAACCAATACGGTCACGTGATAATATGAAGTGGATCATATCATTTGGTGATTGGTTGGTGCATTTGTTGCATCAACAATGGAGGAGATGAAATGGAATGAGTAAGGCAAAGGTATAACCTAGGGCATTTTATTTCACCGGTCATAGGCGTATAGAGAAGTTAATGACCGGGTTTAGGATAGATGGCTGAACTATCAAGAGGGGCAAACTTATTTGCATATCGATCATCTAGTGCCACTTGAGCGATCTAACTTTGCATACGTGTTAGGATCGAGTGGCGTGATGAATTGAGTGCTAATCCTTTGGAAAATATTTGTGAAAAGCTAACACATGTGCACAAGGTGGTGATCACTTGGTGGTATTAGCACATTTGCAAAGGTGAAGAAGTTGGTGAAAAAAAAGAGACAAAATCAGGCTCATAGTGGTGCCCTAGGGGTACCGCCACCCCCTGTCCGGTGCACTGCCACCCCTATAGCGGTGCCCCGCTGGTCGAGGCCGAGAGTAGCGTGTTGGGGGTTGGCACCGCCGTGCCTTGTCTGGTGGCACCGCCACCCCTAGGGCGGTGCCCACCTAGACTTGGCAGAGCGTAGCTGGAGTCAGGGTGGTCATCAGACATGACGGTGTACACCGCCATGGCATGGACGGTGCACTGCCGGGTGTTGTCTGGTGCCACCATCGTGTTTTTCCCAAGGCCAGTGTTTTCAGTGTTGGGCTAAGGAGGTCACCACCATAGGCACCGCCGCCCTATGTCCGGTGCACCACTCTATTAATCCAGAGAGGGAGGAAAACAGGCACGAGCACCGTCGGGGGCACCGCCACCCTTGGGCGGTGCACCGCCCCTGCCTATCGGGTGCTAGGTCTACAACGGCTAGTTGAAATAGCCATTGGAATTCGACTGTTGGGGGCATGCCACCCCATGTCCGGTGACTGCACCGCCGTGTTTGGTGCCCTCGCAGAAAGTGTAGCTTTGCTCCAACGGCTCTATTTGGCTTGGAGGCTATAAATAGAGGTGGAGCTCGGGCATTTGGTTGGTTGAGCACCCTTGGGACTGAGTGTCTATGCTTGGGGAGTGCTTGGAAGCTGATGAGTATAGGCCCGATCTTCCGAGAGGTAGCCGGTAAGTTCGATATGTGGAGATCTCGATGTTGGCGATCCGGCTTCAAATCAGACGCGATTCGAACCCTGCAACCGTTACACCACTGCTCCGTTGGTTATCAACCAAGCACAACTTGATTGACCTCGCCAAGAAGGCTTTTCCTGCAAGCGAATCGAAGAGCACAAGCAAGAAGGTAAAACACGCAATCTGATATTGCAAATATGAATGACGCGAATATCAATAGAGGGTTCAAGAACTCGGTTCCAAAGGACTAATCGACACAGTGGAGGAGATCAAGAACGGGGGCCCTGGATCACTGTAAAAGGATTTGTCACCACAGTTACAATGAACGATTCAGTTTCTCGATGGAAAACTAAACTCTAAACAAAACACAATTGTGTAGCAGCGGCGGCGGCTGTGTTTATAGTCTAAGACTCGACCTAGGGTTGGGGACGGCCAGGGGTTGGGCGCCCACAACTTGGGCTTAAGGCCCGACACGATACATGGCCAAGTTGGCCCAAATAGGTGACGCAGCACCTTGCCATGGTCACACAGAATGATCCACAGACCTTCTGGAGCTGGGACTAGATCCAAAACGACGGCGTCGTCGTCCCCTTTCCAATGCATCCAAGAACGGTCCGTTTCGATGTCGTATGAGAAAGTTATGACCGAAACAGTGACGACGTGCCTGCTGAATCCGAGGGCGACGTGGCAGCTGAGTTGGGAACGAATTGCAACTTGGGGAAGACCATGGCATCGGTGTGTCCAGCGTGGCGATGTCCTCATCAGAAGCCCTCCAACTCACTTGTGCTTGATAGTGATCATCCGATCGAGTGAGTGAGCGATTCTAGTACGATTGCATCGTGAGGTTGCATCGAGTGGCACTAGGTGATCGAGTTGCAAGCCGGTGGTGCTTGTTACTCTTGGAGGTTGCCACCTCCTAGACGGCTTGGTGGCTTGCGACTCCATTGAAGCAAGCAAGAAGATTGTGCGGTGCTCCGGAGGAGGATTTGTGAGGGGGATTGTGCTCACCCACGGGGATCACGAAGAGCAACTCTAGTAAAGCGTACCATTGAGCTACCCTTACTTTCGGGGGTAGGTTCTTGCGGTGCCCGACGTGCGGACTTAGCAGGTGATGCCAATTAGCCGCTGAACCATCAAGTGAACGGTCGACATAACGGGAACGTATCTTGGTGGCAACCAAGTGAACTTGGGGAGAAAATCACCGTGTCAACATTGTCTTCATCATCTTCTCGGTGGTTTGCATTCCGCGCAACACAAGCTTGTATTACTTTCATTTACATTGTGCTTGTGTAGTTGCTCTTGTGACTAGTTTAGCTTTAGTAGCTTGCTAGTTACCTTCTTGCTTGTGTAGCATAGAAGTAGCTCTCTTGCGTGACTAATTTGGTTTTAGTAACCTTATTAGTCATATTGTTTAGTTTGTGTAGCTAAGTAATTTGTGCTCTCTAATTTGGTATTAGTTGTCTTGTTGTTGAACATTGCTAGTGAGCTTAGAAGCTTTGTGCTTTTGCTTACTAGTTGTGTTGGAGCTCCCTATTGCTTGAAGTACTAGTGGCATAGGTTTGTGTGATCTTGCTCTTAGAATTGGTTATGTGAGCTCTAACTAGTCCGGCACCTTAGTTGCTTGTTTAGGATCTTTTCAAGTTGCTTGATAATCTAGATAGATGTGTGTAGTCTTGGCTAGACCGATAGTTTTAATTCCGCATTTGTTACGGTTTACCGACGCAATTGTTTATAGAAAAGACTATACATCTCTCTCCTCTAATCCGCCATCTCGACCCTACACCGTTTAGCTAGACTTCTTGTATGGAGCCGTGAGAAGCTAGAGCCGAGCCCTGCCAAATAAGACCTACCACATAATATAGAGCATTGTATATGAAAGCAAAACTAGAAAACCACATTAGTTTTAAGCCAATCCATCTTTCTAGTACAGGTTCCTGCTAGCCAGTGTAGTGGGTCCCGACGATGTTAATTTTAAGTTGATATTATATTACTATTTAATAAAGGGGGAATTCATGGCGCCTGAATAGTAAACAATTTGATTTGTTTTGTTTATTCGACTGCCAAGGATCCTAGCATCATCTTCATGAACATGTAGATTTTAGAAAAGGAAAAACAGGAACGACAGTAACCAGCTGGAATACATGCGATGCTAGCAATTCTTATTGGAGCATGCAGGTGCCAGGTTTTGTTGAGCCCGGGGGCACCGGCCCAGGGTGGCTGGGCTTTGGCTCCGCCATTGGTTTCTAGATATGTTTTTTTCATGAGCTCTGAATACTTGTTTTGGTTCACTGTGTTCCAATCTAGCTACCAACTATGATTCTCTTGGAATTTTAGAAATTTATAGAAAAAATTTTCTGGTTTAAAAACTTTAGCATGAGATTATTTTTTAACTAAAATGTAACGGAACCATCTTGGAAATCACCTATAACCGAAACAAGAAGGGGTAATTTAAATGGTTTTGAAAGTTGAATAGAGATAGTTTGCTCGCATTTGGATTTCGATGAGAAAACCTAAATTATGGCTATAGTTTAGGGAGGAAATCATATTTTTGTTTTTCTACAAAAGTCTTTTATCCACATATGTTTGTAGTTCTACAAAAGGGTTTTGTCCTGTAGGTTACGCCTCTAGCTCTCTACGAGTAAGCACTAGTCTTGGATTAACAGCTTACCATTACTGCGATTTGCATTCAACAAGCCAGGCTTCTCTTAAAGATCTCCAAATATTTATGCAGGAAGAAAATTTCATGGTAGATCGATTCAGAATGTCAGAATTTTAGTGCCAAAACCAGAAACCTGAAAATGCAAGCGACACAACTAATATCCAACCATACTGATTAGCAATGCAACTGTGCCCTGCTATGGGTTTACATACACTACATAAATATCGGTCCTTCTGTCATGGAAGGAGCGTGACCTGAATTTGTTGCTGCAACTGTGCCCTGCACGAAGTGGTAGAATGGAAGTTTGTTTCCATCTTGGTACTATAGATAGAAAACGTGTCCAATC
The DNA here is from genome assembly GCA_904845875.1 of Miscanthus lutarioriparius. NCBI lineage: Eukaryota > Viridiplantae > Streptophyta > Magnoliopsida > Poales > Poaceae > Miscanthus > Miscanthus lutarioriparius. The sequence continues at coordinate 120,182,737 of CAJGYO010000003.1, read as the reverse complement.
GTCGAGTGACGCGGCACGCTAGCGACTCCTCTCCTACTATTCTATCTAGCAGCCTCACAGCCTTAGCCTTAGCCTCAGTTCACCGCCTCTCAGCCGCCGCGGCCATCCGCCGCCCCGCCACTCGCGCGCACCAACCGCCCCGGCGAAGCGCCCATGCCGCCGCCGTCTGCGTCCGACGCCGACATCGACCCGCGCAGCGGCTACTGCGCGTCCACGAAGACATTCCACAGCCTGCGCACGCCGGAGCCGCCGCTGCCTTCACCGGACCTCCCGCTCTCCTTCCCGGCCTACGCCCTATCCTTCCTCCCGTCCCCGCTCCCCGCGCCCACGGACCCGTCCCGCCCGGCGCTCGTTGACGCGGGCACGGGCGAGTCCGTCCCGTTCCGGACCTTCCTCTCCAGGCTCCGCGCGCTCGCAGCCGCGCTACGCTCCCACGTCGGCCTCGCCCCGGGCGACGTCGCGTTCGTGCTCGCGCCGGCCGGCGTCCACGTCCCCGTGCTCTACTACGCGCTCATGTCCGTCGGCGCCGTCGTCTCCCCCGCCAACCCGTCCCTCACCGCCGCCGAGGTCGCCCGCCTGCTCGCGCTCTCCAACCCGCGCGTCGCGTTCGCCGTCGCGGGCACCAGGGGCAAGCTCCCTCCCGGCCTCCGCACCGTGCTGCTCGACTCCCCGACGTTCCTCTCGTTCCTGCTGCACGACGAGCCCGAGGAAGGCACGGGCGCGGAATTGGTGGCGGTCCGGCAGTCGGACCCGGCGGCGGTGCTGTACTCGTCGGGCACCACGGGGCGCGCCAAGGCTGTCGTGCTCACCCACCGGAACCTCATCGCCTCCAACGTCACGCGGGCGCCCGCGGCGACGGAGACGCTCATGCTCGCCGTGCCGCTCTTCCACATCTACGGCTTCACCTTCTGCCTCAGGGCGGCGTCGCCGGCGCACACGCTGGTGCTGCACACGGCCAGGGGCAGGTTCGACGCCGCGGCGGTGCTAGCTGCGATGGGGAGGTTCGGCGTGACGCGCCTCGCGCTTGCGCCGCCGGCGCTGCTGGCCATCGTGCGCGCCGCCGAGGAGGACGCGGCCGCGGCCGCGCCCGCCCGCGTGGCCACGCTGAAGACGGTGAACTGCGGCGGCGCGCCCGTCGCGGCTGACCTCATTGCGCGCTTCTCGCGCATGTTCCCCGGCGTAAGCGTTACCCAGGTTGTTTTCGCTCCTGCAAGTTGATGCCTTTCGATTCTTAGTTCAGAGATTATCGTTACTGGTTGATACAAATCACTTGCAATTATCTGTAAATTATACGAATTGTTATTTCCAATTGGCAAAAGGGGTATGGTCTCACGGAGACTACAGCCGGTTTCTGCCGTGCTGTTGGGGAGGAAGAAAGCGCACGAATTGGATCCGTGGGCCGTCTTTCATGGGGCGCTCAAGTGAAGATTGTTCATCCAGAAACAGGGGCTGCCATGCCTCCTGATGTGCCAGGGGAGCTTTGGGTCCGAGGCCCTTTTGTAATGAAAGGTAAGTCCATATCAGCATGCAATTAGTTTAGTAGTAAAACACTATGCTATAATCCACTTTGCTCATATAAAATAAAGACGTTGCTTTTAAGAGGACCTTGTCCTGATAGCTATAGTTTCAGTGGCTTCACGGGGTATTGTATATTCAGATTCAGATAACTTCGGTATGACCACACTAGTAATGTCCTATAAGAGAGTTTTATAAGTTGGACAAGAGTTTCAGCATTTAGAGTGTCTATTTGTTTCTTCAGCCACCAAAGAAAAGATGCCACCAACCTTGCACTTGTTTACAGAAAATGTAAATAAACTTCACAAAAAGAAAAAACAAGAATTTTGTTGGCATTCCGATGCGATACCTCCATGTGGATGTTGTCAGTTAATTTAAGCTATATGATTCAGTATCAGTGTTCTAATTTTGCTAGTGCACAACGTGATGCCTGTTGCTACTCGATTATTTTCGCCATCGCCCTCACATTAAACTGAAACCTCAGTGACCCTCTGTCCCTTTGGGCACTAGCGTAGGTTACCTTGGCGAGGAGGATTCTACATCTGATATCTTGGACAGTGAAGGATGGTTGAGGACAGGAGATCTCTGTTATATTGACAAGGACGGATTTGTTTACATCGTTGACCGGCTGAAAGAGTTAATTAAGTACAAAGGCTACCAGGTATCTGCTACTGTTAGAATATTTCTAATCAGCATTATCATGACCCAGCACTCCATCAGAGCATCTGATCTGTTACAGACTTGCAGTGTCAGCTTGCCTGCTCCCCTGAATCCTGATGGTATAGTATATGTTTCATCCAGGTGCCTCCTGCAGAACTCGAAAGCCTGCTTCAGACACACCCAGATATTGTTGAAGCTGCAGTTGTCGCGTAAGTACAAATACACCCAGAAAACATGAGAAATCAATCTTTCACAAAAAAAAAAAGATACTAATGGAGTATTACAATAACTATTCTTCATAATACAGATACCCTGATGACGAGGCTGGAGAGTTGCCGGTAGCGTTCGTCGTGGGACGCCCAGGAAGTCACTTGCACGAATCACATATCAAAGAATTCGTCGCCAGTCAGGTTTGCCGCTGGCTCAACCCAACAATTTTGCAGCCACAGATGTTTCTTTTCTAAGAGACAAGAGGGAGCTTTGTTGAGTTGCTTCAACTATAACCGTTATAATTTGTCATGCAGGTTGTACACTACAAGAGAATCCACCATGTTTTTCTTGTGGATTCCATACCACAAAATGCGGCAGGTAAGATTCTGCGCAAGGACTTGGCCAAGCTAGCATTGCGGCGTATTAGCTCCAAGCTATAGTATGTAGTTGCATTGTATGTGATGTCTTTTTTTTGTTGGATAAGTAGGTAGATCAGTTGCAACGTGATGTCAGGGTGTCACGCCCTCGCCATGACTGTATAAAAGTTCTAGCAGATATCACGTTTGTAATCAGTTTAAGACATTGAGAGTAATTGAGTAAGTGTGAATTTTAAATTATATGCATAGATTGAGATTATATCAGATACTACGTACCCTGATGAATTTGTACCCTGGAGTATTATTATTCGTAGCCACTCCAAACGTGTCTCCAATAACCAATATGATCATAATTTTATTTTAGTAGTGGAACTGCAAACATCAAAAATTAAATTCAAATATTTGGCACATCCACCAATATTCGTTCAGTTTCGAAAGGATAGCGGCAAAACAACACTGATAACAAATTTAGGAAAGAAAGGGAGAGATGATATGGAGATGAATGCATAACAGTCTAATAGGAATTGCAGAGTGTAAGTTCTTCATTCAGTTCAGGATGGGTACTTTTCCCACCAGCGTCTTGAACTCCTCTGAAATGCTAAAAGATAATTTTAATTAGCAAGCGCATAGTAGGCAACTAAACAGTGGAACTCTAAACAGCAAAAAGTTAAATTCAAATATCTGCCATATTAGTCCATTGATCAGATTGGAACCAAATTTGACAGATCTCTTGATTAGAGAAAATCTACCAGTACATCAAGAACTTCAAGAAAATAGAAACAAGTGGCATTCTCTGCAGCAGGCCAGCAGTAAATCAAGAACCTCAAGAACAGAAAATAGAAGCAATCAGCATTATTCTCGGCAGAATAGATGTCGATCGTAAGCTTTTCATTCCACTGCACCCAAAAGCATAGTTTCTAGAAAAGCTGGATTTTCCAACCGTGAGCAGAAGCCTGCGAACTGATTGGCCATCATAGATTGGCAATCGGACGCAACATTTTTATTATTATTATTTTTTGCTACCGTGGCCGGTGGCCAGTTGCCTTTCGAGCCGTGCAGGTCTCTCGACTTGATTCAGCAGCCTCAGCGTCCAGCCGCCACCCTGCCCACCTCGCCGTCGTACTCGTACACGCGCGCACCAACCGCCCCGGCGAAGCACAGCACCCATGCCATGCCGCCGTCTCCGTCCGACCCCGACATCGACCCGCGCAGCGGCTACTGCGCGGCCACGAGGACGTTCCCACAGCCTGCGTTCGCCGGCGCCGCTACCTCCGCCGGACCTCCCGCTCTCCTTCCCAGCCTTCGCGCTGTCCTTCCTCCCCGACCCGCTGCCCCCGTCGCCCCGCCCGGCGCTCGTCGACGCCGGCACCGGCGCGGCCGTCTCGTTCCCGGCGTTCCTGTCCAGGACCCGCGCGCTCGTTGCCGCGCTACGCGCCCGTGTCCGCCTCGCCCCGGGCGACGTCGCCTCGTGCTAGGCCTTGTTCTCTGAGGGCTCCTCCGGAGAAGTCGGGAGGCGGATAAAAGTCCTATCAAATAGGGCCTTACATTTAAGTAATTAAAGTCTAGCCCAGTGATTCTAATAGTACATACCTTAAAAATTGCCCTAATAAAACCTAGTTCGGTAGGGCTCCTTCCCTGGGAGCTTCTCCTACTCCAAAACGACTCTGGCCGCTATTTCTTCACTGAAAACGGCTCTAAACAACTTCTGTTATTAAATCGTTTGATAGACCTCTTCCGTAGCAGCCGGAGAGAAGCCTAGGAAACGGGTTTAAATCTATGCTATGTACGCAGGGCGACACAGTTACATTGCATGTACAATGAAAATTGTGAAAATTACGTCCATGCGCGTGCATGCATGCAGGCTATGCAGCAGGTGCTGTTTGTCCATCAATTTTTTTTTTGTGTTAGCACGTACAGTACGTGAGCTCCATCGATCTCTCTTTAATGCACGCTACGGGTACATACAGTACTACATGCTGTATGCATGTGTATATATACGTATACGTACTTCCCAGCGTATAGGATGGATACGTACGTGTACGTATATGATGAGTATAGCTAGCACTGCTGTGCATGCATGTGGGCCATTACTTAGTTACTAGTACTAGTAGTACTCGCGATCTCCGGCCTCATCTCCTGTATTATACAGTGAGGTGTAGTACCTACATGATGCATATATATATATACCACTGCTACTACGTACGTACTACTGTCGTTCACTGCGAATACGTACAGATCACGTACGTACGTATATATGCTTGGGTTTGTACATACTGATATATATATACTGATCGATCCATGCCATCCCATGCATGCATCTATCTGTTTGTCTGTGCCAGCGCGTGTACGTACGTGATCGTGGCCTCGTGGGTGACTCTCGGTGTACTGCAGATCGATCCATTGTATCCTAATGTAGCTATGTACGATAATATCCTGCAATTGGCATGCATATACATGACACGAGATCGATTCGCATCGCATCTGCCGTACACGTACGCTCCAACATGGCAGGAAATGCAGAGCCGTACGATCAAAAATGGTTTAGCTTATTAACCACAGAGATATCCATATCCTAAAGGATTGTTACTGCACCATGAGAGAGAGAGAGAGAGAGAGAGAGAGCTGATACTACTACAGAAATAATTTTTATAGGTGTCTTTTATTTTTTTGAAAGGTCATTTACTTTATAGGATTCTATCTTTTGTTTTGATAACCGGCTCTAAAAATCATTTTTGACCCTATGTAAAAAAATACCTTTTTATCACAGTAGGGATGAACTTACTGAAATAAACAAAAGGTTAATGCTTTTATTACATCTAGTGCTTCCGAGAAATGTTATGAGTTTGAACAAATAAAATATTCCTTACTGAAAAAGTTAAGTATTGGAGTTTGGAAACAGCGACAACAGAGACGTAGGAGCTGTGAGTACGGTTCATGCACCTTGCTTAGGGTGGTTGATTCGCAAACAAGTCCAATGGAGGAACTAACAATAACAATATGTTTGCTAGTATATATCCACAGTTTTAAATCTCATGGATGCAAGGTCATGGACTTAGGTACATGAGTGAATTAATTTGAGGCATCAATAATATTAAAGGAAGAACATTTGAACAAGTTGAATAATACCCTAGAGATCAAGCAAAGCATCTAAGATATCGAACCGGGTTGGATAAATACTTGAAGATGAAGAACAAACATGTTGAATAATTACACTCACATTCGACAATATCATGACTCTATAAAACCAATTCATCAGATGATTTGGTGCTGTACGTGTTCCTTAAGCACCTAATTTCACCGCTAGACTAATGATGATCCTAGGGCATCAACAGAGTGCTTCTCCCAACGGATGCTCCAGTGTTGCAGAAGTTGTTCTAGGAAAATCGAGTTCGGTACTGAGTTGAGTGGTTTTAGGAAATTTCAAGGCACTAGAAGGTCCGTCAGTTCACTAGAGATATACACCAGAGTTTGGTGAAAATTAAAGCTACTAGATAGAGAAGGCATTAGAAGCTCCGACGCTCACCATGATGACCACTAGATCATCTTATGATAATGCCGAAGCTACCCAAATGGCTAGTTTCTTTGCTCTCACCAAACATTATGGTGAAGAGCTCAGAATTGAGCACACCAGAACATCTAGTGAAGTCATTTGTGAAGTCTGAGTTGCAAAGGCTAGTTTCTTTGGTTGGGGATATAAATAGCCCATCATTTGGTCGTTTCATACACACTAAAGATGTAAGACACTTACATTTGATAGCTTCAACATACAAAATTTGATGCTGAAGATTAACGCAATTAGAACAAGGCATAGGCCTCAATCGGTGCTAGTTTAAGTGTTAGCTTAGGTTACACAGGTTTACACCCCCCCTTGCTTTTGAGTTCTTGCACACATCAAGAGTTGTACAACCGGTGCTTCTTGTTTGTATTGTGATTTGTGAGACCCTTCACTCGCTCTCATGTAGTGAGCATCGTATCTTGTATGAGGAAAGAGAGGACCTTTATGATGGCCAAAAAGTTTATCAAGTAGAGAGATGGGTAGAGATGGCATGGACCGTTCTAGCAAAGGCAAGGTGGAGACCCACTTGTACGTGGGAATGCCCCTCGGCTATCCATAGAGTCACCTAGATGGAAGCTTGCCCTTGAGACAGACTGGAATGAGGATAGTAGAAAATTTGAGCTTTTTTCATATCTTGATAAGAAGTATGAGCTTCCTGATATCTTGGCAAAAAGTTGAGATAGTGGAATTTGTGTTCTCTATCCCCTTTATATTCTGCATTACATTCTTGCACTTTACTTTTCGCATTTATCATTTCTAGATTTGTCAGGTGTAGCTGATAGGATTTGATCTTGGGTGCAAAACCTTTTTTTTAAATGAACCCAATAGGAGAGTTGTCGATTATTTCTTTTAAAAAAGATCAACGTGTAGATCGGGTAACCCAACAAAGCAACAAGGATTTTATGTGTGGTAGTAAAGATAGCGGTTCATAGAAAATCATATTACACATTTGGATAGACATTATTTAGGTTTTTATGAGTGCAAATAAAATTATCTATAGTTTTAGGGTATCTTTGGTGTGGCTCCCGCACTGAAGTGGAGCCACACCAGAAGATGCCGCACGAAAGAGCGCTTTTCTCTCTTGTGCGTGAAGCCAGAGCCGTTTTGGTGCACGAGTCCGTCTTTAAAGCTCCGACTCTAGCAACAAAGTAGCAGAAGCAGAGCCTCACCAAACATGCCTTTAAGATGCTGGCTGACATCAGCACGTATATTTTGATACAGTTGCGTGACGCCACAGGAATATCAATGTATTTTGAGTAGTGCTGCACCAGTGCCGTCACATCCATCAACGTCGTCGCCCATGGATCTGTCAGTATCAGTATACTCCCTCCGTCCCGTTAAGATTGTCGCTCGGGAAGCGGGATTGTGAGGGGGGCACGGTTTTCCAACGACAAACTCAATGGGACGGAGGGAGTATATGATATCGATCCCTAACGCTCTAGCTACCTACAGGGTTGCCATCCATCCACATATGCGAATGTGATGGATGCATGGTTGTATCTGCTGACGATAACTAATATCTCCAACTTACAGGAAGCTGCATAGCAGATTGGCATATGCAGTCGAGGAGCAGCTTCATATCGGTAGATAACTAATAAATACTTTGATGATTTGTGAATCTACTGAAATTTGAACGGTATAAATTATACTTCATTTCCCAAATTTTACACAAACATTGTGACTAGTACCTTGTTAACAATAGAATAGAAAAAAACTGAAATACCGTATTACAACCTATCACGCACGCACGTACGTAGCAGTTGCCTCAGCTCCACAACACATGGAACGAAGTTACTATATGGGGCCGGGCCAGCTGAAAGAAACGTGATGTCAAATGGTACATGTCATCAGATAGAGAAATATCAACTGTGATAGGTAATAGTTGGGAAAGCCAGAGGTAAAAAGGAATCTTACTTTTCATTTTTGTGTATGCGATTGCACTCGCATCATCAGATGATAGATAGAAGCTTCCAAACCCTGCTTTCTCTCTCCTCTCCTCCAATCGCAGAGCTTACTTCCACAGGCAGCTACAACCCACCACACTCACATCTCTCGAAAAGATTAAACAGAAAAGAAGACGATGCAGTAAAAGTGTGTCGGTGTCAAAGAGTGCTGTTAGTTAAAAACCAAATATTTTTATGCTTTATTTGTTTGTTACTCCTGGATTTTTAATGGGGCAATGGGTAATTTTTCTTTTGAGAAGATCAGGAGAAGATTTTATTCTCAATTGTTTATATATTATTAAAAAGGGCCAAAAGTAGCATAGGCACAATAATCAAGTGACAAAAATAAGAAATGAAAAAAATCAGAAATATTATATTACACAAAGATCTCTAGCAACGAGACAATCTCTGGGGATGTATGTCTCCTTTGATAACCATTACAAAGGATTCTTTGAAGGAAGCATTGCATGACTCCACACTTGGCTGCGTATCTCTGAAGATGAGACTATTTTCGTTTTGTCCAAATAAAGACATTAAAGATTTCAATTGGGAATTGGGTAATTTGGCCCTTCAAGATTTCAAAGGAAATTAAAGTCGCTTTGGTTTGATAGCCAACTTTCAACCTCCTGCTTTTAGTTTGAGCCAGATATATATGCTACAAACTGAATTTGAATTATGCAAACGAAAGGGTCAGGGAAAGACATATTTACCATTGAGCCCAATCTAATCCATCCCATATGTGAGTTTTTGACCTAAGTAATGGCATAACTCCTTTGTCCATTAAGAGGAAGGACAAAAAAAAACAGGTTTTCTGCCCTCATGAAACCATGTTAATATTTTAGAAGACGCTCAAAGAATATGTCTACCTCTCAAAAATGGATTTTCATAGGCAGTTCTCTTCCAACAGCCAGACTCAACTACTAAGTAAACCCTAGGTCTTTTAAGTGTCACCCATAATAGCTCCTCTCACAGGTGTTGCCCTCTCTTCATGGTCTCTCTCTCCCACACTCGGCCTCTAAACCTCGACGACGGTGGCTTGGGGGGGGCGGCAACAGTGTCGGCGCTAAGCCTAGCAGTGCCTCACCGTTCTATGACCTCACATGCCGTGGAGATGAAGATGAGGCCGAGATCCATGGTGGGTGGGAGACGGTTGAGATCCATGTTGGTCGGATCCGCTCGCGTGCCCTAGAAATGAAGATGAGTCCGGGTCCACAACAGACGGGAAGAAGTCGAGATCCATGGGTCCGCGCTAGCGGGATCAGCTCACGATTTCGGGAGATAAATTAATTAAAGATGAGGGGTCCATTGTGGCTAGGATCCATGGTACGGTGGCCGGATCCATGAGACCATGACGGCGGGGAGCTGGATGCCATGGAGGTGTAGCCGCCCTCCACGTCTAATAGAAAACCTAGGCAATTTGCCTGGCTCCGAAAACCTCGGTTGCGCTACATGCAGCAATGGCAAATTTTACATACCTAACCTAAAATTGCAATACGAGGCATGATGAACAAGCTGCTGCGGCACTTTTAATGGAAACATACATGAATGCATAATACAAGACCCTACGGACAAGCTCATATTGGTTACAAAACCTGGCCCAACATGCATATACAAATGCACGACAGCAAAATTACTGACACGGCCGGCCTTGTACTTTGGATTCCTAACGGGCGCATGCATGTTATTAGTAGGCCATGAATCTGCTCATGCCGTACGTGCACGACGTACGGACGACAACACACGAGATCGATATATGGAGCTGCCAAATCCTACGTACGTGCAGGTGCATCATGGTGCATGCCATTTGATTGCAACAGCACCGAACGTACAAAATATTTAACTCGTGCACGTACTCTACGTGTACAAAGTTATACAAACCTACTATGCATGAATGCATATGCATGCTGGCTAGATCCATACATATGCACGTACGTCCATGGTACGGTGCATGCATGGCGTATATAGTTTGTATCATGCAATACTGCTCTTTATTACAACGCTAGCTAGCTCTTTATTACTATTAGCGCATATAATCATCTGTATGTACTTGGTTGTGGATAATTTAGACATTTATAACCAACTCGTATGTTTTGTTTGATTTTTTTTATCTCATGTTTTGTTTGAATTGATACACCAGGATATGGCCTCCTTCAATCAAATCGAACCGTGTTATTATGCATATATACTGATCTACATCTCTTCATTTCAAAATATGTTTTATTTTAGTTTTGTTTTATTAAGTCGAACTTTTTTCTAACCAATTTTACGGAAAAAATACATTAACATAAGTTGGTTATGAGGACGATGATTGAAACATAAATTCGTTATGAGGACTGAAATCATACTAAATTTAATTTGCTTGCAAAATACTAGATTAATTGCCCATGTTTAATATTATATACAGATAAATGACCTACTTAGCTTAATAATTTACTCTCGCCCCTTCAAGACAACTACTGTTGGATAAACTTTGCAAGTTTGGTCCCATGAAAAAAATTAATGTGCACAGCTTTTGCACACACAAGTCAGCAAACATAGCTAGGACATGGGCTAGCAGCTGTGTGGCCTTGTTCATATGCTGCATGCTGCTGCAAGCACACGTACTGGTACCGGTGCTTGCGACACAACACGAGGCTGTAAGAGCATATATAGGCCCGTTCGGCTGACAGAATTTTAGCTGAAACTAGCTGAAAAACACTGTTCTGGCTGAATTGTTGTGAAAGAAAAATACTGTTCCGATCGAAAAAAGAAGCCAAACAAGCTGAATATGAGGTAAGCCGAACGAGACCTATATATGCTCTTACAGCCTCGTGTTGTGTCGCATATATATCGCCTTCTTGCTACTTAATCTACTGCAGGCCTCCGGTCAAAAATACTTGTCACATTCGACTCTATATATTACCCGTGCGTGCCTTTCACCAATAATATCTTCTAGCATACTTTCTTAAAATTCTTAAAATTTTGAGATTCTACAGGTATTTTTTTAGATAATGGAACAAAGTTCCAGCCTCTACGCTCGGAAGAGATGTATATACAGCTAATTCATTACATCTAGGAGCACTCAAGCTCAACTCTCTCAAGGGAGAGAGAGGATGAACGGAAGACAAAACACAAGGTTTGCATTGTGTATTTCCAAATAAACTCGATAATTTAGAAGTTATTAGTGTTTGTAGTTTTTTTGGATTGATCAAATCTTATCTGAAAAGGACGTGTGCTTGTGGCCGGATGGAGAATTATTGTTTTTACCTCATGGCACACCATTAGATTAATGTTTTACCTTTTTTTTGAAAGGGTAAAATTTTTATTACTCAAATACAAAATACAGAGATGGAGCAAAACGAGCTCCATTGAAAGTTCTCCAAATTAGTCTGGATATACAATTTCTAGAATGTACTAAAAATTCGCAAGAGGAACAACGTACAAGAGCTTACCTTGCAGAAGGAAAACTAAATACTTCCTCAGTCATGTTAACATGACGCACATTATTCGCAAAAAAAAAATGTTTTACCCTGAAATGAAAAAGGAAAACTAAATGCTTTCTTGGGTCATGATATATAACACGTACGGACATGTCTCTTCCACTTGCTTTCATTTTATTTCACATTACAGGACCCATGGTAGATGGCAACATTATCTTCGTGTGTCTCCATCCACCGTTCCTTGATGGCTTGATATTTCTTTATTTTCTCCATTTCTCTCACCCTGCGTCCGGAGCGATTTGTTTGTGGTTGTGATCATGGATACACCTCCATGCAATTTTCTCACTTCGGTTTTCCTTTCATTTTTTTCTTTCTCCTCTCTATCCTTTGCATTTTAGCTTCTATATACTACGAATATTTTTTAGGTCGAGAAATTTGTCCAGAGCAAATTACATAGAATAATTGTGCTGGATAAGTTGTATTTAATTTTTTCAAAAGATGTTGAGCAACAAAAACATATGTGTATAAGTTACTCGTAAAATAGTTATGTAAAGTTCTGCTATAAAAGTTATGTTGAGAAATTGTTATGAATAAATTTATCCACTGAGAATAAAAGTCGGCTTTCAAAAGTTACATAAGGAAACTTTCATGATAAGTTATCTATAACCTAATATAAAGTATATTGAAAATGTTATGATTAGAAGTTGTGGTAATAAATTATGTCCTGCAAAACATTATGCATGAAAGTTGTGAGTATATACTTTGGTTTGTAATTTTTCAAAGAATAAAAAGTTATGATTTTTTTTAAAAAAGTCACAGAATTATCTTATCTTTTCGCTGGATTCTAGTATAGTAAACGTTCGCTGATTAGCTAGGATCATACAGCTAGCAAAATTGAAGTAAAACTATCAACATTTGTAGTGCCCTAATGGGTTACAATATCATGGCCAAACTAAAAGGAACTACAATGCACATTGCTACTTCAGTGGACTCTTCCTTTCTTATATTATTACTACTACTAGTTAGTAAGAGTAACGGCGCTGTTAGCGCTCGGACGTTCAGAGATGGACGCACGCGTTCGGACGCCTGGGCCTACTACACGCACAGGCAAGGGACCACCCGCGCCACTCCCCCCATGCTTCCTGCTTCCCACGCCCCTCCCATCCCTGCCACTCCAAGTGCTTTCCTGCTATGCCGCTCCCCTCCACGCCTACTGCGCCTGCATTGCTCCCCTGCTTTCCACGCGCAAGCGGGGACAACCTGCGCCCCTGCCGCAATCTCCCTCCGTTTCCCCCTCCCGTCGTTGAGCAGCTGAAAGCCCTAGTTTAATCTTGGATAATTGATGAAACCTTGGACTAACATTTGATCTAAGTGTGTGAATTAGATAAGGTGGTCTAATCCAAGTGGTGAAGCTAGATGTTGGTCATGGTGAAGGTGATGGCCACAAAAGAGACGATCAAGTGCTTCACATTTGGAAAAGAAGAAAGAGAAAAACAAAAATAGGCTCAAGGCAATGGTATAATGATAGGAACCATTTTTATTTGGCACTCAAGACACCATAGAGGGTGTGAGTGTATGTAGGATCGATAGTCGTACTATTAAGAGGGAAAATCTTTGGCTAAACGGTTTATCGAGTGCTAATAGGTGACATGATTCATGCATATGCATTTTAGAACCTAGTGTGCTAACCTTGACCCTTGTAAAATGTTATGAAAAATGCTAACACACGTGCCGCATCAATTCTCGGCTAAGTACACTCCTCAATTAAATGGCCTAGTTGAGAGGAAGAATAGAACTTTGATTGATATGGCAAAATCAATGTTGAGTGAGTACAATATGAATCATTCATTTTGGGCCGAAGCAATCAACACGGCTTGCTACTATAGCAACCGCCTCTATTGTCATCCCATGATGGAAAAGACACCATATGAGCTCTTGAATAGAAAGAAGCCCAATATTGCATACTTTTGGGTTTTTGGTTGCAAATGCTACATATTAAAAAAATGCACAAGATTAAGGAAGTTTGAGAAGAAATGTGATGAAGGTTTCTTGCTTGGTTACTCCACTACTAGTAAGGCTTATAGAGTTTGGACTTTAGCTAGTGGTACTCTTGAGGAAGTTTATGATGTGGAATTTGATGAAACCAATGGTTTTCAAGAGGAAGATGAGAATCTAGATGATGTGAGAGGCACTCAATTGGTCAATACAATGAAGAATATGGATATTGGTGATATAAGGCCTAGAGAGGTGATTGAAGTTGAAAATAACAAAGATCAAGTGCTCTCTAACTCAAATGTGCAAGTTGATACAAGTCAAGCTAGTTCATCATCTCAAGTGCAAAATCAACAAGTGGCTAGTTCATCATCTCAACCAAATGATCAATCAAATGCTAGCAATCAAGTGCAAGTGCTCCAACCAATCAATATTGTAAGAGATCATCCATTGGACTCTATCATTGGTGATATCTCTAGAGGTGTACAAACAAGATCAAGATTAGCATCATTTTGTGAACACTTCTCATTTATGTCTTCCATTGAACCTAAGAAGATAGATGAAGCTTTGTTGGATGTTGATTGGGTAAATGCTATGCATGAAGAGCTAAACAACTTTACAAGAAATCAAGTATGAGAGTTAGTTGAGAGGCCTAAGGACCATAATATGATTGGAACAAAGTGGGTCTTTCGGAACAAGCAAGATCAAGATGGGATAGTTGTAAGGAACAAAGCAAGATTAGTTGCTCAAAGTTACACTCAAGTTGATGGTTTTGACTTTGGAGAAATATATACCCTAGTTGCAAGATTGGAAGCAATTAGGATCTTGTTAGCCTATGCATGTGCCCATAACATCAAGTTATACTAAATGGATGTGAATAGTGCATTTCTCAATGGGTATATAAATGAGCTTGTGTATGTTGAGCAACCTCCCGGTTTTGAAGATGAGAAGAATCCCAACCATGTTTACAAGCTAAGAAAGGCATTGTATGGTTTGAAGCAAGCACCTAAAGCATGGTATGAGAGATTAAGAGATTTCTTGCTCTCTAAAGGGTTCAAGATGGGAAAGGTTGACCCACTCTCTTCACCAAGAAGCTAGGCAATGACTTGTTTATGTTGCAAATCTATGTTGATGATATCATATTTGGATCAACCAATCAAGATTTTTGTGAGGAGTTTGGAAAGATGATGGCAAGTGAGTTTGAGATATCCATGGTTGGAGAGCTTAGTTACTTCCTTGGTCTTTAAATCAAGGAAATGAAGAATGACACTTTTGTAAGTCAAGGCAAGTACATCAAAGACATGTTCAAGAAGTTTGGCATGGATGAAAGCAAAGCTATTAGTACACCAATGGGGACAAATAGAAGCTTGGATAGTAACGCTAGTGGCAATATGGTGGATCAAAAGATATATCGGTCTATGATTGGAAGCCTACTCTATGTGACCGCATCAAGGCCGGATGTGATGTTTAGTGTATGCATGTGTGCAAGATTTTAAGCCTCGCTAAGAGAAAGTCATTTGAAAGCAACAAAGAGAATATTGAGGTACTTGAAGCATACACAAAATGTTGGATTGTGGTATCCCAAAGGAGCAAGATTTGAGTTGATTGGATATTCAGACTCCGATTATGCGTGATGCAAAGTTGAGAGGAAGAGCACATCGGACACATGTCAACTATTGGGAAGATCACTTGTGTCTTGGTCATCAAAGAAGCAAAATAGTGTAGCACTTTCAACCACCGAAGCGGAGTACATTTTGGCCAGTAGTTGTTGTGCTCAATTACTTTGGATGAAGGCTACTTTGAGTGATTTTGGAATCAAGTTCAAACAAGTGCCATTGCTATGTGACAATGAGAGTGTCGTGAAGCTCACCAACAATTCGGTTCAACATTCAAGGACAAAGCATATAGATGTCCGCCATCATTTCATAAGAGGTTACAAACAAAAAGGGGGCATATGCATTGAGAGTGTGGGCACCGAAGATCAACTTACTGATATCTTCACCAAGCCACTTGATGAGAAGAGGTTTTACAAGCTAAGGAATGAATTGAATATACTTGACTTCTCTAATATGTGTTGATACACCCCATATATGACATGCCTCTCCTTCGAGCAAAAGCAAGGTAAAGTTGTTTGACATGTCATTCATCTATTGCTAAGGACTTGTTTAGTGCATCTAGTCATTCCTCTCATGTTTTAGGATAATTCATGAAAATCAAATGAATTTGATGCTTATATGGTACCACTATTGGTTGTATGCTTGAAATGATCGTGGTAACATATGACATGTTTGTGGGCTTGTGAACCTAGTGTTTGATCTAGAAAATAAGCTATAAGTGTTTAACTCAACATGGTGCATGATAACCCTCATTGGGAGGTGTGAAGAAGCTTGCCCTTGGATCAAAACGAGTTAAATATCTTTTACAAGTGGTCTAGATTGAACCAAATTGGGAAAATGATCCTCACTTTACATGATTTCACACAACTTATCTAAAATTTGAGCTCATCTTTTGTGGTCATTGATGACAAAGGGAGAGAAGTAATTCCCAAAGATAAGCAAAAGGGGGATTGAGACCAAAGATAGTAAGATAGGTGAAAGGAAGATAAGATAGGTGAAAGGAAGGGGATCAATTAAAATTTGAAGCACACAAGTAGGGGGGCAAACTCATAAACTTGTTTGTTGTATTTTAATGTGCATCACATATGATTGCTTGCATAGTACAAGTTTTTAAATTCCATATCCATGCTTGTGTGGTGGATGCTAAATGTAGGATTGATTGATGAAATGAAAAACTAGCATGCATAGGATGGTAGTTAGATGTGCCTTGCATGTTTTACAAGTGGTACTAGAGCCTTGCTTATAATGTTGATCTCATGAGGTATCTAGTGTTTGTGTTGTAAGAGCTATCTAACTAACTATGGTGCTAAGGATGGTGTTCAAATGGCAACTCCGATTGGTATCACACTTCAAAGGTCTATTCTTTACACCTTAGCATCATTTGGTAGCTATTACTCTCCCAAACTTCTAATTCATGCATATGTACAAGCTTTCAAATCCAAACTCTTAGCACATATATAGGGGGAGCTAATACTACCAAATTGGGTTGATGAAACTTGTCCATAACCTTTACACATGGTAAAATGCTTGGGCAAGCAACATGAATCCAACAAGATTTTATTGAATATCTTTGTAAATAGGTTGTCATCAATTACCAAAAAGGGAGATTGAAAGCCCTAGTTTGATTTTGGATAATTGATGAAACCTAGGACTAACCTTTGATCTAAGTGTGTGAATTAGATAAGGTGGTCCAATCCAAGTGGTGAAGCTAGATGTTGGTCATGGTGAAGGTGATGGCCACAAAAGAGATGATCAAGTGCTTCACATTTGGAAAATAAGAAAGAGAAAAACAAAAATGGGCTCAAGGCAAAGGTATAATGATAGGAGCCATTTTTGTTTGGCGCTCAAGACACCATAGAGGGTGTGAGTGTATTTAGGATCGATAGCCGTACTATTAAGAGGGGAAATCTTTGGCTAAACGGTTTATCGAGTGCCACTAGGTGACATGATTCATGCATATGCATTTTGGAACCTAGTGTGCTAACCTTGACCCTTGTAAAATATTTTGAAAAATGCTAACACACGTGCACACAAGTTCTACACTTTGTGGTTAGCAACTGGGAAGCAAGGGTGAAGCGGTTGAGGACTTAGAAAAAGAAAATGAGGCGAAGGTGCGTGACCGAACGCTGGCACCGGGGTGACCAGACTCACCCCAGGGCATGTCCGGTCAGTGTTGAGCACGGTCGAGAAGGACAAGTCCTGACCGGACTTAGAAGCGAAGAAGTGACCGGATGCGCAGGGCCTGCGTCCGGTCGGTAGTAACGTACGATGACGTTAGCAGTGTTCACACGAAGAGAGGAGCAGTGCAAGGACCATACGCTAGGTGCGTCAGGTCACCTCTGACTGAACGCGTCCGGTCAACAAAAATCCTCTCTGGAACCTTACTAGACTCGACCTGACGCCATGTGTTGGTGCATTCGACCATATTAAGTGTGCGTTTGGTCGTCACTTAATGCACAAGCGATCGGGAACTTGACCATTGAAATCCAAGGGCTGAGGTTTAAAGGTGGACACGTGGCAGCCATCAGTGAGACTGGACTCAGGGTGACCGAACACTAGGGTGCGTTCGCTCGCTGCGTCCAGTCAGCCCGACAGTGCCCAATGACTCTTTGAGTCTTGGGGTTCTATAAATAGCAAGGTACCATCTTGGGGCTTACTCTCTTGACTCTTTGACATTCCTAACATCCTTATGAGCCTAAGCAAACACCTCCCACTCATCTCCATCATTGATTCATCATCATAGTGAGATTGTGAATGATTCCTAGTGCATTTGCTTGAGTGATTGCATCTAGTGGCATTTGGGGATTGTTGTGGCTGCGGATTTCTTGTTTCTCTTGGTGGTTGCCACCACCTAGACGGCTTGGAGCAGCTAAGGAGGTCCTGCACATGTTGGTGATTGTTCGTGGCTAGCTCCGGTGATATTGTGAGGGGTATTGCACCTTCCCCGGCGAAGAGCCACAAGGTAGCTCTAATAAATTGCCCATGTCTTTGAGTTACCTCACTTATAGGTAGGTTCTTGTGACGCCTCTTGTGGTGGGCTAGGTGTGTGATACCTATTAGCCATCGAACCATCAAGTGTTGGTCGACACAATGGGGACTAGCATGCCGGTAAGCACGTGAACCTCAGGAGAAAATTTGGTTGTCTCTTGCCCTTTGGTATTTGCCCAGTGATTGAATTGGTATTCATCTTGTGATTGGTTCACTCCTCTACGCGACGGTATAATCACCTTTCTCACTTATTTACATTTCCACAAACTAGTTGTGACAAGCTCTTTAGTGTAACTAGAATTGGGAGCTTGCCTTGTAGTATAAGTTCATCTAGTGGAGCTCTTTAGTATAGCAAGATTAAGAGCTCTTAGTGAGTAGCAACATAGCTTCTTGTGTGCCTAGTGATCATAGTAACTAGAATTGTTGGATAGGTGGCTTGCAACCTTTGTAGAGCTAGAGCAAGTTTGTATTTCACTATTTGTCATACTAATCAAATTGCTCTAGTGATCTTGTAGGTTTTTAATAGGCTATTCACCCCCTCTAGGCATATTAGGACCTTTCAGAAGCGCTCCATCCCTTCGCTCCCCATGCGCATGCACGACGCCCCATGAACTGCAGTAGGAGGTTGTGGCAGGTGGGGCACAAAGCAACAAGTGGAGCATTCCGATCTACTTTTGAAACATCCAGATGAAACAATTGCAACATATGTCTAAAATAGCTAAAATACTTGCAACATACGTCTGAAACACTTGCAAAAACACCTGAAACACTTAAAAACACGTGTGTAGCAATTGTGAAACATATGCAACATCCAGATGAATGTTGGCAGTCACTAACGACAACATTTGGCTGGCAATTATAGTCCAAAACAGGAGAAACCAACTTACTTTTAAACACATGCATATACTATTGACCTATTTCCACTTGTATTGGAGGAAGAAACATGTTTTGCAGGACACATATTCAAATGCAACTGGAAAACAAACAAAAACAAGCAAAAGGCGCAAAGGTGAAAGCATAAAGCAGAACTGCGCAAAGGAAATAATCAAAGAGGCCCACCTTCAAGCAAAACTAGGATAGAACACCACCAAAGAAGAGGCCCAGGACCAGCCCAGAGCCCACAAGAGTAGGGCGGTGGCTAGCTCGGCTAGCCCAGGTGCGGCCACACCAGGGGTGCGCCCGCACCCCTACCGCCTCCTCTCGGGCCCACGCTTCTACGATGGTTGCATGGCGGCATGCATAGGTTGTTCATGGATGTTTTCTAATTTTCCTACGCCAAACCGCCTATGCTTCACTAATAAGCAAGGGTGGAGCTCATATTCAAGACACACACCATTTTGGAGCTACCCTACCCTCTCTACTTGTATTTCTTTAGTTCTTAGCTTTTAGTGTTAGTTTGGAGCAAGGCTAAAGCTACAAGGAGAGCTTGTCTCCTTGGAAGAAGAGCTACTCGGTATGGAAATTTCTATAAATAGTTCTTCCATGTTCAAGCTCTCATATCAATTATATAGCAATGCATATGAACTAGAGTATAGTTTTCATGCCATGATCATGATATATGAACTAGTATATAGTCTGTGTGTTATGATCTTAACATGTCTAACTTTGAGCTTAATCATTCATTTGACTTGTATGAGTAGAAGTAGAGCTAGGGTTGGGGTGACGGTTCGTTGTTCCTTTAGGGTTGCCTATATCCTGCTTGTTAATCCATAGGGTTGGAGTCTTGGGGGGGTATAGGTAGATTCCTTGTACACGAGCTTGGTGCTCGGGTACATGGGATCCTGCAGATATGATGGTATCCCACGGTAGTGGGGTAGGTAGCAGGTGGTGACAGCCCTGTCCGTCCCTCGTATTCCCTCACGTTCGGGTATTATGTAGGAGTTTTAAAGTCTCTCACGCTTGCTGGTAGACTAGTGCTCGGAGATCTCCTCGTTCATCCTGAACTTAGTTCTAACTCTAATCATATAGGTTGTATGATCATTAACTGTTCTTTGCACGGCTATATTAGAACATGCTGGCTCCATGTAGGAATATTCTTTTATTCTTTGTTTTCCTTTATCCTTAAGGTTAGCCTAGATGTGTGTCCACTATCCTCAATTACCGATTTTACCCCTGCCATGAACTATGGTCTATTATGCAAGTATGTAATCTTGTTTATGTCAATGATAGACTTGGTACACATTGCCCTCCTTTGGGAAAATATAAATAACGATACCCTGAATACTTCTGGGTGAAATGCTACAACGATAGATCCGTACGCTTGTGGAATTGTCTGTAAACTTTAAGGACTATAGTAGTTGGTGTTTCCTAGCGGTGTTGCTAAGATTAACTCAATCTTAGTAATGGTGTTAAGAAATATCAACTGGCATTTCTGGCGTCGTTATCGGTGATGGACCCAAAACCTCCTCACTTGGTGATTGCGTTAAGAAATGCCAACAAGCATTTCTGGCGCCGCTGCCGGGGAGGGCAAAGGATTACTAAGTCTAGCATAACATGAATAATGATAACATGCATGTCATGGTACCCATAGTTTATGCAGGCTAATTCTGCTTGTTTTCATGCATGTTGTGGAATGAAAACATGATAGTGCATGAGTGGTTTTGACCTGCCGAACAACTACGTTGACAACCCGAAGGCACTCCTAAGGAAGAACAGGTCTCGTACCTCTTCTTCTTCTGCTACTCCATCGACATCTTACCAGTCACCCCCATACCATCCACAACTACCTCCATGGCCAAGTCACTCCGCGACTACTCCACCCCCATGGTTGCCAACGTGCCCGTTGGGCCTGCTGTCAACATTGAGACCGGAAACTTCGAGCTCTAGACTGGCCTAATTTCGATGGTATAGGCAAGCCAGTTTTGTGGCTTGCCTAGCGAGGATGTGAACGCTCATCTGCAACACTTCCTTGAGTTATGTGATACTATATTAATAAAGGATGTCGCACCAGCTAGCATCAGACTCCTCCTGTTTCCCTTCTCCATTGCAGAGAAGGCAAAACGTGGTTCTATCAAAGCAAGGAAGCTATCAACACATGGGACAAATGTTCTGCGGCATTCCTCGTGAAATTTTTCCCCATAGGCAAAACCACTGCCCTGAGGGGGGAAATTTCAAACTTCCAGCAGATACTTCACTCGAGTCCATCCCCAAGGCATGGGAAAGGCTTCAAGATTATATCCAAGCCTGCCCTACACCATGGGATGGAAGACTGGCTAGTGCTCTAGAACTTCTACGAAGGGCTCACGTCCATGTCAAAGGGGCACGTCGATGCCGCTGATGGAGCTAAGGCTCTCGTCGAAAAACTGGTGGCAAACCAAAGCTGGGGGGAGGAACGTAAACAACAAAAAGGCATGCATTCCATGAAGGAGGCGGATATGCTTTCTGTCAAAATAGATTTATTAATGAAAAGACTGGACAAATGTGCTGGGGAGAAAGAAGCCATGCAAAGCACCGTCCAGGCCATGGACTCACACATGACGTGTGAAGTCTGTGGTGGAGTTGGCCACTCGGGGAATGACTGCCCCGAGACCCATGAAGAAGCCTCGTACATCAACAACGGGTATCGCCAACAAGGTAACAATAATGGGTGGAACAACCAGTCCCGCCCATAAGGAGGTAATAATTTCAACTCAAATTTCAATTCAAATCAACCCTCCTTGAAAGACCTGGTATTAGGCCAGGCAAAAATAAATGAAAATCTTACTAAAAGCTGATTTAATGACAAAATGCTAGAAAATATTAACTTTAAAATAGAAGGTTTAACTTCCTCTGTTCAAAATCAATTGAACTTTAACAAAATGATAGAAACAAAACTAGCTCAAATTGCTGCCTCTACTCCTGTTAATAATGAAGGGAAGATCCAGGGGCAACTCAAGAATTCTCTTAAAAAAGTTAATTCAGTGACCACGAGGGGTGGTAAGTCCACTCGTGATCCACCCAATCCTAACAATAAAGCAAGAAAAGGACAAGGGCAACAGGAGGGAGGACCTTCACCATCAACAAAAACCCAAAAAGATCAGCAAGAAGATGAGGAAACGACACCACAAGATTTTGTTGATACAAGCTATTTGCCATTTCCAACAAGAAAAAGAAAGCAAGCCGTGGATGAGCAATTTGCTCGCTTTATTGAGTTGATAGAGAAGATACACGTGAGCTTCATGTTAATGGATGTCTTACATGTACCTTCCTATGCAAAATACATCAAAGATATCATCAACAACAAAAGACCCTTGCCATCCACGGAGGTCATCAAGTTGACAGAAGAGTGTAGCGCTGCTATACTTAACTATCTACCAGAAAAGAAGGACCCTGGGTGCCCCACCATCACATGCTCAATTGGCACCCAATAGTTCGATCATGCCTTGTGCGATCTTGGGGCAAGCATGAGCGTTATGCCCAAGACCATGTTCGACAAGTTGAACTTCACCCACCTAGCGTCAATGCCAATGATGCTCCAACTAGCGGACTCCACGGTCCGCTATCCAGCTAGGATTGCTGAAGATATCCCGGTGAAAATCTGGGGTTAATTAGTCCCAGTTGACTTCGTGGTACTGGACATGGAAACAACTTTCGCGAAAGTCCGTTTTTCCTCCCTGAACTCCAAAACCGGGCAAAACACCTCCCTCAACTTTTAAAACCGCTCATCTTACCTCCCTGGCCCTGTTATAAGCGGTTTTGAAGGCGGTTTTGTCTTTTTCTTTTTTATTTATTTCGATGAATCTTTGAAAAATCATAGTAAATCACAAAAAAATCATAAAATGGAAAATTCAATTTTGTTGGACTCCACATGAGTAGATCTACACAGTGAACATATAATATGGTATGCTTTAGTACAAAGTTTTTGTTGTAGCTTTAGATCTATGCTTTTCTATAATTAAATGGAATAATTCATAGCTGCAGTTTCTATGGTCCAATTGTAGTGAAATTTTTATGGTGTGCTAATTATTGTATGATTGAACCGTAGTAAAAATTTCATACTCATTGGATCATGTATAGCGTAGTTATAGATTTTCCCTCAACTTTCATGAAAGTCCGCTTTTCCTCCCTGAACTCCAAAACCGGGCAAAACACCTCCATCAACTTTTAAAACCACTCATCTTACCTGTCTGGCCCTGTTATAAGCGGTTTTGAATGCGGTTTTGTCTTTTTCTTTTTTATTTATTTCGGATGAATCTTTGAAAAAATGAAAGAATCGCTCCTTATCCTTAGGCGACCATTCCTCAGCACCGCGGGAGCACAAATTGATGTTGGAGCTAGAGAAATCTTCTTCAACATCAATGGCAAAGAATAGAAGTTCGACTTTCGGCCCTGACAAGAGCAACGCTCCATGATTTGCATCAAATACGGGCCAAATCCACAAGGCATAAAAGAGGTTGAGATACAACCTCAACTGGTGGGCAGCTCTGTCAAGAAAAACAAAGAAAACAAAAAGAAGTCGGAGCAGAAAAAGAACAACCACAAGAAAGAGGAAGAAATATCAAAGGTTATTCCCACACTTCCAAAGAAGGAAAAAGTGTGGAAACCAAGAGAAGAAGCTCCGAAGTCCACCACCACACCACCAAAGTCAAATAAAATGGTGTGGAAACCAAAGAAGGTCTAGCCTACTTCTCCAGGCATGGACATACCTTCGTCAATCAAACAATGAAAGAGGAGAGTCCTGCTCATTGGACTTTTAAACAATGAGCCCGTGTCGAAGGTAAATTGGTAGTTACCCTTTATAATTTGCTAAAAACATCTCAAAATAATAAAAGCTAGAAATAAAAATTCTATTACATATAAATAAACACTTTAGTAAAATCTTGGTTTCTCTTCAAAGTCTAAAACATGTTTTGGTTTGAAGCATGATCTTTGCGCGATCATGTCTTCATAGGCTTCTTAACTTAAGTATGGAGCTTAGGTTAATTAACCTACCTTGATCAAATGATCATTGTACCAAAACCGCTAAGTATAGACTTTATGAAACTAAGGCATAAATTCTTCTATCACTAAATAAATATTTGCTATTCCTCTATGTTCTATACAAAGTATGCTTTGGTTTGAAGTATAGTTAGTGATCGATCATACTTTCATAGACTCTTCATATTAAGCAAGGTGTTTAGGTTGATTAGTCTTCCTTGATCAAATTAAAACATGATACTTAATTTGATCATTGTTCCAAAGCTGCTAAGTATAAACATGGACAAAATAAAATGTATGCTATAAAAATATACAAATAATGTATCGTCTTCGGAATCATCACCAAGCAAACTCTAGACCATAGGCCTGGAGCTAGCTTGGGGGAGGACCCCCGCAGAGGTACCTTGTATCTTTTATTTTCCACATTTATTTTCTGCATTATTTATTTACTAGCATATAAAAAATCTAAAAATGAGAAAATACCAAAAAATATAATATGATAAAAATACCAAAAATATGAATTCCACTCATATGTGTTTAAAAGAATGTTTAAGTTTCTCCTAAGTTGAGATGATGAATAGTTGCTCGATCTGTCTATAGTTCATCTGTGCCTAGGTTATAACTTGGTATTCCCTAAAATTCAAGTTTGTTGGCTAAGAATGTCACATCCTAAACCTTGAAAAACTATGGGTTGCAAATGCATACTCCTTTTCTAAGTTGTTGCGATATATGATATGGTACAAATAGAGTTTACTATGAATTTATTCTAAGAGAGGCTTGACATCCGAAGATTTTCATTTCAAAAATGCTAAAATCTAAAAAGTTCCTCAATGATTATAAATACCTACCAAGGCCATATGACAAAATACTCAAATTCAAAACCTTAGTCATATGCTACTTGTCTGATCATTGAGCTTTGTCAAATTGTTGTGACCCTTATTGAGATTCTCGTCATGCATCCATGATCAAGACACACGTAAGCCCACAAAATAAATTGCTAACTCTTACACTAAGAGTTACGCACAACATTCCCCTCCATCCACCAAAAATAATACTCCATTCGTTTATCATGATATATATCTCTCTCCAAAGTTTCATATGCCAAAAAGGAAGATATGAGCTATGCTAAAAAAGAGAGAAAAGAAAAGAAAAATATCCATGCCAAAAGGCATGAGAGAAAAAATGCATGCCAAAGAGCATTAAGAAAAGAAAAGAAAATGAAAATGAAGAAATAAAGATAGCCCACACTTTCAAAATAAAGGCATACATCCAAAAGAGAGATACATGATTAAAGGAGTAGCAAAAATATTTAGAATTAGGACATTATATAAATTTCACACACTTGCATGTCTTGATCAAAGTGTATGACTTGCATCTCTTTGAGGTCCGATTTTTGACTTAGCAAAATATGTGATGCAAGTATGCCCCACTTTTCATACCTACCCAAAACTCCACTAAATAGCCTTTAGCGGTAGGACATGAAAAGAAGGCAAAATTCCAAATGCCTTGGTGAGGTTTCATACACATTGAGCGATCGAAAGCAATCATTTGAGGAACTTGCATTTGTTTTACAAAATTTATAAAACCTCCGGATAGATGGTCAATCAAGGAATGAACGATTAGTGATTCTGTTATAATCATTCTATCTTGCAACCGCCCAAGATCTTGGAAAAGCTATAAGCCCCGCAATGAAACAAGGTAAAGGGTGGATAAGATGCCAACTTATTTGAATTACGAAAGAATACTTTGTTATAGACATGGCACTTGCAAACTATATCGGCATAGTAGCAACTCCTGATCAACAACCAAGTACTTAGTTGTTTGCTCAGGACGAGCAAAGGTTAAGCTTGGGGGATTTGTTGGCGGTCACTAACGACAACATTTGACTGCCAATTACAGTCCAAAACAGGTGAAACCAACATACTTTTAAACACATATGCATATACTATTGACCCATTTCCACTTGTATTGGAGGAAACATGTTTTGCGGGACACATATTCAAATGCAAGTGGAAAACAAACAAAAACAAGCAAAAGGCGTAAAGGAGAAAGCGTAAAGCAGAATTGCGCAAAGGAAATAATCAAAGAGGCCCACCTTCAAGCAAAACCAGGACATAACACTACCATAGAAGAGGCCTAGAACCAGCCCAGAGCCCACATGAGAAGGGCGGTGGCCAGCTGTGCCAGCCAGGTGCGGTCGCACCAGGGGTGCGCCCACACCCCTGCTGCCTCCTCTCGGGCCCACGCTTCTACGGTGGTTGCATGGCGGCATGCATAGGCGCTTCATGGATGTTTTCTAATTTTCCTACACCAAACCGCCTATGCTTCACTATATAAGCAAGGGTGGAGCTCATATTCAAGGCACACACCATTTTGGAGCTACCCTACCCTCTCTACTTGTATTTCTTTAGTTCTTAGCTTTTAGTGTTAGTTTGGAGCAAGGCTAAAGCTACAAGGAGAGCTTGTCTACTTGGAAGAAGAGCTACTCGGTATGGAAATTTCTATAAATAGTTCTTCCAAGTTCAAGCTCTCATATCAATTATATAGCAATGCATATGAACTAGAGTATAGTTTTCATGTCATGACCTTGATATATGAACTAGTATATAGTCTGTGTGTTATGATCTTAACATGTTTAACTTTGAGCTTAATCATTCATATGACTTGTATGAGTAGAAGTAGAGCTAGGGTTGGGTGATGGTTCGTTGTTCCTTTGGGGTTGCCTATATCCTTGCTTGTCAATCTATAGGGTTGGAGTCCCGGGGGGTGTTGGTATAAATTAATGCACATAGAATAATCTACAAGCGCACAGATATTATACCGATGTAGCACTTCACCAGGAGTACCCAGTTTTATATTGAACTTGAGGAAACATGTGTGAGAATAACCAAATCTAACTTATCCCAACTTCACAATAAAGGCTAGATAATAGGAGCATAGAGGAGACTACTAAGGTCTTCTAATTCTAACTTCGGTGAGCTTTGTCTTCTATTGTTCAATTCTAGGGATAATACTAAAGAAAACACAGGCGGAGTATGTTTTATATAGCAATACTATCCTACTAGTCCTATTAACGGGAGGTGGACTATAGAGGATTCAACAAGGCTATAAAAGTCACCCTCGTGAGCTACCACCGATCCAGAAAATAGGGTACATCTACGAGTAACCGAGTCTAAGCATCACGCTTACACTATGAATACTACTTTAACCCAGGAGCTACAAGGATTAAAGTACTCAAAAGAGAGTCGCAAACCTAAAAAACAATATGAACAAGATGCTTACTTGAATTAGAAGTCAATTGCCAAAGAAATCTCAGAAGCAAGCTCAAGAAGAACTTGATTCCGCCAGGTACAAGCCGTAGAGAGAGCACCGACAGGCCGAGACTCCTCCAGAACTATTCCCTCATACTCTATCTCTCTATTTCTAGAACTAGACTAGATCCTATGAAGGACTAATCTTCTCTTGATTGCTATGCTCTGATCCTGATGGACATATGAATTAGGGTTTCTGGCTTCTTAGCTCTTAGGATCAAATGAGCAATACCTTAGGAGGAGGGTGCAGGCTTGATTATATAGCCCTGGGGGTGCAACATGAGCCCTTGGATCAAACTAACTTAAGCAACATCTTAGATGCATCCTCAAAAGCGGTGGGAAACCAACTTTCAAAGCTGGCTGACAGATGGGACCAGGGGGGTTGGGTGGCCCCACCCCCAGGCCGAGCGGCCCCACCTGGCAGTGGGTGGTGCTTTGCTTTGGTGCTATGACTTCTGGACCCTTCTAGAGTCTTCCCACGTGGGTACCACGGTGGAATTCCATATTTTCCTTTGACGATTAGGTCCTCCTTGGTAGTTTTCTGATTAAACCCTGCTAGAAACATAGATTCTCTAAAACTTGTGGAATTTGTTAGTTTGAACCCCTAAGTCTACTTTGGTGATTCATTTATACCCTTTTCATGTTCAATTGATGGTTAAATATGTATGATAACTACCGTCAACAACTCCCCCACACTTAGGCTTTTACTCGTCCTCAACAAAAGGATGGATTACTCAAGATATAACCTTAGGACAAGGCATCAACATAAAACCATTCCCAGTCATGCATGCACTGCAGGATTCAAAGTGTCTACCATAAAACTTTGGGCGGTTGCAGAACAAAACAGCTTGAACCAGATCACCATCTTCCTTCAATCAAGTCAATTGGAGAAACATTTTAAGATTTTTGAAAACAAAAAATAGCTTACCTTCTCCTTTTGTAGTACTCTCAAATCTCTCTCTATATATGGTATTTTTGGATCCTCACCAAGGCATTAATGACTTTGCCTTCTTTTTACCTACTTCTAAAAGCTTATGTGGAGCTCAGGTAGGGGTGAATATGAAAATAGACTTGCATTGCATATATTGTAAATTCAAAACAAGGATTCGAGAAGAAAGATGTCATACTCTTAGATCAAGATGTGCATGTGTGTGGATATATATATATATATATATGGTGGCTAACATAATTCTACTATATTCCTTGAAACATATCTCTCTTGATTGAAACTTGAAAAACACTTTGCAAGAGAACATGGGCTATCTTATTCATCTTTCTTTTTTTTAGGCGGGCATCTGAGTACCCATTGATTTAGATATCTCGGGCACTTGCCCTTTTTTCAATACCCCTTTTTCTGAATAACTTTTGCATAGCCACATGTCTCTTTTCTACAATTGAAACTTTTTAAGAGAGACATTTACAAGATCTTGGAGCATTTATCCTATCAAACATATTTTTGTGTCTATTCCTAGTGTAGGAGTAGAATATTGTTGGTGGATGGAAAATATGTTGTTGCATACTCCAAGTGTAGGAGCAGTAGATATATGTGGAGTGTATGTGATCTTGATCTTGAGAGCATGATAAGTTTCTCAACAAGGGTCATAAGGTTTGACCAAACACAATACAATGACAAGTAGTAATGTAGAAGGTTTCTCTAATCTATATTTGGCTCTGGTAGGACATGGCTTACTACAAAGGAGAGGTGTAGCTATTTATTTTACTTTTTGAAATAAATTTCTCCAATAACGAGATATCAAGAATCAAGTTTTCATTATTCTACTATATCTCATTCCACAACAACTTAAGTAACATGGGGTCCCTAATAATAAGTTCCTAACAGTAGCATGACTTCTAGGAAAAGTATTATGTGAGTCTATCTTTAAGTCATGACTGAAATAATCGTTCCTCAGGTTTAAAAGTTGTTTTATTAAGTGATTTTTAATTCAGATCGAAATGGAAAGCGAAATATATAAAAATAGAGTGTATTGGGCTTATACCTGACCGTGGATGAAGCGTGAGGTGAGACAGCACCATGGTTGGCCGGGCGACCCATAGAGGATGCCGACCTACCCACTCTAGGGTCTGCTCGAGGCCCACTTTGTTGTACAGGGTCCTTCGTTTATTACTTCCCGAATTTTATGATTTTCGCGATCAAATCTCGTCTTGTTGTTGCGGTGTGTCTCCCCCACACTTGTTTTCTTGTATACCTTTATGCACAACATGTGGAGACAAACACATATCCAAAATAAATAGAAGACATATAATAAGAAGAAGACTTTATTAATATATATAAGGCACTTTATTACACAAGTACATATTGAGCACACACTTTAACTGACCTAACACGAACTTTAATATTCTAACCATCCGAGCTAAGTGACAAACCTAAACATTAAACAATCGACCTAACCACTCGTGCCTTATTATTAACTACCCTCATTTTCACCTCTTCATCTTAACGACAAAATGATTTAAAGCATTAAGATCGCATTGTAAGCTCTTGCGATAGACGTGTTCATCGTCGATTCTCTACTCTAGGGTATAGATAACATCGCACAGATCCTCAATCCTCTTTTCTGAAAGAGCAATGGTCGTTCTTGGACGCTTCTCAACCTCTAGGACAGGTGATGATGGTGCCTTCCTCTTCTTCGGCGGGACGACCTTGATTTGATCCGGCATTGCACAAACTCCATCGATGGTGGTATGAGGGGTGGTTGACTTGTATTTTCCACATGTAACATCTCCAAAATTATTGGTCTTGATTCTAGTCAGCACCTCATGTCCCTTCAAAGGAACAAGGTTGATCTCCTTTGTCACCTTGATCAGCTTTGGGGCGTCTAGACGAGGTGGGCGTAGCTTGTCTTCAAGAAGTTGATGAGGCGGTGACAGAGCGATCACCGGATGACGAATGGCTTGAGCAAAGTAGGATTGGGTTGAGCGAATGGGGGTAACTTCTGGAGAAACGATGATTAGTGCCAGCACATTGGACTTCTTGCTAGGATCAAAACCATAGGGGAGATCTCTTTGTTGGCCATGGGAACCAGAGAGGAGGAGAGCTTTGCTGCTGTTGGAAGGAGATGGCTTTGATGGGATGGATATGGGGGAGGCAGAGGCTTGTTTATATAGATGGGAAAACTTGTGGTAGGGGTCAAGATCCATCCTCAAGGGGGCTCATAACGAGGAAAGATATTTTGCGTCGAAAATCTATGGGATTATGGCAAGAAAAGATCACGTAATCACGAGAGAGTTGACCAGAGGCGAGAGGGGCTAACAATGGGCTGCCTGGCCTCTAAGTGGGGCCGACCGACCCCACTTGTCATCCTCTCAGGGGGATTTTTCTGGCGGTGGTTGCTAACCCTTTTCTAATCCCAAAAAATGTATTTTCGCGTTACGAAATGTTTCGGAGGATGGCAGTGGTGTAAATTAGGGTAAAATCAGAAAATTAACCACATCCAGCTCCTCTGGTGGTTTTTAGGTTCTAGGAAGATCTTAAGATGGTGGCCATTTACCTTGAATAACGTACCTTCGTCATTTTGAAGTGTTACCTCTCCATGCAACGAAGTGCTTATCACCTTGAATAGTCCTTCCCATTTGCTCCGAAGTTTTTTGTGCCCGAATAATTTAACCCTAGAATTAAAAAGTAATACCTTATCTCTGGGGGTAAACTCCTTCTTGATCCTCATGTCATGCCATCTTTTCGTTCTCTCCTTGTAAATCTTGGAATTATGATATGCTTTTTCACGCCATTCATCAAGTTCTGAGAGTTGCATCTTCCTCTTAGTTCCTACGGATTCAAAGTCCTTGTTCCATTGCTTGATGGCCTAGTGAGCTTTGAATTCTAGCTCAACAGGTAGATGGCAGATCTTCCCGTAGACTAATTGATATGGTGACATCCCAAGTGGTGTTTTATAGGCCGTTTTGTAAGCCCATAATGCATTAGGTAATCTAACCTTCCATGTAGTTCCCATCTCATTGACCGTCTTCTGCAGAATGTTCTTGATTTCTTTATTTGATGTTTCTGCTTGGTCACTTGTCTGATGGTGGTATGGAGTAGCGACGTTGTGATGGATCCCATGCCTTGACAAATAAATTGTGAAAATTCTTGTTAGTGAAGTGAGTTCCTACATCACTAATCACCTTCCTTGGAACTCCAAATATTAGAAATATTATCTCTTTAAACATCCTCTTGGAGTGCTTTGCATCAGTAGTTCTACATGTCATGGCTTCAACCCACTTGGAAACATAGTCAACTGCCACCAAGATATAATCACAGTGTTTTAATTTTGGAAACGGTCCCATGTAATCAATTCCCCAAACATAAAAGAGTTCAATCTGCAGATTGTTGGTGAGTGGCATGGCATCTCTTGAGTTGATATTCTCGTGCCTCTGACATGCTCCACACCTCTTGATGAAGTCCTTCGTGTCTTCATACATGGTTAGCCAAAAGAATCCACTCTGCCAGATCTTAGAATGAGTGCGAAATGCTCCATAATGTCCTCCATATGGTGATGAGTGGCATCGTTCTATGATCCTGATGCATTCTTCTGCTGGTACACACCTTCTGAGTAAGCCATCAAAGCAAACTCTGAAGAGGTACGGTTCATCCCATCTGTGGAGACGACTTTCGTAGATAAGCTTTTGTTTGTTCTCCTCAGGTGGTACATAACCTGCAACCATAAAGTTAACAATATTTGTGCACCAGGGGTCGAATTTTGTGACCTTGAAGAGCATGTCGTCCCGCAGCGAATCATTGATGGATAGTTCCTATGAATTCTCAAACTGCATTATGGACAGGTGATCAGCAACAGAATTTTTTACTCTCTTTTTATCTTTTATTTCTAAGCATGATCAGTATAAACAATCACCTTAGCTCCTACTAAGTAAGATCTAAACTTATCAATAGCAAAAACAATAGCCAAGAGTTCTTTTTCAATTTTTGTATAATTAAGTTGAGGTCCTATCAGAGTTTTGCTAGCGTAAGCAATTGCATGATACTTTTTATCTTTAGTTTGTCCCAACACTGCCCCCATAGCATAATCACTAGCATCACACATAATTTTAAAAGGTAGCGACCAATCAGGGGGTTGAATAATTGGTGCAGAGATAAGTGCTTTCTTAAGAATGTTAAAAGATTTTAAACATGCATCATCAAATTCAAAGGGAACATCCTTAGCCAATAGATTTGTAAGTGGTCTAGCAATATGTGAAAAATCTTTTATAAAGCGGCGATAAAAACCAGCATGACCAAGGAAACTATGGATCATGCTGATATTTATGGGAGGAGGTAACTGTTCAATTACTTTAATTTTAGCTCTATCTACCTCAATCTCTCTTTCGGACACTAAATGTCCAAGCACTATTCCTTCTCTAACCATGAAATGACATTTTTCCCAATTAAGGACTAAGTGCTTTTCTTCACATCTTTGCAAAACCTTGTCTAAATTTTTAAGACAATCATCAAAAGTTTTTCCATAAACAGAAAAGTCATCCATGAAAACTTCCATGATTTCTTCAATCATTTCAGAAAATATAGACATCATGTATCTTTGAAAAAAGCTGGAGCGTTACATAATCCAAAAGACATTCTAGTATGATTGAAGAAATCATGGAAGATGCTAAGTATTGATGCAATTACACTTAGTAATCATCGCTAAGATCATTATCGTATCTACATAGAAGGGATATTACTAAGATAGATTGAGGGCAGAGCTCATTCTATCTTCGTAATTGGACCCTACGTGTAGCTATATTCAGGAAGTGGACTACAAAGGACTCAACGAGAGTGTCACATCCACGATCTACCACATGACCTGGAATATAGGATGTATCCGTAGGTAAACAACGTATAAGCACCATGCTTACACAATGTCAACCACCCACCCATGGATCCCTAGAGAGAGCGCTATATGAACTTATGCATAAACATGATAATAAACTAACTATACTAAGTATATAATCAAAGTAGACGATGAACATCATAATGAAGAGCATAAACAAGATGAATATTGATATTGTCATAACAATAGTATCTAACATATAAAAACAATGGAGAAACAAGAGAGAGAGGGGTACAAGAGTTTATACCGAACCACGCTCTAGAAAAGATCTAGAATCCAAGCAAAGTCCTACTTGCCTCCCTCTAGATCTATCCTAACTAGCTATGCTATGGAAGAGGAGCTCTGAGGAGATTAGGGTTTCTATCTTCAGATGACTTGATGACTTATGAACCAGGGGGGTAGGGGTCTTGTTATATAGTCCTGAGGGTCCAACGTGAGCCCTTGGATCAAACCGACTTAAGCAACGGCCTAGATGCATTCTCAAAGGTGGTGGGAAACCGACATAGGAAGATGGCTGACAGGTGGGACCAGCAGAGGCCAGGCGGTCCCACCTATCAGGGGGTGGTCCTCCGCTTCCATGATGTGGCTTCTGGACCCTTCTAGAGCCTTCCCACATAGGTACCGCAGCGGAACTCCGTATTTTCCTTTGACGTTTAGGTCCTCCTTGGCAGTTTTCTAATTAAATCCTACTGGAAACACAGATTCACCAAAACTTATAGAATTTATTAGTTTAAATCCCTAGACCTTCATTGGTGATTATATTTATGCCCTTATGCATGTTTATTTGACGGTTTAGATTGGTTGTTAACTACCATCAACAACTCTCCCAAGCTTACCTTTTGCTAGTCCCTTAGCAAAACTAAACTTAACTAGGAGTATAAAGAATTCAAAAATATTATAGCAACTCCACTTAAGTACACATATGTTCAAACAAGAATTCTTCTCCTGAGTAGAATAAACCGATCTGACTTTCAAACTTACTTATATTACCTTCAACTATTGGGCTTCTCAGCCTTCACTTGGGTCTTGAGCAATTGAAAGACAGAACAATCAAGTCAAGAACTATGTCTCAAGTTCTTTTGCTCAACCATTATTCCAAAGTTTTTATAGATTTTTAAAATAAAACTCAGAGCTCTCCATTGTATGACACTCTCAAGTCTCTCAATATATGTGGTATTTGTGGATCCTTACCAAGAAAATAGCAGTGTTATGCCTTTCCTCTTCCTACAACTAATGCTTATGTGGAGCTCATAGGAGTGGAGAAAACATAAAAGAGCATACTTGCAATACATGTATTGTAAAGTCAAACAATGGATCCAAAGAGAGTTGAGTTGTACAATCAAATCAAGATGTGCATGTGTATGGATATATGGTGGATATATATGGTGGCTAACCTAATTCTACTATGCTCCTTGAAAACATATCTCTCTTTTGAAACTTAGAAATAACTTTGTAAGAGAACATGGGCTATCTTATTCATCTCTCTCTTTTTTCGGCGGGCATCTGAGTACCCATTGTTTTAATAATTTGGACACTTGTCCATTTTTTCTCTTCTCTTTTTCTTTTCTTTTTTATGAATAACTTTTGCATATCCCCATGCCTCTTTTCTGTAACAAAACTTTTGAGATATAGCAACAAGAACTTGGAGCATTTATTTGGTGGATACCCTATATGGCATATTTTTGGTGTTTACTCCCAGTGTAGGAGTAAACATTTTTTGGGTGGATATAGATGGAATGGCATGTTTTTGCGTGTACCCCTAGTGTAGGAGTAGTGCATGTTTGGGTGGTGTGTACATGATCTTGATTTTAAGAGCATGACAAACCTCTCATAAGACATCAACAAAGCTTGACTAAACTCAATGCAAAACAAGCAGCATATATGAGTGAAAGTTTTCCTAATCTAAATATCATATATGGCTTTGGTAGGAATTCAAGCTTTGACATACAAGAGCTCATCATATTTTTTATGTTTTTCAAAAGATAAATCTCCAGAACTCTAGTATCACTAGGAACAAGATAAACAACGACTCGGACTTTCTCATTTCATATCCGTCAATTACCTAGACTTAGATCAAGCATATGCTACCCACGAGTTTCGAATTTAGAGTAAATTCTTATAGCAAAACAATCATATCCAAAACTTGGGAGAATTCAAGGTTGAAAACTAGGTACTTGAAAGGAATCATGACAGAGCAACTAGTCATCATTTCCATTGCAAGAGACTATCCTTAGAGTCCATTTATTTAACTCCTAAACACTAGACACATACTTTTTATTTAGTTTTCAATTTTTAAGATCACACCTTAATATATATATAGCTAAGATAAATTTTTATTTTGTTTTAGTTTGCTATGCATCTTTTTATGACTCTAACAAATATATGGAAGACTCAAAGATAGTAAAACCAAAAAGGGAAAGAAATACTTAGCTAAATACATGGGGGATGCTCCTCCCCCAAGCTAGATGTTGTCGTGGTCTCTCTTATCCATCCAGAAGTAGGGTTCCTTGTGCAGTAGGTGTAGCAGTAGTTTGGGACAATGTACTTCGGATGGATGGCTCTACTCTTGATCATCCTACAAAATATTCCAACAAGAACACCAAAACTCATGGCATAGATTAGGATAAGGGGTTAGTGGTCAGCCATTCGAGATTTGTTGCCCTTGGAGGTTAGACAAGTTTCCTAAAGTTCTAGCAAGATGTCTATTTAATAGTTTTTTTGGATTTTCTTATTTATGATATGCAAAAAGGAAATATGCATGCATGATATTTTTATTTTTATGCCATCATGGTGAATATTCCTACAGGCTTTTACACACCATAGTTTTATTCACATGGGGCTTAGGATGCAATAATGTAATACAGTGATGACATTTTTTAAAATGCAATGCTGGTGCAGAAAAGTAAATATGCTAAAGTGAAAAATAATTCATGCAATACTAGTAAGTAAATATGGATAACTACCGATGTTACCTCACGACCAGGGTTTGAATTTTAAGTCCTCCGGACAAGACTTTTCTCCTATCTTGTTCATTTCTTGGGTGCATCTGTCGGTCCCAGAGATGGAGACTCTGATGGGTGCACCTCTTGTGCATCTAGTGATGATGTCCTCTTCTCTTTCCATACCTGCTTGGTCTGTGGACTTGAACTTGGCGGAGCGGGTTCGTCTTCTACAACTTCTCCAGGTTCCTTATATTCCTCCCACTCATTATTTGGAGATTGGTTCTTCTGTTTGCGGGATTGACGTCTCCTCCTAGAGCAAGACTTCTTTGGCTGCTCATAAGTGGTATAACTATTAAAATAACAGCGTGCCTTTTCTCCAGGGAATTGGAAGTGGACTTGTCCAGATCCGACGTAGATGATCGCATTGGTGGTATTGAAGAACGGTCTTCTAAGGATGATGGGTGTATCATCTTCTTCTTCTCTCATGTCTAGAACCATGAAATCGGCAGGGGCAAACTGATCATGTATTCTTACCATAACATCTTTTGCTATCTGTTGATGGTAGTTACCGACCACCCACCGATGGAACCCTAGAGTGAGCGCTATATGAACTTATGCATAAATATGATAATAAACTAATTATACTAAGTATATAATCAAAATAGACGATGAACATCATAATGAAGAACATAAACAAGATAAATATTGATATTGTCATAACAATTGTTTCTAACATATAAAAACAATGGAGAAACAAGAGAGAGA
This sequence comes from Miscanthus lutarioriparius, assembly GCA_904845875.1. Taxonomy (NCBI): domain Eukaryota; kingdom Viridiplantae; phylum Streptophyta; class Magnoliopsida; order Poales; family Poaceae; genus Miscanthus; species Miscanthus lutarioriparius. The sequence continues at coordinate 120,145,711 of CAJGYO010000003.1, read as the reverse complement.
GGGGTACAAGAGTTTATATCGAACCACGCTCTAGACAAGATCGGGAATTCAAGCAAAGTCCTGCTTGCCTCCCTCTAGATCTATCCTAACTAGCTATGCTATGGAAGAGGAGCTCTGAGGAGATTAGGGTTTCTGTCTTCAGATGAATCGATGACTTATGAGCCAAGGGGGCAGGGGTCTGGTTATATAGTCCTGAGGGTCCAACATGAACCCTTGGATCAAACCAACTTAAGCAATGGGCTAGATGCGTCCTCAAAGGCGGTGGGAAACCGACGTAGAAAGATGGCTGACAAGTGGGACCAGGGGACACCGGGCGGCCCCACCTGTCAGGGGGTGGTCCTCTGCTTTGGTGACATGGCTTCTAGACCCTTCTAGAGCCTTCCCACGTAAGTACCGCGGTGGGACTCCGTATTTTCCTTTGACGTTTAGGTCCTCCTTGGCAGTTTTCTGATTAAACCCTGCTGGAAACACAGATTCACTAAAACTTTAGGAATTTATTAGTTTAAACCCCTAAACCTTCATTGGTGATTATATTTATGCCCTTATGCATGTTTATTTGACGGTTTAAATTGGTTGTTAACTATCATCAACAGTCATCTGGATGGATCAATATCTGGTGATAACCTGAATACCCATCAAGAAAATAGAAGAAAGAGTGATTCGCCAGTCGCTCCAACATTTCATCAATGAAGGGCAACGGAAATTGATCTTTTTTGTTGCCTTGTTAAGTTTTTGGTAATCAATACACATCCACCATCCTATGACGGTTCTTTAGGGGATTAATTCATTCTTTTCATTTTTAACAACAGTCATGCCTCCCTTTTTAGGCACAACCTGAACAGGGCTAACCCACTCACTATGTGGCACAGGATAGATGATCCCGGAGTGCAAAAGTTTCAAAACCTCTTTCTTAACAACCTCTCTCATCGCATTATTAGGCCTACGCTGGAGCTCCCTAGAAGGTATAGAGTTAGGATCTGTAGGGATGCGATGGGTGCAAAGAGTAGGACTAATACCCTTAAGGTCTTGGAGAGAGTAGCCAAAGGCAGAACGATGCTTTTCTGAGTGAGTTTATCACTTATGATCACAGGAGAATCCTGATCATTATTAAGAAAAGCATATCTAAGACCAGAAGGTAGGGGTTTAAGCTCAATGGAGGGCTTAGGTGGTTCTAGCAATTCATCTAGAGGTTAAGATTCCATGGGATTTTCATCTTCCTCGATGAAGAACTGGGCATCATCTTCAAGGTTGGGTTTGATCAAATAGTCAAGAGATGCAACCTTAACCTCTTCCAATAGGTCTTCCTCGGGAATTGGCTCACTCCTAGTATTTGGAGAATGAGTAATGGGTATAAAAAGTTTAAAGTTTTTCCAAAGTCTTATATTTAACTTCCCTGTTTTCATTCTTGGATAAGTCTTCTAATTGGTTGTCCTATCAACAGGTCAAACTCCATAATATCAAAGATATAGAAGCTCAAATGAACTCTAGTTCCATTGACATGGATAGGAAGGACATACAAAATTCCCAAACTCAGGAGAATGTGTCCTGAAAGACCTTTTAATAACTTTGTTGTGGGGGTTAAGGGCATGTGTTCCAATAAACCAAGAGCAAAAGATACAGACATGATATTAATACCCACAACTAGATTGTAAACAACATCAAAAGGAGCTTTATTAATTTGACAATAAATGGATATAGAAGGTGAATCTAAACGAATCACGTCAGAGGGAAGCTCTGATTGTTCTAACCATTCATTGCTTATAACAGACACTAGCTCTTTCGTAGTCTTTTTAACGAAAGCTTCCTCAGAAAGATCTAAAGGTTTTCATTAAGTGATTTCTTAGACTTCTGGGGTCTCCTCATGGTATGGTAATTCGAGATATTTCTATATTCATCAAAAAGTTCATCCTCAAAATTCTAGCATAAAATCCAAAATTGGAGTTTCCTCCTTTTCCCGTGGTTCAGGATTTGGGATAGCTGAAGTTGGTGATGGGTCTGGTAAAGATTCAAGTTTAGCTATCTAGGATTCTTCCTCTAATGGTTGGTCTTCTTTTTCCTCGGGGATGTTCTCTAAAATTTTCGTAAGAATGCTTCTCCCCGCATTTGCGGAGACATGCAAGAACGAGCCTCCTGAGGCTGTATTAAAAAGTGTTGAGGATTCCCTATCAAGGCCCATCTAAAAGTGTTGAAGAAGAATAGGGTCTTGAACGGCAACGTACGGACTAGTATTAATAAGAGTATTAAAGCGTTCCCATGCCGTGCCTAGAGATTTTTTTTTTTTTTTGTTTAAAAGATAGAACCTTTGAATGAAGTTTGACTACCCTAGAGATGGGAAAGAATTGTAAGCAAAAGCTAGAACATAGGGCTCCCAAATCTCCTTGTCTACTCCCTATGGTGAGATTGTACCAACGTTTAGCTTTTTCGTCAAAGAGAAGGGAAAAAGCTTCCATCGTAAGGTTTCGTCTGACATGCCAGATATGCGTAGGCATGCACAAGTCTGCTCAAACTCATTTAGGTGGGAATAGGGGTTTTCATCATCTTCACCCGAAAAGGATTGATCATGAACCATGTTAACTAAACACGGCGTAGCTCATAGCCAGGTGTTAGGATAGGCTTTGAAGACTCTTTTGGCTGTAGGCTTACGTTCATGGGTGACATTGGTAGATGGGGTGGATTCTAGATCCATGATAAAAGAATAAAATAAAAGATAAAAGTATAATACAAGGATAAGATAGGTTCAAAGTTAACTCAACAACCGTTTTCCTGGCAACAGCGCCAGAAATGCTTGTTGGTATAAATTAATGCACACAGAATAATCCACAAGCGCACGGATATTATACCGATGTAACACTTCACCGAGAGTACCAAGTTTTATATTGAACTCGAGGAAACGTGTGTGAGAATAAACAAATCTAACTTATCCTAACTTCAAAATCAAGGCTAGATAATAGGAGCGTAGAGGAGACTATTAAGGTCTTCTAATTCTAACTTCGGTGAGCTTTGTCTTCTATTGTTCAATTCTGGGGATAATACTAAAGAAAACACAGGCATAGTATGTTTCCTATAGCAATACTGTCCTACTAGTCCTATTAACGGGAGGTAGACTACAGAGGATTCAACGAGGCTATAAAAGTCACCCTCGCGAGCTACCACCGATTTGGAAAATAGGGTACATCTACGAGTAACTGAATCTAAGCACCATGCTTACACTATGAATACTACTTTAACCCAGGAGCTACAAGGATTAAAGTACTTAAAAGAGAGTTACAAACCTGAAGAATAATATGAACAAGATGCTTACTTGAATTAGAAGTCGAATACCAGAGAAATCTTAGAAGCAAGCTCAAGAAGAACTTGATTCCACCAGGTACAAGCCGTAGAGAGAGCACCGATAGGCTGGGACTCCTCTAGAACTCTTCCCTCACACTCTATCTCTCTATTTCTAGAACTAGACTAGATCCTATGGATGACTAATCTTCTCTTGATTGCTATGCTCTGATCTTAGTGGACATATGAATTAGGGTTTTTGGCTTCTCAGCTCTCAGGATCAAATGAGCAATGCCTCAGGAGGGGGTGTAGGCTTGATTATATAGCTCTGGGGGTGCAACGTGAGCCCTTGGATCAAATCGACTTAAGCAACGGCCTAGATGTATCCTCAAAGGCGGTGGGAAACCGACTTTCGAAGCTGGTTGACAGGTGGGACCAGGGGGTCTGGGCAGCCCCACCCCCAGGCCGGGTGGCCCCACCTGGTAGTGGGTGGTGCTCCGCTTAGGTGACGTGGCTTTTGGACCCTTCTAGAGTCTTCCCACATGGGTACCGCGGCAGAATTCCGTATTTTTCTTTGACGATTAGGTCCTTTTTAGCAGTTTTCTGATTAAACCTCTTGGAAACACAGATTCACCAAAACTCATGGAATTTGTTAGTTTAAACCCCTAAGTCTACTTTGGTGATTCATTTATACCCTTTTTCATGTTCAATTGATGGTTAAATATGTATGATAACTACCGTCAATATGCGGGTATAGGTAGATTCCTAGAACACGGAATGGTGCTTGGGTACACGGGATCCTGCGGATATGACGGTATCCCACAGTAGTGGGGTAGATGGCAGGTGGTGACAGCCCTATCCGTCCCTCGTACTCCCCCACGTTCAGGTATTGTGTAGGAGTTTTAAAGTCTCTCGCGCTTGCTGGCAGACCAGTGCTCGGAGATCTCCCCGTTTATCCTAAACTTAGTTCTAACTCTAGTCATATAGGTTGTATGATCATTAACTGTTCTTTGCACAGCTATATTAGAACATGCCGGCTCCACCTAGGAATATTCTTTTATTATTTGTTTTCCTTTATCCTTAAGGTTAGCCTAGATGTGTGTCCACTATCCTCAATTACCGATTTTACCCCTACCATGAACTATGGTCTATTATGCAAGTATGTAATCTTGTTTATGTCAATGATAGACTTGGTACACATTGCCCACCTTTGAAAAAATATAAATAACGATACCCTGAATACTTTCGGGTGACATGCTACAACGATAGATCCGTACGCTTGTGGAATTGTCTGTAAACTTTAAGGACTATCGTAGTTGGTGTTTCCTAGCGGCGTTGCTAAGATTAACTCAATCTCAGTAATGGTGTTAAGAAATATCAACTGGCATTTCTGGCGCCATTACCGGTGATGGACCTAAAACCTTCTCACTTGGTGATTGCATTAAGAAATGACAACAATGAAACAATTGCAACTACATATCACACTTGAAACACTTGAAACAAACGCTTGTAACATGCATGTTACGCAACATTCAGATTTACTTATGCAACACTCAGATGAAACACTTGAAACATAAGTCTCAAACACCTGAAACACTCGAAACATACGCTTACAACATGCGTATATTGTCATTGCAACATATGCAACATCCCTGATCTATTTTTGCAACATACAGATGAAACACTTGAAATATATGTCTAAACGTCTGAATCGCTTAAAACATGGCGTCGCCGGCACCACGACCTACCTGATGACGAACTACAGTAGTCAGGAAGCTCGAGTCAGGGGGGCGTTAAGAACAACGGCCCAACGTACAACCAAGCATAGGCGCACCGGAGGCGACCTCCTCCTGGTGTCATCGGGGTCATGGTGGCGTGATGAACGCCATAGCCGCGACAGACGAGGTGATGGGGGCATGGCACGAGATTGGGGCGGGCGCGACGCGAGATGGGGCACAGCGGAGGATGGCCATGGCAGCGAGGCAGAGTGACCGCGGGTGGACAGCGCACCGCGGCTGCGACGGGCAGATTGCGCGGTGGATGTGGCCGCTGTGAACGGACAGCTCGATGGAAGCGGTGCGACGAACAAGAGTGGAGAAATGTTCTGCAGGAGTTTAGAAGGCCTAAGGCTGGTTGTGTGGGCTGGTACGCAAGAACAATAAGCAAAGCGTCCGTCCGCCGGATGCCCTCACCCTATCATGATCTCAAGAGTAATAATATGCATGTACATTTCAGGGAAAGTAGAATAAAGTGCGTGTAAAATACTGGGGTTAAAAATTTATTCACTGAAATGTCTAAACTTGCTATTTGGGTAGGGACAGGAAGGACAGGGAGTGCGAGGTTTCGCGATGGGCAAGTTAGGTCGCCAAAAGATTCGTGGTGGGCCCAGGTGTCACCGTCCCCGCCTCATCTGTCCTGTCAATCACGCGCCGTCCCTTTCGGCTCAATCTTCTCTTCATCTCACCCATCAAATCACCTCCTCCATTCATAAATCAATTAATTAATTATTCCGAATGATTAAAATGTATAATAATTAAATCAAAAACTAATCATGGCCGTTGGGTCGCCATGTGCCTCACTCTAGCAGTCTAGCTAGCTATAGTAGGTAGTCCCCCACATATGGAGTAGTGAATGGACTGATAATAAATAAGTGGAGTGATATAAATTTATTAATTATTTTATTCAAGTATTTTGCAAATGTGTGTGATTGGACTGCAATATTCTAATTGATGGCCCGACCAACATTACAGATCCGGTTTAGTTTCAAAAATATATATATTTATAATAAATGTGAAATTTTGTGAGCTTATGGCAGTGTTCTTCAATATGCGTCTACTAAAAACAGCATGCAAATTTCATGATATTTTAAAAGTTTCTGATAGAAAAATAAAGTCTTAATTTAACATGGTCTTTTATTTGTCTAGAATATTAATCAACCATTGTACCAAATTCTAGCTCTCCTCCAAATTCTAAATAAGATTAGAGAATTGTAATTAACTTTTTTAATGCAGTAGCTTATATAACCAGAGTACTACTCAACTCAGCCGGCCGGTACTCATATACAAATATTTATTATAATCTGGTACAACGCGGCTGGTTAGAATATATGTGTCAATAATTTCTCTTCAATGGTAATTAAATGCAGCACACGTCGCCAAGATATATATATATATATATATATAGCTCGAATCTATAACTACTGTTTGTTGGTATGATACCTTTTTTTTACGGCGTTTCGACCTTAATATATGTTGATTATTACTCAAAATAATACTTGTTTGTATGATATATTTGGCATCAATGATTGGTATTATTAAATAAACTTGACCGCTCAAAATATTTCTACTCTTGTTATGCTAGAGTTGCATTCTTTCGCAGATGGAGAAAGTAGCATACATAAGCATTTGATATATATTTCTTATAATAAATTTTGTCAAACTTAAATGTCTTGACTAGCTAGGCATAAAACTAGAATTGCATTATTCTTTCTATGATATAGAGAGATAGTGCTTAATTGTATATATTTTCACAGTAGAATAGTAATAAAACTTTTTTTAAGGTACAGTACATTGTAGTAATAATAAACTAAGAACTACAAGAAAGACAAACTATACGGATCGGCTAGTATCACTAGAATGGAATAGTACTGTGTATGCACTGACCTAAATCGTTGGGAAAGTTAGCTATAACTAGCAAAGTGCCTTTATATTTAATTAGGAAGGTATGGTTAATTTATTGTGTAAAAATATTGCAGCCGAGAGATAATGCACGTACCCATATTTAATTATATAGAGCGCCGCTCGATCAGGACAAAAAAAGGCAGGCAGTTCGACATCTAATAAAAATATGAGATTCCGGCAGATATCAGTTAATAAATTAAATTGTCAGTATATATGTTTATGTGTGCATCAATCGATCTATTGGGGCTCTCTCCATGCATAGATCTAAGGAGAGCCCCAATAAAATAGAAGTGACGCATAATTTTCTTACTATATATACTACTTCCCTGTTCATTTGTTATGGGGCAGAATTTGATTGGAAAAGGTAAAGATTCCCAAATTTTGACCAATTAATTAGGTTGTATGAAAGTTTAGTATACAAACAACATATCACTAGATTTGTACTTTTAATATGACACTATTTTGTAATAATTGAAAATACTTTGTAAGATTAAAGTAAAAGATGTTTTATGAAGATTTCTTCAAATAAATAAAATACACCTTGTAAAATTAAAAGACAAGTAATTAAGCTATATTATGCACCTATAAACCACAATACTCCCTCTAGTCATAAATAAATCATATTTTGGATTTTCTTAAGTCAATCAATTCAAATTTTGACTACAGAAGTGCTTTCTAAGTGCGGAGTTTGAATGTCTCAAAGTCATACAAGAACATTTGTGCGAAAGGGCACCTAGCCAAGTGGTTAGGACGTTTGAGTATCATGCCTCGGGTCTTGGGTTTGACTTCCCGTGGGAGATAATTTTAGGCTAAGGTAAAAAAAGTTCCTTGTTCGCCCCATAAACCAAAGCACAGATCTAAGGCCCAGCCCAAGTGAGGCTAGGGCGGGGGTTCGGCGGTTTTTATCGATCCGGTGAGAAGATCTTCTTCTTATTGGAATGTTGTAGGGGCAGTCATACCTCATCAGGTCAAGATACAAGAACATTTGTTTTGAACTTAGTTTCATATATAGAAGTATACATTTGCTATAATTCATAAGCATATTACAACAAATTGTAGTAGTCAAAGTTTAGAATTTACATCAATAATAGGGTTGGAATTTACATAATGTCTTTTACCTTAAATTTGCATCAAATTTAAGCCAATTCAAAATCCCTTATATTTGAAGACGGATGAAGACGAGGCATTATTATTAGGTTTTGGAGACACAATACTACTTTATCTAGGAATTGATGCACATGTTCTGATCCAGCTGTTAAATTGCATATACTATGTGTAGATTTGGACAAAATTAGAAATAATGTTTGTTTCGGGAGCTCCAACTCCTAAGTTTTTGTAGATCTATAGCTTTTATAGGCTATGTCAAAGTTGTTTGGAAACTCTATTTTTAGCCTATAATTGAAATTAGACGGCACCCAAACACCTTCAATAACCACCCATTCTCTAATGAATTTTGTAGGCTATATGAAAATTATTTTGTGTTTTGTAAATGTGTAACACAATACCAATAAGCCAAAAACCCACGTGAGGAAAAGAAAAAGGAAAAACACCATGTGTTTTGTAGGCTACTCCCTCTATCCTGTAATATAGTGTATTTTTAAGGCAACTTAAAGGAACACTCAAATTACACATGTATCCATAGATTGTTCTTGAAAGCATCTAGGCCCCTAGTTGGATTTTGGTGATTAATGACGACATGAGATTACTATGACTAACGTGTGTTTTGCAGAGGCAATTTGAGTTAGGTCATGGTAATGAAAATTGATTGGGCAATCATGGTTGTCATGCCCCTGTCGATGGAAATCGTTTCGGTTTTCAAATGATGGACAACAAGGTTAAGGACGAACTAGTTCTAAGTGTCGTTTGATGTTCGAGAGACACTTAGAGTAGTTTAGAACTTTGTTTTTCCTTTGGCCGTACTATAAGGGGGTATGGACTAGTAGCTTAACCTAGGTGAGTCTAGTGGGTTAGGTGTGGTGCACACTTGTCAAACTTAGCACTAGGTAGCTCAGGAATAACCCTATGATCAATTGGAGTCAACTTCATTCACATAGGATTTCGAGTTGGAGGTGAATGGAGGGTCAAATGACTGACCGGACGCTGGTCTAGTTGTGACCGGATGCTGGAAGGTGTGTTCGGTCAGTTCATTTGATCAATTGCAATCCTCTGGTACTGACCGAACGCTGAGTGGAGAATCACCGAACGTTGGGGTGCCTACGTCCGATCAACTCCAGAGAGGTTCTAGAAAGGCTTTTGCTTGACCAAACGTGTCTGGTGGGTACTGATCGGACGCTGAAGTGCCTGCGTCCGGTCGACTCCAGTAAGGTTCTAGAAAGGGTTTTTCTTGATCGGACGTGTCCGGTTGGTGCTGACCGGACGCTGGTCAGAGTCCGGTCAGAACTTAACGGCTCTTTCTGACCCAATGGCAGGTATAACTGACCGAAGCATCCGGTCACCCTGATCGGAGAGTCCGGTCAGCCCACAGAGTGATGACTCAGCCTCCAAACGGTATGTTTTGAATGAGGGGGTATAAATACTTACTCCACTCGTCCAAGGGAGGTCTCTTGCCCATTTGTTCAGCTGAGAAACACCTTTGGAGTGCAAGGGAGAGCAAGAGCCTAATGGGGTGATTGAGATTTGAGAATCTAAGATTAAGGACCTTATTAGTGCATAAGGGGTAGCAAGTGTGCATCCACCTTTCTCATTAGGCTTGTCTTGGTCAAGTCAGAGTTTGTGCTTATTACTCTTGGTGATCGCCATCACCTAGATGGCTTGGTGGTGATTGGAAGCTTGGCGATCATCCAAAGGAGCTTGTGGATGACCCAAGTCATATTGTGAGCGGTTGTGCGTGATTCACTACGACGAAGTGTCAAAGAATCAACCCATAGAGAGACTTGATCCTTGTGCGGATCAAGAGGGAGCTACACCCTTGCGCGGGTGCTCCAATGAGGACTAGTCGGGAGTGACGACTCTCTGATACCTCAGGAAAACATCACCGTGTTTTTTCCCTCTCTTTACTTTGAGCAATTTATTTCATGTCTTTATATTCCTAGAATTGTCACGCTAGAGTAGGATTGAAACCTAGGGTGCAAAACTTTTATGTGGGAAATCAATAGAAACACATTCTAGGCACAAGGGATGAAATGGGCTAAGTGTAGGACTTAATTATTGCAAAAATTTAGAATTAGCCCAATTCACCCCCCCTCTTGGGCATCTTGATCCTTTTAATTGGTATCAGAGCCTCGTGCTCCCTAAATTAGGCTTAACAGCCTAGAGCAAGATGTCCCACGTGGATGAACCCCCTCTTATCTTTGAGGGAGATGATTTTCCTTATTGGAAAATTCACATGGAAGCATACCTAGAGGCTTTAGATGTTGAAGTTCTTAGAGCTGCCTCACAAGGCTTCCCAAAACCTAAGGATCCCGCCAACCCTCAAGGCAATGAGGTTAACTACGAAAAGTGAAATGCAAAGGCTAGAAACACCCTCTTTAGAGGCCTTTGCAAGCATGTCTTTAACCGTGTGTGGAACCACAAAAATGCCCATGCACTATGGTCGGATATTTGTGCGCTCTATGAGAGAACCAAGAGTGAGAGTGAGGAACGCTATCACCTTGTAATGAAAAAGCTTAATTCATTTGAAATGCTTCCTAGAGAAAGTGCTAATAAGATGTATTCATGCTTGAATATTCTTGTAGAGAAGTCAATGGGCTTGGACTCACACAAATGCAACCATCTGATATTGTGAGAAAGATCTTGAGTGTCCTCCCCATTGATAAATATGGGCACATTGTGACAGTGCTTCATCAAGGTGATCTTTCCACCGCTACACCAACTCAAATATTGAGGAAGATCAATGCAGATGAGATGCACATGCACATCACTCCACAAGATGGCTCTTTTTCCACCAAGAAGAAAGATTTGGCATTCAAAGCTAGCCAAGAGAAGAGGGGCAAAGAAAGAGTTGATCATGATAGCTCAAGTGATGATGAGATTAATGATGCAAGTCTTGCCCTCATGGTGAGAAGAACCGCCAAGATGCTCAAGAAGCTAAACAAGAATGGTGTCAAGTTTGATGACAAGACGTTCTTCACTAATAGTAGAAGGAAGCCCATCTCCAAAATGGATTGCTATAATTATGGAGAACTTGGTCATCTAACTCATCAATGCCCTAAATCCAAGAAATACAAGTACAAGAAGAAGTATAAGGGCAAGAAAGATGACTCAAGTGATGAAGATGATGATGAGAAGAAGAACAAGCCATACAAGAAGAAGGATTTCAAGAAAAAGAAATTTTACAAGAAGAAGAACAATGGCAAGGCATACATTGTTAGTGATTGGCTCATGGACATTGAATCATCAAGTGGCTCATCTGATGATGAAAGTGAGAATAAGAAGGAGAAGGTGGCTGCTCTTGTGATTGGTTCTTCACTATCTTCATCGACACTGCCACCATCATCCTCTACACACCTATGCCTTATGGCCAAGGGTGAATGAAAGGTACAAAAAGATGATGATAGTAGTGGTGATGATAATGCTAGCAATGATGAAAGTGGTAGCGATGAAGAATTTGAATCACCTTCTTATGATGATCTTGTCAAGTTGCTAAACCAATACACTAAAATTATTAGAAAGACAAGAGCTAGAAATGAAAAGCTAGAACTTGAGAAGGACTCACTCTTAGCAAAGTATGACATAGCCGAAAAAGCTAGTGTTGAGCTTAGAGACAAAAATAAAATTGTGTCATCCAAACTCAAGGAGCTCAAAACCTCTAAAAAGGAGCTTAGAGAAAAACATAATAAACTTAAGGGGATACATAATAAGCTTATCACTAGTTATAATTTGCTAAAAGAAGAGTATACCAATCTCAAGATTAATCATGACAATCTTGTTCTTTCTTATGAGTTATTATCCAATGAGCCACATGATGCTACTAACAATGTTGTTAAGATTGATATAGCTACATCATGTAATGACTTAATTGTTGAGAGCATTGAGCAAGGTTCTAGTAGCAAAGGCAAGAAAGTGGTTGAGTCCAACAACTATGATAATTATGTCAAGCTCAATAATGAGAATGAAAAGTTCAAGAAAGATCTTGAAAAGCTATCAACCACCAACATAATTGTGATAGAGAATCTTGACAAAGATTATGATATAGCTCTTGAGAATGAGATGCTTGAAGAAGAGAACAAGAAACTCAAGATTGAGAAAGATCATGATGAACTTAGAGAAGAAAACAAGAAGCTCAAGTTGGAGAAAGAGCATCTCAAGACTGGTTTGAGCAAATTCACAAGAGGCCAATATCGCCAAAGTGAGCTACTCACGAACACCGTAATAAAGATGGATAGAAGTGGTATTAGATACTTGGCAAATCAAGAGAAGAAAGCTTAAGCTCAACATCAACAACAATACAAGTCAAAGCCTAAGCCAAAGAGATGCTTTGAGTGTGGACAAGAAGGTCACTTTGCTCATGAGTGTCAAACTCCACCACCACAACCCTTGCCCAAGCATGCTAGACCCTTTGCCTTCAATGCTCACTATATGCTTAGAAAGAATTCTAGTGGAAAGATGGAAGTCATGTTCTTAGGTTCACCCAATAAGAATAGGCATAAGCAAATTTGGGTTGCAAAGTCACTAGTTGAGAAAGTCAAGGGCCCCCATCAAGTTTGGGTCTCTAAACAACAAGCTTGATCTCTTGTGTATAGGTGAACTACAAGACCGGTGGAAGTTATTGGGTTATTGATAGTGGTTGCACTCAACATATGATCGGTGATCCTCATATGTTCACCTCACTAGATGAAGAAGTAGATGGTTAAGAAAGGATTATATTTGGTGATAATTCAAAGGGCAAAGTTTAAGGATTGGGCAAAGTTGCAATATCAAATAATCATTCAATATCAAATGTGCTATATGTTGCTTCATTGAGCTTCAACTTACTATCCGTTGGTCAATTGTGTGATCTTAGCTTTCAATGTTTGTTTATCGAGAAGGAAGTGGTTGTGTTAAAGAAAGATAATGATCAAGTTATATTCAAGGGTTTTAGATACAACAACCTATATCTAGTTAATTTCACCTTTGAAGATGAAAACTTGAAGACATGCTTATTCACTAAAATATCACTTGGGTGGCTATGGCATAGAAGACTTGCACATATTGGGATGAGCTCACTCAAGAAGCTAATAAAGAATGAATTGGTGAGAGGTATGAAGGATGTGAAATTTGAGAAGAACAAGCTTTGTAGTGCATGTCAAGCCGGCAAGTAAGTTGCTAACACTCATCCAACCAAAGCTTACATGTCAACAACAAGAGTACTAGAGCTTCTCCACATGTATCTATTTGGACCTACAACTTATAAGAGTTTAGGAGGCAATCTATATTGTCTTGTGATTATTGATGACTACTCTAGATATACTTAGGTGTTCTTCCTTCATGACAAGACCGAAGTGGCCGCATGTTTTAAGAAGTTTACCAAGAGAGCACAAAATGAATTTGAAGTGAAGCTCAAGAAGATAAGAAGTGACAATGAAAAAGAATTTGACAACACAAACATTGAAGTATATTGTGATAAAGTTGGGATCAAGCATGAAGTCTTTGCAACATTTTCTCCTCAACAAAATAGTGTAGTAGAGAGAAAGAACCGGACACTTATCACCCTTGCAAGAATAATGCTTGATGAGTACAATACACCCAAACTTCAATGGGCGGAAGCTATCAACACCGCATGTTATGCATCCAACCACCTATTTCTTCAAAAGTTTCTTGGCAAGACCCCTTATGAGTTTCTCAATGGGAAGAAGCCGGATGTCTATTCTTCCGGGTGTTTGGTAGCAAATGCTACATCTACAAGAAGCGGCAACACCTTGGGAAATTCCAAAGACGTTGTGATATTAGTTTTCTTGTTGGTTACTCATTAAAGTCTAAAGCATATTTAGTATTTAATCATGCCACCGGCTTGGTTGAAGAAATATATGATGTGAAATTTCATGAATCTAACGACTCCCAAGGAGCACATGAGAATCTTGATGATGTTGGTGATAAACCATTGAGAGAGGCCATGAAGAACATTCCGGTTAGAGACATCAAGCCCAAAGATGATAAAGATGATGTACAAGTGATTGATCCACCCTCTTCATCAAATGTGCCACAAGATGAGGATAAAGATGGGAGAGTAGAAAATAAAGACACTTATGTCTCCCATGATCAAATGGTGGCACAAGCTCAAGATGTTGATGCTCCACAACCTTCCCCTCAAGTGGTTGATAGAAGAAATTCACCCCTACTACAAGCACATCTACAAGATCTCATCATAGGGAGTCCTTCAAAGGGTGTAATGACTCGCTCTCAAAAACTTGCTTTATTTATTGAACATCACTCGTTTGTTTCTTGCATTGAGCCTAAAAATGTAGAAAAAGCTCTTCAAGATACGGATTGGATAAATGCCATGCATGAAGAGTTGAACAACTTCACCCAAAATGAAGTTTGGTCACTTGAAGAGCGACCACAAGATACAAGAGTCACTGGAACAAAGTGGGTGTTTCGCAACAAACAAGATGATCAAGGCATCATTGTGAGGAACAAGGCAAGGCTAGTTGCAAAAGGGTTCTCTCAAGTAGAAGGGTTGAATTTTAGAGAGACATTTGCACCGGTTGCAAGACTTGAAGCCATTCGTATCCTTCTTGCATATGCATCTCATCATAAAATAAAATTATATCAAATGGATGTTAAAAGTGCATTTTAAAATGGCTTCATAAATAAACTAGTCTATGTTGATCAACCTCCCGGGTTTAAAGACCCTAGATATCCTAATCATGTCTATAGGTTATCCAAGGCGCTATATAGGCTTAAGCAAGCCCCAAGAGCTTGGTATGAGCGCCTTCGGGATTTTCTCATTGAGAAGGGCTTCACCATTGGAAAGGTTGATACCACACTATTCACCAAAGAGCTTGATGGAGAGATCTTCATTTGTCAAGTATATATTGATGATATCATATTTGGCTCATCAAATGAAGACTATTGCAAATAGTTTGGTGAATTGATGTCAAAAGAGTTCGAGATGTCTATGATTGGAGAGCTTATATTCTTCGTTGGTTTTTTAAGTCAAGCAAATGATAGAGGGGATTTTCATCTCTCAAGAAAAATATATCAAGGACCTTCTCAAGAGGTTCAAAATGGATGAATGTAAGCCAATCAAGACACCAATGCCATCTAATGGACATCTCGACCTAGATGAGAGAGGTAAATCAGTTGATCAAACTCTCTACCGTTCTATGATTGGTAGTTTATTATATTTGACCGCATCTAGGCCCGACATTATGTTTATTATGTATATGTGTGCTAGATTTCAAGCTAATCCTAAGGAGGCTCACATGGTTACCGTTAAAAGAATCCTTAGATGCCTTAAGTATACACCAAGCATTGGTCTTTGGTATCCCGAAGGAGCTAGATTCCAACTAGTTGGCTATTCCAATTTGGATTATGCCAGTTACAAAATTGATAGAAAAAACACATCCAGATGGTGCCATTTGCTTGGTAGATCACTAGTGTCTTGGACCTCCAAGAAGCAAAATAGTGTAGCATTGTCCACCGCCGAGGCGGAATACATTGCCGCGGGTGCTTGTTGTGCACAAATTCTTTACATGAAGCAAACTTTGCTAGACTATGGTGTAGTTCTAGAAAAGGTACCTCTCTTATATGACAATGAGAGCGCGGTAAAGCTTGCTAATAATTCGGTTCAACACTCTCGCACCAAGCACATAGATATCCACCATCATTTTCTTAGAGATCATGTTGCTAAAAATGATATATCACTAGAAGGTGTAAGGATCGATGATCAATTGGCGGATATCTTCACTAAACCGCTAGATGAGGCTACATTTTGTCGATTGAGGAATAATCTCAATGTGCTTGACTTTAGTAACTTCACTAAAAATTGAGCTTGTGTTGTCCCTTGCATTGTATTGTAATATAAAACATGTTTAATTTTTAGTAATGCACTTAGGGCTTATCTAACAAGGTTAAGATAACTGCCGAAAAGCGTGTGAAGAAGCTTAACCTGGGATCAAACTTGACAAGCAACTAGACTTACTTTCAAGTATTGCATTGCATGTGCACGTGTGTTGCTTTGTCATTTCTTTTCGATTATTTTTTGAGCACCCATTGTGTTTGCCCACAAATAGGAAGAGCATTTGACGCTTCTATTGATTCTAAACCCTATTGTGGGACCACATGTTGCTCCTCGCCCCTTTTATTGCATATTTTCTTAAAAAGAATTATAGCCTAAGGCAAAATACTTTGAAAAAATTGAGGGTTTAAGAGAGGTCTCTCACATCAGTCCTAATTGGTGTTTATTTGTGTCTTATTGAAGTTGGGACTTGATTGGGAAAAGGCAGCGTGAAGGAACCTTGAAGATTTGCTAAAAAATGGTGACCGGACGCTGCACCGGACTCTGTTTCCAGCGTTCGGTCAGTTCATAAGAGGTGAACAGATGCAGCACAGGAGTGACCGGACGCTGAACAGTGTTCCTCCAGGGTCTAGGGTGAAGATGGCCCTGTGTCCGGTCAAACATAGAAGAAGGTGTCAGGGTCGACTGGACTCTATTGTGCGTCCGATCATGCGGCACCAGACGCGTTCGGTCGTGACTTGAGGGGTTTTGGACTTCTCTGTTGTCGACCGGACTCCGAGTGGCAGCGTCCAGTCGTTGCCATCGGTGCGTCCGGTCAGTTGAATCCGAGTGGATCTAGGTTCCTTCTCTTCTATATCACGTGGGGGGCACCATAAATAGCTTTTCATCGCGCCGTCGTGCCCTAGCCGCTCGTATCTCTACCACCACGCTGCTCTGCTCTGCCGCACCCATGCCGCTTGCGCCTCCACCGCCGCTCCCGCACCTGCGCCTCCACCACTACACCCGAGTCTGCACCTCCACCGCCACGCCCGCACCTACGTCCCACGCCTGTGCCTCCACCACCGTGCCATGCTCACGCCTCCACCGTCACGTGCTTGCACCACTATAGTCATGTAGCCCGAGGACCCGAGCCGCCTACATCGCGCCGTCACGCCACCTCATGGTCTCGCCTACGCTACCATCCACTGCGCCGTCGCACCACCTCGTGTTGCAAAACCCTAGCCCTAAGTGTAACCTTGCAGATGCCAAGTGGTGCCATGTGATCCTCTCCTTTGCTTGTCGATCGCCGGATCATCGGATTTCTTCAGGTAGCAAGCTATCGATTTCAATTTCTTATCTACTGCTTGCTTCTTAGGGTTTCTCGCCTCTAGATGAATATAGTGATTATTTATATTTCCTATCTATTCCATCGTGCAGCGAGTCGGTGCTCTTGTGATTGATTTGATAGTGGCAGCTTTACTCGAGGCCAAGCCCATGAGTACAGATTGAGGCCAAGCCTCACGAGTGTTAGTTGGCAGTTGGTTCTTTTCAGTGGCAGTGATTCTCGTTAACTTCAGAGATGGCATGTTGCAAGAATGTCAGAGGTGGTCCCGGTGATGAGGATCCATGGCCTCCGCCTCGCCTAACTACTCAGCAAAAGGGAAAGGCAAAAAAGACTACAAAGAAGAAGCGGAAGTTAGATGATGTTGAGGTAGAGAGGGCAGCAGCAATGGTAGCCGCCGCAGAGCGTGCCGAGAGAGGTGGATCACGCAGTGGTGTTCGCATAGATGACCAGTTGTCATCGGCTCAGAGGGTCGCCGTCGAGAGGATTGAGACTAGTCTTGGTAGTCCACCCAGGACTGTCATGCTTGGAGGACGGCGTGTCTCTTTAGAGGACGCTCTAGAGGTCTCTCGTCCAGAGGAGAGTCAGACTCAGGGGGAGACAGAGTAGCAGACATAGTCGATAGAGCAGATAGAGGTTGCTCAGCAGGGAGAGCAGGTAGAGGAGACAGAGCAGGCAGCACAGCCATAGCATCGATGCTCCAGTCGCACATGCACTCAGGTGTCACTGAGGCCACCGACACAGAGCTGGGGCTCTCGTCCACCTCCCAGACCATATGGTCCACCTCTAGTGGTTCACCTTGACCTGAGGGCAGCCATAGCCAAACAGGTGCAGCAGCTACGGTTCATTCAGTTTGAGGATTGGTTTCCGCCGAGGCGGGATGAGCGTGCCTCAGAGCACTTCTAGACCGTACTGCAGGAGGATTTCTATAGTGCATATGTCAACAATGGTGTTACTTTTAGATATCAGAGGGTCTGCTCCATAGAGTCTCTTATTGCAGCTGCAGGCGAGTAGATCTGTCCACACCTTTCTTATCTGCCAGGGTGGATAGATCTTCTTGGATGGACAGGTCGCTATGTTCTGTCATGGGTTCGTGAGTTCTACTCCTCTCTGTGGATTGACTCAAGGAACAAATTTATTCACTTTACTTTCAGAGACCGTGACTATAGGCTCCAGAGCTTGAGGGTCAGAGAGATACTAAGGATTCTAGAGTCACCTATTTGCCTTCACGAGGTATGCTATGGATAGATAGAGCCTCCAAGACACCCTCATGCCGGACTTGTGCTACCTACAGATCTCATCAAACCGTGCTTCACAAAGCCATTTGGTGAGGGGTCGAGCAGGACACCACGTGATCTTAGTCCTATAGCTTGGCTCCTTGATGCTATTATGAGGACTCTACTTCTGAGGATGGGCTACCGCGAGGGCCTGACCTATATTCAGCTATGGCTAGTGCATTCCCTGGTGTCTCAGACAGTGTTTGATATTTGGGATGTGATGCTTTTAGAGATGGAGGACACACTAGCAGAGGGCTTCAGAGGTCACCGTCAATGCCTTATGCTCATTGGATCACTTTTCTAATCCGCAAGGCAATTACACAGAAGTCCCCAGAGACAATGGCAGAGTACATCGGTGCTACTACTGAGTTTCCACCATATGACATGAGCCATATGCTATGTCATAGCCATGCCAGGACACCTCGCCAGCCGAGCCATCGCCTAGAGGTACCAGAGATAGTAGCTCAGTAGGATGAGACCATCAAGGGCATTATAGCAACAGAGGAGGAGCTTGATGCACAACAGGAGGCTGAGGTCGAGAGCGACCCAAGTGATAGCTCCGATGATGACTATCAGCCGATTCCATAGATGGCTCCTCGACCACACAACAGAGAGGCCAGTGGGTCCAGCTTCGCTCCACCACAGCCTCCACAGACTGACCCAACACTTCTAGTTGTACATGAGCGGATGAGGTAGGACCAGGCACTCTAGGCATAGGAGACCGCAGCTGCACTTGCTTAGGTTTGGACTCAACAAGATGAGTTTCAGTGGCAGCAGCAGGCCATGCAGCAGCAGCAGCTTATGATTCAGCAGCAGTTACATGGTTTCATGCAGCATGTATTCACTGCTATTGTGATTGCTCCACAGCAAAGTACAACTCAGATAGGCCAGCCTGCCACCACCACTCTAGTGACTCCAGCTGCATAGCCCAATGGGCTTCAGAGTCAGGGACAGCTAGCTCCTCAGTTTGCTTCACCTACAGAGCAGGTGTCCTAGTGGTTTGCTTCACCAGTGACTGCTCAGGGTCCTCACTTTGCTCCCATTGTTACGGGCTTCACTCTGAGTTAGAGTTCTTCAGTGTTGGTGACGAACACCCTAGTCTCTAGGAGTCTCGGTGCTACCTTCAGTGAGCTTACAGGGCAGCCTACACCTTTAGAGTTCTGAGTCCCTGTTCCTACCATAGTTGCTCCAGTTACTAGGACTATCGAGATGATCCCATCGTCTATTGCATCGTTCGAGCCACCTCAGATAGTCAATCCTACACTTGAGGCTTCAACGACAGCGACAGTGGCAATTTTGGCCCCACTTCCTACAGTGATACCTTTAGAGTCACATACCACGCCAGTTACTGAGTAGACCCAGATCGCTTCACTTTCACTTCCAGCTATAGAGGGTTAGATCGCTCAGAGTTCAGTGTTAGAGGATGCTGCTGCTCAGTTCTATATCCTCACCGCACCTCAACGCCCGACTCGTCTGCTCCTATCCCGCCATCTGACCCTTAGGATTTGGTGCTTGATGCCAAAGGGGGAGAGGGAGCGAGTATGTTAGATCTAGGGGGAGTGTGAGGTCTAGGGGGAGTGTGTGAGATAGTCTCGATTCGATTCTTTTGGTCTTTTGTGTGTGATACTTCGTGCATTCATGTTTACTTTCATGCATTACATTATAGACGTGTGATTATGAGACTTATGTGACATGTGTGCTCTATATTATATATATATATATATATATATGTGTGTGTGTGTGTGTGTGTGTGTGTATGTGTGTGTGTGTGTGTCATGTCACTTGGTTATGCTCATTTGCTTTGCTTCCATGTTTTACTCCGATTCAAATGAGCTTTACTTCATGTACTCATGCTTAATTCATATCTTTTGAGTACATCATGTTGGCTTGTGTCATATAAGCATGCCTAACCCCTTTGTTCTTATTGTCAAAAGCTTATATGAACCAAGCATGTTGAAAACCTCACTCATCTCTTTTACATACTCGATGTTGTGTTGTCATCAATCACCAAAAAGTGGGAGATTGAAAGCATCTAGGCCCCTTGTTGGGTTTCGGTGATTAATGATGACACAAGATTACTATGACTAACGTGTGTTTTGCAGAGACAATTTGAGTTAGGTCATGGTAATAGAAATTGATTGGACAATCATGGTTGTCATGCCCCTGTCGATGGAAATCATTTCAGTTTTCAAAGGATGGACAACAAGATTAAGGATGAACTAGTTCTAAGTGTCGTTTGGTGTTGGAGAGACACTTAGAGTAGTTTAGAACTTGTTTTTCCTTTGGCCATACTATTAAGGGGGGTATGGACTAGTAGCTTGACCTAGGTGAGTCTAGTGGGTTAGATGTGGTGCACACTTATCAAACCTAGCACTAGGTAGCTTAGGAATATCCCTAAGGTCAATTGGAGTCAACTTCATTCACATAGGATTTCGAGTTGGAAGTGAATGGAGGGTCAAATAACTGACCGGACGCTGGTCTGGTTGTGACCGGATGCTGGAAGGTGTGTCCGGTCAGTTCATTTGATCAACTGCAGTCGTCTGGTACTGACCGGACGCTGAGTGGAGAATCATTGGACGTTGGGGTGCCTGTGTCCGGTCAACTCCAGAGATGTTCCAGAGAGGCTTTTGCTTGATTGGACGTGTCCGGTGGGTACTGACCGGACGCTGAAGTGACTGCGTCCGGTCGACTCCAGTAAGGTTTTAGAAAGGGTTTTTCTTTACCGGATGCATCTGGTTGGTGCTGACCGGACGCTGGTCAGTGTCCGGTCAGAATTTAACGGCTCTTTCTGACACAGTGGCAGGTATAACTGACCGGAGCGTCCGATCAGCCCGCAGAGTAATGACTCAGCCTCCAAATGTTATGATTTGAGTGAGGGGGTATAAATACTTAATCCACTCGTCCAAAGGAGGTCTCTTGCCTATTTGTTCAGCTGAGAAACACCTTTGGAGTGCAAGGGAGAGCAAGAGCCTAGTGGGGTGATTAAGATTTGAGAATCTAAGATTAAGGACCTCATTAGTGCATAGGGAGTAGCAAGTGTGCATCCACCTTTCTCATTAGGCTTGTCTTGATCAAGTAAGAGTTTGTGCTTGTTACTCTTAATGATCGCCATCACCTAGACGGCTCGATGGTGATTGGAAGCTTGACGATTATCCAAAAGAGCTTGTGGATGACCCAAGTCATATTGTGAGCGGTTGTGGGCGATTCACCGCGATGGAGTGTTAAAGAATCAGCCTGTAGAGAGCACTTGATCCTTACGTGGATCAAGGGGGAGCTACACCCATGCGCGGGTGCTCCAACGAGGACCAGTGGGGAGTGGCGACTTCTGCGATACCTCGGAAAAACATCGCCGTGTTCTTTTTCCTCTCTTTTACTTTAAATATTTATATTTGAGCAATTCATTTCATGTCTTTACATTCCTAGAATTGCCATGCTAGAGTAGTATTGGAAACTAGGGTGCAAAACTTTTGTGCGGAAAATCAATAGAAACACATTCTAGGCACAAGGGGTGAAATGGGCTAAGTGTAAGACTTAATTATTACAAAAATTTAGAATTAGCCCAATTCACCCCCTCTCTGGACATCTTGATCCTTTCATTTCTAATTAAGGAGTTTCTCCTCAATTTATGGTTTCCATTTTCACAACTTTTGCCAAATCTAGATATAGTCATTACATAAAATGCACTATATTTCATTACAAATTTAGAAGTCACAATGCACTATATATATATTTCAGGACGAATGGAGTACATGTGACAACAAATGTCATACGCACACAAAAATCGTCCTTTGTCGATCTTTGCCTCAAAATATTAATTGTTCAACAACTCTAACAAACTCTAACATTAGCTAATTAACTCTTGTGATTGAATTTTGAAAATTCCCCTCAAAATTAAATATTTCCTCCAAATATTATGTTTTGTAACTAATTAAGGAGGTTAATTATAAAAAAAACAGGGGCCTATATACACAGGGGAGAAGGGATCATATGGGTATATACCCATGGCATGGATATATAGATCGAGATGATGTTGATGAATTACTGTAGATTTGTAATAGATATGTTGTCACAATGATTTGAGTTGACCCGGGTGAATGGGGTCTTGTTTAGATTAGGGTTAGGAATCAGTATTTGGCATTATAGCACTTTCGTTTGTATTTGATAATTATTGTCCAATCATGGTCTAACTAGGCTCAAAAAATTCGTCTCGTAATTTACAATCAAACTGTGTAATTAGTTATTTTTTTATTTACATTTAATATTCTATTCATGTGTCAAAGATTTGATGTGATGAAGAGAGAGTGAAAAAACTTTGCAATCTAAACGAGCCCTGGGCATCAGGGCATGTACAGCTTTACCCAGACCGAAGCTCATAGCCTCATACATATAAAACCAAAGCTAGTGTAGTACTACTTCGACGAACTAGTATAGTAGGGATATCACCCCGGACACGCCAAAGACACGACCCATCGATCGTCCATCCGCCGGATCCGGCCGGCAAGGCAAGTAGCAAGAGTCGGCACACAAAAGAAAAAAGTTTCCCTTTTGCTGTTCTGCAGTGACAGTGCGATTAAAAAAAAAACAAGATACCACTAGAGAAGAATGGACAGGTGAGTGAACTCAACGGGATCCGTTGGGCCTAACTCTTACCTAACAGTCTATCATCTGGCTTCCTATGCATGCAGATGCATGCACTGCACCATTTGCACTAATATAATATCCTGTTCTAACATCATTTTTTATATGACTAGCTAGGGATGGAGTATACCATTTATTTGTATCAAAAAATTCTTGATTATTTTTAGATCAAAGACTCAGCCTGATTTTATTAGAAAGCTTACGACGAACCAATTTCTTGATTATTTGTTTGTACATATTATAAGTTTCCCTTGATTTGATTCCTTTTTGTACTGATACCTATATATCATTGTATCGTCCGTATGTAGTGGTTGTTAGCATGCAATCTATTCGTGGTGGCCAAATGCAACCTTATGTCCTATCCTTTTCAGTTCATGTCATCGATAGATAGATGATGGAGATTGACAAAATAAAAGAGATGTGTGAAAAGTTAGTGAATTGTATATGAGCATTCTTTTTTGTCTATAACTCTATAAAGAGAGTTGAATTGTCAATTTATTAGCTTAGAAGTCGATAAATTTGAAGCTGAACACATGAAAAGAATCTACTTATACCACCCTAGCTTATTTTTTACATCAAGTTCTTTCAATTCCGTACATATTCATAAGGGGGGCATTTCACAACCTTATATTATAGCATTTAATAAGTAATATATTGTGCAACCTAACATCATGGTGATGTCAAAAGTATAGTTTTTTTTATCACAGTACAGACCCAGAGGCTCATCCTTATGAACATGCAAAAACCGTCCTACACCTCTGACCACCTAAAAAAACTGAGTCGACAGATCTTGATACCGACGAAGTCATGATAAGAGCCTCAATGTCGGCAAGCACGTCACTTGCCACTAATGAAAGAACAACACTGTTCAATTCTAGAATAAATTTAGAAAAATACGAGCACTGACAAGTCAAAAGACTTGAAGTTGGGGAGACAAATTCCACGATAGAAAACCCAACAAGCCGAGCTATGCTCAACTCGAGTATAGTTGATTTATGCATATACTAGTAACTTGCATTATAATCTAAAAATAGAAAATAAAAACACATTTTTAGTACATAAGATGATTTGTAGTTTACACTACAAAAAAAACCTTTATACATGATGGTTTATTTTAGTCACAGATAAGCAAAAATGCGTCACGGTTAACTTACCATGACGATCGAAAAAAAACCGTCATGTATCCCGCGTCATACATTTGCTAGACCAAATTGAGCCGTCATAGATTGACATTTGTGTTCGTCATGAATTAGTTGTCTGTATCCTATAACCAGCCCATATCCAAGCCTAGATCCAAACAATAGTGACAAAAAAACATCACAAATTAGTGCCAAATCATCACAGCATTAACCATATAATCAACATTAACCATGTCACACATTAAGACACACTCATGAAACACAAACTGGAACAAAGCTCACAATTGACAAAACATTGCTCATCATTTTCATTGAAACCATACCTTTGTACTTATACAATTTTTTACAAGAAATACTAAGGTAATAACCAAGCTACACTCAAGTACCTACAAAACTAAGATGTTGGCTTGTACAGCACACAACTCATATGAATTGCTCGCACAACAAAATCTTTTGTCACTAACAAAAATAGGCATTAATACTGCAAAGATAGCTTCATTAAATGCCTGCAAAGAATACTTGATCAGTAATAATTGTTTATTGATTCATAACTTATTTTCAGATCATTAAAATAGGCATTAATATTGAAAAATAATATTGTAAAACAAGAATATTGTTGTTTTCTACAGTAGACACACAAGAAATGAAAAAAATGTAGCACATCCCTGACTGATATGATAGAAAAATACTGATTTATAGCCAAGCAAATGTTGATGTGGAGAAGAAAAGAGGGGAGAGCTGGGCTCTGATGCAAGCAACGAGCTGTGCACGAAAGCATATGCAGTGATGGGTCCATACATTCAGCACGTTCGCTTGTTGGTTTCAGCCAGCCAACAGTGTTTTCCTCTCACAAAAACCAGCACCAGCCAGCCCAAACCAGCACCAGCACCAACCAGCGAACAGGCCCATTAAATGGATGTGAGAAGGATTAAGAAAGAGAAAGTGAGGCATGGATAAAAATAGCAATAAAAAGGTTTCTTATAGACAAATAATATACCACCATTGTATAGCTTGGCTATTATAAATTGGATTATAGCCAAATACTTGGCTCTAGCTTTTGGTGTGGTGAGCCTAGGCCACCACCAATCAAACGTGCGCAACAATTGCCAAGGAAACACGGTATTGGGTGAACAATTAATCCATCATGATGGTATCTTGGTGTCTTGGTTAAGGGCGCGTTTAGTTGGCAAAATTTTTGGTTTTTGGTACTGTAGCACTTTTGTTTGTATTTGGCAATTAGTGTCTAATTATGGATTAATTAGGTTCGAAAGTTTCGTCTAGCGATTTCTCACCCAACTGTGCAATTAGTTTTTTTTCGTCTACATTTAGTACTCCATGCATGTGCCGTAAGATTCGATGTGACACTTAGGGATAAAAATTTTTGGGAACTAAACAAGGCCTAAATACTAACGAAAGAAGACAGAGGGAGTACTGTATGTACTCTAGCCTAGTAGTACTTCCTCTCTGTCCCTGAATAAATAGATTTTTCTTGTAAGCTTACGATAGATTAGCACGACAGGTGAAAAGGTCATACTACTCTTCGTTAACTAAAGTAGTTGCACACAAATCAGTGATTGTTACAGTAGCACACTGATTATATCATTTACAACATACATCCAACTACAGAAACTCAAATTGGATTGGAAGATGAGAGGGGGGTTTGAAGGGGGAGAGGGTGAAGTAAATGCGAGGAGACTTGAAAAAAAAATGAGCCGGTGAAATGTTTAGCCTTCTAGAAATTAATTAATTTATTGTAGACGAATTCTTTAAGCTAGAAATCTATTTATGCCTTGTTTAGATTAGGGTTAGGAATTAGTATTTGGCACTGTATCACTTTCATTTGTATTTGATAATTATTGTTCAATCATAATCTAACTAGGCTCAAAAGATTCGTCTCGTAATTTACAATCAAACTGTGTAATTAGTTTTTTTTTATCTACATTTAATACTCCATATATATGTCTAAAGATTTAATATGATAAAAGAGAGTGAAAAAACTTTAATCTAAACAAAGGCATTGTATAGAGACCGAGAGCGTATAGACAGGAGTAGTTGAGTTAAACTATCGACAATGAGTAGAATGGAGTGAGATAGCTAGGATAGGATAGGAGTAGCTAGCTAGGTAGCTAATGGAATTGATCGAAGTGGTACACAACAATAAATAAATTAATAAGCAATGAAGTGAATAATCAATTTGATGCTAGTACGTACTTGTACTCCATCCTTCCCTCCTTACCCTCACTGCACTGGGAGTAATGATATTCTTAATCAGAGTGAGTGACTGAGTGAAATAAATGGAGAGACAACCCCCTCGCGAGCAAACCACCACCACCATCCACATCTGAATGAAAAAAAGGCACTGACCCCAGAGCAGACCGAGAGAAACCCCCAAGAAGAGAAGAAAAGCTCGCTCGCTAGCTGCCGCTGCATGCTGAGCCTGAGATCGAGGAGCAACCATACAGCACACGCACGCAGCTGATCTAGCGGGTTCGGAGCCAAGAAGCCCAAGCTAGCTAGCGAGTCGGCGACGTGCAGACGTGCAGAGTGTCGGCCTTGGACCCAATCATGGCCGGTGCCGGCGGCGGTGAAGCAGCGGGCGTCGTGGGGGGCGGCGAGTGGCCCTTCACGGCCGACGACGCGTACTACGCCGACTCCTCGGCGGTGTTCGCGGAGCTCACCGGGTGCTGGGCCGCCGCCGGCGGGACGACGACGGAGGAGCTGATGATGTCGATGATGCTGCCGCCGCTGGATCCGCCGGAGGATCATGGGGGCACACCGCCGCCGCCGCCGCCGCCGCCCTGCTGCTTGTCGGAGGAGCAGGCGGCGGTACTGGCGACGACGACGGTACTGACGCCTGCCGGGTCCGCCGTGTCGGTGGATGGCGGCGCGTCGTCGGCCAGCTCCACCGACGATGGCGCCGCCGCGGCGCAGGAGGAGGAGGACGACGACGGGGCGCCGGCCGCCGCTGCAGCCACCGAGGCAGCGTAAGTGACTGTGCCGCCTATGCTCAACCAGTCCAATTCACACTAGCTAGCACTAGCAGCTCCTTCCCTAGCTTCTTCTTTCATGTCCATGTCCATCTATCTCCGATCCCAAATTAAACCCGTAACTGTCACTAGCCTAGGAGTACTAATTCCTAACTCCTGATTGCGCATTCCACCTGATCTAATCTCTCTCTCTCTCTCTCTCTCTCTCTCTCTCTCACTCACTTACTTTTTATTCAGGATTTAGTTTCGCTTGAGCTGAAGCCATCAACTTCCACATTTCACCTCTTTCTTTCTTTTTTTCCCTTCTCTTCATCTTTCTTTTTAAAAAAACACACACACACACAAGTGTGTGTTTGTTGGATTCGTTTCAACCTTTGCTTTGCTTCTTCTTACAGTATTAATTATTATTACTGCTTTCTCTCCTCCGTTCTAAATTATACGTCGTTACATAGTTTTTATTACATATTTAGATACGTGTTATGCTTAGATATATAATAAAATCTAGGTATCTTAAAAAATACTGAAACGGCTTATAAGTATAATTTAAAGTGAACGGAACGGAATTGAAGGGAAGCGAAGCGGACGTTGCGGCGCGATTCTCGTGCGCCACGGCAAATCTATATAGCCACTACACTCCTTTGACTATCCTACAGTAAATCCTATAGCTAGTCCAATAATAATAATAATAATAAAATAACACAAGAGCCACGCGGTTTCTCCTTGTTCACATTATCACCTTACCTTCGGATTTATTTCTTTTGCTTTTTTTATCTTTTTCATTCATCTTCACTACAAAAATTATAATAGTCCATGCCTGTGATTTTTTCCCCATTATTACTTGTGATATATGTACTCTTACCTCTCTATTCCAAAATTATAAATCAGTTTGAATTTTCTCGGGACTTAACTTTTACTATACATATGTATAGAAAAAAACTATGTACATACATTCTCAAAAAAAAAAAAATCATGTAACTAAAATTAAAACTATTCATAATTTAAAATGGAGAGAGTACTTGTCACGTCGTAATAATAACAATAATAAACATGTACACATCAGATGAGACACTGATTGTCAAGTCATGTCCGGCCTCCTCCAATCTATCGACAGAAGAATGCAACCACAGCTATGCACGATGGACGATTCATATATTCATATATAAATATATAATGCTATAGCATGATGCAGCTAGCTAGCCAGCAGGTAAGATCGTTCGGTGTTGACACGTACGTACCTTCATCTCATCACATGCATGCAAGCAGGTCACCGGCCACGTACGATATATATATATATATATATATATATATAGAGAGAGAGAGAGAGCGCGCGCGCGCTACGTAGCGCGCGTAGCTTTTTTGAGTTACAATAAACTAAAATTTATGATATTAACTATAAATGGTTTACTATAACATTATAGTAACTGAATAACTATCATAAATATATGAGGCTTCGGTACATGCATGTACATATATACCAGCCTCAGCACGCAGCACATAACGTCTTCACCGTACCTGTACCTTCGTTCACGTCACAAATAATAAAGATACTTATTAGTCATCATATATATGAATGTTTGCAGGAGCAAGCCACCGGCGCCGGGGAAGACGAAGTCATCGTCGGCGGGACAGAAGCGGGCGCGGCAGCCACGGTTCGCTTTCATGACCAAGAGCGACGTGGACCACTTGGAGGACGGATACCGATGGAGGAAGTACGGACAGAAGGCCGTCAAGAATAGCCCCTTCCCAAGGTATATATGCATTGTCCATGTGTATATGCCCCATTTCGATTCTTTTTTGCTGTTGTTTAGGTAATATATAATTTTATCATTGTTTGACCACCTAGAGCAGAAATGAATTTTTATCACAGTCAAAAACGATTTTCAAGGCCAGTTTCTAAACCAACACTGCACCACCTCCACGCCCCAAACATACGTTTTTCAGCGATGGTCGCTTTAGGACAACTGTCCCTGAAAATAGATTATATAAATATAGCTAGTATACCGAGAGTGCATGCATCATATACTTTATTTATCTTTCTATATATATAAGTAAAAATTATAGTTCAATATTTATTTGATCCGTTCAGCATATGGCAATGCATGCATATACGTACAAATTCCAGCATTCACTTTGTACCTTGTATGTATGAATGAATGAATGAATGAATCACACTAAACTCATTCAAATACTGTTACGGGTATTCAATATTACACGGATTGCAATTAGGTATGATATAATAAAAAGTACAGCTCCTACTTAATGCATACTTTACTTGGTTTTATAAACATTTCGGTACTTTTAAATGAATAAAATAAATTTTCAACTGATCTGATTGGAATGCTGGCAAACATAACATCAGTTAAAAGGGACAGCTGATGATCGATACATGCATCTGCATCTGAAGCTCTGAAAATTGAACTCTAAAATGATCAAGTTATGGATGCATGTGATGGATGATGCATCATTCCACCTGGCAGGAGCTACTACCGGTGCACCAACAGCAAGTGCACGGTGAAGAAGCGGGTGGAGCGCTCCTCCGACGACCCATCCGTCGTCGTCACCACCTACGAGGGCCAGCACTGCCACCACACCGTCGCCTTCCCGCGTGCCCACCACCTCCACGCCGCCGCCGCACTCGCCGCCGGCCACCACCACATGCCATTCCAATTCTCTGCCTCCGCGCACAACCACCACCACCACCTCTACGGCGGCACCACCAGCGGCGTCACCGACCACGGCCACCTGCCGCCGCTGCTCCTCCCGACGACACCCGCGCCGCCTCAGCAGAGCGCTCTCAACAACAGCGACAGCAACCTAAGGCCGCCGCCGCTGCACTGCAGCCACCAGGACCTGCTGCTGGCGGCAGCGGTGGCGGCAGCGGCGAGTTATCCCTTGTCGTCCTCAGCTGCGATGTCGTCGATTCCAGTGGCTTCCGTGTCAACGACGACGACGACTTCGTTGCCGCCGCCGCCGGTTAGCAGTGCTGCTGCTGCTCCGGCGGCCGTCGACAAAGGGCTTCTTGACGACATGGTGCCGCCGGCGATGAGGCATGGATAGAGTTAATTAATTACTTTAATTCGATGGATCCATGCATCAGTTTATTTTGTTGCTTTTATTATTAATCTCTGATTGGACAGATAGATCGAGACAAGAAGAATTGATTGTAATATATATATATATATATATATATATATATATATATATATATATATATATATATATATATATATATATAGGGTGGTGGTGTCAACTGTCTAGCAGCAATGGCAATCGGCAGCATTGGATAAAATATTAGTCACACAAGGTTATTGTTCCAATCAAGAGCTCTACTGATTTATATACATTGCAGTTACTATTAAGCATGGCATATATACTACTACTAGTTCAGAATTAATAAACTTGCCAGATCCTGTGTGTGTTTATGCTATTTGTAGTTTGTGATAGTAATGTAGCCATGCATATACAGCTTTCCATAATCTTCGGTGTTTGTGGTTAATTTCCATTTATGCCTTGTTCGGTTCCCAGCGAATGGATGCCTGCCTGGAACGATTCCAACCTGAAATGTTGTGCTAATTTATACTATCTTTGATCACGTGGAATGATTCTGGCTAAATGACGAGCCCTTATGTTGCCTTCGACTTCCTCTTTTCCAAATTATAAGTTCTCTACCTCTGAGTGACTATGCACCTGATACACTTATTTTATATCTCTTCAGCTTGATTCTTTTCTTCCTGGGATGTATAAGGGACATGCATGCATGCACAAAGTTGCACTTGCACCCACCTATCATAGGAATATGAATACTGCAACTTTGCATCTTGGGGCCTTTTCTGCAATGTTATCTTCAATCTTGTGTGAATGGATTGTTCAGTATTCCTAATGTCTATACGAGACCCCAGTGTTCACATTCAGTGTTTTTTGTTCAGTACTCTGATCCCAGTGTTCACATTAAGTGCTTTCTATGTGTGCCGCTTTTGCTAATCAGAAATTTGTCTCTGAATGAAAAATAAAAAAGAGCACAACGTGCCGGAGAAAAGTCTTATGCTCTGTTACATTTTATTAGGAGTACTATATACATCAGAAATCGATTGATCAGCTACGCCACCGCCGGCATGCCGTTGAGCCAGGCGTCCTGCGGCTTGCCGACGGCGTAGACGACGAAGCCGATCTCCCTGAGCTCCCCGGCATCGACAACGTTGCGGCCATCGAAGACGAACGCCGGCCTCATCATGCCGTCGAATACCCGGTGGTAGTCCAGCGTCCTGAACTCGTCCCACTCCGTCAGCACGCAGAGGCCGTGCGCGCCGTCGGCGGCCTCGTACGCGTCCCTCGCCACCTCCACCTCCACCTCCACCGCCGCCGTGTCCATCCGTATCTGCGTCTCGCCCACCACCGGGTCGTACACGCTGACGCGGGCCCCGTCGGCCAGCAGGCCCCGGCACACGTCCACCGCCGGCGACTCCCTCGTGTCGCGCACGCCCTTCTTGAACACGAGCCCCAGCACGGCCACCTTCTTGCCGGCCACCGTGCCGAGCATGGACGCCACCACGCGGCGCACGAACCGGCCCTTCTGGTACTCGTTCACGGCCACCACCTGCCGCCAGTACTCCGCCGCCTCGTGCAGGCCGTGGCCCTCACAGGCGTACGCCAGGCTCAGCACGTCCCGCCGGAGACTCGGCCCGCCGAACCCGACGCCGGCGTCCAGGAACCACATGCCGCAGCCGACGCGGCCGTCGCTGCCGACGGCGCGCGCGACGTCCGAGATGTCGGCCCCCGTGGCCTCGCACAGCGCCGAGAGCGCGTTCACCGACGACACCCGCTGCGCGAGGAGCGCGCTCGCCGCGAGCTTGGTGAGCTCCGCGGACCGGAGCCCCGTGGTGACGATCCGGTCCTCGGGGACCCAGTGCGCGTACACGTCCGCCAGCGCGCGCACGGCGCCCGCGTCGGTGTCACGGCCGCCGATGACCACGCGGTCGGGGCACAGCAGGTCCCGCACGGCCGTGCCCTCGGAGAAGAACTCCGGATTCGAGAGGACCTGGAACGAGCCTCCGCCGACGCCGCTTCCGGTGACGTGCGCCTGGAGGATCCTCTCCATGGCCTCAGCGGTCCTGACGGGGACGGCGGACTTCTCAACGACGATCTTGCCCGTGCCAGGGCGGGAGCGGGACGCGGCGGCGGCGACCACGCGCGCCGCGCTCTCCCAGTAGGCGAGGTCGGGCGCCCTGCCGGCACCGAGACCGCGCGCCTTGGTGGGCGTGTTGACGGACACGAAGACGATGTCGGCGTCGGCCACGTGGCGGTCCACGTCGGCGCTGAAGGTGAGGTTGCGGCCGCGGCAGGCCCTGACGACGGCGTCCAGGCCCGGCTCCAGGACCGGGAGGCGGTCGCTGTTCCAGGCGTCGATGCGTGGCCGGGACCCGTCCACGACGGCGACCTCGATGGCCGGGCATTTGAGCGCCATCACGGCCATGGACGGGCCGCCGACGTAGCCGGCGCCGATGCAGCAGATCTTCACCATGCCCAATCGACCTCAAAGCAACAAGAAGATGACTCAGACATCGAAGCAACAAGATGATCTTATAGACAACAAAGTAAGACAATGCAAGCTAACATCCCCTGGATAATCTGCCATGGTAAGCACAAGTAGCAGCAAGACTGCAGTGCAAACGAAATGGCGTCAATCAACAACTAAAATTTACCGGTTGTGAAGAAGCATGCAAGATGTTGACGAGGAGGGAGGATTGTGAAGCATTAGTCCTGTGTACAACTCTTTAAATACCGGTTGTGCACCCTGTTCGCTATCGTTTATATGGCTTATAAGCCGATGCTGTTTTGTTGTGAGAGAAAAACACTGTATCGGCCCCGTTTGGCTTATCCTATATTCAGCTTGTTAAGCTTCTTTTTTCAGCCGGAACGGTGTTTTTCTCTCATAACAATTCAGCCAGAACAGTGTTTTTTTAGCCAGTTTCAGCCAAAATTCTGCCAGCCGAACAGGGCCATCATGGCTGATAAGCATGGCTGAACAGTGTTTTTCTCTTGCAGTAACTTTAATCCTGCCATGGAAGATGAGAAAAAAGCAGAGAATAAAGGAACAACATGAGCTGATCCAACCTGCCAAAACCCCTCACATAATTCTCAAAGGCTCATTCAGGACGTGCCACCTTAACAAGTCTAGAGACCAAAAGGTAGAAGATGCCATGGATTGAGTTCAAAACGTCTGGCGGTTTTGCTACTTTTACAAGAAAAAATAGAGATGGCTCGTCAAAAGAAAAAACACTTACGCATTACACGCGTTGCTCCATCCATGTTTGGGAACATGGCAGATTCGAATACATGGAATGGGGCTCAGAAGCTGGCATAACCAAGATGCATCGAGGAAATATGACAGCTATGTACATAAAAAAGGCCTATAAGCGCGCGCGCACACACACATCAGAGAGCGGGGCAATCACACATTCACACGACACCGAAACTGATTCAGGAATAGAGAGTGCACAAACCTTAATTGTTACTAGGTGAGCCTGAGACAAGGTTTGACCGAAGTGTGTTGATCTGGAAATTTCAGACATCTAGTTCAAGTTAAGTTTGAACTGAGACTTGCCTTCAATCCTTCCTAACTATCCAAACAAAGCTGAAATGAATTGCACCGCACAAGTTCATGTACAGAATCTTCCTGAAGACGCGCACTCTAACTCTTAATAAAAGTAATTGCGCTGTTTAATTTCGTGTACAAGGTATTTCTGTAAACAAATAGGAGAGTATCAACAAGGTTCAGCCCTGGTTGAGTTACAAGTTTCATCTGGGTACAACATGAGACTGATGACACTGCTACAGTGGAGACCAAACGCAAGAATGAATTAACTTCTTCTTTCGAGTTCTCTTCCCAGCTGCTTCAAACTGGCATTCTATGATGGGGGTCCTAGAGGCACCAAACTGTACAACGGAAACCAATCACCCATAGAAGCAAGCACTACTCACTTTCATAATCATCCTCATCTCCGAACGAGAACACTGAGGCGTCTGCTGCAATCGCCTTGAATTCGCTCATGCTGGAAGAGTCAGCAGCTGTAGGTGGTGCTGTGGTGGAGCTGGCCTTGCTGCTGACTTCAGTTTTGAGAGATGCGCCATCAGGTGCCTTTGTGGTTCCTTGTTCGCTGGTTATTGCTACTTTATCCAGCCTACTAGCAGCAGCTGATGCCGCCTCCTGCACATTGCTTGTTTGGGATGGTTTAGCAGCATTTACACTACTTTGACCACCGCCGGCAGTCTTCTCCTTTCTTCCCTTGGATGATCCATCCTCCCCATCACTGTCGGAGAAAACTTCATCTTTATCATTGCTTCCAGTTCCCTTGTTGGATTCTGCAGGTGCAGCATTATTTTCTTTCGCAACCGTGCTAGCCGAGGAATCAGCATCAGATTTAGTACCAGCAGGTCCAGCGGCTGGTTTTGGTTTTGGTGGTTGCGAGCCATCGTAATCTACCAGGACAACCTCAACCTGGAATCCAGGTGATGGCAATTTTCTCTGGATAAAATTATAAAGTATTTAGTTTCAAGTCCCCAAAAAAATGGTAAACAAAACAAGAGCCACAACATTGCAACAGCTGTCACTGATAAGTGATAACAGAATGAAATAAGCAATCCTTAGATAAATAACTAACTGTTGATAAAATGTCTGTTTCCTTCACCTACTGATCATAAAATGTTTATGCATGGGCAAAATTAGTATATGCAGTGAAGTAAACAAGGCGAGGCTACACAATAGTATTCAGTATGGTAATGCTTGGAGCAGAGAGTTGATATGAAAATACAAAGTGAATCAGGAAAAATAAAAACTAAGGCATCAACTATACGATACGGAGAACATTCTCAAAACTACCTAAGTTGTGTGAACAAACTAGTATCTAACATTTGAATCCGACATCATAAAAACAAAGTATGAACACAAAGAATTCAGGATTTATTGGCACATCTTGTTAAATAGTTTCATATTCGCTCTTCACAAATAGTTATAAATATTATTAACAATGAATAAGCCTTCACCTTGTCAAAATCATCAAGATCAGTTGGATTCAAAGTCACCCTGTTCTCCATCATTGTTGTATTTAGCCAACTGAAAAGGATAGGGGAAGAAATGAAATTAAATATCAGGACAATAATTCTTTTCCGGATTCCCATGTGAAATGTTGGTGCCATCCAATCGAGATAATATACATATGTGCATGCAACTTACATAAAATGGAATAAAAATAAAATGAAATCATTAAGTAACAGAGCACAGATATGTCTAGGAAATATTATTATTATTAGTTTAATACTACATGGAGCTCACCAGTAAAAATCTCCCTGTCGATCATGAAACTGGATCTTGAAATCACCAGCTACCTCGGCTAAGCCAGGTTCCCCCGGCAATGCAAAAACCATAATCCCCTTCTTTGGTGCACTAAACCAGAAATCTTCTGGCTGAAATTATGGTAGTAAATTTAGATTACAATGGAGATTACAGAGGAACAACGTTCAGCATAAAAGTATGCATAAGTAAATATCTAGAATGGTACAAATTAGTTTTAAGTCATAGAAAAATAAGACATATTTCTTTTGTATTTTTTTTGTTAGATAAGAGACAGCAAGGAGAAGCATCTTTCTGGGAATGCCTTCTTGTTATTTATGTCCAGAGGAACACATGAAACAATGCAATATTTTGAGTTTATCCTCGAGCGTAGTTTGCATATCAAACATATGCTGTACTAAGAGACATAGCCATGCAAATATCAATACATTGGTCAGTGGTACTAGTCATTTAAGTTGGCTTCAAGTTGTACGATATCCTTCCTAAACAGTGAGACATTCCTTTATCTAGCATTGCTATATAAAAAGCAGTGGTGCCCTTACCCACTATGCAAACAGGCATCAAACTATGAAGAATTCATAATATAAGCTACCCAAATATTCCATAGCAAACTGAA
Source organism: Miscanthus lutarioriparius (assembly GCA_904845875.1). Lineage (NCBI taxonomy): Eukaryota > Viridiplantae > Streptophyta > Magnoliopsida > Poales > Poaceae > Miscanthus > Miscanthus lutarioriparius. The sequence goes on along the minus strand of CAJGYO010000003.1, from coordinate 120,109,540 downwards.
CAGAGACGAAACTATAAACCTAAGAGTAACTGAACGCAAAATAAGAGTGGTTCACAAATGAAGATGCTTACCATTAGTTCTTTTGTTCTTGGATGCTTCTTTGTAGAAAAAAGAACGCCTGCATAACAGATTGATTAATTGATACACTAGAACATATCAAGCCACAGTATATTCTTAAATTATTGTATCATGACATATGGCAACTTCAGTTTCAATTAAATGGACATACCATTGTGATTAGAGACTGTAATTGATGGCCTAATCCAATAGGGGCATCTATGAAGACGAAACCCTCTAAGCATACACCTGGAAAGTGTAATAACATGGTTAATTACTAAAGCAAAATACACATGCATATCATTTTGACACCATGGTTGAAAAGGTATAAATACCTTCGGGGTGGCTGATTTTCACCATTGAAGTAAGTTAAGATGCGCTCGAAATACTTCACATATCTCTGCAATTTTCCCAACATGTTCAGTAAAGACAAAAGTTATATGAATCAACTTTCATAACTATGAGGGTCACTCACAATCTGACTTGGGAGAATAAGCCCTTTTCCATCTACACATCTTTTCTGGTTATAGTATTCAATGGACTCCTCAGCAGTAGGAAAGAACTGTGTTACAAAAGGGGAAAAAACTCCAATTGTAAGAAATTTGGTTAAGATTTTGCAGTAGGTATCATTCTGATTGGTATGTAGATACAATGCATGGTAACCTTACCTTTAGAAATAGTAGAAGACTCGAGATCATCAATCCTGTCCTTGCCTTACCAGCTTTGCAATGGACAACCACCACATTCTCTATATCCTCCTTCAACCATGAGTAGGCACTATGGCAGAATGATATGACAAGTTGTATTGGAGGACAGTTATGATCATCAAAAGGAAAGCAGGCCACCTGAAAGACGCACACAAAATTAGATTTTCCAATATAATACACCAACAAATTCATCATGCTGCAAGGCCAAACGGTTGACATCAAGGCACAACAGAAGTATTGTCAAATTACCAAAATACAATAAGGAAACTGAGACAAAGATGGGAACACTTTATACATCAGCAGATGTGCCACTGAGTTTTTAGTATTTTTTTTTTGTTGGTGGCTGGGAGTATCATGCCTTAGGTGTACTATAAATGTGGAAATGGTAAGCAACCCATACCTTTCCTTCAAAAAGAGATGCATCATATAGCCTTTCGGAACAAAGATTGTACACCTTATACTTCCCCTGTAACATAATGATTAAATTAGAAGACTAAAATGCATGATTAGTTCAAAATTCCTATTTCTTATAGTGCTACAAAAAAGATAAGCCCTCAAATGCAGGTTCTCTTTATAATTAAAGTTCAGAATCTAGACTTATCTAGCTGCCTTGAATACTGGAAACTAAATAGACAAACAATGCACTTAAGCACATTAACTTTCTTTTTGTAAGAAGGAAAAGGCAATACACTTACCAGGAGGGGAAAGGAATTTTGAAAATGCATGGGGATAAAATAAAGCATGCTCATTAGACAAGATGAAATGTTAAGTAAGCACCAAAACTAATGGTCTTATAGTGCTCATTTCATGATAAAAACATGCATATTCTATGAAATTATGAAATTGTTAATATGTATAATAATTATGGGAAAGATGACCATGTAAAAAAATTGTCAGTTTTTCTCTTTTTTCCCTCACGGAAAACAGAGGGAATCCCCTCCTAAAGTGAGCACCCGGGTTTGGGCCCAGGTGCCAAGCTCCTCTCCAAGGTCCTCAGTTTTGTTCTTTAATACAACTAGTAAGCTGTTAAATGATATGTTTGGGTGAAGTAGATCGAATACGAACCAAAAAAAAGTCTGAGCACATTCATATTTATAGCTCAAATTAACAATGAAGAAACTACTGACAGAGGGGGAAAATTCAAACCGTATTAGTTTCGGTAGAATTTGGTAGTCAAATCAAATAAAACAGATTATTCATTTACACATTACATCCCTACTGCTCTAACACCGATAATATCCTTCTAAAGTTATTCCTGTCTCATTCTCAGAGGATGAGCTATGAAGTGGCTTGCTCTATTGAACCTAGTCCTTGACTGCCAAAGATGGCTCGTGCTACATTAATAACATGAAGACAATGCAGTAAGTTCAAGGTATGGTGGTGTAGGAAAATGGACAAGAATAGCAATAAACTATAACCAACAATATGAAATGTGTCACCTGGGAAGCATTTATGCTAATTTTTAAGAAACTTAATAACAAGCAAAAGTTACCTTATGGTGCATTTCAAAGAACCTGATGACTTCCTCCATGTGGTTGCGGTAGAAACCCTGAAATGGAGTATTACTTTCCCTTTTTCCATGAGGGCATATAAAAGGGAACAAGCTTTAAGGAACATCGAAATCTCGCTTGTATACTGACCTCAAAGTATCCAAAAAGCCCTGAACTCAAGTCACCAGCGGGAAAACCCATAGCAATTATGTTCTCAGTAATATATGTCATGTCTAAATCAAATCCTCCTTCCTGAGTAAGTAGCAGAATCAGATCATTACACCTTTCCATTATATTAAATCTACAAAACTTAATCAACTAAAGGATCATCACTAATATGATCTGACATACAATTCCTTCAGGTGTTAATGACAACAATCAACCCCACATGATTTATAAAAAGGTTAATCAGCATCATCAAATTGATGATTCTTGCTCCTGTAAGTAAATTTTCCGTTCTCCAATTGCCCTTAGTGTTTATATCAAAGTACATAGAAGTGATGATTTATTATCATCATCAGGCACAAATCAAGATCTCCCTGATTGAGAAACTAACGTTCAACAAGGTCACCTAGGATCTAAGCATCACCCTACCATGTGCCTAGGACCCATAGATATTGAGAGCATGTGTAGAAACACAAAATGAGAGAATTAGATAAACCTGAGTAATGTGTACAAACTTGCTGCAAGTTAGATATGAGCAGATAGATTATTATATAGATTTAAGTTGACAGTCATTAGCATCGATGCACACTGGCACAAAAGCACATTATGCAACAAGTTTACCATCACTGAATGAAGATGATGAATGGACACTTGTGTGATTGTATCTTGATTATGTTACACTAGAGAACTGAACAACAAGAGTACTCGAAGATGTCAACTTTTCATCTTTAGATGCCCATGTAGAACTAGAAGTACCTGGTATCGTCTTTTATTCTGTGAGACCATGTGGCGAGCCTTGACTTGCACTGCCTTTACAGCATTCTTAGAGGAATCCACGATGCCTTTCGTCAAAGAACCAAAAACACCGGGCTGTCCTGTTGTTGGGGAGGTGCTTCCTTCAGCACCCTCATCTTGCTGTGCCGCTTTTGGAGACATACGCAGTCCAAGGCCACTTGTTAAACGGGCAAAGGTATTCTTTCCTGTAGGTGATTCTTGACCTGATGAAGGCTGGGGGATTTTTAGGTTCTTAGCCCAGGAGGATAAACCAGATGCAGAAAGCACGGATGCTGGCGCCTCACGCCCTGCAGCATCTTCTGCAGGAGCAGCGGTAGGTGCAGGAGCTGCACCGGCAACCTGACTGGGAGAATCAGTTGAAGCAGCCGGACGAACAGGATCAGCACTGGTAACAGGAGGTGTTGCAACTGGATCCTGATTGTCCGAACTAGTGGGTGGCAGATCTGATGGCTTGACTTGCTGCTCTTCCATGATTGTGTAATCGATGTTAATTATTCCGAGGGACTAGAAAAGCATGTAACATCTGCAAGACCATTACACATGGACACAAGTCAGGAAGCTCAGGCTTGACCTAAGAAGGCGACGACTTCCTCCTACCTAGAGGCGGAGGCGAGGGAGACAGGATCGAGCTCCGGAGGCGAACTTGCGTCGCAGAGGAGCGCCGGCGCAGGAGGTGGTGGTGGCGGCGGCAGAGGGCAGCGTGGGAGAGACGGCGCCGACGAGATCCGAAAGGAGACGAGATCCGGTTCCGGTGCGCGAGGCGAGGGGCAGTCGGCACCGCACCGGGTGGACCCTGAGCAGCAACGCCACTGACGTGTGGGCCCTCGCACCACGCGTTCTGCATCCGCCGGGCCGTAGAGCGATGCACCAATGGGCCAGGAGGCTTACCAGCCCAACCGAAGGGAACGCAGTAGAGAGAATTCCTTATTTGACACCTGCCAGGAGGCTTTTCTTCACTCTATTTGACACTCACTTCAACTTTCATCCCTAATTTGACACTACCGAAAAAGACGTTTTGCCTCGAAAAAAACGTGAAGCAAATTTGAGAGGAAAAAAAACCTGCGTCACGCCTCGATGCATGCGTTCAAACCATCAGCCATCCTTGCGCCTAGGGGCAAAAACGTTTTTAATGAAAAACCGAAACCATCAGGGAACGGAAAAAATTTGAGGGCCAAAAAGGAAGGTGACTGTCCAAATAAGGCGAAGTCCACTATCTAACGAAACCATCCTTCCTAAAAAATAAAAAACCGAAACCATCACGCTTCCAGGTGACTGTCCAATAAGGCGAAGTCGGAATCTAAAGACGGGTTATCTGGGAGATCGATGCGAGAGAGACAGCTTTTTAGAAGTATCGAGTTTGTACGTGGGCATAAAGACTCAAATATTGACGCTCACAGGATAGTTCGTAGCTCGATCCATGCTGAGTTTAGGCGGCATGTTTGGTTCTTGAAATCACCTGATGATGTTTGTAATATGTACAATTCTCCTAGCTAAACAAAGATGGTGGTGTTGCTAAAAAAACAGGAAACCATCACGCTTCTACTCAAAAAAAAGGGGAGACCATCACGCTGGAGAGTGGAGATCTACGGCAAGCACATATACATCGCGCTTTGCTAGCATCCGGATGCCCGCGTCTGCAGTTTGTTTTCCACGTTGTTTCGCGCACCCACGTTGTGTCTGCGCCGCCCCGAACGTCACAAACATCGAGAAAAGAGGGAGAGGGAGCGGCGGATGCTCAGCCAGCGCCAGGAGAAGACATCGAGGCGAGGCGACAAAAAAACGAGGATGAAGATGCAACACCCGATCTACTTTTGAAACATCCAGATGCAACACTTGCAACATACATGTGAAACACTTGGAAAAACACCTGAAAAACACTTGAAATCCATTGTAAAACATACGCAACATCGAGATAAGACACTTGCAACATACGTGTGAAATATATGCAACATCCAAATAAACACAGTGCAGCATATGTCTGGAAAAACAGATGAAACATTGTGAATAGAAATTTGCAACATACGTGTAGCACATTGCAACATCCGTGTAGCATATTGCAACATCCTGATCTACTTTTGCAATATTCGCATGAAACACTTGCAACATACCTCTGAACCATATGAAACACTCGAAACATACGCTTGCAACATGCATTTTCTGCTTTCGGCCAGCTGGTGACCGAGGATGGTGGCACGGCCTACGCCTGGCTTGGGCCCAGCCAGCAACGACCCCCTCTCCTGGCCGCCTGGCCACACACAGCGGCTGGAAGGAGCTGCCGATCTTCGCAAGGTCGGAGAGGATGCCCGCGAGGAGGGACAAGGACAGCGCCGCGGCGGCGGCCCATCGAGGTGGGCGACGGTGAGTCGGTGTGGGTTGGGTTGAGAGCGGGTGCAGGAAGCAGCACGTGTGCTCTCGTACAAGCAGGCATCGACTACGTTTCCCGTCTAGAGGAAGGAGAAGAGGAGTTGACCTTCGGGCCCACATGTAAGAGAAAGGGAGGGAATAAGTGGGGCGGCCGGTTGGGCTATTGGCAATTTGGCCCAGGAAGAGGGAGCGAGCGCGGAACGGTCCGTCCGGACAGACGCCCGTTTTGTAGCATTACCTACCTACACAACAATTCAATAATTAATAATAAATCAACTAAAAAATATATCTCAACTAGCTAGCAGCAACAGCAAACTACTGCCTACTGCTTGTCTGTTGCAGCTTACTCTTTTACCGAAGGTAGCTAGCTCCTTTCTTCCCCGGAGAATTACACATGAATGGAATGAGGCTTAGTAGCTGTATATTATAAAGCACTATGAACCCAAAAAAAAATTGCTTAGCACACGTACAGATACAACATCAGCGAGCGGGGTAATTACACGAAACATAGGCTACAGGCAAAGGAATCATTTCACAGAAGGAATAATTTCATTCCCATTGAATCAGATCAGAAGCCGGAGCACAACCCGTTTGTCAGTTTTGCCAAAGCCCGACGGGAATTACAAACAGGACAGGGGCAGAGCAAGAAAAGGAGTGCTCCAAATCAATGGCATCTAAGTAAAAAGCTATCTTCCTTTCCTTTCTGCTTCTATGTACCCTAAACGACTTTAAACCTAAAACTCAGCCCTAACTCTCCTTGTGTCAGCTGCTATAGGTTTCCCTAGAATGTACAAAAGCACCAAGACCAGTCATCATACTTGGACCCTCTGCCTTGTCACACGGCCGCCCCCACTGAAGTCGAGCATTCTTGGGCCCCCGGTCCAGTCGTCGTCGTCAGCATCATCAGAATCGTCTCCCCGTGCACCACCACGGGCTTTTGTGACACTCGGGGCAGCCGTTCTCCTGACTCTCGTCGTACTTCTTGGGGTTGGGCGCTTCCTAGTCTGGACTGAAGGGATGAACACAGCAAAGTCCATGGAATCTTCGCGGAGCGCTGTCTTGAAATCCTGAGCATCATGTCCACCAAACCACATCAGCGTCAACCGTGAACAGGGTAGGATATATCTTTCAAAGAAAAAAGAGAGTAGCACATGCCAGATACCAAACCATAAACTAATACAGCTTTGTCTTGCCAAGGAATCTTAAGTTCACTATTTAGTACCTGGTAAACAGAAGCTACATCCTGCAGGCAGCTCGGCAGACTGATGTTAGTGTTGCCAATATTAAAAGGAACATTCTGCCTGGAGAATGCTTCTCCAGATTTCGGAGGCTCCTTTAGAGAAAATGCCTGTATTAAAACACAAACAGACCATGTCTCATGTAAATGCACCCATAATAGCAGTACCAATCTCCAAATAAAGAGCAAACCATACCTGACAGCGGGCATCATCTAAACTATAAACAACTTTCAAATGTCTCTTCAATTTCAGTAGTAGCTGGAGGGCTATTGCATCATGGCAATCTCCCTGGCAAAAAAAGAAAAAAAAAGTTAGTGAAAATTATAAGATGAAAAAGGTTTCAGGGCAGCAGCCTCCCTGATGGATCAATTGAAATAATGGACCCTACCACCCAGAACTTCTCTAACACACCTGAACTTTGGTCATGTCCACATCCACCTGCACTTTGGCCACGTCCACATCCACCTGCACTTTGGCCATGTCCACGTCTGAAGTACTGCAAGGATTGTTGTCATTCACCCTTTCAGGAACATATCCCACATTATCATAATATCCGCCAGGCTCTTGCATGACAACATGACTCTCTCTTGGCAATGTTGGCATACCCGCCGTATCCTGCGGTTGAGACATAGAAGTCCACCTTTTCAAATTGCCCTCGACTCCTCCAGCTCTAAGGTGAATAACTCGATTTATATCGTAGATCAAGTAAAGTGGTTCATCGGAGCATGTGAAAGGCAGGGAGGCAAGAACTTCAGCACAGTATCTGCAATATGTAGACAAAATGACAGCCAATACCTCATCAAAGAATAGAGCGTCAACAAGTGTATTTTTACTTAAATTACTTACACAAGAAAGCTAACTGTGCTGCGACTCCGGCTATCAGACTCGAATTTCCGAACTATCGAGTGGACAAATTTGTTTCTGGAATTTCGATTTGAACGGATAAGACGGTATATTCTAGATATGCCAGGTTTGACAAATGCAATTGGATTTGATTTTATGTTTGCTGCCATCTTATGGTTGCCGACTATGATTTCAAAGAATTTAAATGACATTTGTAGTCCATCACCCAAGCGGCTTTCAAAAAATGAAGGGTACCTGCAAACAAATTTGAACTGATCAGATAGTGTTTTATTCCAAATATAATAAAACAAATAAGTATGGGAAGTTGGGCCAACTTACTTTTCATTCATATTCATCAGTAGATGATGAGCCAACTTCGAGTTCCCCTCCAGCGGGTCCATTTCAAGTACTATAAGGTGAGGAACGCAGGTAATAGGGTGAACTAAACCCTGGCGAAGTACAACTTCAACAATCTACAAGAAGAAGAATAACTTATTTCTATTGTAAAATGATAAGATAAAGTGTGAAATGAAATATAATGCCTGCTTAATTCACCTTAAGTGCACTCTGGCGAACTTGATCATTTGTATCCAAGCACCTATCAAGAATAGAACTCCAATACAATTGGATAATACCACCACATATGTTGGTGTCTCCAGCACCAGCAGCAACAGGCACTTCACTTCCGCCATTTATTTCACATTGTACAGGAGGTTTCGCAGTACTCTCAGCAGTAAGTTGGCTTTCAGCATCTCTGAGATACTCATAGAGGTTTTGAAGTCCTTGAATCTGAGCAGGTGGATTAATTTACTCAATTTTTTCAAACAGAAAATAACTACCAAAAGAAGACAATTACAAAATGACATACCTTTAATCTATAATCAACCCCAGAAGATAGTGCTGTCTCTATGAGTTTCAACATATCCTTTTGTAGCATAAATTCAGGCTTCGCAATAAGTATGTATCCCAAAGTCTGAATGTACAAGGGGAAATTGGCATCTTATAGGGAACAGTTCATACAAAAATAAAATAAAATAAAATTTGCAACCCTGTAACAACCAAAGCAACAGTTATGTAGACAGGTGACTTGCTATGCATTGTCATCTATGCTAGTTCCAGTTGCTATGGGTCTCAAATAAATAATGTCAGAGTTCTAAACCCTAACTCGACTAATCACCATGTACAGATATCTGGAGATTGTAAACAAGATTCAAAAGTGAGCAGCCAGTCACATAGAATCACACCATAAACTACATTGAATACAGCTAGGCCTACATTGAATACAGCTAGGCACGGATGATCACATCACCAAGCAGATATTTTATGTCTTAATGAATTACAAGTGGTCACACACACCTGCAAAGCTCGAACCTTCAAGCTGAAGTCATCCCTGAGAAGATATTTTCTCTGGAGCAAGTTGATAATCTTGGGAAAATCAAGCTGATTTTCAGATGTTAGCATCAATTGATAACCATACCGAAGGAGGAGTCCAAGACAAAACAGTGATCGACCCAACAGCTGAGTTCCAGAATGAATACAATCAGCTAAACATAGCAAAGCTGCATGTTTGAAACAGAGAGAGAGATCGCAAGATACAGAACTTCGTAGAGAGAGAAACAGTGATTTTCATGCCCAATACATATACAAGATAAATAATAAATGTACTTCTACAGTTGTCCTCAATTGCACATAATAGATAAATGGAATAATTATAGGCCTCATAATACAAAAACAACTACTATGTGAAAATAAGTTTCATTTTTACCATATATTTGCGTAAGATTGCAGCTCACTCAATGAATCAAAAAATGGAATACCTGACTATCTGAACTAGCTCCAGACAGATGCTTGTAGAAAATATTAACAAGGTTTTCCAGTAATCCTGGACCTCTACCTGCTGACTTGCTCAGAGCACAAAGGCACCTGTAAAAAGGCAAGAGAGAAATAAACAAGAATGTTTCAAGGCAAGTCTGGCAAGAATGCAAGATGATCAGAGAAAAAAAACCACATGAGCTCAATGATCAATGATAGAATAAACTGATGCTGCTAAAACTGCATCTAGAACTAATTTGCACTAGATCAGCCCCCCCCAAATATAGGAATAATGATTAATATACGAATAAGATATTCAATAACTAACTAGTAACTATGCTTAAATGTTTACAAATGCTCAACATAATGACATAGACACGATAGTCAACACTGCATTAGTTTTCTTTGAAACTTTCTGCAATTTGTTGCTCATTTTTAGCTTAGATTAGATAGAAATATGACAAGCCTATCCCGACAGTGATCAATAACTTATTTCAATCAAAAGAGAAAATATTGCTTTTTAGGAACAACTCAGATAAGAAATATGGAAGTTGTTAAGACTTAAGAGAGAGTAGGGAGATGAAATAACAAGTTAAGTGATGCTGCAGAAGGGTACATAAAAAGTATACAAAGAATTTTAAAAAAATAAATCAGAACGACAAATACCATCTAAGTTACAACAATAGCATATGAACTCATGAAATGAATTCTCAACTCCAAATAGAACATAGGGAGAAACAATGCTTATCAAACAATAATTAGGGAGGGAGGGGGGAGATGCATTTACTTGATACAAGCATGTACAACTGTCAAATACGAATGGCGAACTATCATATGTTTCAGATCCTTCTCAAGTTCTTCAACAACATTTTGTGGCGGCTTCCTTATGAGTGGAAGAACAGCATCAATCACAAAAATAATACTTTCAAGCAACTGGGCAGCTGATTTATTGTCAACCTGTAGATATAGATGATCAGGAGCAAATGAAATTGTATTGGTAGGGGAGAAACAAATGACAAACTATGATTGATAATCATAAACATTAATGAACTTGCATTCAGTTCCAAATAAGATGGCTCAGATATGTAATTGTGCACAGAACTAACTGAAATTATTAAATTTACTTTTGCTGTAATTTTGACTGTAGCAGCAAAGTACTATACAAACTCACACTGCACAAATGTTTTAGTTGATCACATCAACAAGAATATAGCTACTTCACAAAAATAATCAAAACTCTAGCTCTGCTGTTTACAGTATATGTGTAATCAAAAACCAACCACAAAACAGCAGAATTTTCGAACATATAGGCATATAGGTTCATGTCTACAGCACAATTAGTAGAGGAGCGTGATAAACAGTATGATGTGGTACGAATGTGCAGCAATGAAGCCACAGCATCAATGAAACCCTAGGTTGTCATAAATAAAGCGACAATAGTGTCCTTGCCCCTGTTGTGAAGACCAATTGCAATTTTGTCCTTGTTTTTTTAAGTTTGTGATTTTGCCACCTGCTTTGGGTGAGATTTAATTTTTTATTCATGCACTTTCAGACTTCTAAAATTAATTTTTTGTCAAAGTTTGCTCAAATTTGAAATGTATGCATATTTTGTCGAGATTTGTCATCAAAATTGTTTTGGTATCTGTCAAATGCTCTAAATGTCAAAATAGGGCAAAATGACATAGTAATCAAAGAAGTAGGGGCAATTCGTATGAGCCAACTAGTCTTTTAATAGCTGAGTTGACACCATTAAGTGGACTTAATGGAATAGGGGTAAATGCTGCCTTCAGTTCAAAAAAAAAAAAAAAAGGGGCAAAATCGTAAAGTTAGCAAAATGAGGGTAACAATTGGGATTGGAAACAGGGGCAAGAACACAAGAAGCTCTATTCTGATAGGAGATGACAACCTAAACTTCGACTGACGCAAACCATGCTCACCTGAATATTAAGGTATGGTTGTAGTGTCACAACAAACTTAGAAGGATCAGTTACTGGAATGCAGAGTGTGGGATCAACAATACAAAATGCTTGCAAGGCAACAATATAAGGAAGCGCGTGGATTTCCATCTCATTAGCAGCTCCCTCCTCAACCTTCAAGAAAGAGATGTGCGAGAATTAATCTCAAATTATCAATTACACAAACTATTCACTATCAGATTGGGTCAGAAAGTACCTGCAGTATTCTTTCTAATAAGCGTTTGCATATGAATTCACAACGCTTCCGAATTGATGCCACCATGGATGAGTTAATCCCTGCAGCCTTGGTTGACTGAGGGAGGAAGTCAAGAGTCAAGTTACGTTTTATGACGGTAATCAGGGGTTGGTGATTGGGCATCTTCCTCAACATGTCAACAATTTGCTCAGTCTTTTTAGCTATCTCCATTGGAACTGAACTTCCATCAGCAACCAAGTGCTTATGACTCCCAGTTGGTTCTTCAAACCATAGTTCATAAAATGTTTTACACACAAGATCCTACAGAAGTAATGAAGATAGTTTATGTTAACTCAATTGGTGATCGAAAGCAACATAAATATTGCAGGCCCAACAATGTTGCATGTTCTTCTGTAATCTGTAATATTATAAAGTATGTTCGGTGTTATCCATTATGGCATCAAGGAGAAACCACAAAAACGATTGACCAGACTAATAATGTATGGCTAAATAGGGGGGAAGCAGAAAGATGTGCATTAACAACTTCCTCTTTCCTTTTGTGTTATCTAAATTTTTCAGATGAGGATGTTTTGTTATTTGGAAAAGCAAAAGATGCAAGGGAGTTTCCCAATTAACATGTAAATATTTTAAGTAACTACACTATCTTCACTAACACATGAGAGCAAATATTTAAGCACACACACACACCTAAGAATCAACCTATTTACAAAATAAAATTCAAAAAATAGGCAATGAAAGAAAACAAAACATTTGCAATCACATATGAATCTGCTAAGACAATATATTTTCATGACATCAGTCAATTGTTTTTCATATCAGGCTATCAGCTCACCTGTACACTGGACTCCTCATCATTAACACGAGAAATTATCTCCACAAAGGCATGAGTTGTGTCCGTGTTCGGATTTGAAGCACAAAGATCCCTTATAATTTTGATCGCACGCTTGCGAACGCTGACTCCAGTGTCCTTTATTCGCTCAGCAACTTTTTCTATATACTGTGATGGGAAGACGCATAGTAAACCATATCGATGCCCACAAATATGTCATAAGGTAACTTGATATGTCATATGTCTACTGACCTTCAGGCCCACATCAGGATGTGAAGCAATATGCCTCCCAACAAGTTCAAGGGCAGCTTCACGAACAGAAATAGCCGAATCACAAAACCTCCCTTCAACAGCAGATTGGACACGTTTGTCACCCAAGACCTCAGGGTCAGCTTCAACTATACTGCTGACCTACAGAGAAGTTAAGTCCTCGATACTGATGAATGATGTCTAAATGAGAAAGATGCAAAACATATAGTTTCATGGGTTACACAAATACTTTCATAGGTTACACATATACTCACCGCACGTAAGGCTTTTGCTCTTATTACAGGAGAATTTTCTCTCAAGCTAGCCTGAAAAGCATTGGGAATTAACTCTAGAACATATAGATTAAACTGAAGTATCTGGAAGCAACCACATACCAAAAGAAGGGCAAGAATTTTATCAAAACCCCTACAAAATGAGTTCTTCTGACCAAGTGCCAAGCAAATTTTCTTTGCTGAATCTCTGGAAATTGCCAGACCATTGCCAGAATCTCGCAGAATCTCCTTGGATTTTAACCTAGCGAGATAGTAGATGATCTCCTGAGAATGTTGGTCCTCTTTGTTCCAGATGCACAGATAGAACCTGCATACAAAATGGTTATAATTCTCCAAAGACACTTGCACAACGAAACATTCCATGCAACATACCATCGAGTAAACAGGTTCCCATCATCTTGTGGACCAGCTTCTTGGAGATAACTCAGTAGTATTTGTCGAACAATATCCACTGCTGGCACCTCAACTGGTTTAGCAGATTTCTTACTAGCAGAGGCAGCAGTTTTTTTGCCATTTTCTTTAATTTGTGACTGGCAGTATGACTGTAGCACATTGAGCTGTTGTTTGCAAAAACACAAGGGGCAGACACTATCACGCTGTAAGTTATCCTGACTACCAGCCCCCATACAATCTGAATGGAAACATCTGCCGCATTCATTACAGGCTATATTTATACCTCTTCCACCAAGACAAACACAGCACTTGTTTTTCAAGATTTTTGAGCCATCACTACCTGCATCAGTGAGATCTTGCAATATCCAAAGCTTCTCCTCACTACAGATGACAGAATCACGCTTCAATCTTGATGCAATACCACCAAGAAGATCAATAGCAAAGCACCGAGCATTAGTGTCCTTAGATTTCAATCCAGCATTCTGAAGCAGCAACACACAGAGAACCTGTACATATATAAAATAGTATTTGAGGGTCATGCAAAACACTTAACAAAGTAATTAAACCAGTAATATTAAGGGCGTGATTGCTTAGATGGCCCAGCGTGGCTTGAAGGTGGATCGTAACCATGCTGAGCATGACCAGCCTGTAGGCAGCATGCAAGCAGGCTTGTTTGGTTTGCTTGCTTCACTCGGGCCATGGTGGATTGGGTAGTTGATTGGTTGCTTGCATGTGGGCCAGGTTTAGCTACCAATTACCTACCTACACTTGCAGGCTGCACCGCGCCAACCAGGCCCACAGGAAACGGATTTCAATCTAGTTTCCGCGGAGCCAGGCCTATATACGCCTCGTGCACCCTCCCCCACCCACCCATCCACCATGGCCTCCCCCGGCCAACCAAACATCCCAATCCTGCATCACGGTAGCCAGGCTGGGCTGGATTCACCCAACCAATCATGCCCTAAGTTTCAAGAATCAGTAATACTAATGCCAGCTCATGCCTATATTTAAGGTCACAGATATAGCAACAGCATTGCTGAGCAAAATTACCTCAAGAATAGAAGCAGCAGCTGGATACTCCGGCAAGTTTAGTATCGTTAGGAAATCCTGAACAAGATTATCTATTATTCCTTTGGTTTCCGACATATCTTGAGATTTAGCAGCAGTAAAACGTTGAAGGACATCAGTCCAAAAACGGCAACAAGCCTCTGTTGCCACTTCATGGCATTTAATTGGATAATAATCACCATCACCAGAGGCATCAACGATAGTGGTCCAATCAACTGTTCCTTTTAAGCTATCGGGAACAATTGCACTAAACTGAACCAGGTGAACTAACAGTGCTGTTATCATCTGGATTTGCTTTTGGTCTTCATCTGCTAGATGGTAGGTTCTAACAGCATTTTTGGAAAACTGCAACTTGCGAAGAAGGTGAAGTGTTTCATCAACCAAGTAACTCCTGTGCTGTGTGTATGATGAAAACACCTGTGCAAAGATTTGAATGTGAGCAAATTCTTTGAAAACTGAATGTGCAGAAAAAAGATTGAGCAAATAGGCAGAAAATTACCGTACAAATCACCCCAATCGCTTTCAATTGTAATAGCTCCATATTATCCACCAAGAATGTAGTAAAGCATGTTTTCGCTAACTGCAGAATACAACTATCTGACAAGCGCACTGTTGTGAGCAGTTCCTTAAGAAAGCCCAATATCAAGCATAGTTTCTGCACAGCAGAATAGACAGAAGCAGAAACTCTGACACAGAAAAAGAAAATAGAATACTATTAGTGCCTGGTAGTGCCCCATTACAAACCAGAAACAACAAAATATTTTAAGTGCATTGATCATGTACCTGTTTGAAGATTTCCTGATGCTCAAATTAGTAGCAGTACGTCTCCTTTTGCTAACTTGTCCATTTTCCAAATCATCTTCATCATCATCTCCTAGTTCACCCAAAGAGAAAGATACATATATATATGAAAAATGTGTGATGTACAAGTTGATTCCAAAAGGCAAGTTTAGTCATCACTAGTGATCATCATAGCTACTCCCTCCGTCCTGAAATATAAGGGTAGGTTTGTCCTAAGTCAAACTATCCTGAGTTTGACCAAGTTTATAGAGAAGAGTTCTGGCATCTACAAATCAAAGAGGTAAACTATGAAACTGCATTTAACAAGGTTACAAAAGGAACTTGGCGCTCTCTAGGTGGTGACCCTCTACCTAGAGCCCAGGCGCGCCTAGGTGAGCCTAGGCGTTTTCTAGGCGTTAGCATATACACACATGTGTTTAAAAAAGAAAAGGAAATAAGAGATAAGTGGACTTTATTGAAGAGAAAGTCCCGTTTTGCACCGACAAAGCAGGCCAAAAGAAGCCCAACAGCAGTATTTTCAGCCCAAGTCCAACAAATTCATATATATAGTGTGTAACCCTAACAGCCAATGCTTCTCTCCCATCCCCAGCCGCCAGTCGCTGCTCATCCGCCTCTCTTCCTGACACTTCTCTTCTCTCGCCCGATGCTTCCCTCCCGAAGTCCTGAACTCCCGATGCTTCTCTCCCGAAGTCCCGCCTGATGGTTCTCCTGCCTCTGACGGTGGCAGCTCTTCCCCTCACCCTTCCTTCTCCCCCATGGCGGCGCTGGCTTGCTCCCGTCCCACTGCTGCATATTGTCTTCTTCCTCCTCCCCACCGGCGACCTCTGCCCGACGTCCCTTCCCCAACACCGCCCAACGTCTGCGTCGCTCGCACACGTCCCTGCCTTAGGTGGATCTGCGTGCATACTGCCGCCAACGGGCTGCCGCCACCTAGGGTACCGCCTCCCCCAATCCCGGTGCAAGGCAGTACCCCTCCGCCCAGCGCAGAGGCATGCCTAGCCGAGCGAGGAAGAGCGCCTTTTTGAACACTGGCATTTAATAATATTTCTAATGATGCTAATTTGATGTCGTAAATATTATTTTCCTTTTCGATAAACTTTTTCATACTTATAGGACAACTCGAAATCTCTTTTATCTCAGGACAGAGGGAGTAGCACTAAATTATTTGCAGAAAGGTTGGTTGGGCTCAAGCATAATAAAAGCTTGTCACTCATGAAATGCTACAGTACAAAAAAGCATATAAAACATAGAAAACAGAGAATTGCGTGTAACCAACTTAGAAAGGAATGTGGCTCGACAATCATGAAAAGCCAAAGACAGAAATATCAATTTAGCAATGCATGGCTGGCGTACAATTCACAAAGAGCCTGCAATGTGGTGCAAGGGTGGAAAGGCTTAACGGAGCTTAGGGGCTCTGATCCTAGTTTGTGATTCTTCTACCCGCTCTGCGGTGTCCATGTTTCAACTGTTTGTTTGTGTACAAGTGTACCCTGTCGAGTGGTTATGATGTACCCATGTACTTACGTTTTTTTTTGTTACCCAAATAATGCAATGATACGCAGCTGTCCTACATATTCAAGGGGAAAAAAGAAATATCAGCATGTACTTTGATATTACCATTGTTTGCAACATTTTCAGCTGGTTTGTAGAGAGCTCGGAAGGTTGGGTTACTTGCTGACATACAATCTGTGATCTGATGCCTTGAGAAATCAATAATTCGCTCAATAAGCTGTTTTTCAGGGGGACAAAGAAGGAAAGAGTCAGCAACCATAACAATACCATTTCACAACAAGCTGAGAAAGGAATTCAGTGTGAGCATACTTCTTCTCGATACAGTTGCTTTGGCATATCATGGTGGGTCATAATTGCCAACGCAGCATGACTGGACTCCAAAGCAGAGAAAACCAGAGGTTCAGCATCAACGGCATCAGACTGAAGGTATCCAAGCACTTGTTAGTTGCTAAGTTATAACATGCAAGAAATTTACTAAATCATATCTGAAACAGAATAAGATCAAATTAAATGCAAATTTGAAAAATGTAAACTGCTATGATATGGTAAGTAACTCACATTTTCCTTCACATCTATCGATAAACCTTGAGAACATCGAATCTGATGGTCAATCACATCTAATAACCTTGTAACTGTATCCATAGGAACCTCATGCAATATCCTTTTGGATCGAACAGATGTAATTTCATTCACAAGAACCTTAACATCATTAAGTGGGATTGACAACCAGTCACCGCCATCTCCATCGTCGGGAATTTCAGCTTTTCCACAGAAATCCTCCACCACCTCACAGAAGTTAGCAATAACTTCTAAAAAGCATAATTATAACCAGAGTCAGTAGAATTTGAAAAAAAATTAAAGGGAAGCTACATGGGCAGGATATACAAATCAATAGAAACAAACCTTGACTATTAGGAATGCTGGGGGCAGAACTTGAAACAGAATTGTTAATTTCTTTCTTCCTTACTTTTGGCTTCTTTGAAGCAAGGGAATCCAGGGTCAGTTCATTCTACAACAGAAAGCCCCTTAGCACAAGGAAAGGAACTGACATCAATAAGAAACTGGTGGTATCTAACTTACATGAAAATGCTCTCTATGTGAGCCAATTTCATCCTGAGGAAATGCAGATTCATTTCGTGCTTTGCTCGTATTAGGTGTAAGATGCTCAAAGTGCTTCTCACGTTCTTGATTTTGATATCCTGGGCCTCCAAATGGACCTGAAAAGCTTGACCAATGTAATAAATAAATTACATATGGCAAGATAAAAAAAGTCTCTTACAAAATCAAAAGCATTTGCAGCTCCATAGAAATGCTTTGCTATCATCAAACAGAAGCTGTTTTGACTCGTATTATTTAAACATGAAAAATTATTACCCCATCAATAATGTTACTAGACCATAGGACTAGCAGACAGATACTCAACTAGCAAGCACACTACCACAATGGTTTTGGGTTTGATAGCTTGGCATGATAACAAATAAGGATAGAGAGCAGCAACAAGAAGTCTGCACAATATTGCCAAGATACAAAATGCCAAATGAGCAAATTTCCATAACTTCTAGTCTGATAGAAGGAATTGAATTAAGTATTTAAGTTAGAAACATATTATACATCCTACAAAATTGAAAATCTGAATATTAAGAAGGTCATGAACTTGTTGTTTCCACACAAAAAAAATATAGGCCACAACATAAAGCAAGTAATGAGAACATCACACGCATTTAATATTGCATACACATAATGGTTGCACCCACAAACCACAAGGCTACAACAGAGCTGTTCCAAACTTCCTATTGTACCAATTAGAGCTTGATGTGTTCCTATAAACAGCACGCAAATGATGCAGTACAGCCAAGGGGTTGTATATAAAGCAAATTAATAGTACCAGATGATCGTTGGTACAGTGCAATTTGCATTGGTGGATGCAGTAATAGAAGAAACAACTCGTTTTAAAATAGGATGTATAGATTACGGGAAAGTAGCAATTTAGTCCTTCTAACTTCACTAGTGGTTAGATTGACATGTCCAACGGAGACCTCCAGAGGCACCGGTGCGTAGTGGAATCCTAAGCCAGG
Source organism: Miscanthus lutarioriparius (assembly GCA_904845875.1). Classification (NCBI taxonomy): domain Eukaryota; kingdom Viridiplantae; phylum Streptophyta; class Magnoliopsida; order Poales; family Poaceae; genus Miscanthus; species Miscanthus lutarioriparius. The sequence continues at coordinate 120,090,677 of CAJGYO010000003.1, read as the reverse complement.
ATAGTAACGTGAAGAGAGGCAGAGGAAGACCGAAGTTGACTTGGGTAGAGGCAATAAAAGGAGACTTGGAAGGATGGAATATACACAAAGACTTAGCCTTAGATAGGAGTGCTTGGAAGACAGCTATCCACGTGCCTGAACCTTGATTGCTTCTGACTGGGTTTCAACTCTAGCCTACCCCAACTTGTTTGGGACTTAAAGGCTTTGTTGTTGTTGTTGTTGTAACTTCACTAGTGGTTAGATTGGCCCCACTTGTCTATTGTAGCTTGGTCTCTTATGTGCAATTTGTTGCTTACTGATGATCCGGTAGATGATACATTAGCAAGGCATGCCAATTTTTGACAGCTGAACCAATGTTTCGGGAATCAGGACAGGGACTTGTGGGATAAAAAGGAAACTTTAGACAGTCCAGTCCCCATCAAATAGTCATACATAGCATGGAGCTCTTACAGAGAAAATCCGCATCCAATTAGGCAGCGAAAGGACTACAAACATTCAAGCATCCCAGATTTGAGAAACAAGCATGCTGAGATAGATCAAAAGAACTGCTAAAGAAAGAGAAGCTCGGTAGTTGGATGACACGGCGTAAGGTTTGTTTAAAAAAATGAAGCAAAAAAATGAGCTTCGTTGTTGGAAAGCCATTGCGACCTCATTCTGAACATGAACAATTCCAGGACATGAGAGTACATAGGTGGTTGAGTGCCATCTGTGGCTGTGAGTTGTAACTGTAGTACTGTACACTAAAACTAAGCTGGAATTTGCAACTTGATTTACAATATTAGAACCATCTATATTAGAATAATCCACTGAACCCTGTTTCTCTGAACCAACCAAGTAAGACACCAGAGTCCACGACAGTCCAAGTTGGAATCGATACGTGTCAAATCCAGGTAACACAGGTCATTTCCTGAACTAATGATGGACACACATTTATGGCCTAGGAAACGCCCATGAGGTATGTTTTACCATGAACTACACAAGTGCTCACTGTTTTGCTGTACATCATATTTAACGATCGTCATGTCCTCCATCCCAGTCCGTGGAACTAGAAACGCCTCAGTGCTACTACACAAACACCGGCAACGCAAAAGGCACAGCAGCAGCGAGAAAATCCTGTAAGCGCCACCTCACTCGACAATCATCATACAATAATTGCAGGGATTGGCACAAGTTCAAAAGCCAACTACTTGGGGGCATTTAATCCGTGAGTTACGTGGCGCACAGGTCATCTCCGTGCACTAGGACATCGAAAGCTGAGGAACATACGTAAAACTGCCTTCCCCGCCCCCACCGTAAACACAATGATACACAGTGCAACGACATAGTTCGACAGATGAGCATTGGAATGGCAAGAGAATGTGCTTGTCGAAACACCATAAGCAAATGAAACCATTCAAACAGCAGCAAGCCAGACACACAAACATCAAACCATCAGGGAGGCAGTGCTAAGCAGCAGCAGCAGGATAAGAAATGTTCAGTCCATGGCAGGCCATTGCAAAGTACCGTTAACAAGGCTAGTCATACATACAGCTGCAGAAGCTGGGAACTAGACAGACTACAATGTTGACTCCAATGAGCAAAAAGCAGCCAGGATTTTGAGATGGTAGCTACGTAGTACTACTACAGTACCTAGCTAGGCTGGTAGGGGCTGGGACTAAGGGCTTGTTTACTTCCAGGGTGTAAAGTTCTAGGGTGTGGGTGTCACATGGAGGTGTCGCATAAGATGTTCGGATACTAATAAAAAAACAAATTACGGAATTCGTCATTAAACCGCGAGACGAATTTATCAACCCTAATTAATCCATCGTTAGCACATGTGTTACTGTAGCACTTTGTTGTCAAATCATGGACTAATTAGGCTTAAAAGATTCGTCTCGCAAAGTAGTCGCAATATGTGGAATTAGTTATTTTTTAGTCTATATTTAATACTCCGTGCATGTGTCAAACATTCGATGGGATAGGGTGTAAAATTTTTTTTGGGAGGAACTAAACAAGGCCTAACCCAAGGAGGCTCAATTTGCAGAGCGTTTACCTTGCGAAGACGGCCCGGGCGCCTTGACCTTGAAGGCGTCGGGGTTGTGCTTGAGCACCTCCCTCCAGAGCCAGGAGCACCGGCTGGGATCCACGTCGACGTTGTCCTCCGGGGTGAAGCCCCTGCGGAAGGAAGGAGGGTGGAGTTAGCAACGAGGGGAGTGAGGAGGCGAGGAAGGGAAGGGAAGGGAAAGGCGCTCACAGGTGGGAGACGTCGGTGTCGGCGAGGATGCGGGCGATGTCGGCGGCCTGCATGATCATGTCGGGGCGGTCGGGCGCGGCGAGGGGCTCGTCGTCGCGGAGCGCGTCGAAGCCGAGCTCGCGCGGGAGGGTGGGGAGCGGCAGCGACGGCAGGACCTCGGAGTGGACGGTGTTGGGCAGCCGGCACGCCCGCTCGAAGCCCGCCCGGCGTCCGCCCCCGCCGGCGCTGGCGCCGGGGTCCATGGGCGAAACCCTAGATGCGGGGGGAGGAGGAGGAGGGCTCCAATTCGCACCGGAATTCGCTCGTTGGGGTTGGGGAGGTGGAGGACGGCTTTGATTCGGCTCGATTTGGTTTGATTTGATTTGATTTGAGTTTCAGTTTCAAGTGGAGGTGGTGGGGATGAATGGGGACTGCAGACAAGTACAGTAGGATTTATGTACTGCTGCTACAGTAGTAAACGTTGGCCGGAGGGTGTGAAAGGAGGAAAGGAGATAGGAGAGCAAGGAGGAGCGCGCCGGCAACCGCTAGTGGACCCAAGTGTGGCTGGTTACCGAGCTGGATCGTCGACTCAACCAAATTTTAAAAAGGCTTTTCTGCGTGCTTCGAAATATTGGGTACGGTTGAGCTGGTGCGTCAGATCGATTTTTTTCCCGAGGGACAACATGGGTGCGCACGGCAAATGCATACTCTCGTCTCATAAAATCTGCACTAGATTCTAAAAAAACTGCACATTAAATTATTACTAGCAAATATATCTGTGCGTTGCAACGGAAGAAAATAACAATCGAATATTCAAAGGAAAGGAGAACAGGAGGAACAGTATAGATCTAGTTATGTTTTACTTTTAAAACTATAGCTTATTTTGATCCATAGTGTAAGTTAATGATGCCAATAATATGACAATGTTTTATTAAACCTATATCAATTATAGCACATCTTTGTATACAAAAGTACAAATTTAAAAGTTTTTTTTTTTGCAAAACACAAAAATATTTACTCGTAAATATATCATAGCTCTAATCTTCATACTATACATGTATTATTACAGTAATATCAAATTATGTGCTTCCTTTGACGAGGACCCATAAAAGTACGTAATTCTAAGATTTGATTCAAGTCAACAAGGAATTAGTTGCCGATATATAAAGTACTGGGATGATTATAACAAGAGACATCTCTCTATTTTACACGTGGTGGCACCCGTCAGGGTTGCACTGCTACATGTGTAAAATGCAGAGACATATTAATTTAGACTGGATTATAGATAACAAACTACTTAACATTTTAGCTTACGGTTATACTAGACAAATCTTACTACAATCTTATCTTAACTCAAAATTAAACCACAAAGAGCTGTTAGCTTTCTCCGTTCTGATTGTTTTTTTATTAATTTTCTCTTCTGTGTTCCTATTGGTTTTTTGTTTTATTTTTCCTTTTCGTGTATATTTCCATGTTTTTATTTTTCACGTTTACTTTTTCCCTCCTTTTTCTTTTCAGTTTTCTTTTCTATTTTCCTTTTCCGTGTCTTTCCTGTGTTTTTTCTTCCGGGTTTTTCTTATTTCAATTTTTGTTTTCCTTTTATGTTCCTCATTTTGGCTCCATCTAAGACGCAAAACGCTAGGACGCTCAGGCTGATTCGTATAGAATTTATATTCAGGAAGTCTTACATATTTTAAAACATGATCTGAGAGCTCTATTTGGATTAGAATTCTAATTGTCCACATACACGACCCAATACGTTTTGAAATCGGGCTCCGTATCACGTTAGACAAGAGCTATTATAACTCCTATGAGTATTGATTATATACATAAGTCCGGGCGGAAGAAACTCTCCATTGTCCGATAGTTAGAGGGAGACGAACCAAAAAAAAGGATGGACGAAAAAAATGACCGAAAATTTTACATCTTTATTATTAGATATAGATTATCTATCTATACCTAAAAAGACTCTAAAGTAATCATCTACCGGGTGATACCAAATCTCGATCGTGCACATGTTTCCATGTCCAATACGAATCATCCTACGTGTCCCTATCCTACCCGGTTCTAATACGGAGACTAGATCCACATGTCCGCGTCTAATACAAAGTCCTTAGAGCTCACGTGTCAGTTTCGAGTAATGAGGTTTAGTAAAAAAAATGATCCCGGTACAACGCACGGACATATATCTAGTTATAGATAAAAAAAAGGTGCTCTTAAAGATGTATACGAGTAGCAAACACTATTTTTATGCATAGGTTACAAAAAAGTTAAGAATAATGCTTCTGTGAGGGCGTCCATCCAGAAGTGTCCGCGCCGGACAGGACGTTCTGGGCCTGCGCGCCGATCGGGCCAACATCAATGTGCGGCCACCGCTACCTAACTCTCCTCACTCGCTCACTCCCGCACCCACGCACCAAGTCCCTCGCTTCCTCCTCCCTTCTTCCGTGGCCCGCGCCCCGCGCACTACCCCGATGCGCGGCCATGGCCGCCTCTTTGGGCGGTGGTGGTGCGCTCCCCCACCCCGAAGTCCTCGTCCCCACCCTGGCGGCCCCTTCCCCCACCCCGGCACTCGATGTGGAAGTGATGGCCGCACCGCGACAGCGTGCGGGCCATCGTTGTCCACCGTCGCGGTGGTCCTCGTCGCCACCACCGGCGATGGCAAGGCTCCGGAGCAGCCACCGCTGACCCCCGGAGGCAGGAATCGACCGGCGTAGCCTCCCCCTCCCCTATAGAGGTATATTGCATTTGTTTCATATGGATGTTGTAAAAGTAGGTCGGGGGATGCTGCAAAAGTAGGTCGGGGGATGTTGCATATGCTCCAATTGTTTTAGGGACATGTTGCAAGAGTATGTTTCGAGTGTTACAGATATTTTAGAGGTATGTTCCATCTGTATTTTCCGGACGCATGTTGCAGTTGTGTTTATCTGGATGTTTCATATGTTTCACACATATGTTGCATGTGTTTTATTCGGATGTTGCGTATGGTTACAATGGTTTGTGTGTGTTTTTCAGTGTTTCAGAAGCATGTTTCAAGTGTTTCAACTTTCTTCAGACGTATGTTGCAACCGTTGTGTTTGGATGTTTCAAAAGTAGATCGGCCGCATGAAACACGGCTGATTGTATCAATAGCGGGCAACATGACGCCTGATGGCAAGCTTAAGCATGCAACAACCGTGAAACACGGCAGCTTGATGATTTCAACGAGTGCACAACAGCGGCAGTTTGTAGATGTCCGTCGTGGCGTTCCATGGAGAGATCCTCTGGGCTTCAACGTGCATGGCCCTTTCTGAGAGACCCTGCCCTGCAGGCCTTGTTGGAGGAGTTCATGGCTCAATAAAGGAGACTGACCTGACTTGACCTGGTATATCAGCATATGCTTGATCCCGCCGCCGCTCCTGATCACATCCCTCTCTCGCCGCGGGGAGAGACAGAGAGAGAGGACCGGCGAGATGATGAACCTGCGGCGGCGGTTCGTTAACCTGGTGGTGGAGAACTGCACGAGCAGAGTGTGCTCGCTGCACCGCCTGGACGTCTCGGAGCATCTCTTCTACCCCGTCGACGGCGGAAGCAGAAGCGGCGGCCAGAAGACCAGCGGTGGTCTCTACTCTAGCGTCGCTTCCCGCGCCGACCCACAACTTCCGTCCGGCGGTGGCCTGTAGGTACAACATATATTCGCTCTAGCGAACCCCCGGCGCAGCGAGGGCAGGATCTTCTGGAGAAGCCAGGAGGGGCACACCATCGTCCACGACGTTGACTCGCACACCACCTGGTCGATGCCCAGCGGCCTCCGCTACCTTGGTAAAGAGCCCCTCGTCATCTCCGTCCCCGTCCCCGACGCCGACGCCGACGGTGTTCCTGGAGAACAAGAGGACCTCTTCGTTATGTGCTCCGACATTGGCTACCTCGGCTTCCAGGTGCTCAGATTCGATCACTCCAAACCAAAACCTTTCAACCCAAGAACATTCACCGATGCCGATCTATCGTGGGAATGGGACCGTCTTCCACCGCCGCCCCTGTCCGAGGGCTCCGAAATCTGCACCCACGCGGTCCTAGACGGCGGCCGCATCATCTGCGTGTCGGCCGCCCGCCGAAGCGGCGGCACTACCTGTTCGACACGGTGAGGCGCGAGTGGATGCGGCAGGCCACCAGCGACTGGCAAATGCCCTTCTTCGGTGCGCCCCAGTACGTCCCTGACCTCAAGCCCTGGCTGGGCGTCTACAGGTCCGGGGACGACAGCGACGTCTACTGGCCCGGGGACGACAGCGACAGGTACTACTACCTGTGTGCGTCGTCGGACCTCGGTGCCGCCGTCGCCGCCGCCGCCAGGGGTCCATACAGACCGTCCGTGACAGTGACGCAGCACTGGAAGGAAGGCCTCGAGATGCCCGTGGGTGGGAAACGTCCTCGGCCGGACTCCTCGACCTTGGCGACGGCAGGTTTTGCATTGCCATGATCATCTATGAGGTGGTGATCGACCCTGAGTACCAGAATAGTATAGGCAAGACGGCAGCTCTGCTCACTGGTGTGGAGATGGTTCGTGGCGCAGGCGATTGTTGCAGTTCCAATCCCTCTTCCTCTTCTTCCTCGGAAGAAGAAGAAGGGTTCAGGATGGTCGTGCACAAGTCCCTGCGTTACTTCTTCCGTCGAGAAAGTATCAAGTGGGTGCTATAAATGAAATCAAATCAAATCAAATCAAATCAAATAATAGTTCTCATATATCGTAGTTGTTGGTTGGTCCTAAGAGTATTAGTATTAATGAAAGAATGAAGAATGAACTTGTTTTATGAGTCAGGCGTAGTTTCCCTTCCTTCCTTCCTGTACTAGTCGTTATCATCTGGCGCCTCGCTCATTGCTCTTCATAATCACAGATAGCAAAAGGATGTGGAAATCGTGATTTCATTTCATTTTGAACATGGTATATATATATATATTGTTTCACTATAATACACCTGGGTACATCCTGTATATAGAATGCACCCAGACCGACGGACGCACCAACTTGGAGCAACCAGCGCGCCCAAGCGAACATGCAGTGCATGCTTCCCTAAGTTAAGTTGTATTTTTCACCTACCACGTAAAGCCATCTAGCATACAAATCACACTAGACTGCATACATGCATGCATGAAATTTTTTATTGGTTTGAATCTTTGAAACAATTTTTCTCCTAAACCGTAACCCCGATTGACAAACCGTTTGTTGCATCCGACTCAAAAAAATATTCTGAGCAAAACTAGATCCAATATGGATATATTTTTTTATCCTTTAAGCGAGTTGCATATTAATGTACTACCGATTGCAACTCTGTCTACCACATAGTTGCAATTAGTTATAACTCTGTGTATTATATGCATATGGTCACTATAATCACGCCAACTTGCAATTCTGAGTTGCAATCGTATCTGAGTAGCAATTGTGTTGCAATTGAGTAGTAACTAGTTGCAATCAGTAGTAATTGGTTTGCAATCGGGTAGTAACTTGTTGCAACCAGTAGTAATTGTGTAGTAACGAGTTGCAACCAGTAGTAATTGTGTAGTAACGAGTTGCAACCAGTACTAACTAGGGTTGCAACTTGACAGGTGCATCTACCAACTAGGTTGCAAGTGAGTACTTGCTAGCTGCAAGTGAGTACTAACTGGTTGCATTTCTATTCATTAGGAGTTGCAAACATACCTGGTTACAATCAGAGTAATAACTGGGTTGCAACTAAGTAGTGAATAATTGTGAAAGGATCAAGATGCCCAAGAGGGGGGTGAATTGGGCTAATTCTAAATTTTCTTGCAATAATCAAATCCTACGGATAGCCCAATTAACCCCTTGTGCCTAGAAAAGTGTTTATATCAAACTAATGCACAACAACCTCACAACCTATGTTCCAAACTTACTCTAGCAAGCAATTCTATGAATGTGAAACAAGTATTGAATTGCTCAAAGTAAATACTCAAAGTAAGTGCTCAAAGTAAATAGAGAGAGAAAGGAACGCGATGTTTTGCCGAGGTATCGGAGAGTCGCCACTCCCCACTAGTCCTCGTTGGAGCACTCACAAGGGTGTAGCTCCCCTTGATCCGCAAGCAAGGATCAAGTGCTCTCTGAGTTGATTCTTCGACACTCCGTCATGCGGCCGAATCACCCAAAACCACTCACAACTTGAGTTGGGTCACCCACAAGCTCCGCCGGTGATCACCAAGCTCCCAATCACCACCAAGCCGTCTAGATGATGACGATCACCAAGAGTAACAAGCACGAACTCTCACTTGACCACGCCAAGCCTAATGAGAAGATGGATGCACACTTGTTCACTCTTGATTCACTAATGAGGTTTCACTCTTGGATTCTCAAATCACAAACACCTCACTAGGACCTTGCTCTTCTTGGCACTCACAAACGTGTTTCTCACCGTTGAATGAGCAAAAGTCACTCCACACTCGAGTGGAGCTTCTATTTATAAGGCGACCTAAAAAACGAACCGTTATGAGCTTCTCGCGGGATGACCGGACGCCCGATCATATTGACCGGACGCCCGGCCAGTTCAACTCCAGCAATGATTTCTTGAGTTTCAAAGTAATGACCGGACGCCGATAGGGTCCGGTTAAGACTGACCGGACGCGCGTCCGGTCGATCTTGGATGCTTATCAGAATCGATCGGACGCTGGATACTGTGGTCCGGTCCACCAACGACAGACGCGTCCGGCCACACTTTCTCAAGTCTCGACCCTTATCGAGTCGACCGGACGCTGGCCTTCACGTCCGGTCCACACACGACCTTCCAGCGTCCGATCACTCCAGCACTTGTTCTCCTCAATCAAATGAATCGACCGAACCCTGCGGCCAATGTCCCGGTCCATGCCGAGCCCAGCGTCCGGTCAGTATTTGACCCTCCATTCACTTCCAACTCTCGATCATATGTGAATGAAGTTTGCTCCAAAGGATCTTAGGCATTCATAGGAGCTACCTAGAGCTAGTTTTAACAAGTGTGCACCACACCTAACTCACTAGACTCAACTAGGTCAAGCTACCCGCTCATACCCCCTTCATAGTACTACGGCAAAGGAAAAACAAAGTCCTAAACTACTCTAAGTGTCTCTCCAACTTCAATTGACACTTAGAACTAGTTATCCTTAACCTTGTCGTCCATCCTTTGAAAACCGAAACGATTTCCATCGTAGGGGCATGACAACCTCAATTGCCCAATCGATCTCCATTACCATGACCTAACTTAATTGCCTCTGCAAAATACACGTTAGTCATAGTAATCTTGTATTGACATTAATCACCGAAATCCACTTAAGGGCCTAGATGCTTTCAATCTCCCCTTTTGGTGATTGATGACAATACCACCTCTCGAGTATGTTATGGAATGAGGTTTTTGACGGGCTTGGTTCATATAAGCTTTTGTCGTTAAGAACAAAAGAGTTAGGCAAGTTTATATGACCCAAGCCAACACAATGTACTCAAAGGATATGAATTAAGCATGAGTACAAGTAACAAAGCTCATTTGCTTCGAAGTATAAACGCGAAGCAAAAGCAAATGAGCATAACATAAGTGATATGACATATAGATAATGCAAAGTAGAAATCACACATGTCAAATATCACAATCACGTAGATAGCACTATCACATATATATAATAGTATGCATGAAAGTAAACACACGAATGCATAAGTAATAGTGTATCACACAAATAGAACTCCAAATGTATATATTAGGCTAATACTAGATAACTCACTCCCCCTAAATGTAGCTCCCCTGAGACTACATACTCGAACACCCTCTCCCCCTTTGGCGTCAACACCAAAACCTAGGGGTTTGACGGCGAGGTCAGCAGCGGACGAGCCAAGCATTTGAAGAATGTGGGGCAGTTGAACCGGGCACCATCATCATCTCGACCGAGCTCAACCGATCGACCCTCTGTGGCGGTGAAGTGTCATTGGCGATCTGGGTCTAAGCCGGAGCCGCTGGTGCTTTGCCTATGAAGTCGCTAGTATGTCTGCATGAGGATCGTGACGGCGATGAGAGAGGGGAGCCTCTCGAGTAGTCACGGCGATCGGGTCTCATCAGAGACGGACCGGCAGAATGCATATGAGGCGGAGTAGGCATGCCGGTCAACTCGCTGAAGGATGCTCCAAGACTCCTGGAGACTGACGTCTCAGGTACAAATAGCGAGGAAGACTGCTCTGGTGTGAAGCCCGTCTGAAGGGAGTGAATCATGGGGGCTACCACGGTGAGGCCAACCACGGGACACCTATATAGGAGGTGAAGCAAATTGAGCCGGAGGCTATCCTCGACCTGAAGCCACCGGGCTGAATAGCCGAGTCGTTGTGGTGGAAGCAGTTTGAGCAAGCCGGGTGAAGTCTGTGGCTATGGGGCCCCAAGAGCCGCTACTACGTCTTTTGCATGAAACCCATAAGCCGCTTCTGCTTTGCAAGAGTATCTCGCCGTTGATGCATCTGCCGCCGCATGGCTCGTTGTCGCCTCTGAACTCGCCCCGCCGAGTCAAATCGGGCAAAAGTAGCAATGTCTCTCGTGGCTCGCTTATCTCAGTGGTCTGCACGCATCCGCCAAGAATAGCAATAAGCGGGGGTGGTGTCTGCTCATGGCAGTGGAGCAGAATCTGGAGCTACTGCCCTCTGATCATGTCTCGTGGAGGCATCTCGAGGAATAGGCGAGATAGTCATCGCCGAGCTATCATCATATTCGCCACCTCCTGCCAGGCCTCTAGCTCCTCCTCCTTAGTGGCCGCAATCCCTCTCGATGATCTCATCCTGCGAGAGTGCGGACTCAGCACGTCCGGGACGACGGCTAGGGCTGTCTGGGTGCTCGAGGAGTGGTGTGTCCGATCCTCTCGTGACAAAGTTGTAAGTCGGGAACTCTATGGTGGCACCTGGATACTCATCCATCATACCAGGGGCTTATCAAGCACTATTCTGCGGATAAGGAACGTGATCCAAAGGAGCATAGGGAAGTCACTGCGACCCTTGAATCCCTCACTATAGTATCCTCCATCTCCGAAAGAAGGAGGTCCTAGATATCAAATCTTGTCTGCACGATCATAGCATTAAGAAGCCGTAGTCAGGCGAGTCGACCCTCTCTATATCCCAACCTCGGGAAGCAAAGTGTCCTCCTAATAATGGCCTCTAGCACTCTCATTTGTAGGAGTCAAGTCACCGGGGTTCCCGCCGACCCTCTCCAAAAGGCTCCTTGAAGCAATGTCGCACTAAATCAGAGGGAGGCACCAACCTCCATGTGGACGCCTGGGAGGCTCCTGCTGCTCCCATAATGCACCTCATGTATCTTGACAAGCTGCTCCCAGTAGCCTTAGTATCTCTCTCGACCTCGCCACTCGTCACTCTGTAGTCTTTGCCTCGAAAGCAAAGTGAATAAACATATGATGTGGATCGATGAAGAGTGAAGCATAAACCGACGAACCCAAGATGGTACATATATCCCGTCTGCTCAATCAAATCATCGATCCCGGCAAATATGACAAGTATGGCCGAATGCTCTCTCCCATTGCCGCCACAATGGACTCTATCTCGACAAACTCTCTAAGATCTAAACACCGCCCCCAATCAAGAGATAAGCATTGTAGAAATCCTCCTGCAGTGGGCGTGTAGAAACCCTCACCGCTCTCTCATCCCTCCTTGGAGGAAACCAAACCTCAAACTCAACAAAACACAATTGCTTGAACTCACTTTGGCAGAAGCGGCCCTCAAGTCGAGGTGAACCACCGGAGGTGGACCACGTGGTCTCTAGGTGGAGGACGTGATCCCCTCCGCCGCCGTGTCGGCGCCTAGGTGAGATCGGTACACGGTCCGGCCCAGAGCGCGAAGTTGGGGTGCTTGGCTCGCTCCTCGGCCTCCAGGTCTCTGAGGCTCGCTTGTGGGGGCTGCTTCTTTGTCTTGTTAACCCTTCTCAATGGCAACCCGTCAATCTCCGCAAACGTGATAGTCCCAAATGGACTACCGTGAACGACGCTCAACCTCCTCAATCACAGCTCTGAATGTTTGGTGGCTGGCCGATCTGCAATGACAACTCCATTGCATGGGGCACCACCTCTCTCGCACGCTTACTTACCTCTACAATTCTTTTGCTCTCTCATTGCCTCTGCGTCGGGTACTTCCGCTTCTTGGATGTCACCGCTTGGTTGACTTGCCCTTTTCGATTCGGCCGGTCATGGCGAGGCGGGGCCTCCGATCATCATCACCGGGCCACCACCAACATTCTTGGTGCGGGCCATCCGAATCGACAAGATGGTGAACTGACGCTGATGAGGATCAACAGACAAATTGAACCTCTCGAGGCTTGGCCTCGATCCTTACTCGCGAGCTTGGCTCCGAGATGACTGCCAACTGCCACAAGAACCACAACGGAACCGACTCGCGATAGAATAGATGGATATACAAATAAATACCATATTGCTAATAGATGCGGAACCCTAATAGAGAAAGCAATGTAGATGCGAAATTGAATCGAATGGCTTTCTACCTGACGATCAGTGATCCGTGAAAAGATGAGATGTCACGCGGGGGAACCACGGAGCCGGCTAGGGTTACACGGAGCAATGATGAACTGGTGGCCCTAGTATTTGTAAAATCACAGCATTGAATTGCAAATTGATCTACTCAATTTGAAATTGAAACAAGGGCTAGCCTTACCGAGAGGAGATGAGGCTAGGGCACACGGCAAGAGGCGAGTAGAGGCGTGATGTATGACTCCAATGAGCTATGGCGGCGTTAGCGCGGTGGCGCGAGGTGGCCGGCGTGATGCTGCAATGGCACGGCGAGGCAGGGGCACGGCGGCACGGGCGCGAGGTGGCTGGCGTGATGCTACAATGGCACGGCGAGGCAAGGGCACGCATGCCTGCCGGGCGCCGAGGTGGCCGGGAGCAGGTCGAGGTGGCGCTGCCTGGTCGACGAGGGGCCAAGCGAGCACCGCAAGGAGAGACGCGGCAAGGTCACAAGCATGGCAGGCCAGGAGGCGGCGGCGGCTCGAGCTAGGCGAAGCAAGTTGAGGACGAAACAGGTGCAGGCTGCGGTTAAATAATCCCCAAAACACAACAAAAAAGGAAACCAAAAAGAGTCCTGAAGTCGCGCGAGATCCACCGACCGGACGCTTCCGGTGGTAGCGACCGGACGCTACCACCAGCCGCTCGGCCGATTCCAGAGAGGTCCAAATCCTCCGAATCGGGACCGACGCGTCCCGGTGGTCCATGACCGACGCAGTGTGGTCCGGCCAAGACAACTTGTGCACTCTTCGATCGACCGGACGCAGAATCCTTCTTCCCCGACCGGACGCACGTAAGCGGCGTCCGGTCACTTCTAAGCAGCAAGCCACCTCTCAGGAACCGACCGGACGCTAGATAGCAGCGTCCGGTGCAGCGTCCGGTGCACCTTTTCCAGCAAACCTCCAACCTTCCTTCGCGCTGCCTGTTCCCAATCAAGTCACAACTTGAAAAAGATCCAAATAAACACCAATTGGGACTGATGTGAGTGACCTCTCTCAAACCCTCATATTTTTCAAAATATTTTGCCCTAGGCTATAATTCTTTTTAAGAAAATAGGCAACAAGAGGGCAAATGAAACAAAACGACAAAACAACATTCATGCATATGCAATACTTGTAAGTAAATCTAGTTGCTTGTCAGGTTTGATCCAAGGTTAAGCTTCTTCACACGCTTTTCGGCGGTTATCTTAACCATGTTAGACAAGCCCTATGTGCATTGCCACAAATTAAACATGTTGTATATTACAATGAATGCAAGGGACAACATAAGCTCAATTTTTAGTGAAGTTACTAAAATCAAGAACATTTAGCTCATTCCGCAATCTACAAAATGTAGCCTCATCTAGCGGTTTAGTGAAGATATCCGCTAATTGATCTTTAAATCTTACACCTTCTAGTGATATATCATTTTTAGCCACATGATCTCTTAGAAAGTGATGGCGGATATCTATATGCTTGGTGCGAGAGTGTTGAACCGGATTATTTACAAGTTTTACCGCACTTTCATTGTCGCACAAAAGAGGTACTTTCTCTAGAACTACTCCATAGTCTAGCAAAGTTTATTTCATGTATAATATTTGTGCACAACAAGCACCCGTGACAATGTATTCCGCTTCGGCGGTGGACAAAGCCACACTATTTTGTTTCTTGGAGGACCAAGACACAAGTGATCTACCAAGCAAATGACACCCTCCGGATGTGCTTTTTCTATCAACTTTGCATCCGGCGTAATCCGAATCGGAATAGCCAATTAATTCAAATAAAGCTCCTTTGGGATACCAAAGACCAATGCTTGGTGTGTGCTTAAGATACCTAAGGATTCTTTTTACGGCAATTAAATGAGTTTCCTTAGGACTAGCTTGAAATCTAGCACACATACACACACTAAACATGATGTCGGGCCTAGATGCGGTTAAATATAACAAGCTACCAATCATAGAACGGTAGAGAGTTTGATCAACCGGGTTACCTCCCTCATCTAGGTCGAGATGTCCATTTGTAGGCATTGGTGTCTTGATTGGCTTACATTCATCCATCTTGAATCTCTTGAGAAGATCTTTTGTGTATTTCTCTTGAGAGATGAAGATGTCTTCTTTCATTTGCTTGACTTGAAAACCAAGAAAGAATGTAAGCTCACCAATCATTGACATCTCGAACTCCTTCGACATCAATTCACCAAATTCTTTGCATGAGTCTTCATTTGATGATCCAAAGATGATATCATCAACATATACTTGACAAATGAAGATATGCCCATCAAACTTCTTGGTGAATAGTGTGGTGTCAACCTTCCTAATGGTGAAGCCCTTCTCAATAAGGAAGTCCCGAAGGCGCTCATACCAAGCTCTTGGGGCTTGCTTAAGCCCATATAATGCCTTGGACAACCTATAAACATGATTAGGATATCTAGGGTCTTCAAACCCGGGAGGTTGATCAACATAGACTAGTTCATTTATAAAGCCATTTAAAAATGCACTTTTCACATCCATTTGATATAGTTTCATTTCATGATGTGATGCATATGCAAGAAGGATACGGATGGCTTCTAATCTTGCAACCGGTGCAAAGGTCTCTCCAAAATCTAAACCTTCAACTTGAGAGAACCCCTTTGCAACTAGTCTTGCCTTGTTCCTCACAACAACACCTTGATCATCTTGCTTGTTGCGGAACACCCACTTCGTTCCAATGACTCTTGCACCTTTTGGTCGCTCTTGAAGATTCCAAACTTCATTGCGAGTAAAGTTGTTCAACTCTTCATGCATGGCATTGATCCAATCCGGATCTTTAAGAGCTTCTTCTACCTTGGTAGGCTCATAGCAAGAGACAAAAGAGTGATGAGCAATAAATGAAGTAAGTTTTTGAGATCGAGTCATTACACCCTTTGATGGACTCCCTATGATGAGATCTTGTGGATGATCTTGTAGGAGAGGTGTGTTTCTTCTATTGACTACTTGAGGAGGAGGTTGTGGAGCATCAACATCTTGTGCTTGTACCACCATTTGCTCATGAGAGATATGAGTATCTTCATTTTCTTCTCTCCCATCTTTTTCGCCATCTTGTGGTATATTTGATGAAGAAGGTTGGTTAATGACTTGTACATCATCTTCATCATATTTTGGCTTGATGTCTCCCACCGGAATGTTCTTCATAGCCTCCCTCAATGGTTCATCACCTACATCATCAAGATTCTCATGTGCTCCTTGGGAGCCGTTAGATTCATAAAATTCCACATCATATGTTTCTTCAACCAAGCCGGTGGCATGGTTAAATACTCTATATGCTTTGGACTTCAATGAGTAACCAACAAGAAAACCTATATCACAACGTCTTTGAAACTTCCCTAGGTGTTGCCGCTTCTTGTAGATGTAGCACTTGCAACCAAACACCCTAAAGAAGGAGACATCCGGCTTCTTCCCATTGAGCAACTCATACGGTGTCTTGACAAGGAACTTTTGAAGAAATAGGCGGTTAGATGCATAACATGCGGTGTTGATTGCTTCTACCCATAAAGCTTCGAGGGTGTTGTACTCATCCAGCATTGTCCTTGTAAGAGTGATCAAAGTCCGGTTCTTCCTCTCAACTACACCATTTTGTTGAGGAGTATAGGTTGCGGAGACTTCATGTTTGATTCCAACTTCATCACAATAAGTTTCTATGTTTGTGTTGTCAAATTCTTTGCCATTGTCACTTCTTATCTTCTTGAGCTTCACTTCAAATTCATTTTGAACTCTCTTGGCAAACTTCTTGAAACAAGATGCAACTTCGGATTTGTCATGAAGGAAGAACACCCATGTATACCTTGAGTAGTCATCCACAATCACAAGACAATAGAGATTTCCTCCTAAACTCTTGTATGTTGTTGGTCCAAATAAATCCATGTGTAGGAGTTCTAGCACTCTTGTGATTGACATGAAAGCTTTGGTTGGATGAGTGTTTGCAACTTGCTTGCCGGCTTGACATGCACTATAAAGCTTGTCCTTCTCAAACTTCACATCCTTCAACCCTCTCACTAAATCATTCTTTATAAGCTTCTTGAGTGAGCTCATCCCAACATGAGCAAGTCTTCTATGCCATAGCCACCCAAGTGTTGTTTTGGTGAATAGGCAAGTCTTCAAGTTTGCATCTTCGGAGGTGAAGTCAACTAGATATAAGTTGTTGTATCTAAATCCATTGAATATCACTTGCTTGTCATCTACTTTGGATACAACAACCTCCTTCTCGGTGAATAAGCATTGGAAACCAAGATCACACAATTGCCCGACGGATGGCAAGTTGAAACTCAATTAGGCAACATAGAGCACATTGGAGATGGAATGATCATTTGATATTGCCACTTTGCCCAATCCTTTAACCTTGCCCTTTGAATTATCTCCAAATGTTATTTTCTCTTGTCCATCTACCTCTTCATCTAGTGATGTGAACATACGAGGATCACCGGTCATATGTTGAGTACAACCACTATCAATAACCCAATGACTTCCACCGGTCTTGTAGTTCACCTACACACAAGAGATTCAAGCTTTAGGGTTCCAAACTTGTTGAGGGCCCTTCACCTTCTCAACAAGTGACTTAGCCACCCAAATCTTCTTTAGCCTACTCTTGTTGGGGGTCCTAAGAACATGACTTTCATCTTTCCACTAGAATCTTTTCTAAGCATGTAGTGAGCATTGAAAGCAAAGGGTCTAGCATGCTTGGGCAAGGGTTGTGGTGGTGGAGTTTGACACTCATGAGCAAAGTGGCCTTCTTGTCCACACTCAAAACATCTCTTTGGCTTTAGCTTTGGCTTTGATTGTTGGTGTTGAGCTTGAGCCTTCTTCTTCTCTACACTTGACATATATCCAATGCCACTTCTATCCATCTTCATGACGGTATTCATGAGTAGCTCACTTTGGAGATGCTTGCCTCTAGCAAACTTGCTCAATCCCACCTTGAGATGCTCTTTCTCCATTTTGAGCTTCTTGTTCTCTTTCTTGAGAATATCATTGTTCTTCTCTTTCTTGAGTTTCTTGTTTTCCTTTTTTAGCTTCTCATTCTCAAGGATCAAATCTTCGTCATGATCAAGAGTTTCTATCACAATGGTGTTGTGACTTTTCATCTCTTCAAGATCTTTCATGAGCTTCTCATTGTCACTCTTGAGCTTGACATACTCATCATAGTCATTGCACTCAACCACTTGCTTGCCTTTGCTACTAGATCCATGCTCAATGCTCTCATCAATTAAATCATCACATGAGGTAGCTATATCAATCTTAACAACATGGTTAGTAGCAACATGTGGCTCATTTGGTAAGAATTCTTGTGCAATAACAAGGGTATCATAATTGATCTTTAGAGTTGTATATTCATCGTTTAGCTTGTTGTGACTAGTGATAAGCTCATTGTGCACCCACTCAAGTTTATCATGTTTATCTTTAAGCTCTTTCTTAGAAGATTTGAGCTCCTTGAGTTTGGATGATATAGAATCATTTGTTTCTTTGAGCTCATCATTAGTCTTTTCTGATCACACTTAGCTAAGAGTGAATCATTTTTAGCATCAAGTTTTTCATTTGTAGCTCTACTCTTTCTAATGATCTTAGTGTATTTTCTTAATATTTTGACAAGATCATCATATGTGGGTGAATCATCATCGCTATCGCTATCATCATCACTACTATCATCACTTTTAGTTACCTTGCGTTCACCCTTGGCCATAAGGCATAGGTGTGTAGATGATGATAGCGATGGTGGCGGTGAGGATGCAAGATCAATAGCAATGGCGGCCACCTTCTCATTGTCACTCTCATCATCGGATGATCCACTTGATGAATCAATGTTCGTGAGCCAATCACCGACAATATAGGCCTTGCCACTCTTCTTCTTCTTGTAGAAGTCTCTCTTTTTGCCATCTCTCTTCTTGTATGGCTTGTTCTTTTTCTTTTCATCTTCATCACTTGAATCATCTTTCTTGCCCTTGTTCTTGAACTTGTCTTTCTTGGGCTTTGTGCATTGATGAGCTAGGTGGCCAAGTTCGCCACAATTGTAGCAATCCATCTTGGAGATTGGCTTTCTTCTTGAGCTAGTGAAGAACTTCTTCTTCTTGCCGTCAAACTTGAGGCCACTCTTGTTTAGCTTCTTTAGCATCTTGGCTGTCTTTTTCACCATGAGAGCAAGACTTTCTTCATCATCTTCATCACTTGAGCTCTCATACTCAAGTCTTGCCTTGCCCTTACCTTGGCTAGCTTTGAATGCTAAGTCCTTCTCTTTCTTCTTTGTAGAGGTTGAGCCATCTTGTGGCGTGATGTGCATATACATCTCATGAGCATTGATCTTTCCCAAGATTTGTGTCGGTGTAGCGGCGGAAAGATCACCTTGATGTAGCACGGTCACAATGTGCCCATATTTGTCAATGGGGAGGACACTCAAGATCTTTCTCACAACGTCGGATGGTGACATTTGAGTAAGTCCAAGCCCATTGACTTCCTCTACAAGAACATTCAAACGAGAATACATTTCATTTGCACTTTCTTTGGAAAGCATCTCAAAAGAATTTAGCTTTTTAATCACAAGATGATAGCGTTCCTCACGCTCACTCTTGGTTCCCTCATGGAGCACACAAACGTCCGACCATAGTGCATGGGCGTCTTTGTGGTTCTTTACACGATTGAACACATCTTTGCAAAGGCCTCTAAAGATGGTGTTGCGAGCCTTTGCATTCCATTTTTCATAGTTTACTTCATCACCTTGAAGTTGTGCGGCATTCTTAGGTGTTGGGAACCCTTGAGAGGCGGCTCTAAGAATTTCAACATCTAGAGCTTCTAGGTAAGTCTCCATGCGAATTTTCCAATATGGAAAATCATCCCCCTCGAAGATAGGAGGAGGTCCATCCCCGTGAGACATCTTGCTCTAAGCGGTTAGGCTTAAAAACGTGAGCACGAGGCTCTGATACCAATTGAAAGGATCAAGATGCCCAAGAGGGGGGGTGAATTGGGCTAATTCTAAATTTTCTTGCAATAATCAAATCCTACGGATAGCCCAATTAACCCCTTGTGCCTAGAAAAGTGTTTATATCAAACTAATGCACAACAACCTCACAACCTATGTTCCAAACTTACTCTAGCAAGTAATTCTATGAATGTGAAACAAGTATTGAATTGCTCAAAGTAAATACTCAAAGTAAGTGCTCAAAGTAAATAGAGAGAGAAAGGAATGCGGCGATGTTTTGCCGAGGTATCGGAGAGTCGCCACTCCCCACTAGTCCTCGTTGGAGCACCCACGCAAGGGTGTAGCTCCCCTTGATCCGCCAAGGAAGATCAAGTGCTCTCTGGGTTGATTCTTCGACACTCCGTCGCGCGAATCACCCAAAACCACTCACAACTTGAGTTGGGTCACCCACAAGCTCACTGGTGATCACCAAGCTCCCAATCACCACCAAGCCGTCTAGGTGATGGCGATCACCAAGAGTAACAAGCACGAACTCTCACTTGACCACATGCCAAGCCTAATGAGAAGATGGATGCACACTTGTCTACTCTTGATTCACTAATGAGGATTCACTCTTGGATTCTCAAATCACAAACACCTCACTAGGACCTTGCTCTTCTTGGCACTCACAAACGTGTTTCTCACCTGTTGAATGAGCAAAAGTCACTCCACTCGAGTGGAGCTTCTATTTATAAGGCACTGAAAAACAAACCGTTATGAGCTTCTGCGGATGACCGGACGCTCCGATCATATTGACCGGACGCTCCGGTCAGTTCAACCCGCAACAATAGCTTCCAAGTGATGACCGGACGACGACAGGTCCGGTCAAGACCGACCGACGCGTCCGGTCGATCTTGGATGTTTATCAGAATCGACCGGACGCCGGATACTCAGTGGTCCGGTCACCACCGAACGGACGCGTCTCGGCCACACTTTCTCAAGTCTCGACCCTTCATCGAGTCGACCGGATGCTGGGCCTTCAGCCATTCCGGTCACATCGACCTTCCAGCCATCCGGCCACTCCCCAGACTTTGTTCGCTCAATCAAATGAACTGACCGGACCTCAAGGCCATGTCGGTCGCATCGAGAGCCGTCCGTCCCGGCCAAGATTTGACCCTCCATTCACTTTCAACTCTCGATCATATGTGAATGAAGTTTGCTCCAAAGGATCTTAGGCATTCATAGGAGCTACCTAGAGCTAGTTTTAACAAGTGTGCACCATACCTAACTCACTAGACTCAACTAGGTTAAGCTACCCGTTCATACCCCACTTCATAGTACGGCCAAAGGAAAAACAAAGTCCTAAACTACTCTAAGTGTCTCTCCAACTTTAATTGACACTTAGAACTAGTTATCCTTAACCTTGTCGTCCATCCTTTGAAAACCGAAACGATTTCCATCGTAGGGGCATGACAACCTCAATTGCCCAATCGATCTCCATTACCATGACCTAACTTAATTGCTTCTGCAAAACACACGTTAGTCGTAGTAATCTTGTATTGACATTAATCACCGAAATCCACTTAGGGGCCTAGATGCTTTCAAATTGCAACCAGAAGTAACAAGGTTACACTAGATTATAATTAGTTGCAACCAGTGTTAAATACGCTACAGCCAAGTTGCAATTGTGTTGTAGAAGTGCTTGCAACTCATAGTACAACATATTGCAATTACGTATTTGAAAAAAAACTTTATCAAATACAGCCTTCATGGATCTCGTTTTGTTAAGCATATTTTTTTCAACGACCTACTTCAAACAGATCTAAAATCGGATCTGTGGTTTAGAAGATATCACATTTTTTTTGTTTGGAATCAATAAAAGATTCCCTGTATGCATGCTTCCTGGTGGGTGGGTTGAGCTGTTAGGTGGCATCACGTAGTTGGTTGTCTCCATTTAGTTTTGCATGTAGGAGCGTGGACTTAGCTCGCCGCTCGCGTTCGCGTGTCAGGTGCACTCGCTTCACAGAATGTACCCAGGTGCATTTATATATTTATTTATTTATTTTACTCATGATCCCCTCGATCGCTAGTCTCAAGATGCTAAGCATGCTATTAGTCCACCACGTACACCATGACAAGACAACGAGTTAGTGTATATGCATCCTTAAATAGTACACGCTAGTCGATCGACTACGACATTTGTTTACGCAGATTATTATTATTATTAGTAAATGTCTTTCTATTGCCTGATGACTTGTCCTATATATAGTTGAAAATGGGCTTTAAGAATATCAAAGCCATGGATTTCTCATGGATACGACTTTGTCTGTCAGCTTTTTCTCATATACTCCCTCAATTCCAATAAATTATATAAGACGTCAAGGTACAATATTTTTATAACTATCTAGACATAGTGTATATCTAAATACATAATAAAATGTTAGGGAGAAAAAAAAAGCTATCAAATATTTATGAAAACTGGAAACAGGAATGCTACATAACTACTTACTTCATTTCAAATTATAAGTCGTTTTGGTTTTTCTAGATATATTGATTTTACTATGTATCTAGACATATAGTGTATATCTAAGTGCATGACAAAAAATATGAATCTAAAAAAGCAAAAACGTCTTATAATTTAGAATAGAGGCAATATTTATGTTTTCTCCTTTTTATGAAATTTGAGAGTTATAATTTTTTATGACAACTATAACATCCACAATATAAGCTACTGGTAGCGATAATATAACAGTGTCCAATTAAGCTTGTATCAAATTAAATTATGGCTGTGATAGATCTTTTTCTTCCATTGCTAAGCACAAAAATATTTGCACATAGATATATCTTAAGTTTAATTTTATAATATCTATGCGTTGGTACAAATAAATATCAAGTTTTATGAACTCTTTTAAAGACACGTAAAAATCTATCATTTAAGTTGGCATGTAGTTAGTTACCGATATGCCAAGTGCTCATATGTCCAATAATGATTATAACACGAGGTCTCTCACGATTCTCCTTCACTACTACACTAAGCTTTTGTAGGGATGGCTGAAGAACATTTGTAGGGGCGGTTTTACCAGCCGCCCCTACCACAGCGTTGCTACAAATCGTTAATTTGTAGGGATGGTTGGCTAGCCGCCCCTATAAATAGGATTTATAGGGGCGGCTGCTCATTTGTAGGGGCGGCCCATTTTTCAGAAAATATGAAATCGATCCAAAAAATAGTATTTTTTTAATCCAGGGAGGCCCCCACCGGTCAGCCACACAGCGCGCGCCCGCAAGCCACAAGTCGCGCATTTCCCCCCTGAGAAGGCGTGATACTGTGTAGAACCGCCTAATCTAATGTCCTCTCAAGAGTACTTGTCTTTCATTAGACACTAAGTATCCAAGAGAGTGCACTAAATCGTGCCGTTCCGTCGAGCACACCCCAAGGGAGAACTCAAAAATCTACATTTTACCGTCCGGATCATAAATGAGAGAATAAAGCTTATAACATTCTTAATCATTTTACATCACTTTATTACAACATTAGAGTATTTAAACAAGTTGAATGCAATAGCGGAATTGAGACAATTTTACATGTAAAAGAGTTTATACATTTTAGGTTTATATTTTTATCTTGCAGCGGAGAACAACATATGCTCAGAGTTACTGCGGAAATAAAGATTAATGGTGAATCATTAACATAGTGAACATTTATAAATCAGATATGATGACAGATCATAAAACTTTTCTTCTAAAAACTTTTAGTGAGAGTTATAAATAAACACTACGACCGTAACGCGGAAGGAATCCTCTCCGAGCCCACCAGGAGGTTTTCACACATAAAAGTCATCTACCATCAATCGGTCACTTGCAACAGGGGGAATAAAACCCTGAGTACTCGATTGTAATCAGCAAGACTTACCCGATGGGAGGAAAACAAAAGACTCCAAGGATATGCAGGGCTACCTGACTTGTGGGTTATTGCATCTGTAGGAAGCATTACTAAACGTGCGTCCTTATATTTAATTTTATTAGTAGCCATCATTAGTTCATTAACTAACCATTCTATGTAAGCACCTATGCTACTTTCAAGCAGGTGGTAAACAATCAGAACCATTTTGTCATCTTTTATATTCAAGTTCTTACTACGGTGCTAAACCATAGCCAAGTCGTTATCGTTTTAAAAGAAACGGCGATTCATAAATCAATGTATCCCAGCTGGGTACCTCGAAACACACGCCTCGCTTGTACCCCAGGCACAAACAAGACCAACCCGTTTCACTCCTATCAAGGGGTCCAGGTCCCCGTCAAAACTTGAACTTGTGGCAAAACTGCATAATCTAATGCCTCCCTTGGGTGCTTGTCTTCCATTAGACACTAAGCACTCAAGGAAGAACACCAAATTACTCGGTTCCGTCGGGCACACCCCAGGGGAGAACCCGAAAATCCACATTTTTGCCATCAGGATCACAAATGAAAGAATAAAGCTTACATCATTCTTAACCATTTCTTACATCACTTTTAATACAATATCAGAGTATAATATTTATTGTTATAACAACGGAATGTAATCATATTATTAGAGTTATGAACAATTTAATTTAACAGCGGAATATAAACATGTGAATAGGGTTACCGCGAAAATAATTATTTAATCATGACATGACGAATCATTGATATGTAAACTATGACAACAGATTATAAACTTTTATTTATAAAAATATTTAGTGAGAGTTATAAATAAAAACTATGATCGCAACGTAAAGGAAAATCCTCTCTGAGCCCACTAGGAGGAATCCACACACAAGGTCAGCTCTAGCATCCACCTATCACCTGCAATAGGGGGAAATAAAACCCTGAGTACTCAATTGTACTCAACAAGACTTACCCGACAGAAGGAAAGAAAAGACTCCAATGATATACAATGCTATCTGGCTTGTGGGTTTATTGCATCTGCAGGAAGCATTACTAAGCGTGCGTCCTTATATTCGATTTTTATTAACAACCGCATTAGTTCATTATTCAACCATTCTATATAAGCACCTGTGCTACTTTTAAGCAGGTGGTAAGTAATCAGATTTTCTTTTTTCATTCTATCTTTCATCTTTCGCCTTACTACGGTGCTAGACCATAGACAAGCCGTCTTCTGGATCACCCGGCGATTTGCGAATCAATGCCCCCACCAGTACCTCAAAATACACGCCCGCTTGTATCCTGCTGCAGCAGACCAACCCATCACCCTCCTGTCACCGGGTGTCTAGGTTCCCGTTCAAACTGGGACTCTAAGCCCCCGTCCTTGAGTCTCGGACTCAGTACGGTGCAAGGACTTCCTTACCCAAAAACCACCCTGACAGTCGATCCGGAAACAGCCAGATCCACGACAAGAGAGCAATAAGTCTTCCAAGCGTCCATATCCAACTATGTGCTCGGGATAATAAGTCTGTAACTTGCCTAGAGTCTTATGCAACGGTCGGTGCTTAACCGACACAGACAGGGAAAGCAAGTGTAACAAGCTATGCCCCGTGCTCCACACGACACAACCTCTTACACCCACCAATACTCAAACCATATAATTACCCGGTCACCATTTTTCCTTTCCACCATTTATATTTTCCAAGTAATAATAATACAGTAATATATTTTCTATCTCTCGCAAGTGACAGGCAATCACTCGACTTCTACTGAAGTCCTGTAGCATAGCATTCTACACGATCCTGTAATACTAGTAAGACTCATAGGATAAAGATATATATATGCAAGTGGGTTTCATTTAACTCCTTAAAACTTAATGCACAAATGTAATTTAAACTGCAGAAAAGTAGGGGTTATGCACTAGGGCTTGCCTGGGTAAGATTTAATCAGAAGTTAGTTTCCATCATGACGACACGATCTCCAAAAGCACCATTTCTCTAGCAACTCCCGATGACTCCACGATCCATCGATGTCCCTATTATGATATGAAATGTGGTGCAATGCAAAGACGTAATTAATCAACTGCAACCGTGACTTGTAAAATACGGTTTACGCCTCTCAAGCTAACGAGCTAGTTCTAACGACGACCGTACTTAGGCTACGTATCCATGTGGTCGAATAAGGCGTTATTTCCCAACAAATGTTTTAGTTATATAAACCCAAGTTGTTTCTTTATTCTATTTTATCAATTTAATCTTTATTCGCAATATGACATCATTATCTATTTAGCAAACTAATTATTTTAGAGCTACAAAAATTACAGTGAGTACCTAATATTGCTAGGAGCCCACTGTAAAAATTTTAGATCCAACACTATTACCAATTTATCACAACAATTCCTACAAGTTTATATTTTTACAATATTAAGTACCTTAAATTAACTATATGGCTTTCAAGAATATTATCAAACTATGTGAACAAAATATACTAACAGGTAGATCATGATTTTAAGAGACTAACAAAATTGGTTTTATAATTTTTGGATTCATATACCATTTTATATTGATTTTACAAGTTAAACTAGAAACCTATTTTAGAAAAGCATTTCGGAAATGAAAAGGGTCAGCGGCCACTAACTGGTTCAGCGGCAGGCAGGTCCAGGCGGCTTGGCACAAGGCTGGCCCAGCGTTGGAACGGGGCGCGAGCGGCCTAGGCGCGGGGACAAGGCGTGCGGTGCGCACGGCCCATCAAATTAACTTCTATTCCAAAGGCGACGGGAGCGGCCCAGGCGCGGCGGCGAGCAGGCCGGCCCACGCGCGGACGAGCGCGGCCCACACGGCCAGGGCCAAACAGCGGCGGAACCTTTTTACGATGAAACCCGCGAGCTCTCCTCAAATTAATCCGCGGTACAAGGTCACTATTCCTAAGAGTCACTTATTTGCAATAAGAACCCTGTATTAACTTCTATTCGCACTTTCTCACCTTTTCCCTTCCTCAAGAGCAGAGCACGGCAGGGAAGACCATCCGCCGCCCAAAGGAGCAGCTCGCCGGCAGCGGTGTTGCCGCAGGGCGGCGCGCGGGGGCAACGGCGGACCCGGCCATGTACGCGGGCGCCGATGGCATGGCCAGCGGTGGGCCACGACACCCTAGCCACGCACGTGCGCCGCAGCCGCGGGGCGACGGCGGGGCGCGGCAGCGGATTGGTAGGCGGAGCTGCGCGCGGCTCCGGTGAACGGGAGGCGAACGACGGTGATGCTGCGAGGCCGCAGCAGCGGAGGGGGAGCGGCGTGGGCAACACGGGCGGTGCTCCAGGCGCAGCGGCGCGTGACCCCTGCGGATGTACAACAGGGCAACGCCTTGGCACCGGCAGACACAGCCATGGCGGGGCGCATTGGAGGGCATGAATCGTGGCTCCAGAACAAGGAGGAAGGAGGCGGCTCGACGAGGCGTCGACGCCGGCTAGGTCATGGTCGTGGGCGGGTACTCGCGCAAGGTAGCGGGAAGGAGAAAGGAGGGGGCGGCGCTGAGGCACGGATGCGTTGCGCGTACGGTGGCGGGGACTCGGGCGGACATCGCCATAGGCTGCTACTCCAGCGCGGCCATGGAGGCACGCGCGTGCGAGGGGAAACCGAGCAACGGGCGGCGCGGGGAGACGCCCGGCCACGACCGGACTTGCCTGGCCATAGCGCGGACCGAAGCAGAGGAGGCGCCGTGGGGCAGAGCAGCGGGTCCAGCGCGAACCGGGGCTCGGTGGGGCGGCTGGCTGGCGAGGGTAGGGAAGGGGAAGGTGGTGACCGACGCGTTATGGAGCAGCGGAGGCAGCACTGAGGCTTGCGAGCACGGTGGCCGCCCGCTAAGGGTGCTCGTCCTGGCGGGTGCTGCGGTAAAGAAAAAGAAAGAGGCAAGGGGACAGAGCGAGCAGTGGCTCTGCACAGACCGACAAGACAAGTAAGGGCAGACAGAGGCAGAGACAGACAGTGATGTTGATGGTGAACACACGGGCAGCGCACGGATAAAGCCGAGGTAGACAGAGACAAGCCATGGCAGGCAAGCGGAGGCAGCAGAGGCAGGATGACAAGGGTATTAGTTCGACGGGACAACAGAGGCAGTGGTTACTCGGCGGTGCACAGCAGAGAGAGGACACGACGCAAACGAAGGAGAGAGAGACAATGGCGCAGGCAAACCGACGCGCCGGGGTGCAGAGCCACGACAGGAGACGAGACGGTGAATAATTGCCATGCAACGAGTACGCTGTACGCCAGGAAAAATAACGAAGCTGCTGCGCGCTCTCTCTCGTCAGTTCGTGCTTATCAAAATAAACCCGTGAGTATATATATATATATATATCGTTCTATTTATTAATGTATTTTATTTTATTTATAAAAGTTGCTTTTCCCGCTTAATCTAATAAAACAAACAAACCGTTCGATATCTATTGGCTAGAATTGTCGTTCAATATTCCTACATATCTTTACGCACGGAGAAATTTAACTTGGCGTTGATTCGAGTCCATAAAATTGAGTCACGGGATTCACTCATCGCATCACTACGTTTTAAATAAGAAATCCGAGAAACTCGTTTCGAAAATTTTACTTAGTCCCCAAGCACCTGAGACCCGATCTAAGTATGGTGCTTAGACCTCCACCTAATACTCACCCCTAAAAGTCGGTCCGGAAAGAGCCGGAACCCATGACAAGAGAGTAACAAGTCTTTCTGTTCCCATAAATAAGCATGCACTCAGGATAATACGTCCGTAACCTGACTACCATCCACAGCACCTCACTGTAGCTAGGAGGTTTATATCCATGTCCATACTGTCCAATGGCCTCACACATAATCTCAAACCTCCATACTGTGCTATAATATTCTTGCAGATAAGGGAATGGTACAATGTTTCACTTTCTTTAGACTAATTCAATTGTTGGAGAAAATATGGTTCAGATAAATTTAATTCAGTCTGAATAGTAAGTTCTAAACAAGTGTATAAAAATTCTGCACACTCCTATGCACTAAGAGGAAATTAGTGCAATCTGAAAACTAAACTTCTATGCACCTCTCCAGGATATTTGACAACAAATCCGACCTTAGGTGTCATCTAGTAACTCTAATCCATGTACCTAAATAAAGATCAGAATTTTTTAGAAACTATCTTTTATTCACTGTATCTAGGCACTTGAGCACGATATTGGCGCAGATCTCACGGCCACGAACACCGGAGCCTGAGCAAACCAGATTTTAGTTTTCAAGTTCATTCTCGTCCTTTGATTTTGTGTTTTTTGGTGACCTGCTTATAATGTTTTTTATTGTGCAGGTTAGTTCTCAGCCGGTGCAAGGACACCGAGGCAAAAGGTATCGACTCCCAGCTGAGTGACATGGGTCACTTTTCAAGGAGGGGCTTGGCTAAGATCTTTGTTGTTTTTACCCTTTTTACTTTTACGTCCCAGGGTGTTAGCGAGTTCGGTGTGCGTTTTGGACAGCTCTCAGATGTCATGGTTTCACTTAACAACAAGTGGGGGTTGCAAGCGGGAGAGGAGGCGGAGGGGTGGATAGAATTGGTCAGCATCATCGGTGAAGATAGAGCTGTTTTTTTTCAAGTAACAAAACCTTTTCTATGAGCTACCACGTGCACATGCTGGCTATGCATGAAAGATGATACATCTGTTATTACGAGGCTACTTCATGGTAAACGAGATATCTGAATGGATACATGCATGCAGAATAGCTGTTGTGGTTTGTATAGTTCCTTGATTTGGATTTAGCAGCTACTATTTTAGATCATTAAGTGCTGATTGCTAGCTTTCACGGCTGTGCTGTGGCCGCGGGCTTGTATTTTATGCCTGGCCTGCAGTGGCCATATCTGGCAAAATAGTAGCTGAACAGAGAGTCTTGCCAGACGTGTCACGTTCATCAGAATTTCAGTTGTGCATGCTTGCGTGCTCTTCCAATTCCATGCAGAGACGGACTGTTTAGTGGCACGAAAGGTTTGATAGTGACAGGACCTCCCGGTGCAAGTTGCAACGACGTCCGTGCTCGTGGTTCGCTCAGAGTCTCCGGTGGGGTTAATCCGTTTGTTTGAGACTCGGGAGATCGCCTCCTCCTTCGTCGGTTCAAACACGGTGGGCCCCGCTCCCGGCATCCAGTCCAATGCAACCACCGGATGAGGTGGGTCCACTGGCCAGACGTGTCACAGTCAGTCAGGATCTAGAGCAAGTGGTGAGTTCGTACCAGAACCAGGCCTTGTTTAGATTCATCAAAATTCCAAGTTTTTTCACTTTCTTCATCACATCAATTTTTGGACACATATATAGAGCATTAAATGCAGGTAAAAAAAATAATTAATTGCACAGTTTGGTTGTAAATCATGAGACGAATATTTTGAGCCTAGTTAGTCCATGATCAAACAAAGTTTGTCAAATACAAACGAAACATGCTACAGTATCCGGATTACAAAAATTTGCAATCTAAAGGAGGCCCCAGCAACAAAAACACACAATCATCGTCTCGTCTGTCTCATCTGACCGACCATTTTTTCCAAGTTGCGTGACAGCGCGAGCGTGTGATAACAAGTCTTCTTTAGTGACATGAAGATAGATCACATCAGGATGGTGTTTAAATTCAGAGGCTAAAATTTAGAAGTGCTATATGAGAGTGTTTGGATAGTAATAATAATAAAATAAATTATAGAAGTTATCAGAAATCCACGAGACGAATTTATTAAACCTAATTAATCAATCATTAGCACATGTTTACTCTGTAGCACAACATTGTCAAATCATGGATTAATTAGTCTTAAAAAATACGTCTCGCAAAGTAGTCGCAATCTATGCAATTAGTTATTTTTTAGTCTATGACTGGATTCGGCTGGTCAAAAAAAAAATACTGTGCACGCCTGAAAACACTGTTCACGGATGGTTCCTCACATAAATTCTTCCAGATTCATCTAGATTTCTCCAAATTTCTCCAAGCGAACAGAGCCTATATTTAATACTCCATGTATGCAAACATCCGATGTGATAGGGACTAAAATTTAGGAGGAGAAACTAAATAAGGACTAGATTATAATCAAGTTGTGGCTTCTTCAAAATTTGCCCCCAAGTTAATTACAGCCTACATGATGTTCATGGAACAAAGCGAAGGAAAACGATCAAGCACCAACTTCACGGTTTAAATAGTCGACAAACATCCTCTTTGCGCTATCAGCATCTGTCGGTGGTGGTGGCCCACTCAGACTGTACTGCCCTGCCAGCTTGATGAAAGTTCGTCGCAGGCTTCGGAGCTCTGGCAGGCCAACAGATCTCTGAAGGTTGATGTAGCAATCAGTTAAGAATCCCAACTGCATCAGAAGAAGAACCAAGCATACTATGCGCATGTAGAAAAGGCAGAAGAGGCAAATCCTTCAAGTTTTATAATTTATACATCTAAAGTTATGGAACTAATTATAGATTAACCATGTGGAGAACAAATAACAAAGTTATATATCAAAATTCAAAAAAATAACCTATATTGACTCACTGTAAATTCACTTAATAAAGAAAACGACAAGAATACTTAAAGGATATAGTTGGCAAGTTAGGTCCAAAAGATATCTTATTCACAGCAAGCCCAAGAACGCATGATTGTGCTTCAACAATTGCATTGACCACCTCCTGCAAAGTGCAGCTCGTTACCAAGGCTTGTAGATTTACAGAACCACACATTTCCAAAGACAACTACAAACTAAAACAACTAGCATTACCTGTGTTGCTTTGTCCATCTCATAGAGGGAATTAGCCTCTGTTGTTCGCACCTGAAATATCAAGACATCATTACAACCCTAGAATAGACACCAAAGATTCAGGAAGACAATTATAACTGCCTTCTAGAACACACATAAGTCAATTTGGAAAAGCATTCTATATTCTTGAGCAGCTGCCAGTTTTTTCTTTCTTGTATTATTCCAGTTTTCATATGGCAGTTGCAATAATCTTGTTATTTATTTCAACTTCAATTTTCCAACAACAAATTTATACTTACCGTCTGAGTGGCTATTGTAGGCTGGAGAACTTTTACGTCTCTTGTTTTGGAATCTACTTTCTTTGTCAAATATGACACAGCCTCACCAATAACAGGAGCCGTTTCCACTATTTCATCTATTAAAAACATTGGAGAAAACAGATTAGTCAGATCAAATTATTTGCCAAACCCAATGCAGGACATATGCGGTGATGCATTGTCCTATGTTGAACATGTTCTAACACTAATGCACAGAAACAGTTTATCAAAAGTCCAACGCTCTGTTAGGCAGATCAGCTTACTGAGTATCTACTATCTAGCACAATTGTTGATCATTCCCTATTTTTTTTCTCATGAAAGTACCTTCAGATACGACTATCATATATTTCTCTTAATTGGGATGCAACAACCAATCAACCATCTTTTGCGACATAGTTTACAAACAAAAGGCTAACCAAACACCACAATTTTCAAAAACAGTATACAGCTAATCATAATCCTCCACAATAACAAATGGATCCATACAATTTTCTTTCTGTTTTCTTTGGCCTGTAATGGAGTTATATAGTTTTGAAAGCCAGAACACATATAGTTCAAATCTGCTGGGGTGGTAGCTTCTCCTAAGGTAGGATTTGGATAATGCATTTGATAAGGTTGGAAGAGATGGAAAATGAGGTAGGTTAAAATACTGGAATATAAGATTTTGGTACCCTTGCCAAATTTGGAAAAGTTGGCCTTGGGACAATGGTTAAGTTGCCGTGACCAAAATTGCAGGTAAGCACCCATCCTATTTTTAGATAAAGACCCCACAGAACGAATAAACAGCAAGGCCAATAGCAATTAAGCCAATCACTTGCAAAGGTGCAGCAAATGTCTCAATGGGACAGCAGGACAGCCATGGCAGAGAAGCCATGGGATCAGGCTCAAGGACAATTTCCGAAGGGGCTCTGATCTGGATGAGGACAAAAGGGGTACCAGTGGTAAAGGATGGCAAGGGCACTGGCTCACTAGTAGAGAGAACCAGTCCCATCAATAATAATTAGTTAGGGGGCTCACAAAACTTCAATGACCATGAAACAATGGCAAGAAGGGAAAATGTCCTCATCCTAACACATGGGAATCGACCATGCCCATTCTAAGACCTCATTCTCTTCCCAATCCCTCAATTCACCAAGCATCCATTAGACACAATCCAAATGTCACCTGATAAGTTACCTTGTGCAATCAGCCGGTCAATCAAAATGCACAGAAAGGACAAAGGTAACAAGAAACCAATAATTGTCTATACCGCTAGTCAGTTTCCAACCACATGGTACAG
Source organism: Miscanthus lutarioriparius (assembly GCA_904845875.1). Lineage (NCBI taxonomy): Eukaryota > Viridiplantae > Streptophyta > Magnoliopsida > Poales > Poaceae > Miscanthus > Miscanthus lutarioriparius. The sequence goes on along the minus strand of CAJGYO010000003.1, from coordinate 120,057,850 downwards.
CCATACATGTTTGCTATTTGCTAGTCCTGAAGGCTGTAGTGTCTTTCATCACTACTAACATAAGTAGTAATGGTTATGTTGTAATGGAACTTATGATGCTCTGAACCAACTTTAGAATACATGAAAATGGGAACAGTCAAGAAACGTATTATCAAGGAGCAAACTATTGCATAGTTAAGGCTCAAAAACAGGGCAGTGAAGCGGCTATAAAATTTGAGGGCATATGCAAATCTAGAAAAGGATTTCTGAAAAATTAACAGCAGACAATGGGGATAACTCATACAAGATCATGTGAAGAAATTACAAATAACAATAATAAAAGAAGCAAGTCTGTTTACCTCTAGATGGAAACAATTCGAAAAGAGGGGGAATCCCAACGATTACGCCTATCTGGCTTCTCAAATCTGCTTACAAGATCTTCAAATCTGTCACCATTGAAGAAAAAGCCAATGAGAGGGCAATTGTAACTGATAGTAGACAGAGCAGTGCTTGGATAGAAATGCACGGGTGTGTTATTATTCCAACAACCCCAAAATTCCATACAGTAACTGGACTACTAAAGATTTATAACCTATGAAATACAAGTTCGTTTGAAATAAGAATGCCAACAACATATGACCCCATTAGTGTTTCAGGTCAATGATCTCCATACAGATTAGATGTGACTTACATATTACTATCATATGCTGGCTCTCCTTTCTCCTGGCGGTTGTTGTTCCATTCCCTACAATGGTCCACTTCTGTATCACAAAAAAGCTGAAACATAAAAGAAGAAGTATAAAAGAAATCACTTTCTAATGCATGATTTACTGTTCTCAATTGTTCAAAGCACAATAAAGTTTCCATTCTTTCCTAGAGGTGCTCTTGGACAAAAGGATCATGCAGGACATAGTCATGAGTTCCAATTTGTCCTATTTGTTGAATTAAAAGAACTTTTGTAACTTTGTTTAGGTGAGGCTCTATCTTGTAAGTTTACTTAGGTAATCCTTCGATACATACCAAGACCAGCCTGAAAAGGTAGCTCATCATGCAAACAATATTACCATCTGATTCGCGATGTTAATTAAATCCATACTTTCAGAACATGTAATGTCATTGACAACTCCAGTTTGTTTGTATTATGCTAGCAAAGCCATCATTGTAAGTACATAGTAAGTACATAAACAAGAGAGCAAGTGCCTACCACACAATATCTTACTCCAGATGCACGCGCAAGACACCACAACTCATACCGGTACCCCTGCATATTATCAAGTGAAAGTCAATTAATTGTATCCCAAGGCAAAGACACAGGTTTGCAATAATATTGCAAGACCATTATGCATTTGAGGCATCATAACTGTAAAATGATGTAAGGCAAACTGCAGAATCTATTTTATATCACAACTAATGTGAGAGTTTATACAGAACAGTACATCTGTAGCAATAACAAGAGCAGCACACAGTTGCAACTATGAGTGTCAAATCACTGGTTCAATAAAAGTTAGCCAATAAAGATAGGAAGAAGCAACACTTCAAAGGTCTGGGAAGCTTTTATGTCTTCTGGAACCCCGGTCATCACAGTGATGAGGAGTAAAACTAAAAGATAGACTGACAGAAAAAGAGCAGCATCCTATTATTGATCGAGAACCGTCACTCAATGCAAAGGTCTGGGAAACTTTTATTTCTTCTGCAACCCCGATCATCACAGCGATACGGAGTAAAACTAAAAGATAAGACTGACAGAAAAAAGAGCAGCATTCTATTATTGATCAAGAACCATCACTCAGTGCAAGTTTGAAAAAAGAAGAAGAAGGATGAATAACTTGATACTACCCTCACCTTAATATTATTCAACGAGTCGATGATAATTATGCTGTCGCGTGACACGGACCTGTCAACTTCTGATCTAAGAACTCCTCTCAAGTTTTTCTCCACAACCATATCTAAGAAGGGAACAACCAAAAACAATGAGAAAGAAACAAGCTCATCACAGGGTCAAAACAGAAGTACATAACTAGCTAACTAAGACATGTAAAATAACCAATACCTTTGTAACTATCGTTGCGCCCGAGATGGAGGGATGACTCATCAATGATACGGACAGTAAGGTCAGGTGTGGAGGAGTGCAGTGCCGCAGCAAGGCAAGCAGCGGCTGCTGATTTGCCGCTGCATGGCTGCCCACACATCACAACGAGTGCCATGGAAGACGTGGAAACCTTCAGAGATAAAGGGTGGAAAACCATTCAGTCATACAAAAACGTTGCCACACAGTAGATGCTCAGTATCCTACATGAGGACCTAAGGAGCAGCAGAAAAGTGATGAAATTCATGATCTTGATGTAACACTAAGGGCATGTTTGGATACACATAGCTAGTTACTGGTTGGGATAAAAATTAGCCCAGATTAGTTATGATTGGCTAGCTAGTTGGCTAACAACTAGTTAGAGACGGCTAAAAAATTAGCCCACCTATTAGCTCTCTTGTTTGGATGCACTAGAGCTAATTTTTAGCTAGCTAGCAATTAGCTCATGTATCCAAACATGCCCTAAATCATAGAAACAACCTTGTTATGTACGGCGATGTTCAAGGTTGTAAGTGATTGATTACCCACAGTCAACAAAGACACAAAGTGTTACTGAAGAGGAACTAGGGGGCAAACTGCTTTACAACCTCAAAAGACGAGCCTCACTAAGCCGAACCTCACAGGCCAGGCCTCTAGTAGGGTCCATAACAATTTGGGAATCCACTAGAGCTTTAGGCATAAAAAACCACCGCAATCAATCTCAGTGATAACTCTAGCAGGGTATCGAACCTACGGCAGCGCCGCGCAGCCTGGGCACAAAGGATACAATTAACCGGATGAAGCGAGGGGAGGGAACACGCCGGCGGTGAGCGCGGCGCAGCTCCGGCAAGCGGATCAGCGAACCACGTCCGTGCGCCATGGGAATCCGCAGGTGGAGGGGAGGTACGCGCCCAAAACGGAGTGAAATCGGCCTGAGGGGGAGGGGAAGGGATCGCGCATCGACTCAACTGGACCTGGAGCGGAGCGAGCTCGCCGGAGGGGATCCACAGAAGGGAGCGCCGGCGCGGCGGAGGAGAGCGAGAGCTGAGAGCGGCGGGGCGGCGCGCGAGTGGAGACTGGAGAAAGGAGACGTGCAGAACCCGGTGGGGTCGGAGTCGGACTGACGCGTGGGCCGTTGTACCTAATCGGGCAGGCCGGGCCGGGCCGGGCCGGGCAAGGCCTGGGAATTATGGTGGAATCGGCCGTTTTCCACCGGGCTTTGATGTACATCCCCAAGGTCCAAACCAAACAAAAAAAAAACACCCACGGGATCTGTAAGGCCAGGATGGCTATATCGGCTTCTCAGCCCAACTAGCACATTATGTCTTTTTCTTCTGGTTTTTTAATCTCCCGTATCTTTATTTGTTTCTAATAAAAAAAACGTATATTGGATCTCTTTTTTTTACCCATGATGGTAAAATGGATTTTTATTACTGTACGGCAAAGAAATTACAACGAGTGTTTAGAGTTTTGCAATGTGATTGTGACCATGACTTTTACTTCCCCCACCTTTGAACACAAAAAGGTTCACTAACCTTTAACAGAACGAATTCTATGTCTAAAGATAAGAAGCTATTTAGCCAAAAGCAGAGAAGAGAAGGGGTAGAAGGGGTACAAGCCATCCAAATCTCCCATGACTGACCAATCACGCAAGCTGAAACAAATGTCGAGCCATCACATTACTTGCTTGATAATTGCCTTGACACGCTCTACCGGTCTGTTCTTCTCGTCATTCTATCCTATCGCCACTTCCTGTAGTGGCTTTCTCCATTTGTTGGGTGAGATCCTGGTTTTGAAGGCATGCCCAGTGTTTCAAGAAAGAACAGGTTACACAAATAATCTCAGAATGAGACTTGATCCTTTTCCTTCAAAACATGTCGAATTTCTTATTTCCTAAATTACCCAACACATCGCGGTAAGGCCAACAATGTACACTTGTTTTTCCTAAGGCGGGCTCCATTTTATCTACATTCAAAAATGTACAAACGGAGAAGGTCTAACAGTAACCCCAATTCATCTTTTTATATTATATTTATATATAAATGCTACGAGCATTGGTGAGTCAAAATCTCTACTCCTATCCTTATTGTTTCTATATGTTTTTGTTACATGTTTTCCTTAATAAGGCTGTGTTTCGTGCGGCTCCATGAGGCTCCGGCTCTGCAATTGAGTCAGGAGGAGCCACCAAAGTGCATCTTCTCTAGCTCCTCTATTGGGTCTGCCGGAGCCGGAGCCTGGAGCCCTTTTTCAATGGGCATAGTGATCCAACAGTAATATACAGGAGACAGGGAGTCGACAGAGCAAAGTGACTTTATAGATGAAGGGTGAAAAGATATGAAGCATATTTTTTATTCAAATAGCCCTATACGAGAAACACATAAAAAATATCGATATTTATGATATCATACAAATACTATTTGTCGAGGACCTAATACCGGGGTACTCAAGGAGGTGGAACTAATAACCATCGAACGTTAAAAACTCCCGGACGGACAAGGGCGCTCTCAAGCTTCTTGCCCGAATGATTTAAAGTTTGTTACGCCTCGCCCGGCCTTCGCTCGCCTCGGCAACGACGCCTGTGGGTCAGGCTCACGCCTCGCCCGGGCTAAGGGCTGAACTCACCTCTGGCCGACGCCCGTGGGCCAGCTCCGCCTCGCCCGAGGGCTAAGGGCTAGACTCTGCCTCGCTCGACGCCCGTGGGTCAGCTCCGCCTCGCCCGAGGGCTAAGGGCTAGACTCCGCCTCGCCCGATAGATAAAAGACTAGCTTCGCCTCGCCTGACAACCACTCCCCGCTCCCTCATGATGATAGGTACAGGGTGAGACAAGACGTTCGGGTCAACCGTGGCATCAAGGACCATACCCTGCACCCCTACAGGAAAGTACCATCAGGACGCGACGGGACGGGCGCTTAGACCCTTCCAGGCGTGCCAGAGCCTGAATAGTGTTGCGGACGCGTGCTCTTCGCCCTACAGTGTTGTAGGCGCCGCCTTCAGCCTCCGGGCGAAGTACCCGACGCGGACATACGACAACCACTACGTTCCAAGCGGGGACTCCCGTCTCCTACAGTGACAAACGAATAGTCATCGTGCCATCCGCTCCCCACGGGGTCAGAGATCAACAACCCTGTCCGACACACCGCCCGCAGGAGCGGGATGGGACACACCCACTTGCTAAAAGAGGCCAGGGCATGACCTACGAAGATCAATAAGCACACCGCTTCTGACACGGACTGCCATGTTATACACGGCAGGCGTGGGAAAAAAGGAAGACCCGGCTCCTTCGAAGGACCTTCTATGCCTTTGGTATTTTCTTCTTTCTCCCATCTATAGCTCCTGCTCCCCCCTTGGTCTATAAAAGGGAGGGTTGGGCTCCCCACTAAAGGGACAGACTTTTGATGGACAACACAACACACATCACACATAGTCAAGCTGCTATCAGGCTCTTGACACCCTTTCGACCCTTCCATCAGAGACCTGGGACCAGTCCCTCTCTCGACCGTTTGTACCCCCTACTACGAACCATTTTCGGTGCTAATAACACGAGCAGCAACAGACTGGACATAGGGACATTCAGCCTGAACCAGTATAAATCCCGTGTCCTTTAGCGCACCATCTAGGCCTAACGTGCATAAATATAAATTTACTTGCCGGTACTTATTTGAAACACCGACAGTTGGCGCGCCAGGTAGGGGACTTTGCGCGTTCCAAATCAGGCCTCGGATGGCTAACCACGCAATCAGCTGGGTCCCGGGCGCACACGTGCATTTCGGTGACCTGGATTTCATCATCACGCTGGGAGGAGAGCTGGCGCTGGCCCACGCGGCCGTCCAATCTCTCCCTCCCATCAACTTCAACCACCGGAGGCTTGAGGGCCAGCCCGACGTCTCCCTTGGACCCCAGTCGTCCAGGGAGGCCCCGCGCCGCATAGCCCACCCTCCGGTGCGCCACATATGGAGCGTCCCGACAGCGTTTCCGTTCGGCCTCCGCAACGCTGCGGCAACCGCTGGCCACCTCCTGGCACTACGCATGGTTCAACCACCCACGGACAGCGAGTTTGTGGGGGCAATTGAACACAACACAGAGACTCTCCACAGGCTCCTCATGGAGGAGCCAGAATCCTCCTCTAGCTCTGATTCTAGCAGGGGGAGCCATCACCCTTCTTGGGAATGCTTCATGGCGCAAACCCCCGAGGGGCACGTCGAAAGCATCTCTGGGGAGGAGGCTACCCCAACGAGCAACCCTGATGGTAGGTTCGGAGAGGAGGCAGCGGTCCCATCTCGCTTGAGGATGGAGTAGCTGAGAGCCCAAAAGCGGGAGATCGATGAGGCCAGACAAGGGCTCATGCGGGAGTACACGAACATCAATCGCGAGATCGAACGCCGCGAAAACGGTGGGCGCACGCGCGCCATGGCCCGCACCGTACACCAGAGGATCCTCACCGACGACAGGACCCTCCCTCACTTCACTCGGGCGAGCCAGAACATCGCCGCTGCGACGGCCTTGCTGCATGGCCTTCCAGAGGCCGCAACGTCCGAGGATCGCTGAGCCCACCAAGAGATTCGCACGTTGCTCGAGCGTGCGGCGGTGCAGCAGGTGGAAAGCTCATTGTCTCGGCGACGTGAGCCCGACACCAGCCAGCGCACGCCCTCGGTGCGCCCCACCAAGGACGCGTCCATTCACTAGACACCGCTAGGCGGCAGGCAGCACACCGCTGTCCTGGTACATCAATGTCTTGGCCATAACCGCGACGTGCGCAGCACCATCGACGCCCGTAGGTGCACCCACAACGACACAAGGGAAGGAGCCCGCCGCGGCTATCATCCTCGACACGGCGGATGCTACGACAGCGGTGAGGACCGAAGCTCGAGCCCTGGCCTGCCAGGCCCTTAGGCCTTCGGCCGACACATCCTCAACGTTGCTTTCCCACCGAGGTACCGACTGCCCACCAATATCCCAAAATATTCTAGAGAAACAAACCCCGGGCTTTGGCTCGAAGACTATCGACTTGCCTGTCAAGCCGGTGGTGCGAGTGATGACGATTTCATTATTCGCAATCTCCCGCTATTCTTGGCCGATTCAACACAAGCGTGGTTGGAGCACCTACCGTCCAGCGCCATTCAAAGTTGGGCGGATCTGATGGAGATCTTTGTGGGGAACTTCCAGGGCATGTACAAATGCCCTGGAAACCCATGGGACCTCAAGAACTGCCACTAGAAGGCCGATGAAACCCTCCGCGAGTACATCCGGCGCTTCTCCCGGTAGTGCAACGAGCTCCCTAATGTCGCCGACGCCGATATGATAGGAGACTTCCTATTCGGGACAACCTACTAGTCTTTAGTTCACAAGCTAGGGCACAAGGGCCTGCGGACCACCAAGGAACTCCTAGACATCACCACCAGCCACACCTCAGGAGAGGAGGCGGTCGGAGCCATCTTCGACCGCCCTGACGGCAAGGCGAGGTGGGACGAGGACACCGGTGAAGGTGCCTCCAACCGTCCTGCCAAAAGAAAGAATAAGAAGCAATGGCGTGACAACTCGCTCGTGGCCGCTGCCGACCGCAAAGGTGGCCAAAAGCCTGTGAAGGGCACTCCTAACCACTTTGAGAAAATGCTCGAGGGGCCATGCCCAAACCACGCTTTCCCGGCCAAACATCTATACAAGGAGTGTGGCCTCATGCGCAAATACTTGTCCGGAGGCCTCAACAAAGGGGAGCAGGGGAAGGAACCTGCCCCCAGCACAAATGACACCGAGGAGAAGGACGGCACCTTCCCAACGCTGAACGGTGCCCTCATGATCTTCGGAGGATCAGCGGCCTATGACTCCAAACGCCGCCAGTAGGTCATGCGCCGCAAGGTCTATATGGCCAGATCGGCCACGCCTGCCTTCCTTCGGTGGTCCGAATCCGCCATAACCTTCGACCGGATCGACCATCCAGATGCCGTCCCACACCCGAGAAGGTACCCGCTTGTTGTCGATCCGATCATCGGCCCAAAGCGACTCATGAAAGTACTAATGGATGGAGGCAGCGGCCTCAACATCATGTACGCCAAGACGCTCGATGAGATGGGTGTCGACCGAACAAATCTCCACCCCATCCGAGCGCCTTTCCATGGCGTCGTGCCTAGTAGGCAGGCCGTGCCACTAGGGCAGATCGATCTATCTGTCACTTTCGGGGATCAGTCCAATTACAGGACTGAGACCCTCACCTTCGATGTAGTGGGGTTCATGGGAACTTTCCATGCCATCCTGGGATGACCGTGTTACACGAAGTTCATGGCCGTCCCCAACTATACATACCTTAAGCTGAAGATGCCGGGTCCCCGTGGGGTCATCACCGTCGGCACCTCCTTCCAGCGCGCTTACGAGTGTGAAGTCGAATGTTGCGGTCACGCCTCCGCAGTCATCGCCTCCAAGGAACTCGCCACCCTCAGGGAGGAGGTTGCCGAAAAAACGCCCGACGCCAAGAAATCAACTGGGTCATTCAAATCGGTGGAAGGGTCCAAGGAGGTCCTCGTGGACCCTAGCAGCTCCGAGGCTAAAAAGTACGCATTAGTACCGCGCTCTCCTCTGAATAGGAAAGCACGCTCGTCAACTTCCTCCACGATAACAAAAGACATCTTTGCATGGAAACCCTTGGATATGCCAGGCATACCGAGGGAGGTCGCCGAGCATACCTTGAAAATCCACCTAGGCTCCAAGCTGGTGAAGCAACGCCTGCGCCGCTTCGACGAGGAAAAGCGCAGGGCCATCGGTGAAGAGATAGCAAAACTATTGGCCGCTGGGTTCATTAGGGAAGTACACCACCCAGAGTCGTTAGCAAATCCTATTCTTGTGTGAAAGAAGAATGGGAAATGGAGGATGTGTGTCGACTACACGGGCCTCAACAAGGTATGCCCGAAGGACCCATTTCCTTTGCCACGCATAGACCAAATAGCCGATTCTACCTCAGGGTGCGAAACCCTCTGCTTCCTTGACGCAAACTCCGGCTACCACCAGATCGCGATGAAAGAGTCCGACCAGCTCGCGATGTCTTTTATCACCCCCTTTGAATCGTTCTGCTACATTTCAATGCCGTTCGGTCTGAAGAACGCTAGGGTAACTTACCAACACTGTATGCTCAACTGCTTTGGGGACCTCATCGAGCGGATCGTTGAGGCCTACATCGACAACATCGTAGTTAAGTCCAAGCGGGCTGACCACCTTATCGCCGACCTTGAACAAACCTTTGCGAAACTCCGAGCAAATGGCATCAAACTCAATCCCGAAAAGTGTGTTTTCGAGGTCCCAAGGGGCATGCTGCTCGGCTTCATTGTCTCCGAGCACGGCATCGAAGCCAACCCGGAGAAAATTTCAGCCATCACAAGGATGGGCCCGATCTAGAACATAAAGGGGGTTCAGCGGATCACAGGGTGCCTCGCCGCCCTCAGCCGATTCATTTCGCGCCTCGGCGAATGAGGACTCCCCCTTTATCGACTCCTAAAGAAAGCCGACCGCTTCGAGTGGACAGCCAAGGCCCAGGAGGCGCTTGACATGGTCAAGTTACTTCTAACAAAACCCCCGGTCCTGGTTCCTCCAAGCAACGGAGAATCCTTTCTGCTATACATAGTGGCCACCACGCAAGTGGTCAGCGCCGCCTTAGTAGTAGAGCGAGAAGAAGAGGGGCACGCCTTCAAGGTGCAGTGCCCTGTATATTTCATCAATGAGGTACTATCCGACTCCAAAACCCGCTACTCCCAAATCCAGAAACTCCTCTACACCATCCTCATCACCAAGAGGAAGCTACGCCACTACTTCGAGTCACACCCTATGATAGTCATGACGTTGTTCCGCCTCGGCGAGGTCGTCCATAGCCAGGATGCCATAGGGAGACCTGCAAAGTGGGCACTCGAGCTGATGGATCAAGGCATTACATATGCCCCCCAAACGACGATCAAATCCTAGGTGCTGGTTGACTTCATCGCGGAATGGACCGAGGTCCAGATGCCACCAGCAGTCGTCGATCAAGAGTACTAGACGATGTACTTCGATGGGTTGCTGATGAAAAAGGGTGCCGACGCGGGACTAGTCTTCGTATCACCCCTCGAGGTCCACATGAGGTACATGGTTCGGCTCTATTTTCCCTCATCAAACAATATCACCGAATACGAAGCGCTCATCAACGGCCTACGAATCGCCGTCGAGCTGGGCATTCGATGCCTCGACATCAGAGGCGACTCCCAGCTGGTCGTCAACCAGGTCATGAAGGAGTCGAGCTGCCACGATGCCAAGATGGTGGCGTACTACCAAGAAGTCCGACGGCTGGAGGATAGATTCGACGGCCTCGAACTCAATCACATCCCAAGGTGCCTCAATGAAGCAGCCGACGTGCTCGTGAAAGCAGCATCCGGCCGAGAGCCAGTGCTGATGGGTGTCTTCGCCAGCGATCAACACAAGCCCTCGGCGCGCTACGAGGGGTTAGAATGGGCCAACGATGGCCCATCTGATCCGGTCCCGGTGGCAACCCGCCGACTGCTCTGCCCGACCCCGAGGTCATGGAGCTTGAAGAGGATCCAACAGTAGAGCCCGACCCTCTCAACGACTAGAGAACGTCTTACCTCGACTACCTCTTCTACGACACACTACCGGCAGACAAGACAGAAGCCCAACAGCTCGCACATCATGCCAAGTCCTTCGTTCTTGTAGAAGGCGAACTCTACAAACGGAGCCACACTAGGATCCTGTAGCTCTGTATCCCTAGCGAACAGGGAAAACTTCTGCTGAGCGATATCCACGGTGGGGTCTGTGGTCACCATGTCGCACCAAGGACCTTGGTTGGAAATGCATTCCGACAGGGCTTCTACTGGCCCACCGCAGTAGCCGATGCCGAGCAAATTGTACGCACCTACGAAGGGTGTCGGTACTACGCTCGGCAGACTCACCTCCCGACCCAGGCGCTCTAGATGATCCCCATCACATGGCCCTTCATAGTCTAGGGGCTTAACCTGGTTGGGCCACTCAAAAAGGCGCCCGGGGGCTTCACCCACCTGCTTGTCACCATAGACAAGTTTACAAAATGGATCGAAGCTCGACTGATCTCCACGATCAAATCTGAACAAGCTATGCTGTTTTTCCTCGACATCATCCACCGCTTCGGAGTACCGAACTCCATCATCACAGACAATGACACGCAGTTCACCGGTAGGAAATTCATTCGATTCTGCAATGAACAACACATCCGGATCGATTAGGCGGCCATCGCGCACCCCTGGACGAACGGGCAGGTTGAGCGCGCAAACGGCATGCTCCTGCAGGGCCTCAAGCCTAGGATCTTCAACTGATTGAACAAGTTTGGTGCATGCTGGGTCGCCGAGCTCCCAGCGGTACTCTAGAGCCTAAGGACAACTCCCAGCCGAGCCACCGGCTACACACCTTTCTTCATGGTTTACGGTTCCGAGGCAGTTCTCCCAATGGACCTTGACTATGGAGCGCCAAGAATCAGAGCATACGATGAACAGGGGGCCGAGGCATCCCACGAAGACGCCATGGACCAACTAGATGAAGCCCACGACATCGCCCTCCTCCATTCGACCAAGTACCAGCAGGTGTTGCGACGGTACCACAGCCGATGGGTGCGGGGCCGAGCCTTCAACGTCGGGGACCTTGTCCTCTGCCTCGTGCAGAGCAACAAGGACCGCCATAAGCTCTCCCCGCCCTAGAATGGGCCGTACGTCGTCGCAGGAGTACTCCGCTTAGGCGCCTACAAGTTGAAAACCATCAATGGCGAGGTCTTCACCAACGCCTGGAACATTGAGCAGCTACGTCGTTTTTACCCTTAAATAAACGCATGTTTTTTCTTATCAGTTTTTGTCTTTACAAATCCCTGATCTTTAGTGACATCCGACCCCTGCAAATCATGAGGGGCCGGACCTCACTCAGGGGCTGATACAAATAATACAAGTACATTTATCTTGCAAACACTTTCTGTGTTATCTTTGCAAACTTTCTCTAAGTTTTCTGTTCTTCTCATAACAAGTCCTAAAGACTAAGATTTCGGGAACAAATTCTGAATACGACTGGTAGGACTGCGGGAGACCCACGCCCAGCGGCTACAACCTCTTTGCTCACCAGCATGATCATAGCTAATTCACCTGCACTCCTAGTTTTTTACAACTTGAGCCATGGGAAGGCATCGAAACCTCTTCTACAAAAAGAGGAAGCTGAAAAGCTGTTTGCCGTAACAAAAGCTGGAAAATGTGTTCATTTTTGCACAAATTCACCACTTACAAAGTAATTTCATCACACAAAGGACTAATATACTCCTAAAATTCAAAGGACTATTCACTCAGGGGCTCCCCCAAACTTATTCAATTACAATCTCTACTTAGCTTTATTACAAGTACTACTGCGGTCGCCGCGCCAAGCTCTCCATCGGCAACGTCCGGGCATGTACACGGGCCAGTTCGTCTACTGCGGCCGCCGCACCACGCTCTCCATTGGCAATGTCCCACCACTCTGCGGGATCTTCAAAGGCACCGTCATCTGCAACATCGAGCACTGCCCTGGCGAATACGGCGCCCCTCTATCGGGGCACCTAGGGACTATGCCATCGTCATCAGCTCCAACCCCGACAACAGTGTCGAGGCAGGGGGTGCTTCCCGCTGAAGGATGGCCACAACGAACGACGGCAAGGTCGACGACGCTCGGCACCCTCCAGTGCCCCTCCTCCATCGGTGGCGGTGGTTCCTCCACAGCAAGGGCGGCTCGTACCGTCTCATCCACGTTGGACGACCTCCAGCTCGACATCATGCTCTGGATTCACAAGCAGATCTGTGAGTTGCTCTCTCCCTCACATCACCCTCTCTTACTCAGGAACCACCGCATTTGGTGGGAAGGAAGGAGAAGTAGTAGCGGCTCAGAGGCTGGCTAGGGAATGGGACGAGAACTCCTCTCCCCTCCCTATTTAAGGAAGGGTCATAGTAGCGGAGGAAAGGCGAAAGGTTGGGACAAAAAACTCTCTGTCTTCCCCTATTCAATACAAATGTGAAATCAATGCTGACAGAAATCTGTTGGGACACGCCGAAAACGACGAGACACGTTCTGGTCGATGGGACACCGCCTGGCAGGACCATGGAACAACCCAACAATGGAACATCCCTCTAGGGGGAGCCCAATAGGCCTCCTAGGTCGATCGGGCGGCCCAAGAAAAACAACGAACGAATGACCAATGGAAAGATAAGCACCCCTGTTTACTTACTTTGAGCGTTGAATTCTTTACCGAGCCTCCGACCCCAGCAACGGCAGGGGCACGGACAACGCTCGGGGGGCTGCCGAGGGCGCCTGTTTGTTTAAACACCCTCTTAGCCCAACCCCTCCTTACGTTTGAGAAATCGGAAGCACGGCACGTGGGAATATAACGGTGAATACAACTGGACAAACCACCAGACCCTACGCCCTGACGGCTACAATGTTTTTTGTTCACCAGCATAATCGCGTTCATAGTTCCTCACATTATTAGCCTTAGCTCCCGCCTTTCCAAAAGGAGTTTGGAGGGGTCCACCTATAGAGCCCCCGTTCAGGGGGAAGCTAACAGATCACTTAAAAATCAATCGAGCGGCTCGGATCGCTGCCAAGAGACGAAAACAAAAATAGCGATACTTATGCAGGTTACGCCGGCCTCGTCGCAAACGTCGGACCCGAACCTAGCATAGACATATCTGGTAAGAGCTTCCCATGGCTCATACCACCAAGGTAACCTTACTGACCTCCGCTTTCATTTTGATTAAACTATATGCTAAATCCATACATCCAAACATTGCATTTGCAAATTCTTGCATCTCAATGCTTCGTGTCGCGTCACGAAGCGGCAGCCGCCTCATTCAATATGAGCGACGCCTGACCGGGGTTCGAAGGCCAACCCACGAAGGGCTCGAGGTCACCTCGTGTCAAATAGAGCCAGGGGAGAAAAATCGAAATGAGCCCCAGCAGCCTCGCCCGACCCCGTTCAGAAGCGGACAGGGACATCTCGACCTTTCTCATTCGATTCTAACCTCGAGCTAGACCCACAGAATCTCCGTCGAGGAGAGGCCAACGGGCCACCTGAGCCCAGCGAACGGCTCGGGCATCTGCCGAGAGGTGGGTTAAGAAGTAGTGGAATACCACATGAGGGCCCTACCGACCCCGTCAACGAATGATGGATCCGGATTTCGCACGAACATACCCATTAGCGAGCTCATTGAGCGCGACACTCGAACCATCGAGGCAAGTGTCATCAACTCAGCCCCTCCGATCACGGAAACCGAGGATAGGGTAGCATGTGAAAACACGGCCGACCCCTAACTGACCCTAAAGGGCTCAGGGGCTCGAGCTGCTCGATCCAAGATCGAGAGACCGAGGTTCGAAGGCTGACCAGCGAAGGGTCCGGGGCCACCTCGCGTCAAACAAGAGCCAGGGGAGAAAACACAGATGAGCCTCAACGGCCTTTGCCCGACCCGTATTAAGGCAAATAGGGTCATCTCAACCTTCTTGTTCAATCCAGCCTCTAGCCGAGCCCATAGAAACCCCATTGAGGGGGAATCTGTTGGAAGGCGGGCTAAGGAGTAATGGAACACCACCCGAGCCTTCATCGACCCTACCGCGAAGCAAACGGGATCGGATTCCGTCCGAACATCCCCATTAGCGAGCTCATAACGCACGGTCATGCAGCGATCATCAAAGTCCTTGGTAAGGGGTACGAGTAAATACAAATGTAAGTTCGTCTCCCTCGCTCCGGTCTCCAGTAACATCCGACCCCAGCATCCACAAGGGGTCGGATCTCACTCAGGGGCTGATAAAGGTATGGGTACCCCCTTTTTTCGAAAAAACATTACATTAGACCTCCTCTTCGCATCAAGACTGGTGGCAAGGTTTGGAGGAATAGACTGGTAAGACCGCAAAAAGCCCACGCCCAGACAGCTATGGTAATTTTGCTCACCAGCACAATCAAAATTTCCCCTAAAAAACCTTGGGCCCTACGGTCTTAACAAACGGAAGGGTCGATTGTCTAAATCTTTTTTATCGCAAAAAGAAAAGAAGGTAAGATCAAACAAACGAAACAAAAATTATGAAACCGTTTCTAGGACACAAAAGTACTGACACTTGTTCACATATTACAGATAAGTGTTTATCAAACTAACTACTTCCGCAAAGGGAGAACCTCTTCTTTCAACCTGTTCACCAGGTTCCACGCGAGGGGAGCCACTGCCTTTTCCATCTCATCCAGCTCATCGTCATCATAGATAGGCGTGAAGCCATGGCTCATTACCTCCAGATTGATCTCCTGAGCATAATGGGAATGGGCGACAGTAAAGGCTTGGGTGATCCTAGTGTGAAGGGTGTCCTCCTCAAGTTGGCCCACCCGCATTGTGATACCCACGGCATGAGCCACGAGCGAGCTTCTTCCCACCGGTTGCGCCACCCCCAGGGCATCAATGACCACCCCAATAGTGGCTTGTAGAAGGTCGTGCTCATCGCTCTCGGTCCGAAGGATCCCTCACACCTCGGTAAGCTCTTTCTCCCACCTGGTAGCAACGCTCTCAACATCCAATCTTTGGTTCACCATGACTCCAAGATCCACCCGGAGGGAGTCGGCCACCCCACGCGCCTCATCGTGCTCCCAGATGGCCCGGTCATGATCCTCACGGGCTGCACTATGCTCCGAGCGAAGTCTTTCCTTGGTCCAACGTAGCTCGTCCCGCTCCTCGCGCAACCGGGTGATCATCTCAGCGTCCCGGCCCGCCCTCTGCTGTAACGCCGTGGACCTCTCCTCAGCCTTCAGCCTGAGGTCTCGCTCCGTCTCCAGCTCCGCCAGGAGCTCACCGGCCTGCTCATTGGCCACGGCGTCCTTCTGTAGCAGCTCGTCCTACTCCTTTCGAAGCCTGGCGGCATCCTCCTCATCCAGCTTCACCCTTGCCGATAGGTCCTCAAACATCCCATGAGCCTCCTTCACGTCCCGACGTGCCTCGGCCTCCCGCTGCTGGGCAGTGGCGAGTTGCGTGCCCACATCTCCTCGTAGCCTGGCCTCCTCGGTAAGGTGGTCCCATTCCACCTTTTGCTCACGAAGGAACCAGGACTTGTCCCGGCTACAAGCAACAATATTCTGAAAAGAGGACCAAAATCAGAAGACACGAAAACATAGAAATGTGTGAAGAAAGAAGAAAACAAGCGAGAAGATCAAGCAGATACCTGGCTAGAAGGAACGAGGATTTCACGCAAGACACCACTGGCCTCCCTCAGGGCACCCATCACCGCCGAGAGCCCGACATCAAGATTCTCCTGCTCCAAGCTCTCGGCAGCATCGTCAAGCGAAAAAAGAACCAACGCTGGGTCCAGAGCGGCCATCCACTGGACCGGCGGCTCGCCCCGTGCAGGGGAGCGGCTGACTCCCGACAATAGAGCCAAAGGCGGCTCCCTTCTGGTCCTCCCCACCACCATCACGACGCCCGAAGACCCTTCGGCCATGACCTCCTCCATCTGACCTGCCCTGGGCGCCACGGCCTGGACCACCGGTGGTGCAGATTGCGCCACCCCCTCGGATGCCACCATGGTAGTGTCCAACCCCACCGAGCTTGTCGCGGTCGTGACCACCTCCGTCCAGGCCTCCGGCGGCACGAACAACGCTGCTCCATCGAACGCCTCCGCGGCTGCACCTGACTCCGCTCGGCTCGCGTCGGCCGCCGTCATTAAGGCCACTAGGGGCACAGATTGCACCACCCCTTCGGTCGCAACCGCAGCTGCGCCCGGCTGCTCCTGGCTTAGCATGGCCGCGGTCGCCTGCTCGACAACCTCTAAGGGCACGGGCGTCACCGCGCACGCCGCCGGACCGACTAATGAGGCCACAATGTTAGCACCACTCCTACCCAAAACAGGGGCGACATCGGGCAGCGTCATCCATCCCATCTGAAGGGCAAGGCTCTTCTTGGGCGCTGGCCCTAGAGGGTGGCCCCGTCGCAAGAATATGCAAGAGAGAAAAAAACATAAATCGGAACAGAAGAAACAAAAAGGGGAAAAACGAGGGGAATCGGTGACATACTCTGTCGCTTTAGGGCGGTGGGTATGTTTTGGGGACGAACCCCTGGACCCCTACTCCAACTCATGTGGGTGGGACCGCTTCATGCCTACCCCCTGCTCTGAGGTAGGGGGGCTCGTCTCCCTTGTCTCTGAGGGCACGGCGATAGGGCCGCTCCCCTCCATCAGCTCATGGGGTGCGGTGCCGAAGCCACCCCCTCCATAGGCTCATGGGGCGTGGTGCCGAAGCCGCCCCCTTCCATCTGCTCATGGGGCGTGGCGCTAGAGCCGCCCCCTCCATCGGACCATGGGGTGCGGCACCGGAGCCATCCCCCTCCATCAGCTCATGGGGCGCGGTGTCGGAGCCACCCTCCTCCACCAGCACCTCAGGGACGGCCTCAGATCCGTCCCCTCCTATCCACCGATCCTCTACCGCCACCCCAACGGTGACAGCAGATCCACCGGCTCCCACCGGACCCAGGGGTAGGCCCGGCTCCACCGTCCCCGCGGACTCGCTTCTCTCCATGTGGAACGGGAAGGGTCCCTACGTGGGCAACGAGTCCTCGTCCACTAGGTCACCCCAATCCACGCCGACTGCTTCCTCATCCGACTCGTCGTCATCATCATCGTCTTCACTGCTTGTCTCCTGTCCTCGATCTCGAGCTTGCTGCTTTCGTATCGCCTTCTTCTTCGCAAGCTCCCGCGTCTTCTTGTCCCAACCAGCCGCACGCGTGGTTCGTTGCTGCCCGGGTTGGGTCCTTCGGTAATGGAGCCAGGCTATCCTTGAAGTGCAGTCCCCTCGGCTGGTCCCGTCATCCCGAGGTTAACATCAGGGGATCAGAAATTTCAAGAGAAAAGAAGAGCAAGAGGCAAAAAAACTTACGAAGTCAACACACCCTAGTTCCGGTCGCATCGGGGGATGCCCCGGCACTGGATACACGAAGTCAAGGATGACACCAACAGAGTCCTTCATGGGCTCCATCGCCTCCTTGATGCGCTGCGCCACTTCGGAGTAAGGGAGTGTCTCGTCGATAAGCACCGTCCCTTCGAACGACGGTTCGGGCACCATCTGATACAGGGCAAGCACGCGCGCCATCAGCGGCGCGACCCTCCTCGCATGGTAGGCGCCGATGATCCCCGACCCCTTCACGCCCCTCTGCTTCAGAGTTTGGATGGTGGCGAGAAGGCTGTTGAGTTGCTTCTTTCCCTTGCCCAAGACGCCCCACCCCCATGACCCCGGGACCTCCAAGATGTAGCGCCCGGTGAAAGCTGGCAGGGGGGCGGCGGCGTCATTCTTGACATAGAACCATTGCGAATGCCACCCCTTGTTGGAAGTGGACAGACGCATTAGCGGGTACGCCCCCCCGGTTGTTGTGGACATGGATGCTGGCGTACCCCACCGGCATATGCAGCTCTTGCTGCTCGACCCGCCTCTTCACAAGATTGACGGCAAACAGATACCGCCACAGGTCAAAGTGGGGACTGATCCCCAAGAACCCCTCGCACTGGGCGACGAATGCCGCAATATGCTGGATCCTGTTGGGGGTGAGGTGCTACAGTTCCACCTGATAGTAGTCCAGCAGTCCCTAGAAAAACTGATGAGCGGGCATGGCGAATCCCCGCTCATGGAAGTGAGCAAAAGACACGATTACCCTTCAGGCGACTGTGGCTCCTCCTCCTCACTGGGCAGCCGCCACTCCTCAGCAGCGGTCAACAGGCGAAGGAGACCTCGGCGGATGAGGCCCTCTAGGCGCTGAGTGGAGATGTTGGATTTGTACCCCGGGTCCATTGCGACGGCGGGAGCAGCACGGGGAAGAAGGCATCAGTGAGTTTGACGGGGGGAGCAGTGTGGGTGCGAGAGGCCTAGGCGATTGACGGCAAAGGCTCAGAACACGAGGGCAAGGAGGCGAAGTATGGAACCCTAGGGGCAAACTCTGTGGTTTTATAGGGGCGGCGGACGCGAGAAGGGCATCGGTCCACCTCGATCTCCGAGCCCGCCACGATGCACCGCCGCGTCATGTCACGGGACACGCGCACGCGATCCCTATCCCTTCTCGCAAAACTCGCGCCGAGCGGTTCACCTTCCCTAGGCGAACCAGGACTCTCTTCCCACCGAGGGAATATGGGCCACAAAGCTTTTTTCTCTCCGGCCCACCTAGGATCCCGAAGCCCAAGGGCTGTCCCAACGAGGGATGGGCCCGCAAAATGACTAGGACTCAAGGACGCAAGCATCGCTAGGGCATCGATCCACAGTCAAGCCCTAATCAGGCCAACCCTGAATGAAATCCCCAATTAGGCTAGCCCTGAATGAAATCCCCGCGAATGGGATACCACGATTCCCTTAAAAATATCCAGTTGACAAAAAAACCAAGTCTTACGGCCTTACCCGCGGAGGGTCCGATACTACCCCGGGCGACTCTACTCGAATCACCCGGGGGCTCGGGGGCTACACCCATCGGGTGCGCTCGCGCGCACTCTCTAGCGAATTAACTTCGACGAAGTTGAATACACCCCCCGGGCGATTCTACTCAAATCACCCGGGGCTCGGGGGCTACACCCATCGAGTGTGCTCATGCGCACCCTCTGACGAATTGACTCCGACGAAATAAAAAACACCCCCGGGCGATTCTGTCCGAATCACTCGAGGGCTCGGGGACTACTGTCGGGGACCTAATACCGGGGTACCCAAGGAGGTGGAACTAATAACCATCGAACGTTAAAAACTCCCGGACGGACAAGGGCGCTACTGCGCTTCTTGCCCGAATGACGGGAGTTTGGTTCCGCCTCGCCCGACGCCCTCTCCGCCTCGCGCCGACGCCCGTGGTCAGCTCCGCCTCGCCCGAGGGCTAAGGGCTAGACTCTGCCTCGCCCGACGCCCATAGGCCAGCTCCACCTCGCCTGAGGGCTAAGGGCTAGACTCCGTCTCGCCCGACGCCCGTGGGTCAACTCCGCCTCGCCCGAGGGCTAAGGGCTAGACTCCGCCTCACCCGACGGATAAAAGACTGGCTCCGTCTCGCCTGACAACCACTCCCCACTCCCTCATGATGATAGGTACAGGGTGAGACAAGACGTTCGGGTCAACCACGGCATCAAGGACCATACCCTGCACCCCTGTAGGAAAGTACCATCAGGGCGTGACGGGACGGGCGCTTAGACCCTTCCAGGCGTGCCAGAGCCTGAATAGTGTTGCAGACGCAAGCTCTTCACCCTACAGTGTTGTAGGCGCCGCCTTCAGCCTCCGGGCGAAGTACACGACGCGGACATACGACAACCACTACGTTCCAAGCGGGGACTCCCGTCTCCTACAGTGACAAATGAACAGTCGTCGTGCCATCCGCTCTCCATGGGGTCAAAGATCAACAACCCTATCCGACACACCGCCCACAGGAGCGGGATGGGACGCACCCACTTGCTAAAAGAGGCTAGGGCATGGCCTACGAAGATCAATAAGCACACTACTTCTGACACAGACTGCCATGTTATACACGATAGGCGCGGGAAAAAAGGAAGACCCGGCTCCTTCGAAGGACCTTCTATGCCTTTGGTATTTTCTTCTTTCTCCCATCTATAGCCCTACTCCCCCCTTGGTCTATAAAAGGGAGGGCAGAGCTCCCCACTAAAGGGACGGACTTTTGATGAACAACACAACACACATCACACACAGTCAAGCTGCTATCAGGCTCTTGACACCCTTTTGACCCTTCCATCAGAGACCTGAGACCAGTCCCTCTCTCGACCGTTTGTACCTGTCGATGTTTTACCACTGATAGCCTACCACGGGGGCACCCGGGGCAGTATGTTCGGGCTTCGGCGTATGCTGAACTCGATGGTTAACGCAAGAGACAGCCAATTTATCCTGGTTCAGGCCCTCGATCGTAGATCGAGTAATAACCTTACGTCCAGTCGGCCTTAGCCTTTGCGTTGGATTGATTATGATATGCTGTGTTCGTGTTCTGTTGTTTCTGACAGGAGCCCTGCCCTCCTTTATATAGTCAGGAGGCTAGAGTCCTTGTCGGTTTACAATGAGATTTCCTAGTAGGATTACTTAATAGTTCTACTACTAAAATTACATGGGAAGAATCCTAGTTGAACTAGATCTTCTCTCTCCCTTGCGGGGTATCCTGTGGGTCCTGCATCGACAAGCCCCCGAGCACTTCATGGTTGAGCTCTGAAAGTCTCGCTCCGCTCCTTCAAGTCTTGTTGAGTAGGAACAAGATGTCATCCGAGTGCTTTCTGGAGTGAAACCTTGTAGCGCTTCTTGGGATCTTTGAGTGGCGAGTGCTTTTCTGAAGGAAAAAATACATCCATCCGGTTGTAGCCCCCGAGCCTCTTGCTACTTGGAACAAGGAGCTGGAGGATCTCATCTTGAAGTTGTTTCTGATTGTTCGTTGAAGTTTTATCAAAAAGAACTCGAATATGGCTCGTTCCGGGTTCTTTTTGTCGTAATGTCTTGAAATGGTCTGCGTTGAGGAAATCTTTTGGTGACGTGCGCTTTTTCGAAGAAAAAGCGCACTCACTGAGTGTAGCCCTCGAGCCTCTTGCTATTTGGAACAAAAAGTTGGAGGGTCTTGATCCTTTATGTTGTTTGAAAATTTGTATTCTGAAGTAGTCCCCAAGACTTGGATTATGTCATCGTCCGAGTAGTTTCGCGGCATCCTTCCGAAGTGGCCTTTTAGTCTTGGATTAAACCATCATCCGAGTAGCTTTGCGGCATGCAGCCTCCGAGCTTATGTCCGGGTTCCTTTTTGGTGAAATTGCACTCACTGAGTGTACGAGCCTCGTGCTTTTGGGTTTATCCCGCAACTCCGCGCTTTCTCCGAGTTCTTCTCTTTAGAAAAGAAGTCGGATGAAGAGTCTTGATGTATCGTCGTCGTTGTAGTCTTGAGTTTCTTGTATTCTTGGTCCTTTGTCTTTGGGAGTAGTTGAAATGAAAAACGGGTTCCCTAGCTTAGTGTTGATTGAGCTATGGTGCTGGCCGAGCCTCTGAGCGTATATCCGTGTTGTTTTGTTCAGGAAGAAACTCGGATGCGAGGTCTTGGCATATTATTTGATGGTCTGCTGTTGTCAGATGCAGTTGTATGATGGTGGTTGAGTGTAAATGCCTTTTGTTCACGGGTTGTACTGTACTGGTATATTCTTCCGAATATGCCCGTCTTAGAGTACTGCTTCCTCTCGCCTGAGTCATCTATTATTGAGTCCTGTCTTTTCACTGTGTCCTTTGTTAGGCTTATTTCGTTGGTACTCCTAGTCCATGTGCGCTGATCCTTTGGTCTATAAATACTGTCCCGGAGTGCTTGTTTTCATTCATTGGACATTCTGTTGAAACCTTGGTGGTCATGAACATGGTAGTTTGTGAAGTAGAGCAGCCCCCGGGCATATTTTGTAGTTCCTGTGTGTCTTGTCGTAGCTGGAGGAAGTCTTGTGATAGGGATTAGAGGTAGGCTAATCCCGCGACATCATTGTGCCAGGATGTACGTGGTGGTAGTTGGAGGAAGTCTTGTGATGTGGGCTTCGTTCCTTCATCCGGCAGTTCTGGGTTGATCCTCGTCGCCTGTCTTGAGACCGTCCGGTGCAGATCAACACCATATCTAGCATCACATCGGTCTTGGGTAGACAGATGCCCGCCGGCCTTCTATGCTCCATGTTGCCCTGCCGTGCTGCCGATTTCTGCCTTGGATGCACTGCGTCCGTCCTTTGAAGAAAATAGTGTAACTGATGGCGGTTTGTCCTTCCGAGTAGCAATTTGGGACACATAGTCGTTCCAGAGCCTAGTCGTGTCCGTGTTCCTCTTTGTTACTTTGCTTTTCGTGGTGCCGAGTTCGTTGGGTCTTGTAAGATTTGTAATCTTCTATTTTTGAAGTCGCTTGTAATGTAACGAATCTTGTCTTCTGAGTTGTCTTTGACTTTTCTGTTGTGATCCCTGTCGTTCGTGAGACTACCGAGTTCTTTCTTACATAACCGGGTTCTTTTGTTCCTCGTGAGGTAGCCCTTTCTTTCTTCTTTCTTTCTTCTTGGTTTGACGGGTTGTTCTTGTATCAATCTGATAACCCTGCCGTGGCGTTGGATGGATAAGTCTAAAATCTGCCCGTTGGTTTGTACCGTTGTGTGGATTTGTGCCCTCCGTCGTTTTAGCTGCGTCGGTAAATGGACCATTGCGTTCCCACATTGTGTTTTAACGAGCCTTGTGGGCCGTTTGTATCACTGAAAAATCTATTTAAATACCTTTTATCTTCCTTTCCCTTATTGCCCAGCTCTTGCCTTTAAACCCTAGCTCCCAGAAATCCGCCGCCGTCATTGTCGCCATCACCCGAGCACCATCATCCTAGCTTCATCTTCCTTAGTGCCTTTTTTGCTTCCGCCAGTTCATGGGAAAGAAGAAAACCGCAAGCAAGTCTCAGGTGACCTTCGTGGACGAGGAGTCATCCCTCTCTTTGATTGAAAACCAGGAGTTCGTGGCCATGAGGGCAGCTCAGAAGGTTTGGCCGGCTCCAACAACAAGTGAAGACCAGCTGCGCGAGCTCGTTAGCGATGGCTTGATCCAAAGCAAAGTCATCGCTGAATGGAGAGTTCCGGGCGAGCATCGGGTTCTGGCTCCGGGTCCTGGTGAGATTGTCCTTTTTGTTTCCTTTGTCCGCGCTGGACTTTGTCTTCCTGCTTCTGCCTTCCTTCATCAGTTTCTTGGTTATTTCGGGGTTAGTCTGAACCATCTAACCCCCAATGCCGTTCTCCATCTTTCTATTTTTGTTCACCTTTGTGAAGCCTTCCTTGGGATCCCTCCTTCTCTATCTCTTTTTCGCTTTTTCTTTCGTCTGAAACCTCAACCCCACCGTGAAGAAACCAGCGCCCTCGGCGGTTGCGGGATTCAGTTTCGCCAGGGTCTCAAAATTAAGTTTTTTGATTATGACCTGGTCGATTTTGTCAAAGATTGGCGTGCCGAGTGGTTCTACGCTGCCAATTTGATCCCTTCTCTTGTCGTCCACTCCGGATCTGGTCCTGTGGTGAATGACCGATGGGACAAGAAGCTTGAGTCACCTGCTGAGATTCAAGCGATCTAGCCACTCCTTGATAGGATTAGCATGCTGAAACAGCAGGGTTTGACCGGCTTTGGTATTGTTTCAAGCTTCCTTCGTCGCCGGGTTCAGCCTTTGAAAGAGCGAGAGCATCTCGGCTTTGAGTATTCTGGGGCCGAGGATCCTTCACGCATGGTCCCAGCTCTTGAGCTAACCGGTGAGGAGGTACTCGAGCGCCTCCAGAAGATGCTGAAAGGAGTGAGCGTCATTCCTCCTGCCATCTCTGAGTTCTCGGCCATCAACCTGCCCCCAGCTGTGAGTTGTCTATCTTTTTGTTTGAGTTCTTTATGTACTCTTGCTGCATCCGTTCTTGCTTAGCTTTTCCTTGTCTCGGTGTTTTATCTTTTTTCGCAGGAGCTTGGGCGGAACTTTGTCGATCCGATCCCCCTTGATGTTCTCCCTGCCGTGGCAGAGACTGGGGATCGTCTAGCTGGTACTTCTGCAATTAGTAAGTCTCAAACCTTTACAGCCCTTCCTGGGGTTTCTTTCAGATTTGTTGATGTATATGAAGAATATGTTCCTCGTCTAGTCCCTCGCGGTCCTCGCAGTGTCCCGAAGAGGGGGCGAATGGACGGGTCTTCATCTAGCTTGCCTGTCTCCAAGAAGCCTCGCAAACCAAGTACTCCCTCAGGTACTCCAGTTGTTGCTAGCATGCTCTTAGGTGAGCACATTTAATACTCTTTGTTCTTTTATTTTCATGTTTCTCTCTTGAACCGAGTACTTTTCATCTCCTTTTCAGCAGGTGCTCTGGTTTCGTTGGCTGAGGAAGAAGAGGATGATGAAGTCCCCCTCATTATGCGGCGGTGAGTTGTTTTTCATATTCCTGTTGCATTGAATTTCTCCTTTTTGAATTTTAGTCTTGAACTTTTTGAAGTAATCGGAGGTCGGGTGTGAGTTCTTCCGAGGCCCCCGCGCCGACTTCTTCTGAAGCTCCAGTGTCGAGTTCTTTGGTTGCCTCTGTCCCGAGCTGTACCGCTCCTCCGGTGCGGAGTTCTTCCATGGCTCCAGCCCCGGCTTCTTCTGCGGCTCCGTTGTCGGCTGTCCCGCTCCCATCGCCGGGTGGCGGGGACGTCTTCGCCGTCGTGGTTCCCCCTGCGAGGCTTTCTCTTGGCTTCGCGAAGAAGAAAGTAGTCGGGTGAGTAGATTCTAGCTTTATCTTTTTGGCTTTTATCTTCCTTCCTCTGGTTCTTATTGGTGCTTCCTTTTATCACTTTTCAGTGTTTCGTCTTCTCTAATTTCTTCATCGACTTCTTCTCTGCCTCCCGCCGTGCCAACGAGTTCCGAGCCTTGAGACTCACAACATTCTGTTGATGAAGTCGCCGCGGGGGCTTCAGAGCTACCTGGCGGAGTTGCAGACTTGGCCGCTCCGGAGGTAACTGTGGCCGTCGCGCCGGGTCCTTCTGAGGGTTTGGCTCCGGCTTCCCTGGAGGTTGCTTTGGTTGTTCCTTCTTCGCCCCAGCCGGCCTCTCCTTCCCCTTCTCTTGCTTCCGGCGGCCCCTCCTTTTCTGGTGACGTGGTGCAACAGTTCGATGCCACTCATCGGTTATCGGAGCTGACCGCAGCCTGGGGGAGCTTGTCGACCCTCGCGACTTCTTTTAGTGAAAAGCTCCAGGTAGGTTTTACTGCCACTCCTCTTTTGCATGCTTGTTTTTCTTCTATCCTTACGCCTTGTTTCTCTTTGCCTCTTTTTGCTCAGTCTTTCTCTCGTGATCATTCTGGCTTCTTTTTCTTATCTGAAAATGAGAGGAAGTTGTCTTCGGAGGTGGACGCTCTGAAAGCCGATCTTGACCTCCTCCGGGCTGAGTTGGAGACGGAGCGTCAAATGCACCAAAAGGAGGAGAAAGCCCTTCGCGCCCGGGTAGTGGAGACGGAGAAACAGAGAGATGCTGCGGTGGAGTCTGCGAAGAATGAATGCAAAGGTGCCGCGGGTTCTGCCTATTTCTTCTTGTATTTTGACTTCTTTTTTCGCTGACTTGTTCTTGGGTGTCCTGTCTAGCTCTCCGAGTTGAGAAGCAGAAGCTCTCGGAGAGTATTGATGAAATGAAGACCCTTGTCTGTTCTAGTCATAATAAAGCTGAGGAGGTAATTACTCATGCTGAGGAAGAACTCGCCCTTGCTAAGCTGATTAGGCGCGGAGCTGACAGAGATCTTGTGCAGACCCAAAAAACTATTGAAGGCTTGTCCGGGAAGCTGGCGACGGCTACTGAGAATTGGAATGTTTCGTGGAAATCTTTTCGTTCAGTAGCCGATGTACTCCGGACTCCAGCGGATGACGGGCAATCTTGGGCGCAGTTCATTCCCTGGATTTCGACTCGTTTCCAAGAGTTCACGAAGAAGTGTGCCCAAGTATGTACCAAGAATGTGCTGGCCCAGGTCCGGGTCCTTGCTCCAGAGGCGCCTCTCTCCAAGATAGCAGAGGAAGCTGAAAGCCAAGAATATCTTGACGCCGTTGAGAGGATGGAGTCTGAGGTCGAAGGTCTAGCCAGTAGGGTTGTAGACAGTCTAAATATTGACATTTCCCTTTCTGATGACAACGCCTGACTCGATTGAGCATCCCCTTGTAATATTACACTCCTTTTTAAATGAAGATTCTTTATTTTTGTTGATGTATTCTTTGCCTGGGTGCGGTTGAAATTACTTGATTTGCTGAGTACTTTGTCCTGTTCCCGTCTCTGCTCCGCAAAACAACTCTGTGTGTTATTCTAACGAGACCCCTCGATTTGTCGAGTACTTTTCTTTTCTTCCTCCTTTGTGATTCGTCGAGTGCTTTGTCCGTGCTATGACTTATTAGATGTAGATCTTTGCGTTAACAACCTTTCGCCTGCGCTATGTAAAACAACTCGGTATAGAATGTTGCCTTGACAAACTTTGGCATCCGAGTGCTTTCTTGAGTGGCGCTTGTGCTTTTCTGAGGAAAAAGTATTCCTATCTGGATATAGCCCCCGAGCCTCTTGCTTTTCGGAACGAAGTGCTGGAGGGTCTTTTGAAGTTAAATTTCGGTCGACTGGTTTCGGGTGTTAGCTTTTAGCTACCCTCATCGACGGGCTCAAACATCTTTTCAAATTATTTTGCTCTCGGCTACGGATGCTCGGGCATGTTTTCAACCATTTTGCTTTTTT